>JAEOAD010000059.1:155000-755000 GCA_036365145.1 Orientallactaga sibirica
AGTCAGGTTCACATTGCTGGCAGAAATCACCCACCCAATAGCAGCTTTTGGGAAAAAAGGGTTTATTTTGGCTTACAGACTTGAGGGGAAGCTCCACAATGGCAGGAGAAAATGATGGCATGAGCAGAGGGTGGACATTACCTCCTGGCCAACATCAGGTGGACAACAGGAACAGGAGAGTGTGCCAAACACTGGCAAGGGGGCACTGGCTATAATACCCATAAGCCTGCCCCCAATAATACACCACCTCCAGGAGGCATTAATTTCCAAATCTCCATCAGCTGGGAACCTAGCATTCAGAACATCTAAGTTTATGGGGGACACCTGAATCAAACCACCACAATAGTATACTTATATCATTCTTTATGTTTGATCTTTAAATATATTTTAATCAGAAACCTAACAATTTTTTCTAACTTCTGCTTTTATTTATTTTTTTTTGTTGTTCCTGTGGTTGATTATAAATAGACTGTCTGGATTCTGACTGTCTGTCTTCCCATTTCCCTAGGTCAGCAGTCCCCTGGATTCCCCCCCCTTTTTTTTTTGCTAAATATCCAGAATGTCAGTTATATTAATTTCATACTTTTGACTTTTATGTTACATTTAGATAAAGTTTAAATAAACAAGCAAAAACTCATTAAAAATGAATCTTGGGCTGGAGAGATGGCTTAGCGGTTAAGGTGCCTGCCTGAGAAGCTTAAGAATGCCTGTTTGAATCTCCAGGTCCTATGTTTAGCCAGACACAAAAAGGCAATGTCTCACATGTGCACAAGGGGGCACATGCATCTGGAGTTCATTCATAGCAGCTGAGAAGCTCTGGCCTGCCCATTCTCTCTCTGCCTCTTCCTCTGTCTCTCTAAAATTAAAAAAAAAAAAAGAATCTTGATTTTCTTAAACATTTAGTTTTTTTTTTTTAACTGTAGGAAATATGGGTAGCTCAATTTTAACTTTGATTTGAGACATGGGCAATATAAATAAATTTATTAACTTATTACAAAGAGTAAGGTCTGAATTATATGAACAATTAAGGTGAGAAAAAATATGGAGAATGAAAACCTTTAAGTTAACTCATTTTACCACAGGCAACTTAAACCTTTTTCAGTTTAAGTCCCACAACCTTTTTATCACTTTCATATCCTTTTCATATCCTTTTAATAACATACCTTACAACAATCATTTACCTTATAAAGTCTTTTCCGATTTAAAACATGTCTCTTTCTGTAGAAGCAGGATTAGAATTTGTTATACAAACATGTCTATTGTAGTAAGCATGAACAAACATGTTGTCAAAAACATAGAGGTTAATTATTTTAAATATATTGTAAACCTGGTTTTAATAATTTAACATCATCTTAAAATATATGAGTGTCAGAATATTTAATGACTATAAGCATTGGAACAATTAATGACCATTAATTTAGTCATATATAAAGACAGATTACTTGAAACATAGAACACATGATATGACATGGGTGCCCAGTATTAGACATGACAACATGAAACATGGAGAGACATTCCTTTAGTTATGTTTCAAACTGGTGAGGACTTAATCTTAACAGGGCAACAGCCAGTGGTTTGATTTTAAAGTTGCCAGTTTTTTTTTTCTTTTGTGGCCATTAGTCATATGTGAAGGAGCTGGGGTTACAGGATTTCTCTTGGTGTTTGTCTTTGTTTATTTTATCTAGCTGTGTGGCAGGCACTGGTTTTTGTAGTCATTTAAGGGCTAAGTTTTTGTGTACTGTGATTGTCCCACCTCTGTTGTCAGTTTTTCTTTGGTGGCATGTAATGAAAAGGGAGAAAAGGGAAAAGAAAGGAAAACAGGGCTGGAGAGGTGGTTTAGGGGTTAAGGCGCCTGCCTCCTAAGCTTAAGAACACTGGTTCCAATCTCCAGCGGTTCCAATCTCCAGGTCCCACGTTTAGCCAGATGCAAAGTGATGCAAGGACGCAATGCTGCACTTGACCACAAGGGGGCGCACGCATCTGGATTTCGTTCGCAGCAGCTGAGAGACTGCTGGTGCGCCCATCTCTGTTTTCCTCTCTCTCTCTGTCTCTCTCTGTGTCTCTCTCCAAAAAAAATTAAAAAATATATTAAAAAAAAAGAAAGGAAAACACCCTAGAAACTATATTGTGGTTTTTAACTTTTTGCAAAGAGAGAAAAAAATTAGATATCCATATGTAGAAGACGGTAAGGAAGCCCAGGAAAGACAGGAGTCTCTGTAAGAAGGCAGGGTTTGTATTTGATTTAGTGAGATAGCTTGAATTTGGTGTGAGAGGGACAGACCCTGGCAGGTCATGGCCAGCTGACAGAACTGTATGTGAGAGATAGAGTTTTAGAAGGGGCAGGAGGGGTGGGGGGCTTGCACCCTTTTCCATGGCATTTGCCGTGTCATGTCATTGGAGAAAGTTACCAATGAGAATGTTGAAATCTAAAGGACCAAATCCAGGCCATTGTTTAGAGAATATTGCAGCCAAATTTGAATAGAGAGTTGGAGTAATTTGGTAGGTAGGAGCTCAGAGTCTAAATTCTTTTAAATTCACTTTGAGACATGCCAGTGGAGCATCTTTTGGAACAGATAATTTAGAGCCCATTTTGGAGGACAAGGACTTATTCAGAGTGCCCAATCCTGCCACCAGGGATGACACTCAGGCTTAGGGAGGGCAAATGAAATGCAAGAATTAGGAGGGAGAATACCCACACTTGTAATGTTTGGGGTGTTTGGTAGAGCAATATGTGGGGGGCTCTTGGAGCCTCTGATTGTCCATGAACTGAAAAGTGAAAAATTCCTGGAGTTTCTAAGGTCTGAGATGGGACACCTACAACACAGACTGAGAATGAGTACCTTATCTTGAAGCTTTAATTTGAGGAGGGTGTGGGTGTGGGTGCGGATGGTCACACAGCAATGGCCTCTCTCTGGAGTTCAAATGTCTGGTGGGAGAGGGTGAAAAGAAGAAAAGGAACGACCCCAGGTATTAAGCTGGAGAGACTGGAGGTTTCAGTTCAGAGTAGTGAGTACAGCGAGTTTTAGTGCTCCTGAGGAAGTGAAACAGTGGCAGGGAGGTAGAGAGGAGGAGAGGGAAAGAGAAAGGGAGGGCATGCAGCCTGAAAGCCACAGAGGGCTCTGATCCGAGTCACAGCACCAAATATAAGGAAAGTGTAAGAGAAAAGCAAAAGAGAACAGCGGACTTGATCTCTGTAGACAAACTGCTTATCGAGAGAAACAGTGAGGGGCAGCAGCCTTTCCGCAGGATGAAGGCTGAAGCACTGAGTCAGGCTGGGGTTCAAGCTCATAAGGTAGATCCTAAGAAAGCAGACTGGACCAGGTGTAGGTCCAAAGGGAAGTAGATAGAGGACTGTAGTTATTTGTGTCTTTGCTTAGAGTAGGCTTCTTCAGCAAGCATTGTCTAAAGGAGAGTGTCTCAGATGGTTTCAGTTCCTTCAAGACCTTTTAGTCTTAGGGACAGTTATTAACTGTATAGTTGTTCCCTCTAGTTTTCAGGGAGAGTCATTAACCCTTCAATAGTATTCCTTATTAGTTGTTATGGAAGTACAAGCTTCACTCATATAAGAATGTTGGCTAGTATATGTTATATTCATTCCTGAAGAATCCCCAAATAATAGGGTTTGTGAAAAAGCAGTATTGAAGCTGGGCATGATGGTGCATGCCTTTAATCCTAGACAACCTGAGACTACATAGTGAATTCCAGATCAGCCTGGGGTAGAGCAAGACCCTATATTGAAATTAAAAAAAAACAACAAAACAAAACAAAACAAAAAAAACTGTATTGAGGCCTAACACTGAAAACCAGTGCAACTTATATAAGCAAGCACTAACAAAAAGAATGATTGGCACCTGGGGGATAACTTGTGTTGTCCAGGTAGACAGCTCAGTGTGGTTGGAAGCTGCCCCCAGGGCACATTAGATATGCATGGATCATGTTCTATAAAAATACTGGTGGTGGGCCTTGGTCCAAGGCTGGTGGTGAGGCTGTGCTGAGACCTGTTGCAGCCTGGAGATGTCTCTAAAGGGATCCCTGCTTCAGACACTAATTTCTAATTTTGTTGAAACAGAGTTAAAGAGACTGCTGCTTATGCTGCAGCTGAGCCGAGAGATTTTTTTTCTTTCTGAATTCTGTCATTCTTTTCCCTCTAATCAGGATCCCTTAACTGATAAAAACATTCCATGTGAGAGCCGGGCGTGGTGGCGCACGCCTTTAATCCCAGCACTTGGGAGGCAGAGGTAGGAGGATTGCTGAGAGTTGGAGGCCACCCTGAAACTACATAGTTAATTCCAGGTCAGCCTGGACCAGAGTGAGACCCTACCTTGCAAAACCAAAAAAAAAAAAAAAAATCCATATGAAACAATATAGTATCAGTCACACGTGAGGTGATCCAATGTTTCAGAAATGTAGACTGTAGCAAAATGATTCTTTCAGAACCCTAGGAATTTTTTTTCCTCTTGACATTGGGACTTTAAATCTTTGTGAAGAGAAGGAAGCTGTAATTAATAAATGTATACTGAGGGTTGGGGATTCAGCTCAGTGGTACAGCACTTGCTAGACTAGTGCAAGGCCCTGATTTTTTGGTCTCTAGCAATTGAAAAAAAAAAATCACAAAACAATACATTTAGGCTGGAGAGATGACTCAGCTGTTAACGCGCTTGCCTGCTGAGCCTAACTACCCAAGTTTGATTTTCCAGTAAAGCCAAATACACAAAGTAGTGTATGCATTTGGAGTCCTATTGCTATGGTTGGAGGCCCTAGCATGCCCATTCTTTCTGTCTGTCTCTTTTCTCTCTCTCTCGCTGCTTGCAGATAAATAAAATATTAAAAAAAAAAAAAACCAATATATTCCAGACCTTAAGTCTAGCATCAGAGCTACAAACCAACTGCAGGGTTTTAATACAGAGTGAGAATTTCAAGCTCATTTCATGTTTAGTTTAAAAAAGAAAGTTTAGCTGGTTCACACCTTTAATCCCAGCACTTGTGAGGTAGAGGTAGGAGGATCACTGAGTTCGAGACCAGCCTGAGACTACAAAGTGAATTCCAGGCCAGCCTGGGCTAGAGTGAGACCCTACCTCGAAAAACAGAACAACAACAAAACTCCTGAGAATGGACTGAACACTTGACTTGTGTTGACATGATGTGGGTTAATATGCAGATGGTTAATGTATCCAGGACTGAAGCAATGTCAGTCTCTTCCACTTGCTTTCATGCTGGGCAACTAGAAAAGTATCAGGAGGTCCTTGACACGTTAGGAAAAAGAAAAAATAAAATTGCTTAGCATTTATGTTAAGGATAATCTCCATTTTTTTTTAAATGTCAAGATGGGAGGAAAAACCCCAGTAATAATGATTTCCTGCTCGGAGCTTCATTCAGTAGCTGATAACTGCTTTTGTGTAGGACTTTGGTTGTTTTTCTGGTAAATTGCCTTAAGGATAAGTAACATTTTCAGATAAATTTTACAAAGGCCCTTCATTAGTTAGTACAAGGTTGGATTGTTTTCAAAGTCATTTTAGCTTTGCACTTTCCTGTGATCAGGGACTCAATGCATCTAATGGTTTTTAGAATAGGGAATTAGTATGACCTCACCTGGACCAAGTTCCCCGACTTTTTCCTAGTGAGGAAACCACTTTCAGTCTGGTGAATAGTATGCAAATGTGAAGGGAGAGGCTACTGCTGGGACAGGAAATCTGAGTTGCTAGACTTGCTTCTGATATGTGATACTTGTTTTTCTTTAAAGCATTTCCATCTTTTGTTACAAGACTTTTTTTTTCAAGTTGCTGGAGGGCTGGAGATATGGTATAGTGGTTAAGGTGCTTGCCAACAAAGCCAAAGGACCCAGGTTTGATTCCTTAGGACCCACATAAAGCCAGATGCACAAGGGGTGCACACATAGCTATGTGCCCCTCCCCCTCTCTCTAATAAATTAAGAAAATAATAAATATATAAGTAATATAAATATAAAAAAGTTAAGTTGCTGGAGTAAGTGCTGGAGGTGGCCCTTTATGGGCAAAGGTTAAAATAACAATATCCCCCAAAGCAAAAATCAATCCCACAAACTGGGAGTGGGGTGGGGAATATAGGTGAGTGGGTAAGAGCAATTGCTTTGCAAGCATGAGGACTGGAGTTCATTCAGTTCTGAGCACTCAGCGTGCATGTCCAAAGCTGGGCATGGCCATATGGTATGTTTGTAATGTCAGCAGTGAGGCAGAGGCAGGAGGTTTGCTGGGTGGGGCTCACTGGTCAGCCAGACTAACCGAAAAAACAGGTGTGAGCTCAGTGAGAGGCTGTCTCAGGAAATTAAGGCAGAAGAGGAGGGTGCCTAGTTCCACCTGGTCTCTGCACCCCTTTTCACAAGGTGCATGCATTTGTGTGCGCACACACACATACCACATGCACTGCACAAATCTTAATTTCTTTTCTATCTAGCTGATTGCTATTATTTCATGACAAATTGAGATCCTCAAACAGACAACCTACAAAAATATTGCTTTACATCTATTTGATTTGTAAAAAATATTTTACTTTTATTTATTTATTAGAGACAGACAGACAGAGAGAATGGGCACACTAGGGCCTCCAGCCACTGTAAATGAACACCAGAGGCATGTGCTATCTTGTACATATATCTGGCTCTATGTGGGTCCTGGGGAAACAAACCTGGGTCCTTAGACTTTGCAGGTTAGCGCCTTAACCACTGAGCCATCTCTCCAGCCCTCTATTTGCTTTTATATCCATTAAACTTATACAATATTTACATGACACCCAGGTTATATATAAATAACCTATGATCACTCATTCACCCTGGATGTCTTCAGGGATGCTCATATATATCCTGGTACATTGTCTGCGAGTTCTGGGATGCCTGTGGATTACCCTGCACTGTACACTGGGCACCACAGCTGAAAGCAGAGGCTCCTCAATGCGCTGTCCTGCTCTCAATCACTTAAGATCCAGTGGTGGAGGTAGGTCATAATCACACAAAATAGCAGTTTAGTTTTTAGTTTTTAGGGCTTCTTGTTCTTTTTTTTTTTTTTTGCACTGAGGACTGAACCCAGGGCTTTGTGCTTGCTAGGCAAATGCTCATCCACTGAGCTAAACCCCCAACCCCAGTTTTTAGGGCTTCCTTTGGTTATATTTTGGATTGTATTGTTCTAGATTCTTTCTTGTTTGAGTCAGAAGAGGCCCCTCTACAGTATAAATTTGACTTAAAAAAATTTTTTTTTGTTCTTTATTTATTTGAGAGTGACAGACACACAGAGAGAAATAGGTAGATAGATAGAGAATGGGCACGCCAGGGCCTGAAGCCCTGCAAACTAACTCCAGATGCATGCGCCACCTTGTGCATCTGGCTTACTTGGTTCCTGGGGAATCGAGCCTCAAACTGGGGTCCTTAGGCTTCACAGGCAAGTGCTTAACTGCTAAGCCATCTCTTCAAGCCCTGTTTTTTGTTTTTTTGAGGTAAGGTCTCGCTCTAGCCTAGGCTGCCTGGAATTCACTCTGTAGTCTCAGGGTGGCCTCGAACTCATGGTGATCCTCCTACCTCTGCTTTTCTTTATTTATTTGGCTTTTCTTTATTTATTTGAGAGAGACAGAGACACAGAGGGAGAAGCAGAGAGAATGGGTGTGCCAAGGCCTCCAGCTGCTGCAAACAAACTCCAGACTCATGTGCTACCTTGTGCATCTGGCTTATGAGGGTCCTGGAGAATTGAGCTGGGATCCTTTGGCTTTGCAGGCAAATGCCTTAACCGCTAAGCCATATCTCCAGCCCCTTTTGTTGTTTTTTTGAGATAGGGTCTCACTCTAGCCCAGGCTGACCTGGAATTCACTCTATTGCTCTGGGCTGGCCTTGACCTTAACTGCTAAGCCATCCCTCTAGCCCCACCTTTAAAAAAAAAAAATTATTTATTTATTTATTTACTTGAGAGAAAGAAGTAGAGAGAAGGAGAGGGAGAGAGAGAGAGAGGGAGAAAATGGGTGTGCCAGAGCCTCCAATACTGCAAATGAACTCCAGATGCAGCCCTCTTTGTTTTTTTTTTTTTTTGTGTATCTGGTTTTTACATGGGTCCAGGCTGTCCTGAACCAGGATCCTTTGGCTTTGCAGGCAAACGCCTTAACCGCTATAGCCATCTCTCCAGCCCTCTTTGTTGTTTTTTTGAGATAGGGTCTCACTCTAGCCTAGGCTGACCTGGAATTCACTCTGTGCTCTGGGCTAGCCTTGAACTCTGCCTCTCGAGTGCTGGGATTAAAGGTGTGCACCACTATGCCAGGCTCTGACTAACTTTTATATAACTACGAACACATACATCAATAGCAATAAAAGCTTGATCAATAAAAAAGATCATTACTTTGTGTATTACCTTCTTGTGTGTGTTTTATATAATTTGATTAATTTTTACCTTTTCCCCTGTGTGTCTGTCAAATAGGAGATGACTTTAATAATGATAGGGAGGTGGTCATTAAATGTCCTCTTCAAATAAATGGCATCCTAAAATGTTAGTGAGGAAAGAGACCTCATTTTATGAAGAAACTCAGACCAGAAGGTTGATGGTATCCCGAGGTTACATCATCACAGAGTAGCAGAGTAAACGCAGGCAATTCCCAAACAGGTTTGAGTCATGGTGGCAGATGTTCAAAGCTTGAAGAACAGCTTTAGTCAGGATTGTTGCAGAATTGCTCTGATTCCTGATTGTCACATCAACTGTGAGAGATAAAGTGATATGACTCCATTATAGATAAGGAGTTGCTGATATGGGCGAGGATGACAGGGTTATGACTCAAACCCATGTTGTTACTAGCACTTACTTTTTTGTACTTCACAAGGTCAAGATTGCTTTAAAAGATGGGAAGTTTGTTACAGACTGAGATAGATTGAGAAATCTGCGTAGGTTACAGCCAGCATACTCCTAAAGTGCCAGCACTTGGGAGGCTGAGGCAGGAGTATCATGTGTTTGAAGTTACCCTGGGCTACATAGCAACATCCTGTCTCAGAAAACTCAAAATCCCAATCAAGCCAAAGCCAAAACCAAACAAGTCAAAACAGGAAGTCACTTGCTGACACACCAAGAAAACAAGTCAACAAAAGCACAGTACTGAACTGTCCTAGTTTAAATGGTGCCCAGCAGACCCCTGCCCTTAGGCAATATTCAACTCTGGTCAGGACTTGGAGCTGTCTCAGCTTCATGGCTAAAGTTGCTCAAATTTGAGTGGTTGAGTTGCCCATGCCTGTAATCTTGGTACTCTGGAGGTGGGAGCAGGCCGTCTAGTGAGTTTGAGCCCAGCTTGGATTAAATGAGACTGTATCAGACAACAACAAAACCACATAGCAAAAATTCCTTTCTGCATTGTTTTGCAAGGTGATTTTTAAAAATTCATTTATTTGATAAAGACAGAATGGGCAAGCCAGGGCCTCCAGCTGCTGCAAATGAACTCCATATGCACACACCACTTTGTGCAGCTGGCTTACATGGATGTTAGGGAATTGAACCTGGGTCCTCTGACTTTGCAGGCAAGCCCCTTAATTGCTAAGCCATCCCTCCAGCCCACAAGGTGATTTTTCAGTAGGAGTTCTGTATCACTATAATTAAGTCAGTTTTAAGTATTCTCTTATGGTTGAAAGCCTGAGGATTTTTTGGTGTGTGAGGGGGAATAATTTTGAAATTTAATTTTTAGAAGACTTCTTTTTTTCAAGGTAGGGTCTCACCCTAGCCCTGGTTGGCCTGGAATTCACTCTGTAGTCTTAGGGTGGCTTTGAACTCAAGGCATTCCTCCTACCTCTGCCTCTCAAGGCTAGGATTAAAGGCGTGTGCCACCATGCCCTGCTAAAGAAGACTTTTTGTAGGCTTATTTTGTTATGATTCTGGAAATGATTAAACGAAATAGGGTCAGAGGCAGGCAAGGTTGCATACCCCTTTAATCCTAGCACTCAGGAGGTAAGGGTAGGACAATTGCTGTGAGTTCAAGGCCACCCTGAGACTACATAGTGAATTCCAGGTCAGCCTGGGCTAGAGCAAGACACTACCCCAAAAAAATAAAAAAGAAAAAGAAAAAATGGGGGGGGGATTCAGAATATAGAAATATTTTTTGTGGGGACATAGGATAAAGGCTGACATTTCGTGGATAAAGGTTTTATTATGTTTTTAAAATTATTTGTATTTATTTGAGAGAGAAAAAGAGGGAGAGAGAGAGAGAGAGAGAATGGGCACACCAGGGCATCCAGCTGCTGCAAACGAGCTCCAGATGTGTGCCCTACCTTGTGCATCTGGCTTACGTGGGCCTTGGGAAATTGAACCTGGGTCCTTTGGCTTTGCAGGCAAGCACCTTAACCGCAAAGCCATTCCCTCTAGCCCTGTTGTTATTATTATTATTATTATTATTATTATTATTATTATTATTATTTGTGTGTGTGTGTGTGTGTGTGTGTGTGTGTGTGTGTGTGTGGTTTTTCGAGGTAGGGTCTCGCTCTAGCCCAGGCTGACCTGGAATTTACTATGTAGTCTCAGGGTGGCCTTGAACTCATGGCAATCCTCCTACTTCTGCCTCCCGAGTGCTGGGATTAAAGGCATGCACCACCATGCCCGGCTCTGTTGTTATTTTTTTTAAGGCATTATGAACTAGTATTTGCAATTAGAGTCAGGTGACTTTCAATAATTCTAACTTGCCTTTGCCAGAATTGATTTTTTTTTTTGTTGTTTTTTTTCATTTTTCGGTTTTTCAAGGTAGGGTCTCACTCCAGCCCAGGCTGACCTGGAATTCACCATGTAATCTCAGGGTGGCCTCAAACTCATGGCGATCCTCCTACCTTTGCCTCCCGAGTGCTGGGATTAAAGGCGTGCGCCACCACGCCCAGAATTGATCATTTATTCTGTCCCTGAGAGCTGAGACTGTCATTTGCTTCACAGTAACAAATGAGGCCCAAGTACAACATCAAAGCAAGGATTAAAAGTGCCTTCATTACTTATCGTTGTTGGGCATGGCGGAGCTGAGACATTAGAGTTGCTTATAGGGATTGGGGAAGAACTGACAAGCCCTAGGTAACTTGAATGTCAGGAGAAAGAATCAAAGAAGCTTCTGAGTGGAGGAGTAGGCAAAATCAGTTACATCCATTGGGGGGTAATAAAAGACTGTGGATGTAGCTTAGTGGTAGAGCACTTGCCTAGCACACACAAGGGCCTGGGTTTGATTCCCAGCACTATCAGTAAAAACAACAACAACAACAACAACAACAAAAACCAAACTAACAAAGTGTAGGTGTTTAGAAGAAAAGCAGAATTCACTCACATCATCTTACACATGAAGGATGGACAGAGGAAAAGCCGTGGACAGTGAACAGGGAAAATGGTGATCCAGAGGGAACAGAGCCCTTCAGCAGCATCTCAGTCCAGAGTCGGAGGGTTTGAAGATGAAAGACTAAGCCAGTGCCCATTCAGACAACCACTGTTCTGCCGGGAGGCTTTTGGTGATTGCGGAGTGCCGTGTGTATCCTGGACAGGAGAAGTCAGGTGGGTGGTTATAAGTCCACAGCCAACCAAACATGACATGGTAGAGAAACAGTAAGTGGGTAGGTTTTTGTTTTTTCTTTCATTTTAAGGACATAAAGTGGTAAAGAGAAAGGCAGAAGTTTAAGGAAGGGGCCTGAACAGATGGCTCAGCAGTAAAGGAGCTTGCTTGCAAAGCCTAGCAACCTGGGTTTGATTCCCCAGTATTCACATACTCTTTCTCTCTGTCTCTCTCCTCTATCTGCTTTGCAAAATAAATAACATTTTTTTAAAAAGAGCTTAAGGGCCAGGTATGGTAGCTCATGACTTTAATCCCGGCACTTGGGAGACAGAAGTAGGAGGATTGATGTGAGTTCGAGGCCACCCTGAGACTACATAGTGAATTCCAGATCAGCCTGGGCTAGAGTGAGACCCTACCTTGATAAACCAATAAATAAATAAATAAATAAGTTCAAAGAATGGGGGAGTAAGGTGTAAAATTATAGAAAAGATGAGAGGTGGGCTGGATAGATGGCTTAGCAGTTAAGGCGCTTTTCTGCAAAGCCATAGAACCTAGTTTCAATTCCCCAGGATCCACGTAAGCCAGATGCACAAGGTGGTGCATACCTCTAGAGTTCGTTTGCAGTGGCTGGAGGCCCTGACCCGCCCATTCTCTATCTGCCTCTCTGCTTCTTTCTCTTCCTCTCAATAAATAAAAAATATGTTTAAAAAAAGATTTAAAAAATGAGAGGCTTTCCCTTCTGTTTGCTCAGAGGTGAATGCACGTAGGGTTTGACCTCAGGCTCTAAACACAGCTTTCTCTATGGCCCTGGACAAGTGACTGTTTTCTCAGCCTCTGATGAATAAGAACCACACTAAACCTTTCACAGGAAAGCTCTAAGGGTTAATCACATCTTGTGATTAAGAGATTTGTTAACTCTTATACAAATATTAGCTGAATATTGGTAGTAAGCACATTGTTTATTTAAACCCTATCTTCTTGGGAAAAAAATGTAAGCTATATAGAAGTACTAGCATGTAGAGCTAAAAGGTGTGAGAGTGGAGAGAGGGAGGGAGAGAATTTTCTGTGGCTCTAGAGCAGGGGCCCTTTTTGACTGGAATAAAGATGGCTTCAGTTCCCTTTGGAATAGGAAGTAAAAAGCACAGGGTAGAATGGTTATTCTGACTACTGGATGACTTCTGTTTGAAGTTGTTGAGTTGTAGCAGTGGTAGTAAATGTTTGACAGGAACTGGTGCTGTCACTATATGTTAGTAAGGTTGTATATGTTGATTTTAACCTTGTCCAACACCAAGTCAATGCTTTTTGCCATGTTGTTGTATAAATCTAAAATTCTTACACTATGTCTGTTGAAGTTGCTAGACCTTATGACGTTAACTAATTTTAATCTGTACATTGGTTTCTTGGGTTGAATAGTGAGTGACCTTATGACGTTAACTAATTTTAATCTGTACATTGGTTTCTTGGGTTGAATAGTGAGTGACGCTTGGTTAATTTTAAGCAGTTTGATGTTTTCAGCTCCATGGGGAGTTTTATAGTACTGGCTTTACTGGTGATGGATAAGAAAAAATATGAGCCAACAACCCACATAGGATGCTGCTAGAGGCTACCATTCCATTCTTGTTTGTTAGTTCATCCTAAGTGAATGGGTACTTCAACATAAATGGACGGTTATTGAAGAAATTGTGGGATTTAGAAACCTACAAAAGTGAATTTCCTTAACTTTAACTCAGATTCGATGCTGGTTTCCGTCGTGGGCATGGCACTGTACACTGGCTACGTCTTCATGCCCCAACACATCATGGCAATACTACACTACTTTGAAATTGTACAGTGACAAAGATGTGACCAGGATCAGAGGTTCCTGGGGAAGATCCACCTGGTGAAGTTGGAATGAGATGTCATCAGATAAGAAACTCTACTGGCTGTCAACCAACCTTATCCATACAAAAACTAAACTCCATGAGCGGGCAGGAGAAGCATCCTGACTCGTGTGTCCTGTTCTTTATTTTTAATTTTACAAGAGGCTCTTATACAGTAGTTTTTGTCTATTTTCACATTGTAGTCATTTGTACTTTGATATCAGTATTTTCTTAACCTTTGTGACTGTTTCAATAAGACCCTGTGAAAGTTTTTCTTAATGTCACTTTGAGTACATCTTAATTGACTTCTATTTTTAAGACCCCAGGTCATTAGTTGGGCTTTACTGTTCTTGCTATTGTATGGCATATACAGCTGCCTAGATATATTTCTACTCTTGACCAAAGTTTTGTAAGAAACAATACACGATTTGGGGAGAGGGAGGGAAGACATTTTATCGAGAACTACTTATACAAGACTAATCTGTAAGCTTGAACTCAGGAGTCATTAGCTATCTAGCCTCTTAACAGCTTTTGCTCTAAAACTATTAACGTGTTTCTTAGTCTGGAAGAAGTAAAGATCTTGTTAAAATTAATATAAAGAACATTTCATCTTTTAAATATTTAATTCTTATGTGGATTTATTTCCAGAAAACTTAGGTGGTGATTCTTGTGCCAGTGAGTGTTTGGTTAAATGGCATTATTCTGTAATGCTTAGATATACTGTAGATTTTTAAATAGAAGGCAAATCAGTTTCCTGTGAGGCACTGTTAACAGTGTATGTACTTAAAATTTAATTTCAGGATTGTAACAGGTGCTGTAGATGCATTTGCACATTGTGATAGATGTGATGAAATGAATTGTCAAATCTATAGCAAAAAGAAGTGTAATCTTGGTTAAAATCCTTTCACTCTTTGTATTTTTTTTAAAGATTTTTATTTCTTAGATGTAAAATGACTACCTAATTTTTTAATGTAAGCTCATTAAATTCAAAGAGAAAAAAACCAGCTAATGTAGCAGTATACTTTTTTCTCTCATGTGTAAATATTGATATAGTTGTTATATTTCTGAGTTGACTATTGTAGAGGACCAGGTAAGCAAAAAGTATAACTTAGCAGGGCTCTGAATATAAAACTGCTGCTAATTTAAAAAAATGAGGCATTGTACATTATATATATATTAAAAATATTTTAAAATATTTTATTTGAGAGAGACAAAGAGGCAGATAGATAGAGAGAGGGAGAGAAAGAATGGGTGTGCCAGGGCCTTCAGCTGCTATAAATGAACATGCACCCCCTTGTGCATCTGGCTTATGTGGGTCCTGGGGAATCAAACCTGGGTCCTTTGGCTTCGCAGGCAAACACCTTAACTGCTAACCCATCTTTTCAGCCCTGTATTGTATATTTTAAGATTCCTTCTAGCATAATTATTTGTTTTTTGTTTTCTTTTGAGGTAGGATCTCACTCTAAACCAGGCTGACCTGGAATTCACTATGTAGTTTCAGGCTGGCTTCAAACTCAGCAATTCCTGCCTCTGCCTCCCAAGTGTTAGGATTAAAGGCATGCACCACCACTCCTGGCAGATTTTAGTACTTTCAAAGAGCCCATTAATATCATAGCTTGGAGTGGTGAGATAATATATACTCTGGTTTGAAGTAGTTAAAAATTGTTAAGCTAAATGCTCATATTCATTATTTTGCCTAAGTAATGAATATGAGCATTTAGCTTAGCTTAGGGTTTGTTTAGTTAATGCTCAAATTTGCCATTCCTATATTTTTGATCATTAAGAAGTACTGATAGGGGGAAAAAAAAACTACCGATAGAGGCTGGAGAGATGGCGCAATGATTAAGGTACTTGTCTGCAAAGCCTAAGGACCCAGTTTGATTCCCCAGTACCCACATAAAGCCATATGCACAAAGTGGTGCATGCATCTGGAGTTCATTTGCAATGGCTGCAGGCTCAGTTGTGTCCATTCTTTCTCTATCCCCCACTCTCTCATAAATATTAAAAAAGAACTACTGATAAGTGGTTTTCTAACATCCCTGGTGAGTTGAAGATGGGTGCCCAGGTTGCCTGCCTGGCCATCTGAGAAATCGTTATCTTCATTCTTGGCTGAAGTTCGGCAAGTTGCATCTGTGTAGCTGATAACTGGCGTGCCCACTGGCCTGTGAGATGGCCTCACAGGCAATCTCGAGGTTAGGTGGAAGGAGAAGGGAGCTTGTATGTGGAGAGAATATCTAGTTAAGGAAATATATTCTTACCCACTGGTGCAAGTGAGTGGTCTATTAGTAAATAACACATGTGGAGGTCACTTCCCCTTTCTTTGTTTAAAGTACACTTATTCTTTTTTTTTTTTTAAATTTTTCTTTATTTATTTGAGGTAGAAAGAGAAATAGGCAGGGAGAGAGAGAGAGAGAGAAAGGATGGGTGCACCAGGGCCTTCAGCCACTGCCAAGGAACTCCAGATGCATGCACCCCCTTGTGCATCTGGCTTACATGGGTCCTAGGGAATCAAACTTGGGTCCTTTGGCTTTGTAGGCAAGCGCCTTAACCACTAAGTCATTTCTCCAGCCCATAAAGTACACTTATTCTTTATGGCCTGCTTGTCTTTCTGTATATCTTACCAGGCAAAGTACTGACTGTCTGGATTCCGGAATGTTTTTCAGGGATAAGTAGGGATGATAGACACTGCCTTCCTTCAGAGTAAAGGCAGGTTTGCGTAGGGCCTTCGAGGACAGAGCTGTTCTTTGGAGCAAAGGCCTTTATGAAGGATGTAAAACCAGAGCTGGAGATAAAGCTCGGTTGGTGGAGTACTTTCCTAGCTTACATAAACCAGGCATAGTGGCATATACCTATCATCCTGGCACTGTGGAGGTAGAGGCTGGAAATTCAGGGATTCAAGGTTATCCTCAGCTACATAGTGTTGCCAGGCCAGCCTGGGCCCGTAAGTAAGTAAATTAACTAATTTTAAGTAGAAAGTTCACTATGCTTAGGGTTCCACTGCTGCTTGCAGCCCACTGCACTATAGGTATCACCTGGCTCTCTTTGCATTGCCCGGTCCAAAATGGGACTTGATCCAGAGCAAGAGACTCTTTAATTGTTTGGCTACTTCCCGTTAATCACAAAGCCCTTTCTCTCTGTCCAGGACCTCATGTTTTCTGCCAGCACCTACAAATCGCTAGATTGCAAGTAGAGTAAAATGTGAGACGCTTCCCAGTCCTTGTCTTTTTTGGTGATGAGGATGGGGTGCTGACAGATGGGAATGACACCAGATTTGGACATGGGACAACTCTAGGATCTAGCAGTAAGTGCTTCTATCCAAGTGTAATAGGGGGAGGGGTAAGGATCCCCCAATCTCCTGCTGGCTATTTAATGGTTAGGCCCTGTGCAGTAGACTAGGAGGAAGCAAGCTGCCTAAGAGGTACCTGGCAGATGGAAGAAGGATCATAGAACAGTGTGACAACAGGCTTTCCAGGTCCACAGTCAGGGCTACGTGTCTAGCTGCTCAGCCAAAGGATCCTCAAAGCTAACTGTTAGCAGTGAGGGGCATGCTGGCCCATGCAGACGTTTGCTGCAGATCCCGGAAGCTTACTCAGTTGACTGCGAGTGGGTGGCCATTTGAAGCTGATATTGAATGCAGAGCCTGATTTTCCGCAGAGAGCTAGCTGTTCTTTCCCTGCATGCCCTGGGCCTCCCTGCCTACCTTCTACCCTGACCTGTACTGCGTTAAGGAGAAAGATGATTAAGGATGAAATCCAAGCTTAGAAGTACTCAACTGGGGAACTTGCATGGGGGGAGAGGGTTTAAATATTTAAAAAATATTTATTTGAGAGAGAGAGAGAATGGGTGTACCATGGCCTCTAGCCACTGCAAACAAACTCCAGATGCATGTGCCACCTTGTGCATCTGGCTTCTGTGGGTACTGGGGAATCGAACCTGGGTCCTTTGGCTGAGCAGCCAAGTGTCTTAACTGCTAAGCCATCTCTCTAGCGCTTGTTTTGGCTCTCTTGGATATAGTCACACAAAACGTTAGCTTTCCCTTTAGGAGGTGGTCGCTGCGATTCAACCAGTGGGCAGCATGTGCAGTGAAGAAGGGGTGTTAACGTGCTCCTGTTGCACAGGACTCCTTGGGCCTGTTCAGTGTGCGACTGTGGTTTCCACAGGAAGGCATGTTTGGTATTAATGTTCAACATGCCTGCTTGTGCCAGAGCCGATGCTAGGGACTAGAAGAGATAACACACCTTTGAAGACTGATAACAGGTATCTGGGTCACTCATGTGGATGTGTCAGCTTTCTCGTGTCACACTTGCTGATCAAGACACACCACACAGGTTGCCATCATTGCTGCCCAAAGACATCATCTTGCTGGACTTGGCAACACAGCTACCATCACAGGTGTGGCATAAGGGCCCCTGTTTGTTATGCAAAGTGCTACCTGTGCAAAGCCTGTGAAAATGTCACATGGCATGGAGCCATCACTTCCTTCCCCTCCCACCTTGTTCTTAGCAAAATGACTATATGAGACTTTGACCCCCCCATCTCATGGGAATCCCTTGGGCCTCATTGGTATTGAAACTCAGGTTGTAGCACTGCTGTTCAGCTATGTTATTGAAGCTCCTGCTGCCAACTAGTGTCTTGTTTTTGGCTTTCTTGCCATTTGCAGATTGATAATATGATGATATGATATAGTTTTGCTTTCTTTTTTAAATTATTTATTGATTTTTTTGGGGGTGGTTTTGATGTAGGGTCTCACTCTAGCTCAGGCTGACCTGGAATTAGCTATGTAGTGTCAGGATGGTCTCGAACTCACAGCGATCCTCCTACCTCTGCCTCCCAAGTGCTGGGATTATAGGCATGTGCCATCACGCCCGGCTTTATTTATTGATTTTTTTAAAATAAAAAGGTTAAGCCGGGCGTGGTGGCGCACGCCTTTAATCCCAGCACTCGGGAGGCAGGGGTAGGAGGATCACCGTGAGTTCAAGGCCACCCTGAGACTACATAGCGAATTCCAGGTCAGCCTGAGCTAAAGTGAGACCCTACCTTGGAAAACCAAAAAAAAAAAAAATAAAATAAAAATAAAAAGGTTGTACTTAGACTCCCTCTCCCCCACCCCTATTCTGCTGAGGGTCTTCTTAGTGGGGTTATTAGTATTCATTGGGGGGACCAAGAGAACTCAGACAGTCTCTGCAGTGAGGGGAAGAGGCAGGTTCATGGTGCCTCAGGCTTGTCCCACCCATCCTAAGGCTCTTACAATCTTTCTGCCCTGTATTAGTCAGGGTTCTCTAGAGGAACAGAACCGATAGAATGAAATGTATTAAAAGGGGGATTTATTTAGCTTACAGTGGTCCAACAATAGCAGGTTGCAGGCCTGAGAGTCAAGGAACCCGGTAGCTGCTCAGTCCATGAGGCTGGAGGCCTCAGCAGTCCCAACCTGGCACTGAAGGCCTGGAGGCTTCCTGGAGAGTCGCTGCTCTTCAGTCCACGCTGGAAGGCTTCAAGCAGCACTATAGTCAGGTGGGAGGAAGGGGTTCTTTTCTCCCAGAACTTTCTTACATAAAGACCCCCGGGAGGGGCTGCCCACTCTGGGGAAGGGCTCACCCTGGAGTAAGGACTTCCTTCTTCAGTTCATCCTTCCTGGAAGCAACTTCAGAGACCCACTCATGAGGAATGTCTGTGGATTCCTAAACAGATCAAGCTGACAACAGAATTTCATCCTCATGCCCCCTCTCTCCGAAATGTTCCCTGAGCCTTGGTGGGCAAGATAGAGAGCTGAGTTAGTGTTGCTTTCTCTGTAGACTCTTGATCTCTGTTTCATGAGGTTTGAGTGACCACAGTATCTGCCGCCAACTCCCTGGAACTGGTTTTCAGGCCATGAGGGTAATATTTGTGTCATTGCTTCCTTTGTAATGACTTCTGGACCCAGGCAGAGGAGGCGGAGGTGACCCATCTCTTGGATAGTTAGCTCGCTCTCTTTTAAGTCAATAGTTTTACTTGAGGGATTTCCTATGTGATTCCTTCATTGTCCATTGAGGTCACCTTAGCTCTGCTGAAGCTGAAGATGGTTCTGAGATCTCTGACATCTAATTCCTTGAAGCAATTTACTTTAGCATCCTATACACCTAACATAAATGTGTTCAGTTCCTATTCATTTCTAAAGACAATACCAAATAAAGACTTAGCAAGAACACAATTGAGTATTCCTAGTTATAAAAAACTGCAATCTAACTTTATTGACCAGACTTAAGTTTTAGTTCATATATGTAGCTATCTTTTTTTTTTTTTTTTTTTTTTTTGGTTTTTTGAGGTAGGGTCTTGCTCTAGATCAGGCTGACCTGGAATTCCCTATATAGTCTCAGGGTGGCCATGAACTCACGGCAATCTTCCTACCTCTGCCTCCTGAGTGCTGGGATTAAAGGCATGTGCCACCATGCCCGGCTCATCACTTTTTTGAGAGAGAGAGAGAGAGAGACAGAGGGAGAGAGAATTGACACACCAAGGCCTCAGTCACTGAAATCGAACTCTAGATGCTTGCACCGCCTAGTGGGAAGGTACAACCTTGTGATTGCCTCACCTTTGTGCATCTGGCTTACGTGGGATCTGGAGAGTCAAACATGGGTCCTTAGGCCTCGCAGGCAAGTGCCTTAACCACTAAGCAATCTCTCCAGCCTGTTATCACTTTTTTAAAAAAAATACTTTTTCGAGGTAGGGTCTCACTCTAGCCCAGGCTGACCTGGAATTCACTTTGTATTCTCAGGGTGGCCTCAAACTCTCTGCAATCCTCCTTCCTCTGCCTCCCGAGTGCTGAGATTAAAGGCATGTGCCACCACGCACGGCTTGTTATCACTTTTTGATGTATCCTTGTCCCCAGTATTCTCCTTCATCCTACAATGCTCTGGGCACTATCCCTTGTTTTATTTTACTTTTTTCTAAATTTGTTTATTTGTAGTAAGAGAGAGGAAGGGAGGGAGTATGGGCACACCAGGGCCTCTTGCTGTTGCAAATGAATTCCAGAAGCATGTGTCACTTTGTATACCTGGCTTTACATGGGTACTGGGGAATGGAGCCCAGGCCAGCAGGCTTTGCAAACAAGCACCTTTACTGACTAAGCCATCTCTCCAGCCCTAATAATAATAATAATAATAATAATAATAATTATTATTTGGTTTTTCAAATAATTTACAATATTCAATAATATCATATCCTTGTGAATGGTAAAGGAGTATGAACTGCCCACTGGATACCCAGATGAATATGCTGTGGAGTATCTTTTAGGGAAAAAATAAAAGAGGGAGAGCTGGGCATGGTGGTGCATGCCTTTAATGCCAGCACTCAAGAGGCAGAGGCAAGAGGATCACCATGAGCTCAAGGCAACCCTGAGGCTACATAGTGAATTCCAGGTCAGCCTGGGCTAGAGCAAGACCCTGCCTTTTTTTTTTTTTTTTTAAAAGATTTTATTTTATTTTTATTTATTTATTAGAGACAGAGAGAGGGAGAGAGAGAGAGAGAATGAGAATGGGTATGCCAGGGCCTCTAGCCGCTGCAGATGAACTCCAGATGCATGTGCCACTTTGTACTTCTGACTTACATGGGTCCTGGGGAATTGAACCTGGGGCCTTTGCCTTTGTAGGCAAGTGCTTCAACTGCTAAGCCATCTCTCCAGCTCAAAAAATTTATTTTTTTGCAAGCAGAGAGAGAATGGGCATGCCAGGTTCTCTTGAGGCTGATAACAAACTCCAGATGCATGTACCACTATGCGCATCTGGCTCTACATGGGTACTGGGCATTGAACCCTGGCTGCCAGGCTTTGCAAGCAAGCACCTTTAATTGCTGAGCCATCTTCCTAGCACCCCCCTCCATTTAAAAAAGTTTTTATTTTTATTTATTTACTAGAGACAGAGGGGGGGGGAGAATGGGTGCCCCAGGGCCTCAAGCCACTGTAAAAACAAACTCCAGATGCATGTGCCACCTTGTGCATCTGGCTTACGTGGGTACTGGGGAAGTGAGCCTCAAACTGGGGTCCTTAGGCTTCACAGGCAAGCACTTAACTGCTAAATCATCTCTCCAGCCCTAAAAAAAATTTTTTTTTGAGGCAGGGTCTCACTTTAGCCTAAACTGACATGGAACTCACTTTATAGCTCCAGGCTGGCCTCAAACTTATGACAGTCCTCCTACCTCAGTCTCCCAAGTGCTGGGATTAAAGGCATATACCACCATGCCTGTCTTTGATATTACTGAATATTGGAATGGAATTTTCAAAAGTAGCCTGAGTTGAGGTGGGCATGGTGGTGCACACCTTTAATCCCAGCACTCGGGAGGCAGATGTAGGAGGATTGCTGTGAATTCAAGGCCACCCTGAGACTATATAGTGAATTGCAGGTCAGCCTGAGTAGAGTGAGACCCTGCCTCAACCCCCCCCCAAAAAAAAACCCTGAGTTGGACATAGTGCACATGATTGAAATCTTATCACCTGGGAGGTTGAGGCAGGATCAGGATGTCAGGATGTTCAAGGTTATCTGTGGTCACATAGTGAGTTCAAGGCCAACCTAAGCTACATGGGACCCTGCCTTAAAAAAAGGAAATCCAAAACATTGGTTGAGACTGCTGAATACCTCCCACATTTCCACTTCCATAACTATTGCTTTGTCATTTGGTGGGGTAAATGACTGCCACTTACTTGGCCTGATGGCAGAGACACACAAGGCAGTTTGTACAGACCAGCCTCAGGCAACCCCTCCAAGAACGGGGATTAGACTCAATTATCCAAAGTGAGCTGCTAGCTTGCCAGGTGTCACTGTTGGAGGAACTGTCAACCTCTGTCCTCAGGCCTTTATTTCCTGTGTGGCAGCTGAGAGTTAACCTGCCTGTCTTGACAGCACACTTAGTAATCATTAAAGACCTTCAGATCTTCAAGAAAACACCACTGACTGATCATGTGGCACCCACAGAGAGACTTCTGCAAAAGGAAGCAGATCTTATTGCTGGAGGAATTTCCCTGGAACAATGGATTCCAGGATTCACTCACGCTTTGCAGACAGTTACCTGTATAAAAGTAGTCATGCAACCAGAAAAGGTGGTACAGATTTAGCTGGAGTTATATATGACAACCCTTTGGCCCTGGAAAGAATTCAGGTCTGCCTCAGCTCACTAACCAGGGTTGTTGTGGATGAAGGAATTGCCTTTGACTTCCTCCTCAGTGATGTGTAATCTCTGTGCAATTGCTGATTCTTCTTGCTGGATTCATGCCCAGATTAATGCTTTTGGTCAAGTGGAAAGGTCAGTACAGACCTGTCTTGCCTGTCTAAGGAGTAGTCCCTGACAGTGTCTGTGACTGTTAAGTTGATTGGGTCTGGCACTGTTTTTATTATTATTAACAACATATTTCTTTCTTTTTTTTGTTTTTGGTATGTTTGTTTTTTTGTTTTTCAAGGTAGTGTCTCGCTAGCCCAGGCTGACCTGGAATTCACTATGTAGTCTCAGGGTGGCCTTGAACTCACGGCAATCCTCCTACCTCTGCCTCCCGAGTGCTGGGATTAAAGGCATGCACCACCACACCCGGCAACAACATATTTCTTATGGATCATCATGTGTTGGTACCCTCTTTTCTCTCACCCTGCCCCTTTCCATTGGGAACCCTCCTCAGTGGGGTTGCAGGTATTCCCCATGGGGTTGTAGTTTATGCACTGTGGGAGCAGCAGTCAGTTATTTTTTGCAGGGGAGGGGATGACTCTGGGCATGATGTCTCAACCTGTGGCTCTTAGAATCTGTCTGCCCCCTCTTGTGTAAAATTCCCTGAGCGGTTGTGGATGAGTTTTAAGTCTACTTCAGTGATGAGCTCTTAAGAGCCTCTGGATCTCTGCTTTGGTAGGTGTTGAGTATCTTCAGGGTCTGTCTCCTACATCCTGGCACTGATTAGCAGGTTCAGCATGGAAGCAGCACTCTTGGTCGTCTCCCCAATTCCTCTGTGGATTCAGCTGTGGCTTGGATGAAGTGCGAGGGATAATTTATCTCCTCTGGTCTCACTACCTTCTGCAAAAGAACAGATTCTCTAATGGAGAGTGAAGTCAGCATAATTTAAATGGGATAAGCATTATTAATTTAGGGAGAACTTGATGTATGTAACCCCTCTTTTAGCCAAAGACTAGTGAGAGCTTGTCACTGGAGAGCATAATCTTTGTCTGAATAGGATTCTGATCTGGTTCCCAAGTCCAGATATGGGTTCCTTTACACTGAGCGGATCTCTTAGCCAATCAGAAAGCTATTGGCTACCCACCAAGGCTCTGTGCCACTATTGCACTGCCATGTACATCCTGTCAGGGTGTTTGCTTCTGAGTAGTTTAGACCTGTGGTTGCTCAGACCATTGTTGGCCACTGCCCCAGTAGCTCATATAGTGCTTTCCAGCACTAGACAGGCCCGAGATCAGCATGGCCTCATCTTGCAGTTCACTGTGATTGCTAGTAGCCTTCATTAAATGCTGTGGGAGACAAATTGATTTAGTCTTAGCCTCTCTTGATCAGATTAGTTAGGCTGGTAGAGGGAATAATGATCACAAGAAAGTTTTCCCAGAAATCAAGACGGTGTAGACACTACAAATAGTGAGAAGTAAAGTGTTGTGGGTGCTGCTGGGAGCTAGCTCTCCACAGGCCTCTCACATTTCTGCAGGTATTCCTTGTGAGCTGTGGCACTAATGGTCTTTGTTCCAGACTCTCTTCAAGGATGTTTGCACAGGGGATAGCCTTGGGAAATAGATACAATGCCTACCTTTGGATCAAAGGGGAGGGATGCTTCCTGTCTAGAATACAAAGATCTGGGCTTTCTAAGCATGAAATTGTACAGATGTTACCTAGGCCTATGGGAATTAGAGCTTGAAGGATTAGAATAAGAAAACGCAAATGCCCTACCTGTTGTTGTGGGCAGCAATGACCTGTTCTGACCATGGAGCTATATGTCTTCTGCCAGATTGCATGGAACACTTAAAAAGCTAACCTGTTTGTTTACAAATATGATAAACATCTCAGACTGTTCCTTCATCGTTCTTTATAGCATATACCTTGAATAACAAAATAGAACCATAGTTCAATTAAAATATAATTTTCCTTTCTATCACTACTTGTCCCTGTCCTCTTATCCTCCCTCTCCTTTTTCTTTCCCTCCTTTCCCTCCCTCCCTCCCTCCTTCCCTCTCACCCATTCTCCCTTACTTCCTTTCATTTCTGATTGAATTGTGGTTTTACTGTTTGCTCAGGTTTGTCTCAGCCTGGTCTCAAGTGATTCTCCCTTCTCATCCTTCAGAATGAACTGAGATTATAGGTGTGAGCTAACACAGCTGACTTAAAGCATCACTTTTTTTTTTTTTAATTTAAAATTTATTTTTGTTTGTCAAGGTAGGGTCTTGCTCTAGCCCAGGCTGGCCTCACAGTGATTCTCCTACCTTGGCCTCCCTAGTGCTGGGATTAAAGGTGTGTGCCACCACGCCCGGAACATCACTTTTTTTCTTCTTGCTTTGTTAATTGTCTACCCTTGATTATATAAAAAATCTTCCTTGGGGCTGGAGAGGTGGCTCACTGGTTAAGGTTCTTGCCGGCAAAGCCTAACGACCTGGGTTCGATTTTCCAGTACCCATGTAAAGCCAGATGCACAAAGTGGCACACGTGTCTGGGACTTCATTTGCCACGGTGTACCCATTCTCTCTGTCTCTCTTCTATCTCTTGCAGATAAATAAAAATATTTTTTTAAGGGCTGGAGAGATGGCTAAGTGGTTAAGGCACATGCCTGTGAAGCCTAAGGATCCTGGTTTAAATTTCCAGGTCCCACATAAGCCAGATGCACTTGGTGGTATATGCATCTGGAGTTTGTTTGCAGTGGCTAGAGCCCTGGTGTACCCATCCTCACTCTTCCTCTCTCTCTCTGCCTCAAATAAATAAATAATAAAGAATAAAAATAAATATTTTTAAAAAAGCCTTTTTTGTTCTTTTTTTGTGTTCTGTGTGTGTGTGTGTATATGTGTGTGCTTGTGTGTATACATGTGTGTATATGCATGTGTATATGTATATATGTGTGCACGTATGTGTGTGTGTATGTGGTACATGCATGTACTTTTACCTTCAGCATAGTGTGCATACCTGTTACAGACATCTTCACCTTGCTGGCAGAAAACACCTGACCAAAAGCAGCTTGTGGGAGGAAAGGGTTGATTTTGGCTTCCAGACTCTAGGGGAAGCTCCATGATGGCAGGGGAAAATGATGGCATGAGCAGAGGGTGGACATCACCTTCTGGTGAACATCAGATGGACAACAACAGTAGGAGAGTGGGCCAAACACTGGTAAGGGGAAACTGGTTATAATGCCTGTGATGGTTAAGTTTGTGTCAACTTGATTTGTTTAGGAATCCACAGACATTCCTCATAAGTGTGTCTCTGAGGCTGCCTCTAGGAAGAATTAATTAAAGGAAGAATCCTGCCCCCAGGGGTAAGCCTTCCCCCAGAGTGGGCGGCCCAGAGTGGGTGGCCCCTCTTGGAGGAGGGGGCTGGTTGATAAAAAGAAACTCTGGGAAGAAAGGCTCTCTCTCCCACCAGGCTGTGGGTGCTGCTCGCTGCTTGCCACTGGGTGCTTGCTGCTTGGTGTTTTCCACTTGGTACTTGCTGCTTGGTGTTGCTGCTTTCCAGTGTGTACTGAAGACCAGCGTGGACTGAAGAGCAGCATCTCTCCAGGAAGCCTCCAGGCCTTCAGTGCCGGATTGGGACTGCTGAGGCCTCCAGCCTTGTGGACTGAGCAGCTACCGGGTTTCTTGACTCTCGGACCTGCAACCTGCTATTGCTGGACTGTGTAAGCTAATCCAATAAATTCCCTTTTAATACAATTCATTCTGTCCATTCTGTTCCTCTAGAGAACCCTGACTAATACAATACCCATAAGCCCACCCCCAGTAGGCTCCAATTCCCAAATTGCCACTAGCTGGGTTCCTAGCATTCAGAACACATAAGTTTATGGGGGTACACATGAATCAAACCACCACACCTGTGGTGGCTGAACAGAATGGCAGGTGTCCCTTTTCATGTTCTTTCACCTGATCTTGTTTGAGCTGGAGACTTAAAAAATATTTTACTTATTAATTTGAGAGAGAGAGGGAATATGGATGTGCCAAGACCTTTAGCAAATGAACTCTAGACACATGTATCACCTTGTGCACCTAGCTGTCACTGGTACTGGGGAATCAAACGTGGGTCCTTAGGCTTTGCAGACAAGCACCTTAACTATTGAGCCATATCTCCATTCCTGAGCTAGAGTATCTTAGTGACACTGGAGCTTGCCATCTTTCCCCCAACTTCTGATCCTCTGCTTCCCTACAGGACTGGGGTTACAGATGCATGTGGCCATGCTCAGCTATTTATGTGGGCTCTGAAGATTTGAACTTGGGCAGGTTCAGGGACCCTCTCAGTCCCTTATGCTTGTTCAGGAAGCACACATAACTGCTGGATCATTTTTCCAGCCCTTTACTTCAAAATTCTTAAAACTTCAACAGGGTCTTCACTAGTATATTACATGTTCTTACACAATAAACATTTTACAGTAGAAAACTCGTTAGTAAATATGAAATCCTAACACTCAATACCCAATTGATCAAACTTCATAAAAATACTTGTTTTACTTCTACCTCAGTGTGAGGATAGCTTAGAAGTCCGGGTATTAGCGGGTAGTGTTTTGGACCACCGTGAAGATACTGGAGGAAGAAACAATAGAATATGGTGAGTAATTAGATACAGAGGGTGAGAGGGCCAAGAGTCCAGGTTGGACAACTTGATCGGTGGTAATTTTGACTAGTCCCGGGATGGGGGGAAAGGGTTAGGTGTATGGTAGATTGGCTAACAATGAAGTGGGTTACAGATGATAAAGGACTATTAGTTCTGCTAATTGGGCACTGGTATTAGCTGGAAGTGGGCCAGATTCAAGCATCTCATGTTTGTTACCACTGCAACACTACCTTTCTAGTTCCATCCCGGATAAAAGAACTCCCATCTGTAAAAAAACTGGAGATCAGGGTTTTCTAAGGGTTGGTACTTATGGTCTGGTCTGGTCTTGTAGCACAAGTTTCTAATAAGGCCTCTTCACATGAATGTTCAAGCTCTTTCCCATCTGGAAGATAAGTAGCAGGGTTGAGAGAAGAGCAAACCACCACCATGCCTGGCTTTTCCATGGGTGCTGGGGATCCAAACTCAGGTCTTCATGCTTGCAAGGTAAGCACTTTACCCACTGAGCCAGCTCCACAGCTCCCACTAGGCCTGGTTTAAAGTAGAGATTATTAATCTGGTATCTAATAAGCCTATACGGCTCCTGAAATTATATGCAAATGTTATGGAGAATTTTTTAAATAATTTTAATCAGATTTTCAGAGTTTATTTGAAAAAAAAATGGGCTGGTGGGGTGGCTTAGCAGTTAAGGCATTTGCCTGCAAAGCCAAAGGACCCAAGTTCGACTCTCCAGGATCCACGTTAGCCAGATGCACAAGGGGATGCACACATGGAGGCCCTGGCACACCCATTCTCTGTGTCTCTCCCTCTTTCTCTACCAAATAAATAATAAATAAATAAAAAAAATATTTTTTTTTGAGGCAGGGTCTCACTCTGGCCCAGGCTGACCTGGAATTAGCTATGTAGTCTCAGGGTGGCTTTGAACTCACGGCGATCCTCCTACCTCTGCCTCCAGAGTGCTGGGATTAAAGGCATGCGCCACCACACCCGGCCTAATAAAAATATTTTTAAAAAGAAAAAATTAAAAACTGTTATGTTTTATATGTGAATTATTTTGCATTGAATGAGGTAATTAGTAATTTAAAAACAAGTATATGATTATTAATCTTCATTATCAACTTGACTGGATTTAGAATCACCCAAGAGACACATCTCTGAGCATGTTTATGAGGGCATTTGCAGAGATTAACTGAGAAGACCCACCTTGAACATGATGAGGCAGTTTAGGGGTGACAGGACCCCAAAGTAATAACAAGAAATATATATATATTTTATTTTGGTTTTTTCGAGGTAGGGTCTTGCTCTGGCCCAGGCTGACCTGGAATTCACTATGTAGTCTCAAGGCTGGCCTGGAACGCAGTGGTCCTCCTACCTCCCAAGTGCTGGGATTAAAGGTGTGCACCACAACACCCAGCAAGAAATATTCTTGATGGGGCTGGAGAGATGGCCCAGTTGTTGAGGTGCTTGCCTGCAAAGCCTAATGACCCAGGTTTAAATTTCCCAGGACCCATGTAAAGCTAGATGCACAAAGTGGTGCATGTATCTGGAGTTCATTTGCAATGGCTAGAGGCCCTGGTGTGCCTATTCTCTCTCTCTCTTTGTCTCTCTACGCTCTCTCTCTGTTTGTCTCTCTCTCTGTCTTTCTGCTTGCAAATAAATAAATAAATAAAATATTTAAAAAAAAAAAAACCTGTTCCTGAGGGGCTTGGGAAATGACTCAGCCATTGAAGACTCTTATTTGCAAAGCCTGCCAGCTTGGGTTCAATTCCCCAACATGCATGTAAAGCCAGTTTGTAGCAGCAAGAGACCCTGTCTCACAAAAAGTAGTGCATAGACACCTTTGACCTCCACATGCACACAATGGTACATGTGTTCCCATACACACACAAATTGGTTAATTTTTAAAAAAGTATGGCAGTGCATGCCTTTTGTTGCAGTCAGGTTCACATTGCTGGCAGAAATCACCCGACCAAGAGCAGCTTGTGGGAAAAAAGGGTTTATTTTGGCTTACAGACTCAAGGGGAAGCTCCATGATGGCAGAGGAAAACGATGGCATGAGCAGAGGGTGGACATCACCTACTGGCCAACATCAGGTAGACCATAGCAACAGGAGAGTGTGCCAAACACTGGCAAGGAGAAACTGGCTAAAATACCCATAAGCCTGCCCCCAACAATACACTGCCTCCAGGAAGCATTTAATTTCCAAATCTCCATCAGCTGGGGACCTAACATTCAGAATACCTATGTTTATGGGGGACACCTGAATCAAACCACCACACCTTTAATCCCAGCAGTCGGGAGACAGAGGTAGGAGGATCGCTGTGAGTTCGAGGCTGGCCTGAGACTACATACTGAATTCTAGGTTAGCCTGGGCTAGAGTGAAACCCTACCTCGAAAACCAAAAAACAAAACCAAAATTAAATAAGGAAATGTCCTTGAACCTGTGAGGGAGAACCTGTTTTTTTCCAAATCTCTTTCTGCCTAGATCTCTTTTTCCTTAAACCTGAGTCCCTTCTCAGATCTTTTTCCCTAAATAAGTTTCCCTCTCCTAGAAGATATAAGGTTATACCTTCCTTGGAGGATTAAGATTTCTGGGAAGATTGCCTCTTACCCAGAAAACCTGATCTACCTAGAAACCTGGTATCAGGGCTAGTTAATTCCACCCCATCTAGGCCCATTAAAACACCCCAGTCTGGGTGTTTTAGGTTGGCTTTTTCATTTTCTGGAACCCCCTCTTGCCTTCTTTTGGGCAAGAGCTCTACATTCTTTCCTTCTCTTAACTTATATCTATACTCTCTATAATAAAATTATTCTTCCTTTTCTTTCTTTTTTAAAAATCAAGGTAGGGTCTCAATGTAGCCCAGGCTGGCCTGGAATTCACTATGTAGTCTCAGCATGGCCTCGAACTCATGGCCATATTCCTACCTCTGCCTCCCAAGTGCTGGGATTAAAGCCATGTGCTTCCACACCTGGCTAATAAAATTTTTCTAAAAGCCGGGCGTGGTGGCACACTCCTTTAATCCCAGTACTTGGGAGGAAGAGGTAGGAGGATTGCTGTGAGTTTGAGGCCACCCTAAGACTGCATAGTTAATTCCAAGTCAGCCTGGACCAGAGTGAAACCCTACCTCGAAAAACAAACAAACAAACAAACAAACAAAAAAAAAAAAAAACAAAACAAGACAAAAAAATCTTTCTAAAGTTAACCCTCTATGTCATTTTTCAGATTCATAAGTCAAGAACCTGAATTCTTAAGTTATAAGCCACTAATTTGGCGGAAGCTTCATATGTTTGTGTATGGCACCCTAGCTCCTGAGTTATTGCTTACCCAAGAGCTAAGAAAGGCTCTTTCACTCTCAGGGACACCACAGATTCCCATGTCAATGGATGACACCATCCCATGGGTTGGGAGTCCAGCCTCAATAAAAGGGGGCAAAGTGTCTGGCATTTGTGTGCCACTTTTTTTTTTTTTTTTTTTTTTTGGTTTTTCGAGGTAGGGTCTCGCTTTAGCTCAGGCTGACCTGGAATTAACTACGTAGTCTTAGAGTGGCCTCGAACTCACAGCAATCCTCCTACCTCTGCCTCCCGAGTGCTGGGATTAAAGGCATGCGCCACCATGCCTGGCTTGTGTGCCACTTTTTGTGTCTTGCCTTTTTTTTTGTTTGTCAGCTCAGGCTGACCTGGAATTTACTATGTACTCTCAGGGTGGCCTCAAACTCATGGTGATCCTCCTTCCTCTGCCTCCCAAGTGCTGGGATTAAAGGCCTGCGCCACCACCCCTGGCTTGTGTTTTGCTTTACATAGGTGCTGGGGAATCAAACCTGGATCAGGGCTGACAGACTTTGCAAGCAAGCACCTTTAACCACTGAGCCATCTTTCTAGCCCCTCTTGTCAACTGAAAAATGGGCAATATCTGTGTTCACGTTCCTGATCTAAAAAATCAACAGGAAGTACAGTTCTGTAATTCCTTGTCTAAAATCCTTGGGACTATAAGGATGTCAGAATTCAGATTTTTCTGCGTCTTTAGAAAGGTAAACAGTATATAATATTGAACATCTGCAGTGGGGCTCAGGGCAGCATCAGCTAATCAAGTACATTTTTAGTTTTGCATTAAAATCATGAATATTCATTCCAAATGAAATAAACAAAACTATACATAGCTTCACAGCGGTTCAGAGAAGGTTTTGCTGACAAATGACTTCAGAGTATTGCTAGGTGTCATCGTCAGCTCCACACTGCTGGGATGAACCTCCAACCCGACACAGTGTATGGGAGTAATGGGGTTTATTTCCGGCTTACAGATCCAGAGGAAGTTTCATAATGGCCAAAGAAGTTAGCCCCCTTTACACCAATGCACACAGAAAGAAAGACCACCACCAGCACCCTAAGCAAGCACCAAACTGCAGGGACCCCAGGAGAGCTCACTCTGTGCTCAGCGACGTGGTCCCCTATAGCAGGAGTCTGCTTGCTAGGGGCAGAAGCTGCAAACTCAATTTTAATAACTCCTGAGTCTATGTGGGGACATAGATTCAAGCTACCACACTAGGTTATGCTAGTAAATGGCTTGTGAATAGATTAAACTTTTCTGAGTTTTTTTTTTTTTTTTTTTGAATTTCAATAAAGAGATTGTTGATCTGAACTGGGTGTGGTGGTGCACACCTAGTCTTTCAGGGTGGCCTTAAACTCATGGTGATCCTAGCTGGACATGGTGGCGCACGCCTTTAATCCATATATATATATATATATATAATACCAAAACAAAACAGGACTTCTGGGTAAGGTGGCAGCAGAGTAGCCATGCCAAAGCAGCCTAGGGAGGAAATAAGCAGCAAAGCAGCAAAATACACTCTTCTACCAAAAAGTGAAGGTATGTAAGGTATTATCAACCTCAGCAGAGAAGCAGGAGAGACCCGGATCTTCTAGAGACCACAGAATCAGGCAGAACCATAGTGGTGTTGTCCACCTGGCTGCCAGGCTTTGCCTGAGCTGCAGAAGAAGTCTGGCGAAGGGATTTTCCACTCACATCAGCCTCCTTGCAAAATCAAGAAACCTAAAGGGAAAGACATCAGGGACCAGCTGTGCAGCTGGAGAAGAAGAGGATTGTGGAAACAGTTATGCAGCTTCAGTACAACTTCAGGCACCTTCCATAGGACCCTTCCCCAACAACCAGTGCTGGCAACTACTGGAGACTTGGGGAAGGGAGATCAGCTACACAGCACCCAGCACTGGCCATCAGAGCAGCGGACCCACTGACCCAGCCAGCTGAACCCACAGCACAGTAAAGAGGGACCCAAACAAGCACACAGTATAGCTGAGACCAAAGCCATCCCCAAAAGTAATAGGGCCTACGTACACCAGGTCAGTACTTGCCACATAGCCTGGTATATAGGCCTTCATTGGAAGTGCTAATTGCACTTTTAAAAATTTGATTAGTGGTTGGCTTTGTCATTCTTAAATAAGCTGTATTTTGAGATTGTTGTTTGTTGCTTCCTGATTTATAGTGCCTTTCTCTTCTGTCATTTGTGGGGGCAGAGTCTCACTTGGCCCCAGGTTGATTTGTAATCCTTTACAGACCAGAAATCTCAGCCTTCCAGTTGACAGGATTAAGGATGTGAGGGAACACACACCTTAAAGTCTTTGGCTTTGTTAGATTACCTGTTTGTTTTAATACCCACTTTTTTTTTTTTTTTTTTTTTTTTTCGAGGTAGTGTCTCACTCTAGCCCAGACTGACCTGGAATTCACCATGTAATCTCAGGGTGGCCTTGAACTCATGGTGATCCTCCTACCTCTGCCTCCCAAGTGCTGATATTAAAGGCATGTCACTCTGCTAATATCCACTTTAATATAAATACTCCATGCTGGTTTTGACTGAATGTGTATATTGTTCAGTTGAATTTTAGAATTTGCCTGTATTTTGCTCCATCCAGCCTACTCTTAGAATACTTGCCTAGCAGGCAAACCCAGCACTTAGGGTCACTTCTGCTATTACTCTGGGAGTCATTTAAGAGCCACACCTGGCACCTTAAGCTCCTACCCTGAAGTTATATGACATTAGATTTACACATCTAAGAATACCGCAGATAATTAGAAAACCCAAGCATCAAATTAACCCAAGATGCAAAAATCTCTACATTATAAGAAACACAAAAAATCAAGACAATGTAATTCCACCAAATATAAATCCATCAGAAATGACTTCCAGTGAGGCTGATTTAGATGAAATGCCTGAGAGATATTTCAAAAAAATTATTATAACTATGTTCAAAAAAATCAAAAGAATCAAAGAGAAAAACTTCTAAAGGAGAACAGAGGAAATCAACTTAATGACATAAGGAGGTCAATACAAGACATGAGTAAGGAAATAGAAATATTGAAGAAAAACCAATCAGAAACACTAGAAGTACAAAACACATTAAGTAAAACACTCTGGAAAGTCTCACTAGTTGAATGGATAAAGGAGAGAACAGAATATATAAACTAGAAGACCAGGTGGCAGATCCAGTACACTCCAACAAAGAGAAAGACAAGCCAGTAGGAAGGTATGAATGGGAATTTCAAATATCTGCCTTTCAGTCCAAAGGCATAATAGGTGTTTTTAACAAAATCATAGAAGAAAATTTCCCCCAAGTTGGGAGATATGCCAATGCAGATATAGGAAGCCTTTAGAACACCAAGCTGACAAAACCAGGAAAGAACTTCTGCTCACCATATTATAATTAAATTACTGAACACACAAACCAAAGAAAATATATTGCAAGCAGGTAGAGAGAAACCGCAAGTCACTTAAAAAGGCAAGCCCATGAGGACAACAGCAGATTACTCAACACAAACTTTAAAAGCCAGAAGGGCTTGGAATAATGTATTCCAAGTTCTGAAAGATAATAACTGTCAACCAAGAATATTTTATCCAGCAAAGCTATTCTCTTCAAATTGATGGAGAAGTAAGGACATTCCACAATAAAAACAGGCTAAAGGAATATGTGACCACTAAGCTAGCTCTACAGAAAATACTTGAAGGGACCCTTCATGCTGAAGATAAAGGAAAGCACACACATGAGGAAATAGGAAAAAATAAACCATATTCAAATAATAGTTAATACAAGAGAGTAAAGAAAAAACAGGAATCACTACAAAATAAGAATGGTGAGAATAAATACATAACTTTCAATAATATTTCTTTTTTTTTTTTTTGAGGTAGGGTCTCTAGATCAGGCTGACCTGGAATTCACTATGTAGTCTCTGGGTGGCCTCAAACTCATGGCGATCCCTCTACCTCTGCCTCCCGAGTACTGGGATTAAAGGCATGCGCCACCATGCCCGGCTTTCAATGATATTTCTTAATGGGTCACTGAAGAAATCAAAAAGGAAATAAAAAAATTCATAGAATCAAATGATAATGAGAACACATCATACCAAAACCCTTGGGACACAATGAAGGCAGTCCAAAGAGAGAAATTTACAGCTTTAAGTGGCTATATTAAGAAATTATAAAGGTCACAAGTAAACAACTTAATACTTCACTTTAAAGCCTTGGAAAAAGTAGAACAAGGCAAACCCAAAATTAGTAGATTGGAAGAAATAAAGACTAGGGCAGAAATTAATGAAATAAAAACAAACAAACAAAAAAAGCAAATACAAAGAATCAATGAAACAAAAAGTTGGTTCTTTGAAAGGATAAATAAGATTGATAAACCCTTAGCAAATCTGACCAAAAGAAAGAGACACAAATTAATAAAATTAGAGATGAAAAAGGCACCTGTACAACAGAAACCAAAGAATTCAAAAAAGACATGAACATACTTTGAGATTAAGGCATTTACATAAACTTATAACAAGTACAGAGATCCAAGCAGTTATAAAAAAATCTCCCAATTATGAGCCAGGCATGGTGGCACATGCCTTTAATCCCAGCACTTGGGAGGCAGAGGTAGGAGGATTGCCATGAGTTTGAGGCTACCCTGAGACCATAGAGTGAATTCCAGGTCAGCCTGGGCCAGAGCAAGACCCTACCTTGAAAACAACAATAACAAAACAAAACAAAAACAAAAATCAAAAATCTTCCAACTAAAAATAGTCCAGGCCCAGGTGGATTCAGTGGTGGATTTTACCAGACTTTCATGGAAGAACTAACACCAATTCTTGTCAAACTTTTCCATTAAATAGGAAAGGAAGGAATCCTACCAAACTCCTCTATGAAGGCAGCATCACCCTGATACCAAAACCAAAGATAGAACAAAAAAGGAAAATTGCAGGCTAATCTCCCCCATGAACATAGATGCAAATTTCTCAACAAAATGTTAGCAAACACAATATCAAGGGGCTGGGGAGATGGCTTAGTGGTTAAGCACTTGCCTGTGAAGCCTAAGGACCCCAGTTCAAGGCTTGATTCCCCAGGACCCACGTAAGCCAGATGCACAAGGTGGCGCATGCATCTGGAGTTTGTTTGCAGTGGCTGGAGGCCCTGGCTCGCCCATTCTCTCTCTCTCTCTGCCTCTTTCTCTCTCTGTCACTCTCAAATATATAAATAAATAAATACAAACAAACAAACAAACAAACAAAAAGAACATATCAAAAAGATCATTCACCCTGACTAAGTAGGCTTTATCCCAGAAATGCAGGGATGATCCAACATATGCAAATTGATAAATGTAATACACTACATAAATTACTGAAGGACAAGTCTCATGATCATCTAAATAGATGCAGAAAAAGCATTTGACAAAATTCAACATCCCTTCATGGTAAAAGTCCTAAAGAAACTGGGAATAGAAGGAACATATCTCCACAATAATAAAGGGTATTTATGACAAACCTATAGCCAACATAATGCTAAATGGGGATAACTTTGAAGCTTTTCCACTAAAACCAGGAACAAGACAAGGGTGTCTACTATCCCAACTTTTATTTAATATAGTACTGGAAGTCTTCGCTATAGCAATAAGGCAAGAGACACACATAAAAGGGATACAAATTGGAAAGGAAGAGATCAAGTTATCATTATTTTCCGGGTGTGGTGGTGCATACCTTTAATCCCAGCACTTGGGAGGCAGAGGTAGGAGGATCGCTATGAGTTCAAGGCCACCCTGAGAATACAGAGTGAATTGTGAAATTTGCAGGGAAATGGATGGATCTGGAAAGGATTATACTAAGTGAAGTAACCCAGTCCTAGAAAGCCAAACGTCGCATGTTCTCTCTCATATGTGGATCCTAGCTACAAATGTTCAGATTTGTGTGTGAGTTGGAGTAAAAATCAGTAGCAGAGGTAAGTAAGCTAGACAAGGGTTATAAGGGAGGGAGGACAGGGGGAGACTTAAGGGGATGGTATTGTATATATGTAAGTAGATGAACAGATTACGGAGGGTGGGAAGGCCTAAGTGAGGTCAGGGGAAGACATTGAGTATAAGAAGGGTGAGGGGAAGGTTAATTAAAATTCAAAATGTTGTGAGTAAGCCATATGGAAACCTACTTTTTTGGGTAATGGCACATTCAGAAGCCATAGATTGTTACTAGAAAAATTTCAGTGCCAGGTCTGAGAAACCTTCCAGTGAGTTGTTGGCCAGGGAGGTCCTTGATGCCACCCCAAAATTTCAGGCCATTGTCAAAGCTCTTGGTTTCCCACCAGAAATGGATGGTATGACCCTTTGCTGAAGACTCCACATACCTGGGCTACAAGGTCACTGAGATATCAAGCTGGAGCTGAGCTGAAAAGCTGCACTGCATGCAGCTGCATGGAATACAGAAGTCATCAGTGGTGAAAACAGTGGACACTAACTCCGCTGCACATCTGCTCTTGTCCGGCTAAAAGCATATACTATGCTCACCAAACTGCCCTGTAAGCATTTGACTGAATGTTCATACCCATATATTAATGCTGCTCTCACTTTTGGTTAGAGAAGCTTCTCTTTTCAGATGGCGACAACCTACAGGATGATGCAAAAGGCACTGTAGTGCTGAGATGTGATAGAGGAGTGTCCAGCACTGAAACATCTCTATCAAACCTTCCAAGGCTCAGGGTCTATTGCAGAAGAGGGGTCGAAAAGAATGTAAGAGCCAAAGGAAGGGTAGGACTGCTTACAATGCAACTGTCCAGACAGAAATTGGCCTCAGTATTCATGACCTCGCAGTGCCTTCTTCACAAGACCCTCATAGGAGAAAGAGATGATGACATCAAAATAAAAGAGAGACTAATGGAGAGAGGGAGGGGATATGATGTAGAGTGGATTTGTGAAGGGGAAAGCTGGGGAGGGGAGGGAATTTCATGGTTTATTGTCTGTAATTATGGAAGTTGTCAATAACAAAAATTTAAAAAAAAATACAGGCTGGGTTTGGTGGTGCACATCTGTAATCCCAGTGCTTGGGAGGAAAAAGAAGGGGAGTTAGGAGTTCAAGGTCAGACTCCTCCATATACCAAGACCAGTCTGGGTTACATGAGACTCTGCCTCAAACAAAATACCTAGTAAGCACATAAAAAGGTATTTCACTTCACTGATAACCAGAAAATGCCATTAAAAAAAAAAAAACCCCAGATTGGAACTGGTTGATAAACACACAGGATTGGAAAGAAAGAAAAAGATTGCCAAATAATCATATAGATGTGTAAATGAAAATGATAAATATATGATGAGAAATAAAAATAAAAACAAAACCTGCCAGGCATGGTGGTGCATGCCTTTAATCCCAGCACTTGGGAGGCAGAGGTAGGAGGATGGCTGTGAGTTAGAGGCCACCCTGAGACTACATAGTGAACTCCATGTCAGCCTGATTTTTATTTATTAGAGACAGAGAGAGGAAGAGAGAGAGGGAGAGGGAGAGGGAGAGAATGGGCATGCCAGGGCCTCTAGACACTGCAAATAAATTCCAGATGCATGCGCCTCCATGTGCATCTGATTACGTGGGACCTGGAGCATTGAACCTGGGTCCTTAGGCTTCACAGGTGTGCACCTTAACTGCTAAACCATCTCTCCAGCCCCATGATTTTGGATTTTGATATATTTCCCATCACCTGTCTTACAATTGACAGTTTATTGCACTCTTGTTCAAATAAGAAGGATTGGTACTCAGGATTTATGATGACTAACTTAATTTTCCATCACCATACCTTGACTTTGGTCTGAGAAGTTGTAGCCTATACAAAGCAATTATGGTGACCCTGTCGGGGTGAATGGCCTTCTTTCACTACAGGGTGATTGCCAATAAGCTTGTGATAACTGTGACTTCCCCACCGCTGCCTGCGATGGAGTGGACCTTTCTGAATCTACCTGGGCTTGATGGATGCAGCATGGACGGTGGGAAGCCCATTCTAGTGGCTTTCCTCTTTTATCTATAGCTTCAACAGGGCCCCGAAGATGGGGGCAATGAAGTCATTTTTCTTCCATTGTGGTCTCCTATAATGAAATATGGTAAAAATTCATCTTCCCTTGAGCATGCCAGTTTTTCCTTGTCAGATCTGCAGTCTTTTCTTGACTGAACCAATTTGTTACCTACAAAAATGATGGCCTGTGTTTTCCTTGCCCTTTTGATCTCAGGGGCTCTGGATTGGCCAAAAGTTACTGTAAGAGCCAGGGTGGTGGCATGTCTTTAATCCCAGCACTTATGAGGCATGGGTAAGAGGATCACTGTGAGTTCCCGGCCAGTTTGGGGCTACAGAGTGAGTTCCAGGTTAGCCTGGGCTAGAGTGAGACCCTACCACAAAAAAAAGTTACTGTAAATTTAGTAGAAGATCTACTCTTTCCTTAACTAAAACATTTGAGAGATAAATAAATGTATCTTATTGGAAACCTTCTGGAATGCTTCAAACAGCCTCATTCTACAAGCACATTGACCAAAACTTCCTCTTCACTCCAAGAGACATGGATGCCTTAGTCATGAACAGAAATGGGCATGGGATGGTTTGGACTCCCCTCATTTAAGTGAATCATCATTTATGAATTTCTGGAATCTGGAGTCAAGCTCAGTGCTTCTGGCTTATCTGAAGCAAGAGCCCATTAACATGCATTCTAAAGTTCTATATCACGGATAATTCTAGGTTTAATATCTGAAACTAGCTGGAGCAAGAAGAGAAGATCTTACCTGCTGGTGTCCAGCCCTGCCGCAGTTATACATATTTGGAAGGCAGCTGTGCTCATCACTGTAGCATCAATCCTGACAGACACATATTTTTGATATATTTTCCTTACTTGGTTTTGCTTGGGAGTACTTGAAATATTACAATCTGAATTTACATTTGTTTTTGTGTTTGAACATATTTATTGCCTAAATAAAACTGTATTAAGGGGTGGAGAGATGGCTCAGCCATTAAGGCACTTGCCTGCAAAGACTAAGGATCCCGGTTCAATTTCCTAATACCCACGAAAAGCCAGATGCACAAGGTGGCACATACATCTGGAGTTCACAGTGGCTAGAGGCCCAGGTGTGCCCATTCTCTCTCTCTCTGCCTCTCTCTCTCACTGTCTCTCAAAGAGATAAATAAAATATTAAAAATGTATATTTATGCCAGGCATGGTGGAGTATGCTTTTAAATCCCAGCACTTGGGAGGCTGAGGAGGTAGGAGGATTACTGTGAGTTTGAGGCCAGCCTCATCAATCCTGACAGACACATATTTTGATATATTTTTCTTACTTGGTTTTTGCTTGGGAGTACTTGAAATATTACAATCTGAATTTACATTTGTTTTTGTGTTTGAACATATTTTGTTGCCTAAATAAAAACTGTATTGTGGAGAGATGGCTCAGCCATTAAGGCACTTGCCTGCAAAGACAGGATCCCGGTTCATTTCCTAATCAGATGCACAAGGTGGCACATACATCTGAGTTCACAGTGGCTAGAGGCCCAGGTGCCCATTCTCTCTCTCTCTGCCTCTCTCTCTCACTGTCTCTCAAAGAGATAAATAAAATATTAAAAATGTATATTTATGCCAGGCATGGTGGAGTATGCTTTTAAATCCCAGCACTTGGGAGGCTGAGGAGGTAGGAGGATTACTGTGAGTTTGAGGCCAGCCTAAGACTACAAAGTAACTTCCAGGTCAGCCTGGGCTAGAGTGAGACCCTACCTTGAGAAAACAACAAACAAAACAAGAATATATTTATATTAGAAATCTTTTAAAAAATATTTTTATTTATTTATTTATTTGACAGAGAAAGAGGGAGGGAGGGAGAGAGAGAGAGAGAGAGAGAGAGAGAATGGGCCTTCTAGGGCCTTCAGCCACTGCAAATGAACTCCAGATGTGTGTGCTCCCTGGTGCATCTGGCTAATGTGGGTTCTGGGGAATTGAACCCCCGGTCTTTGGCTTTACAGGCAAACGCCTTAACTGCTAAACCATCCCTCCAGCCCCTAGACAGAAATCTTTTACTGCAGAAGTCAGCAGCACAATTCAAATTAGCTTGAGCCTAAAAATGAACTGACAGAGAAGCCCAGGAGTGGAGCTGGACCCAGTGCTTCTCTTGTTTGCTCCTTTATGTGTCCCTGTGTTCTCTGTGTAAAGAGGAGCAAGGTCACAGAGTTCTGAGCTCAGCCACCCTGTAGGACCAAGCCAGCATTCTTCTCTCAAATGTTTCTCTACAGAATGTTCATGCTCCTGTGTCTTCCCTGTCCCTGCCATACCCTCCCCTTACCGGTAGGGCCAGAGGGAAGGGACACAATGATGGTCAAGGTGTAAGGCACTGTGATTGGCAATTTCTCCAGAACCACATAGAACTGCAGGAGGGTAGTTAAGGAAAAGGGAAGTAGTATTAGAATTTAGAAGGGAAAGCATGTTGCTCAGGCAGGGGAAAAGGTGAAGAAAGATGCCAAAACAGATACCTGTATTACCCACACTCCTTTGTAAAATCTGAATAAAATGTGGCATTTAAAAAATCATTCTCTTAAATCCAGAATTGCCAATTCTTTCGTTAGTTTAAAGATATAAACTCAGGGCTTGGGGTTCCAGGAAACACTCCAGAACCCCAATTTCCCCATTATACTGTGGGCTGGAGAGATGGCTCAGTTGTTAAAGGCACTTGCTTACAAAGCCTAAGGGCCCAGGTTCAATTCCCAGGACCCATGTGAAGACAGATGCGCAAAGTGGTGCATGCATTTGGAGTTTGTTTGCAGTGGCAGGAGGCCCCTACACTCTCTCTCTCTCTCAGGTAAATAAATATTTTAATTTAATTTAATTTTATTTTTATATTTATTTATTTTTTTGGTTTTTCAAGGTAGGGTCTCACTCTGTCCCAGGCTGACCTGGAATTCACTCTGTATTCTCAGGGTGGCCTCGGGAACTCACAGTGATCCTCCTACCTCTGCCTCCCAAGTGCTGGGATTAAAGGCGTGCCCCACCACGCCTGGCTTATTTTTGTTTTGTTTTTTGAGGTAGGGTCTCGTTCTAGCCCAGGCTGACCTGGAATTCACTATGTAGTCTCAGGGTGGCCTTGAACTCATGGCGATCCTCCTACCTCTGCCTCCCGTGTGCTGGGATTAAAGGCGTGCGCCACCACGCCTGTTAAATAAAACATTTTAAATAGCACCCCACCTTAGGAGGCAGATTAAGGAAGACTGTTGCAAATCAGAAGCCAGCCTTATCTACCCAGCAAGTTCCAACAAGACCAGCCAGGGCTGTATTGGGAGACCCTATCTCAAACAAAACTCCCTGAAACTACATAGTGAGTGCCAGGCCAGCCTGGGCTAGAGCCAGACCCTATCTTGTAAAACAAGGCAAGACTAGTGGCGTGGTGAAGCACGCTTTTAATCCCAGCATTTGGGAAGCAGAGGTAGGAGGATCTCTAAGAGTTCAAGGCCACCCTGAGACTACATAGTGAATTCCAGGTCAGCCTGAGCTAGAGTGAGATCCTACCTCGGACAAACAAAACAAGAAAAACCCCAAAACTCAAAATAAACAAAAATACAAACCCAAGACCAAAACAAGCAAGCCTAATCCCCAACACCCCAAAAGCTAGCATTGCATATCCAAGCAGTTCTTGCTGTACTGGGTCACATGTTACTGTCTACCAAAGAGTTTGCCCCAGAATCCAGGACAATATTGTCCACGTGGATAAAATTAAGTTACCATCTATTAAAAACTTTTTGAGACCAGAACAGTGACCAGGCAACTGATGAGATAAGGGGACAGGAAACCATGACCTGGGGGTATTGTTAGGCAAGGAAGGGATAATGGCTGGGCTGTTTCTTGAGGAATGAGGATAATTCACTTCTTTATGTCTCTGTCACCATCCTGCTGTCCTTGACTCCGTTGGGAGCCTGTGGGGCCTAACACAAACAAATAAGTAATAATAAAATGTATTTTTTTTAAAAAAAGAAGAAGAAGCATAGTGAGATAAGTCCAGCTGCTAAGTTCACTTTCTCCATTTATTAAGTTGGGAACTCAGCATATGAGACGATGTGGTGATTGAATTAAGTGGCTCCCATAGACTCATGTGCTCTGAGTTCTTGATCCCCAGTTTATGTCTGTTTGGGAACTGGAACCTCGCTGGAGGAAGTGTGTTGTTGGGGGAGGCCTTATGAGTCTTATCTAGCCCAGCTTCCCTTTGCAAGTGTTTGGCTCACTCCACCTGCTGTAGCAAAGGTGAGATCCAGAATCTGCTCGTGCCATCCATTCCCCTGCCATCACAGAGCTTCCCCTTGAAACTGTAAGCCAAAATAAGCAACTTCCTTCTCATAAGCTGTTTTGGGTTGGGTGTTTTATGCCAGCAACAAGAAGGTAACTACAATAGATGAAGAACCCCAAATTTCAGGGTGGGCATCTCTGTTGTTAAACTTTTCTGGAAGCATCCTCATAGATACACCCAGAAACTTCTAAGGTTGATCATATAACACTATTTGTTTTGGCGGTCCAAGGGATCCAATAAGGGAGGGCCTTACACACACAAGGCCAGTGTTCTACCGCTGAACTAAACACCCAGGTCCTCCCTGGTGAAACATACTCCAGATGCATGTGCCCCTTGTGCATCTGGCTTACAAGGGTCCTGGAGAGTAGAACCAATTTTCCTTTGGCTTTGAAGGAAAATGCCTTAACCACTAAACCATCTCTCCAGCACCCCCCCATAAAAATTTTTAAAAGACATGGACCTCACGTCAGATATATAGAGGTTGACAGATGATAGATAGACAATAGTCTTTTCTCCTCCTCTTTAGCTTTGCATCTGGCATCCTTGTGTTGCTTTCTTCTCTTACACAGGCAGGGGTTCCTTGTAATGCAGGGTAAAAAAGATTGCACACTGGACTGCCGCTCTCCCAAGTAATGAGCCCAGAAAGGAAAGAAAGCTCCACTCTCCATGTTCACAAACAAGAACCACCATTAAAAAGCCTGGGGCAGAATTCCCACTCGGATCTGACCTGATGTTGGGTCACTTCTTCACCATCTCAACAGCAGGGCAGCCAGGATGATGGGAGTGGGGCAGAGCGCTTGCGCACAAAGAGCAGCATTACTAACAGAAATCAAGGGGAGTGACTCTGATGTTTCTGTACATTCCAGACTTCAGCTTCTATAAGTAAAGTCTGGGATCAGTGATAGTACCTGTTGATAGGACTACTTCCAAACTAAAGAAGATAATGGAAAGAACGCACATGTTTTCCAAGACCATCTGTAATGTTTGCAGCTAACACACACACACACACACACACACACACACACACCACACAAATGTTTCAGGGTTGGAGAGATGGCTTAGTGGTTAAGCGTGTGCCTGTGAAACCTAAGGACCCCACTTCGAGGCTCGATTCCCCAGGACCCACTTAAGCCAGATGCACAAGGTGGTGCATGCATCTGGAGTTCATTTGCAGTGGCTGGAGGCCCTGGTGTGCCCATTCTCTCTCTCTCTCCTCTCTCTCTCTGTTTCTTTCTCTTTCTATCTGTCTCTCTCAAATAAATAAAAATAAACATTTTTTTTAAAAAACCTGCTTTAGTGGGTATGAGACATGGGGCTGCCACCCATTTATAGGGTGCAATGCAATGTCAAACTATGCTCAGTATCATATGCAAGTATACCTATGAGATAGAAGCACCATCATCAAAGAGATCCTTGGGACCAGAAACAACCTGGCTACCTCAATGATGGGGAGTTCAGAAGCATTGGTGCATGCACCACTGTAATCACTTATTTGTGAAGATGTAGCCAGGAAGTATTTTTTCAAAAAAAAAAAAAAAAAAAAAAAAAGGAATGCTCTCTTTTATTATTATCATTTTTCATATTGGAGAAATTACTAGCTTAACAAGAAAAATTCATTTACAAACTACTTCTAAACTAATTGAGGTCCTAATTTATTCATGGAAACAACATATTAAAACAGCAAGTGAGTGGATTCCTAAACAAAGGGGGCTCAAATCAATAAGTGTATAGAAGTTATTTATTGTCCCCTGGGCAAACGAATGTTCTGTGTGTCTTCCAGAAAAGTCACCTGGATGCCAGCCTGTCTTATTTAAGAAGAAAGCTCATAATTTATTCATAATTCTGATCTTGAAGAAGGAAAAATGGTTGAAAGTGAAGGTTTCATCCCTCACTCATGAATTCTCTTAATCATGCTCCATAACTTCATGCTATAAGTTCACATAATATTTAATTTTTAAAAGGATCATCAAATTCTAATTTATCCTCCCAATTCTAAAATAGAAAGTTGATAAATATTTTATACCCTTCTGGAATGGAAAGAACTGAAACAAAATGTGTTCACTTTCAATTTCAAATAATACAGCAAAATAGGGATAAGCCCTACTTTCTTTGTACAACTAATATATACACATCTTAATTAATTATAAGTCTAGAAATAAACACAATTATAATCAGTTGGGCAGCTCAGCCAGTGTGGTAAGACAATTGTAGGGGAGAAGAATAATCTGTTCAATGATGGGATAACAGGGACAAGAATGAATTTGCATTCATACTTATACAGTGAAGGAAATTAATCCAAAATGTATCAAATATCTCAATGTATGAGCTGCATTATAAAATTCTTTGAAAAATAGGCATACATCTTTGTGAATGAAGCAATAGTCTTAGAGATGATATCAAAATCACAAGTACCCTTTCTGGACATTGAAAACTAATTTTAGGGACTGGTGGACATAGAGACTTGGAAATGACCACTTAGTGGACACACACTCTTTTGACGGGGATTGAAAATGTTCTGGAGGAAGATAGACTGATTGCACAATATTGTGAATGGACTAATGCTACTGAGCTGCACAGTTTTGAATGCTAAAATTGTGCAATATGATCTAATGTTCAATTTAAGAAGTATGAAACCAAAAATAGAAAAAAAACATATTTTGAGTAGAACATGGAGATATTGCAGCTCTCTTAGATTGGTGGTAGAAATGTAAATGTCAGTCATTGTGGAACAGAGTAGAAAGTTCCTCACAAAATTTATTTAACGTTACCAGTCCCAGAACCTAGTATTGTTCTTGAAACATTTTCACCTCTGTGTATGTCTCCCTCCAAACAAAGGCATAGATAATTTAAAAAATTTGTACATTTGTTTATAGAATTATTCATAAGAGCCAGAAGGCAAAAACAATCCAAATGTCCATGAATTCATGAATGGATAAGCAATAGGTTGAAGAAATGAATGAATTCACATCACCCCTAGACAATGCCTTAATGCGGAGCTTAGAATGCTACTGAAGTCCTGATGCGTGCTTTATCAAGTTCATCCCTTGAAAACATCAAACTACGTGAAAGGAGCCAGTCACAGAAGACTGCATATCCTGTGATGACATTTTTATGAAATGCTCAGCTGAGCAAATTTACGTGGGTCCTGGGAATCGCACCTGGGTCCTTTGGCTTTGCAGGCAAGTGCATAACTATTAAGCCATCCCTCCAGCCCAAAATAGCTTTTTAGTGAACTTGCAAAGGCCACCTCTAGCCATCCACTTCTTTCCTCATTTTTTTTGTCACTAAGAGGAGCCACACTGATCCATTATGGTGGTTATACTTCTCGCCTCTCTTTCCTTTATTCCTCAGGTGACTTGATATTTTACCCAATCCTCTGTAGCTGGTTCCCCGACTATGAGCCTCTTTGTTCTTGCTGCCCTGCCCACTCCCCTCACAAGGCTCTGGGCTCTGCCACTTTCATTAAGGCCTTCTTCTTCCCAAGGCCACTGTATTAGTCAGGGTTCTCTAGAGAACAGAACCAGTAGAATGAATTCTAGTAAAAAAAAAGACTTACTGGGTTAGTTTATGGCAGTCTTATAATAGCAGTTTTGTAGCCTTGAGAGTCAAGGAATCTGGTAGCTGCTCAATCCATGGCTGGGTATTTTATTTTTATTTATTTAACAGAGAGAAAGTGGAAGAGGGAGAGAGAAGGTGCACAGGGGCCTCCAGCCACTGCAAACGGTAACCCAGACACATGTGCCATCTTGTGCAGCTGGCTAACTTGGGTCCTGGAGAATAGAACCTGTGTCCTTTTGCTTTGCAGGCAAATGCCTTAACTAAGCTAATCCATCCCTCCAGCCCCTAAAAATATATATTTTACATATTTCATTTATTTATTTGAGAAAGAGAGAATGGGCATGCTAGGCCTCCAGCCACTGCAAACAAACCCAGATGCATGCCCCCTTATGCATCTGACTTTACATGGGTCCTGGAGAATCAAGCCGGGATCCTTTGGCTTTGCAGGCAAATGCCTTATCTGCTAAGCCATTTCTCCAGCCCAGCCTGGGCTTTCTAAAGAGAGCCACTAGTCTTTAGTCACTCTGGAAGGTTGAGGAAACTTGGTTCCAATGCTGATGAAGGACACCTGAACAAGGTATGGTGGCACAAACCTTTAATCCAAGCACTTGGGAGGCAGAGGTAGGAGGATCGCCGTGAGTTCGAGGCCACCCTGAGACTACATAGCTAATTCTAGGTCAACCTGGACCAGAGTGAGACCCTACCTCGAAAAACCAAAAAATAAAAAAAATAAAAAGCAGTTCAGAGGTTATATATTTGAGAGAGACAAAGAGACAGATGAAAGAGAGAGAGAGAGAAAGAGAGAGAGAGGGAGGGAGAGAATGGGTGCACCAGGGCTTCCAGCCGCTGCAAATGAGCTTTAGACTCATGCACCTCCTTGTGCATCTAGCTTTACTTGGGTCCTGGGGAATTGAACCTGGGTCCTTTGGTTTTGCAGGCAAGTGCCTTAACTGCTAAGGCATTGCTCCAGCTTATAAAATATTTTAAGATCACATATAATTAGAGTAAAAAAATCTAACACTACAACAAGAGCCATTTGGAAAAAGGATAAGCATGTTTTCACAAAGAAAAATAGGGGGAGGGTCAATCTAAATTCAAGATATTGTGAATAAGACTTATGTAAACCTACTTTTTTGAATAATGGCACATCTAGAAGCTGTAGACTGTTACTAGAAAATTTTCAGTGCCTGGGATGGAATACCTTCCAGTGAGTTGTTGGCCAAGGAGGTCCCAGTAGCCTCCAAAACATTAAAAGCTTTTTCCAAAGCCCTTGGTTTCCCTTGAGAAACAGATAGTAAGACCCTATTGCTGAAGACATTTCTTGCCTGAGACACAAGGTCACTGAGAAAGCAAGCTGGTGCTGAGGTAGGAGGATCACTGTGAGTTCAATGCCAGCCTGAGAGTACATAGTGAATTCCAGGTTAGCCTGGGCTGGAGTGAGACCCTACCTCATTAAAACGACAACAACAACAAAAAACAAAGAAAGAAAGAAAACTAGGTTTTTAGAGCTAAAATGAGAGCGACATATGCTTGGAAACTAACTGTGGGCTTGACATAGCTGTCTATATCCTTTTGGTTATTAATTTGCTAGAAGCCCTCAAACCATGAATATAGATGAAAATCTATGAAAAATTGACATGTGTACTTAAATTGAGGCTATACATCACCACAGCTAAGATACGGTGCAATATCATGAGTTTAAATATTTAACATAATTCTATGCCATATAATTACATGTGTGGCATTACCTTAATGGGAGCTGATTAATGAGAGTGACATAAAGAAGGGGTGAATATTAGCTTTTCAGACACTGATGTTCAGAACACCCTCTGAAAAGTCATTTTTCTTAAAGCCCAATTCCTTAAAGATGGTAGAAATGTCAATTGTTTTTGCAGTTTCCAGTTCAAGAAGCATTTATTCATAATCCCCAGAGAGCTCTTCCCTAACAGACTACAATAAAACTTAGAATTAATGGTGGTGACATTTTAGATCTAAATTACTGCCTTCATGCTTTAAATAATTACCTGCTATCCTTATGCAAGGGACTGGCAATTTTTTCACTTCATTTCTTTCTGTTTTTTTCTACTTCATCTCTTATCTGTCATCTCTATTGCCTCACTAGTTCCTTGCTCCTTACCACTCAGTGCAGGAGGCTGAATTTCTAAATTTTCTCCTTCAAATTCTTTTGCTTTTTTTTTTTTGAAGGGGAGGAGGTTGTTCTTGTTTTCTTTCTTCTTTTTTTAAAGATTTTATTTTTATTTATTTCCTTATTAGAGACAGAGAGAGAGAGAGAGAGAGAGAGAGAGAGAGAGAGAGAGAGAGAGAGAATGGGCATGTCAGGGCCTCTAGCCATTGCAAACGAACTCCAGATGCATGTGTCACCATGTGCAGCTGGGTTACGTGGGACCTGGAGAATCGAATCGGGGTCCTTAGGTTTCGTAGGCATGAGCCTTAACCACTAAGCTATCTCTCTAGCTCCCTTCTTTCTTCTTTTTTAAGTGGGAGTCTCACTCTAGCTCAGGCTGACCTAGAACTCACTCTGTAGCCCAGGCTGGCCTTGAACTCCCAGCCATCCTCTTATTTAACCTCCCCAGGGCTGGAATTAAAGGCGTGGCCACCACGTCCAACTTCTTTTGCTTTTTAACAGTATTTTTATGATGGTTCATTTTAAATAATTTTTAAAAAATTATTTATTTATTTTAGACAGAGAAAGAAATAGAGAAAGAATGGGTGTGCCAAGGCCACCAGCCACTGCAAACAAACTCTAGATGCATGCATCACCACCTTGTGCATCTGGCTTACGTGGGTCCTGGGGAATCGCACCTGGGTCCTTTGGCTTTGCAGGCAAGTGCCTTAACTATTAAGCCATCCCTCCAGCCCCAAAATAACTTTTTAGTGAACTTGCAAAGGCCACCTCTAGCCATCCACTTCTTTCCTCATTTTGTCACTAAAGAGGAGCCACACACTGATCCATTATGGTGGTTATACTTCCTCGCCTCTCTTTCCTTTATTCCTCAAAGGTGACTTGATATTTTTAATCCTCTGTAGCTGGTTCCCCGACTATGAGCCTCTTTGTTCTTGCTGCCCTGCCCACTCCCCTCACAAGGCTCTGGGCTCTGCCACTTTCATTAAGGCCTTCTTCTTCCCAAGGCCACTGTATTAGTCAGGGTTCTCTAGAGGAACAGAACCAGTAGAATGAATTCTAGTAAAAAGAGAACTTACTGGGTTAGTTTATGGCAGTCTTATAATAGCAGTTTGTAGCCTTGAGAGTCAAGGAATCTGGTAGCTGCTCAATCCATGTGGCTGGGTATTTTATTTTTATTTATTTAACAGAGAGAAAGTGGAAGAGAGGGAGAGAGAGAAGGTGCACCAGGGCCTCCAGCCACTGCAAACGAACTCCAGACACATGTGCCATCTTGTGCAGCTGGCTAACTTGGGTCCTGGAGAATAGAACCTGGGTCCTTTGGCTTTGCAGGCAAATGCCTTAACCGCTAAGCCATCCCTCCAGCCCCTAAAATATATATTTTACATATTTCATTTATTTATTTGAGAAAGAGAGAATGGGCATGCTAGGGCCTCCAGCCACTGCAAACAAACTCCAGATGCATGTGCCCCCTTATGCATCTGACTTACATGGGTCCTGGAGAATCAAGCCGGGATCCTTTGGCTTTGCAGGCAAATGCCTTATCTGCTAAGCCATTTCTCCAGCCCAGCCTGGAGGCTTTCTAAGAGAGCCACTAGTCTTTAGTCCACTCTGGAAGGTTGAGGAAACTTGGTTCCAATGCTGATGAAGGACACCTGAACAGGAAAGATGCATGTGCACTCACAAGCAGCACTGGCAGCCAGGCAGGAGGAAGGAGCTCCTTTCTCACAGATTGTCCTTACATAGAGCCCCACTCTGGGAGGGATACCCACTCTGGGGGAAGGACTTCCTCCCTCTGTCAATCCTTCCTGGAAGCAACCTCAAAGACCTGTCCCAGAGGAATGTCTGTGGATTCCTAAACAGGTCAAGTGGATGACAGAACTCAACCATCACGACCACTAGGAACTTGTGGTGCTGGGATGCAACCCAGGCCTCACGCATGCCAGGCAAGCTTTACCACTGAGGTATGCCCCCAGCAGGTTCTTGTTCTTCATAAAGTAAGGACAGAATACTGACAAAGAAAAGCCTTGAGCAAGACCTTGAAAACCTTGGGCAGACGCAGGGAAGTCCGGTTCCCTAGGTCTGTGAGGCCCTGTGGCTCCTGTCCTTCATGGCTGTCAGTGAGCAGCAGCGGTGGGTAGAGATGGTTCCTGTCACAGGAAGAATACTGATTTTACCATCTAAGTGACAGTACAAAGAATGAGAGAAACATCCTTCTACTGTGCAGAAAATTTCTCAGAGCTGCCTGGAATCAAGTCTCCAGTGTCTCCAGAGCAGGCTCTTGCTTTGAGTGCTCCTAAAATACCAGCCAGAGTATTCTCAGGTAGCTCCCCAGAAGTCACAATGGCATGGCTCTGAACCATCTTGTTGACATGTTTGGGATTTGTTCTTGTTTTGATATTTTTTATTTTTTTGTTTTTTTAGGTAGGGTCTCACTCTAGCCCAGGCTGACCTGGAATTCACTATATAGACTCAGAGTGGCCTCAAACTCATAGCAATCCTCCTACCTCTGCCTCCCAAGTGCTGGGATTAAAGGCGTGCACCACCATGCCCAGCTCTAGTTTTTATTTTTATTTATCCAGTTTGAGAGAGAGTGTGTGTGTGTGTGTGTGAGAGAGAGAGAGAGAGAGAGACAGAGAGAGAGAATGGGCATGCCAGGGCATCCAGCCACTGCAAACAAACTCCAGATGCATGCACCCCTTTGTGCATCTGGCTTACATGGGTTGGTAACTGGGGAACCAAACCTGGGTCCTTAGTCTTCATAGGCAAGCACCTTAGCTGCTAAGCCATCTCTCTAGCCCTTGTTTTAAAAGCTTATTCCACAAGTTGGGCATGGTGGTGCACACCTTTAATCCTAGCACTCAGATGTCACCTTGAGACTACATAGTGAATTCCAGGTCAGTGAGACCCTACCAAAAAAAAAAAAAAAAAAAAAAAAAAAAAAGGAATGGGCTTTTAGCTGGGTATGGTGATACTCTGGAGGCTGAGGTAGGAGGTAAGTTCAAGGGGCAGCCTGGACTACATAGCAAGAAATAAGACCTTGCCTCGCCTCAAAGGGATGGGGGAGGAAGAAAGGGAGACAGAGAAAGGAGAAAGTGGGTCTGGGCTATAGTTCAGCAGCAGAGAAAAAGAGGAGAGGAGTCTGGGGAATGCTCAGCATTTAAAAGGTTCACCCTCACCAGTACCCTCTTAAAGCCAGGTGCATGAAACGTCATATACATCTTGAGTTTGTTTGCAAAGGCACGAGGACCTGGTGCATTCTCTTTACTTGCAAATAAAATATGTTGCAAATAAAAATATTTTTAAAATAGGGGGCCCAAGTCCTTCTGATTGAGGCCCCCGCAAAAAAACATTTTAAAACCAAGGAGGCCGGGCGTGGTATCACATGCCTTTAATCCCAGCACTCAGGAGGCAGAGGTAGGCGTATTGCTGTGAGTTCAAGGCCACCCTGAGACTACATAGTGAATTCCAGGTCAGCCTGGGCCAGAGTGAGACCCTACCTTGAAAAACCAGAAAAAAAAGAAAAAGAAAAAGAAAAAGAAAAAAGGAAGTGGAAAAGGAAAGGGAAAGGACTTTGGCTGTGCCAGGATTTAGGTTCTGTGGGAGTGGGTGGTGGTGTGCCAGATGCAGATAATCCTTCTTTGAGATGGAATTTATTGGCATTGTTAGCAGTGCTCCATGAACAGAGATGGTCTTGTTTCAAAGGAAGCTCTGGAGTGTTTGTCAGAATGCGAAGGCTCCTGCCTTCCCCTCTTTATCACTGCCTACTGTGCACATTGAGTAATATGTTTGTATTTTTGTGTGTGTGTATATATATATATATATATATATATTATATATATATATATTTTTTTTTTTTTTTTTTTCCAAGGTAGGGTCTCACTCTGGCCCATGCTGACTTGGAATTCACTATATAGTCTCAGGTGGCCTTGTACTCACAGTGATCCTCTTACCTCTGCCTCCCGAGTGCTGGGATTAAAGGAATGCACCACCATAGTTCGAATAAGGGGATATGGATCTATTTTTATTAAGTTCTGTACAATCTTCTTGACAATCAAAACAAACTTGTTTTTCTTCTTTGTGTTTTTGTTTTTCGCCTCCCTCTCCCTGTGTTTAATTTCAAGACAATTTTAATCTATTTTAACTTAAAAAAAATATCTGGATAGTCTCTTACCTAGGGAACATGAGGGCAAAGGCTGTCTCTGCTAAGGCCATTCCCTGAACACCAGAGCAGAGGTAGTCGAGCTGGATCAGGAAGCATCAGTCCATGCTGTTGTCGGTGGACAGGAGCTTCACTCTCATAGGCCAGACTGGTCTCAAACTCAAACCCCTTTTTTCCCCCACAAGCTGTTCTTGGTCAGGTGACTTCTGCCAGCAATGCAAACCTGACTGCAACAAGAAATCATTTTATTTTAATTTATTTTTTTGAGGTAGGATTTTGTTCTAGCCCAGGCTGACCTGGAATTCACAATGTAGTCTCAGGTGGCCTCACACTCACTGCGATTCTCCTACCTCTGGCTCCCAAGTGCTGGCATTAAAGGTGTGTGCCACCACGCCCAGCAATAAAATATTTTTAAAAATAGCATCTTTGGATTCAGGATGCTGAGGAGTATTTTTGGTCAGTTGTTGTTTACATCCCCAAGGACTTCCACATCAATGGGCACATCTTCCGTGTGGGAGAGCACTTCATTCTTTGTCCTGGCTTTATCATCTATGACACGAAAGACACAAACATCCTAGTTTAAGTTAGAAACAAAAAGCCACTCCCACAGTCCTGCTCTGATGGGGCCTGCTTCAAGCGGAACAGTTAGTGACTCATGCAGCTTTTCCAAGGGGGCCAATTTATCCAGGAGCATGTCCTCATTTTCTGAACTATCTGGGACCTGCTTTTGGGATTCCTCAAGCTCCTTTCCAAATTCTTCAGCACAGTCATGGCCTCCTCTCCAGTCTCTAGATGGTGTGCCGGCACCCAGTCCTGTAGTTCCCTACAAAGAATGCTCAGGAACTGTTCCAGCACCAGCAGTGATAAAATCTGTTCCTTGGTATGGCACTGTGGCTTGAGCCACCCAGCTGTGTTCCCAGAGCTGGGTAAAAGCTTCATGGGGTCCAGGTGCATCCTCAAAGGACAGCTTCCTGACGTTCTGTCTGCTGAGTTCTCTCTTACAAGAACTGTATTTTTGTGAGATGGAATCCTGTTCTCAGGAATGATTCTCTCCTTTAACTATAAAAAGGTCTTTTTGTTCCTCAAGTTCCAGGACTGCAGCCATTCTTGACTTTAAGAAATATATTCTAAAAGAAAGAAAAAAAAGCTGGGCGTGGTGGCACACGCCTTTAATCCTAGCACTCGGGAGGCAGAGGCAGGAGGATTGCCAAGAGTTAGAGGCCACCCTGAGACTCCATGGTGAATTTCAGGTCAGCCTGGGCCAGAGTAAGACCCTACCTTGAAAAACAAAAACAAAACAAAAACAAACAAACAAACAAACAAAAAGAAATATATTCTCTATCTGTGAATGATTCAAGGAGAATCTCTTAACATCTCACCGAAAGACACTCCCAAGGAGCAAAGCAGTCATATTAGAGAAAGGACAAATGCCACTGCAATCCCACACAGATCAAACAGTCTCCTTGGAGTCTCTAAATCAGGGACATGGTTTGAAATTGTCACTTGCGCAATGTATAGGGAGCTACTTGGAGTTCAGGCTTTCCTGCAAAATGTTCATGTTTCTCACTCGGTGGATGGGCAGATTAAATGACAAGGCTATGCCAAGTCCTTGAATGCCAGGTGTCCTGAGTTGCCGGTGAGCAGTTTTGTTAAAGGCTCTTCCATGGTACATGCCAACTGTGTTCCCAGAGCTAAGAGGTTGTGGAGGTTAAGCGCCAAATAAATGCTTGTGTAGAACAGGTAACCCGAATGCACCCTGAGCCCAGGCCCTTGGGTGAGGCCAGCTCAAGTCCTCCAATTGGTGGTGGGACAGGAGCATCCACAACCTGACACGGGAGGTGGGGAGGGACTGGTACCGTCTTCTCCACCTGGGAGACAAGAAACACTTCACCCATGGAGAGGAATTGTGAGGCCAGGTGGGGTCTCGCTCTAGCCCAAGCTGACCTCAAATGGACTCCAGATACATGTGCCACCTTGTGCGTCTGGCTAATGTGGGCCCTGGGGAAGCGAACCTGGGTCCTTTGGCTTTGCAGGCAAACACCTTAACCGCTAAGCCATCCCTCCAGCCCTCTTATTCCTATTTTTGGCTGGTAATAGTTCTTTAGAGTTTGGCAATGAAAGTCCTTAAAGAAATAAACATTTTCATTGATTGGTGAGTGCCTACTGTAAACTGAAAATGAACCAGGCACTTGTAAAAGTAAAAATAAGGGTTTGGCTGGGTGTGGTGGTGCACACCTTTAATCTCAGCACTTGGGAGGCAGGAGTAGGTGGATCGCTGTGAGTTTGAGGCCACACTGAGACTACATAGTGAATTGCAGGTCAGCCTGGGCTTGAGGGAGACCATACCTAGAAAAACAACAAAACAAACAAACAAACAAAAGGTCTCATGGGCTGGGCATGTGGTTCAGTGGATAGAGTGACTGCCTAGCATACATGAAGCTGAGTTCAATCCCCAGCACCACAGAAAACCAGGTGTGGTGTCGTGTGTTTGTAATCCTAGAATTTGGAAGTGAAGATAGGATCAGGAGTTCAAGGTCACCCTCAGCTACATTGGGAGTTGAAGGCCAGCATGGAACTACATGAGACCTTGTCTCAAAAAATAAAATAAAATAATCCAGGGCTTAGTGGTTAAGGTGCATGCCTGTGAAGCTAAGGACCAGGTTTGATTCTCCAGGTCCCATGTAAGCCAGATGCATAAGGGGGCACATGCGTCTGGAGTTCGTTTGCAGTGGCTGGAGTCCCTGGCTCACCCATTCTCATTCTCTCTCTCTCTCTGACTCCAATAAATAAAAATAAAATCTTTAAAAAAACTACAGAGCTGGGCGTGGTGGTGCACGCCTTTAATCCCAGCACATGGGAGGCAGAGGTAGGAGGATCACTGAGAGTTCGAGGCCACCTTGAGACTACATAGTTATTCCAGGTCAGCCTGGACCAGAGTGAGACCCTACCTCGCAAAGAAAAAAAAAAAAAATCCAGGCATGGTGGCACACACCTTTAATTTCAGAACTTGGGAGGCAGAGGTAGGAGAATTGCTATATGAGGCCAGCCTAGGACTACAGAGTGAGTTCTGGGTCAGCCTGGACTGGAGTGATACCCTACCTTGAAGACAAAAAACACCCCCAAAGTCCCATGTTATTAAGAATCTTACAAACTGGATGTGGTGGTGCATGCCTTTAATCCCAGCAGTGGGGAGCCTGAAGTAGGATGATCAATGAGTTCCAGTCCAGCCTGTGATAAAGTGAGACCCCCATTGAAAAAAGGAAAAAAAATAATTGCTGGGCGTGGAGGCACACACTTTAATCCCAGCAGTAGGAAGGCAGAGATAGGAGGATCACCATGTGTTCAAGGCCACCCTGAGACTACATAGTGAATTCCAGGTCAACCGGGGCTACAGTGAGATGCTACCTTGAAAAACAAAACAAAACAAAACAAAAAATTACCATAAAAATTTGGCTAGAGAGATGGGTCAGCAGTTAAAGGTGCTTGCTTGCAAAGCCTGAAGGTCTGGGTTTGATTCCTCAGTACCCATGTAAAGACAGATGTACAAAGTAGCATATGTGTCTGGAGTTTGTTTGCCGCAGCAAGAGGTCCTAGTATGTCCATTCTCTCTCTCTCCTCTCTCAAACAAACAAACAAACAAACAAACAAACAAATAAATAAATAAATAAATAAATGAAAGGCTTTCCAAAACTAGCTTTACTGGCAGGAGTGGGCTGATATACAATGTGTGCAGAGGTGGCAGGGAGTATGATGCAGGCTGAACGAATGGCATGAGCAGAGGCCCGGCAGCCCTGCAGGCCAGAGGTTGATGAGCATGCACAGAGATCTAGTGTGGCTGCAGAGCTGGTTGAGATATGGGGGGAGGAGGTGAAGATCATGACCTTGCAGGCCATGGGAAGCAGCGGGGCAGATTTTATCTTGGAGGCACTGTGGAGCCTCTGAGACTTTCTAGCAGGGTAGTGATGTGTTCATATATATATTTTTAATTTGAGAGAGACTGAGAGAGACAGAGAGAGAGAGAATGGGCATGCCAGCGGCCTCTCAGCCACTGTGAACAAACTCCAGATGTGTGCACCCCTAGTGGGCAAGTGCGGCATTGTGCCCTTGCGTCACTTTTTGTGTCTGGTTAAATGTGGGACTTGGAGATTGGAACCTGCATTCTTAGGCTTGGCAGGCAGGTGTTTAACCGCTAAGCCATCTCTCCAGCCCGTGTTCAATATTTTTGATGTTAGAAAAAACATTTCTAGCTGGGCGTGGTGGCGCATGCCTTTAATCCCAGTACTCGGGAGGCAGAGGTAGGAGGATCGCCGAGAGTTTGAGTCCACCCTGAGACTACATGGTGACTTCTGGGTCAGCCTGAGCTAGGTGAAACCCTACCTCAAAAAAAAAAACAAGCAAGCAAGCAAGCAAGCAAGCAAACAAGCAAACAAACAAACAAACAAGCGGCATTTCTGGTGGAAGGGTGGGAGGTAAACAGAAGAACAGCAGGATTGGAAGAAAGACCAGTGAGATCTTTATTAAGTTTGGAGAGAGACAATGAGGGTAAAGATTTAGAGTGAGGAGATAAGCACAGACTGATGTGGTATTTGGCAATTGATTAGATATAGCACAAGTAAGAGAGAAATTTCTAGTTTAGTCAACTTAACATTTATCAAGATAAAGAAGACAATGAGGCAGATGTGGTGGCACAAGTCTTTAATCCCAGGAGGCAGAGGTAGGAGGATCACAGTGAATTTGAGGCCACCCTGAGATTACATAGTGAATTACAGGTCAGCCTGGGCTAGAGTGAGACCCTACCTTGAATCCCCTCCCCTGCCAAAAAAGAGAAGACAGTGAAAACAGATTTTATTTTATGTTTTAAGGGTGGATTGGGGAAGAGGAAGGATGAGTTTGGCTGTTAGTCTGAGGAGCTGCTGGAACACACAGGTTGGGCAGGTTGAATAGCAAGGTAGCTCCTCAGGGCTAGACCTTAAAGGACCATTCATTTTTGGGTATGTGCCAAGTCAGTGTGAATAGAGTAGGTGAATGTGTGAGAGAGGTGGGTCATTGGAAGAGGGTACTTTGGCTTTGCTAAGCCACCATCTCTCCAGCCCTAATTTAAAAAAATATAAAAAAAAACTTTAAAAAATATTTTATTTATTTATTTGAGAGAGAAAAAGAGGGAGGGCGGGAGGGAGGGAGGAAGAGAGAGAGAGAGAGAGAGAGAGAGAGAATGAATGGGTGTTCCAGGGCCTCCAGCCACTGCAAACAAACTCCAGATGCATATACCTGCTTGTGCATCTGTCTTATGTCGGTCCTAGAGAACTGAACCCAGATTCTTTGGCTTTGCAGGCAAATGCCTTAACTGCTAAGCCATCTCTCCAGCCCCCTAATTTTTTTTTTAAATTAAGTAGAAACTTTGTATGGACAAATCATGTGTTGGTACCATTCCCTTCTTCCCTGCTCCCATTCCACTGAGGCCTTCCTCAGTAGGGTTAGTGGTATTCACCATGGAGTTGTGAGTTGTGAGAGCAGCAGTCAGTCATCGTGGTGGGGAGGGGAAATGCCTTTTGGATATTCCCTCCAACTCTGTGGCTCTTACAATCTTTCTAGCCCTTCTTCCACAATGTTCCCTGAGCCTTGGCAGGTGTGTTATAAGTCCTCTTTAGTGCTAAGCGCTCAGCAACTTCTGGATTTCTGCTTTGATATATCTTGAGTGTCTATTGTCTTCACCCTGGCACAGGTTGTCGGCTCACCTTGAGAGCAGCACTCATGCTTAAATTGCCATTTCCTCTGTGGTTTCACCTGTGGGGATTCTGTTTGATGTGTGAGAGGTGACTCATCTCATGATAGGGAGTCAGCTATCTTTTTTGTCATGTTGATAGATTTTCATTGTCCCCAGTTTTCTCTACCTTCTTATTTACCCGTGGAGTTCTAGTGTGGTTTCAAATCTGCTATCTTGACTGGAAGTCCCAAAACTGTTCTTTTTTTTTAAAAAAAAGATTTATTTTTATTGATATCTTAGAGACAGAGAGAGAGGGAGAGAGAGACACAGAGAGAAAGTAAGAATGGGCAGGGCCTCTAGCCACTGCAAACAAACTCTAGACGCATATGCCACCATGTGCATCTGGCTTACATGGGACCTGGAGAGTCGAACCGTGGCACTTAGGCTTCGCAGGCATGTGCCTTAACCACTAAGCCATCTCTCCAGCCCTCAAAACTGTTCTTTATAGATAGTTAAAAAAAAAAATCTGGGCTCCACCAAAGTTCATGCATTGAAATCGACTATTATTTCTCTCTGTGACCTTGGGGCCTTATAGTCTTCTACAAGGCAGCAGACATTCTGGATCTTCTGGATCATGGTTAGATTTAGATCAGTTGTGGTAGAAAAGAAGTGAAAAGTTGAACTGATTTACTGAGTTATTGTAAAAGTTATTGTTGAGGAGTTAAACTTACCTTTGTTAACAGATGGAAAAATCACAAAGAGGGAACTGTCCAGAAAGGGTTCAGAAAGATGATTAGTTTAGCTTAAAACAAAGTAAAATAGAGTTTATTGTTAGGGTGGCCTGACTATAGAAATGATTGATATGATAATTGTCATATTTTGTTTGTTGACTTACCCCTCCCTTAGCTATGAAAACTATAAAATGAAAATAATATCTCAGTTTGGGGCCAGAGTTTTTTTTTGGAGGGCTATCCTAAACTCTTTGTCCCTGAGGTAAATAAATTCTTTTACTTCTACTCATACTGATGTTGGAGTGAACTTTCCAGAGAATTTCTGCATCTCTGGAGGCCTCAGTGAGATTTTCCTTCTCCATGATCCCGGTTGGTACTTGGTCTACTTGGTCGGAAGGACTGCTGCTCCTGGGCCTCCCAGATTTCTGGGTCCCCTTCCAAGTGGCCCAAGGAGACTGTGAAACCCTGGACTGGAGTTCCTAAATGGAAGGAGACGAGCCTGCATGGACTGATCTCCGCAAAACAATTCCGAGCCTTGACACAATTCCAAGGTGATGGCCCTCTTTCCATCAAGAGGGCCGATGTTGTTCCGGTCAGGAACTTCCAGTCAGCTAACTAGCTAGATAAGCGACCATGTTGCTCTGGTCTCCGTGACTAGCTCAATCAGGGTGATGAATGAGATTAGATGAAAAATTTTGTTTAAATTCTAAATAGATAAATAAATGGAAGATGGCCATCTAGAGTCTATATAAAAAGTACACTTAATGGAAATGTGTATAGAAGTATGTACGTGGCTCACAGCCCTAAGGCTACATACAGAGTGATTTCTGTCCCAAACAGTATGTGTTCAGAAAGGCTTTGTCTTCGTGTCTGTTCGGCAGCACTCACACAGTGGGAAATTCATTGTGAGGGAAGTCCTCCACCAAGCCCACTGTCCTAGACTGCAAGGTCAAAAACAAACCATAGGGGCTGGAGAGATGGCTTAGCGGTTAAGGCGTCTGCCTGCTAAGCCTAAGAACGCTGGTTCCAATCTCCAGGTCCCACATTTAGCCAGATGCAGTGACGCAAGGGCGCAATGCCACACTTGCCCACAAGGGGGTGCACACATCTGGATTTCATTCACAGCAGCTGAGAGACTGCTGGCACGCCCATCTCTGTCTCCCTCTCCCTCTCTGTCTGTCTCTCTCTGTGTGTCTCTCTCCAAAAATAAAAAAACAAAAACAAAAAACAAAACAAAAAAAAAAAAAACCAGGGCTGGAGAGATGGCTTAGTGGCTAAGGCGCCTGACTGCTAAGCCTAAGAACACTGGTTCCAATCTCCAGGTCCCACGTTTAGCCAGATGTCTGTCTGTCTCTCTCTCTCTGTGTCTCTCTCCAAAAATAAATAATAAAAATAATTAAAAAAAACCATACTTCAAAAGGAAATATTCAGGAGGTTATAATACTAAGATGATGCCAGGAAAATTAAAGGCCTCTATAAATTAGGAAGGCCAGCTTTTAATGTTGAATGGCCTCCAGAGAAAACACTAAAAGTAGTTGTTGCAGTCAGGTTCACATTGCTGCCAGAAATCATCCGACCAAGAGCAGCTTGTGGGAAAAAAGGGTTTATTTTGGCTTACAGACTCAAGGGGAAGTTCCATAATGGCAGGGGAAAACGATGACATGAGCAGAGAGGGTGGACATCACCCCCTCACCAACATCAGGAGGACAACAGGAATAGGAGAGTGTGCCAAACACTGGCAATAGGAAACTGGCTATAATACCCATAAGCCCGCCCCCAACAATACACTGCCTCCAAGAGGCGTTAATTCCCAAATCTCTATCAGGTGGGAACCTAGCATTCAGAACAACTAAGCTTATGGGGACACCTGACTCAAACCACCACAGTAACTGAGATTATAAGCAAGGAAAAATACAAGATCCTCCTACTCTTAAAAGTTACAAAATGGGCCGGGTGTGGTGGCGCACGCCTTTAATCCCAGTACTCGGGAGGCAGAGGTAGGAGGATCGCCGTGAGTTCGAGGCCACCCTGAGAACACAGAGTGAATTCCAGGTCAGCCTGGGCTAGAGTGAGACCCTACCTTGAAAAACCAAAACAAAACAAACAAAAAAAAAAGTTACAAAATGACAAAATCAGAGACCTGCCCTTTAACCCTGAAAAAAAATCCAAAACAAACAAACAAACAAACACAGCTCAGCTAAAGTCAGACCAAAAGCTTCAAGGCTAGAGATCACCCCCACATAGCTGCCTCATAGCACACTCTCCAGTAACGAGGTACTGGCTAGCAGAACTTAAAACTGACTAAACCCAAGGCCACAGAAAGGGGGGTAAGAGGAGATAATGTGAGAAGCAAGATGATGGAGGGAACCTCATTTGGAAAGCGTTGCAATAAGACACACACCCTGTGCCACCTCTGTGGCTCTAAGGCCACAAAGAGGTTAAATGATAAAAAATGATAAAGAGATTAAATGACAAAAAGACAAACCAAGATAAAAGTCTTACTACAAGGCTTTACAAATGCCTCTGGAAAAAAAGTGAGTAAAAGTCACTCATGCCCTAAAGCCAACCACTTACCTACCAGAAGGGAGGGAAATCCCCTCCACAATTACAAAAAGGGGTTATGCTGTGTTCCCCAGAGGCAAAAGGTTAATCTGAATATGTAAATTTTGGGGCCAGTTCCAGACAAAGGCTAGAAACCTGGGAAAACTCACCTGTCTTGCTCTCACACAAGTCTCATTGTTAGACAGGGAGACAAGGCACAACTTTCTCTGGGGTTATGCCACCCCCAGGGAAATCCCTGATGGCTCTGCTTTCTTGGCTTCCTTGCGTGCAGAGCGGAAGGGTGGGCTATCTACAAACACTGGGAATCTCAGAGTCTTGGTCCCAACATGATGATAGGTGAGTTCCAAATCGCTGCAGACAGATGGGGACTTATAAGAAATTTGTAACTATTTTATTTTATCTCTCTATGCTTCTATAAAACTATTAACAGACAACAGGCCCAGGGTTTGTGTTTAGATTAAAAAGTACTCAATACTGAGTTTGTCAAAAAAATTTCTAAGACTTTTAATAAGTTCTAACCTGCATATATATATATATATATATATATATATATATATATATATGTATGTATAATTTATTTATTTATTTTATTTTTTATTTTTTCAAGGAAGGGTCTCACTCTAGTCCAGGCTGACCTGGAATTCACCCTGTATTCTCAGGGTGGCCTGGAACTCATGGCGATCCTCCTACCTCTGCCTCCTTAGTGCTGGGATTAAAGGCGTGCGCCACCACTCCTGACTTGCTTTCATATTTTTAAAATATGTGTTTCACAAAACTGATTTTAAAAGATTACAAAAATCAACAAATGATAAAATCTGTATGTATATTCTAAATAAACAATGTAAGTCAAGTCTGGTGTCCTCTTTTATAAAAGATTATTTCAAAGAGCTTTTAAAAACAATAAAAAGGGCTGGATAGATGGCTTATTGGTTAAGGTGCTTGCCTGCAAAGCCAAGGGACCTTGGTTTGATTCCCCAGGACCTACGTAAGCCATATGCACAAGGTGGTGCATGCATCTAGAATTTGTTTGCAGTGGCTGGAGGCCCTGATGTGCCCATTCTCTCCATCTCTCTCTCTCTGATTATTTCTTTCTCAAATAAATAAATAAATAAATAAATAATTTAAAATAAAAAAAGAACCCACTTAAGTGATTAAGTTAAAAGGTCTTATAATAAGAACAGTAAAAGTTTTACTGATAATTATAATAAAATAAACTAGATAAAAAGATAAACTAAAAAACCTTCAAATATTAGATATTAAATGTTTGATAAAAAAGATTGTTACAAGCTGGCTGTGGTGGCACACGCCTTTAATCACAGCACTTGGGAGGCAGAGGTAGGAGGATTGCCATGAGTTTAAGGCCACCCTGAGACTACGTAGTGAATTCCAGGTCAGCCTGACTTAGAGTAAGATCTTACCTCAAAAAACCAAAAAAAAAAAAAAAAAGATTGTTACAAAATGGTTACACAGATTATGAAGTAAAAGTATGTAGATAAAGGTATAAGTAAATTTAAACAAAAGGCTTAAAGACAAAGTTGATTTAAGTCTTAAAATGCTTTATCAGATTACAGACTACTTGAAATTAAAATGACTATTGGATTACAGACCAATCTCCCTCATGAACATAGATGCAAAAATTCTCAACAAAATATTGGCAAACAGAATACAAGAATATATTATAAAGATCATTCACCCCGACCAAGCAGGTTTTATCCCAGAGATGCAGGGATGGTTCAACACACATAAATCGATAAATGTAATACATTTTATAAATGGACTGAAGGACAAAAATCACATGATCATCTCATTAGATGCAGAAAAAGCATTTGACAAAATCCAACACCCCTTCATGATAAAAGTCCTACAGAGACTGGGAATAGAAGGAACATATCTCAACATAATAAAGGCTATTTATGACAACCTACAGTCAACATAATACTAAATGGAGAAAAACTTGAAGCTTTTCCACTAAAATCGGGCACAAGACAAGGGTGTCCACTGTCCCCACTTTTATTTAATATAGTCTGGAGGTCTTAGCCATAGCAATAAGGCATGAGATACACATAAAAGGGATACAAATTGGAAGGGAAGAGATCAAGTTATCATTATTTGCAGATGATATGATTCTATAGATAAAGGACCCTAAAGACTCTACTTAGAGAGGTAACCTAGGCCCAGAAAGCCAAACGTCACATGTTACCCAGTGCAGCCTAACCTCCCACTCAAACTTGCTTAGCTCCCCCTCAAAAAAATGAGGCATTTAATTTTGCATGTTTTCTGGCATGAATTTTGACACTTAAACTTGTGTATATGTGTGTGTACAGTTTGTTCCCACATTATGTCGCCGTGGTAACAGTTCCTGGCACACTCAGGGCTCATCCTGCCTAGCCCCTCTCTCCACATCCTACTCCTACACCCACCCTGCTTCAGGGAGGCCTGAGCCCTGTGACCACTCTGTCTTGAGGGCCCATCTCCCCCCACCCCAATCGCTCAGGAAATAAAACCACAGATCAACTGCTGGGACTTCATGAAATTACAGAAAGCTGGAAAAAGCTACGCTGCATGCAGTTCAATGGGAAAGAGAGAAAATACCAGTGAAGAAACTCAACAGTGGACACTGCAAGCCTTAAATTTGGCCAGGCAGGCCAAATGAGCCAACGGGTACAATAGTGCATGTCTTTTATGGGGAAACCAACTGCTCTCTAATTGGACTGGAGGCCCGCTCCATGGGAGGGAATACATCCCTGATACTGAAAACGTATGACAGCGATGGTCATGAGCCCTAGGGGTGTAACGTCTGCTAGTGTCTGGCTAAATGTATATACTATGCTCACCAAACTGCCCAGTAAGCACTTCTCTTAATGTCCACACCCATATATTAATGCTACTCTCACTTTTGGTTAGAGAAGCTTCTCTTTTCAGATGGCGGCAACCTTGGGATGACTCAGAAGGCATCATGGTGCTGAGAAGAAGGGACAGAGGAGTGCTTAGCACTGAAACATCTCAAACCCACCTTCCAAGGCTCAGGGTCCATTGCGGAAGAGGGGACAGAAAGAATATAAGAGCCAAAGGAAGAGTAGGACTCCTTACAACATGTTCCTTCAGACACAAAATGGCCTGGATATCCATGACCTCACAGTGCCTGACACTACCTACATAAAACCATCATAATAGGAGGAAAAGATAATGACATTAAAATAGACGAGAGACTGATTGAGAGGGGGAGGGGATATGATGGAGAGTGAAGTTTCAAAGGGGAGAGTGGGGGAAGGGAGGGAAATAACATGGAATATTGTCTATAATTAAAGAAGTTGTCAATAAAAAAATTAAAAAAAATTCAGAACAGTCTTCATGGGACCCTGTAGCTATATGATAAATGGGATAAAGGACTTGGCATGCTTGTCTTCATATCAGTCTTTCCCCCGCTGGTATCTTAATGCTTGGTTCAGATGCTACTCAGCTCTGCACAGAGACCTGTGGATCATTAAAAAAGGCTTTGTTCAAGATTATCATACGGGTTTAGCTGGTTCTGTTGCTGGTGCTGGTACAACTCTTTTGCCCTTGTCTTTTGCTTTCTCAGCAAAGCACCTATAGTCTTTCAGCTTCTTCCTAAGGCTCAGACGAAGCCATGACTCTGAGGTGTTTGTGCAAGACAATCATGCCAGCTATAAAAATGTCTCAGAGGTTGCTGGGTTCAGTTAACCATCTGGTAGCACACAAACCTCAAGGCCATAATGCTTGCACATGAGAAGGAAAACATCTTTTGAAACCATATCTGTGACTAATGAGAAGTTACCAGGTGAGCCCACCCCAACAAGTCAATACAAAGAAAACTCTTTTTTTTTTTTTTTTTCCTGACCAGCAAGCAGCCTGCTAAGCTCTTGGGTTAGCACTAACTCCTGTCTGCTTGTGACCTCAAATCCCAGTAAAGAAGCCTTAGTTGCTAGGTGTGGTGTGTGAACTAAAGTTCCCAGAAAAGCACTGAATCTCCAACACCTACTTCCAGCAAGGCTGAATGGACTGCTAAAACTCCTGTGGTCACAGAGAGATGGAATGTTGCAAGTCAGAGCCCAATTATCTTGGGCTACCTCTTTCCCCTTAGTAGCCATCTATTGCCTACCTTTGCGTCTGACCTAACATTTTGGTGACTATCGGTTGATCAGGTGTAATCCTTTTTAGAATGCAAGAACAGACTCCAGCTTCCACCAACCCAAGGGCTAAGAATGTCATCAGGTAGCATCTGAGGCCTATGGTGGAGATTCCCCCCCACCCTTTGCTTCATTGTAACACACCTACCTGATGGTCAGCCAGTATGTTTGAGAGCCCAGAATCCTAATCCATTAGACTACCAGGGAGCCAATATATTTGAAAAGCCCCTGGTGACTTATGACTTTCTTTTGTTCGGTAACTATATCACCTTCATGGGACATGGACCTGAGGTAACCTAAATCTGAGCTCCCAGGCTTTGGACACTCATATTTGGTTCCAGAATAAACTATCTCTTTTCTCCTTTGAGGTGAGAGCGTGTGTCTTTTCCATCAGCAGGTAGCTCACACCTTTAATTCTCTAATTCACTCTAGAGGCTGAGATAGGAGGATTGCCATGAGACTGAGGTCAGCCTGGGCTAGAGTGAGAGAATAAGGCTCTCCTTACCTGTTCTGTTTGCCATAGATGTCACATTTCTGCTGTGTCCATGTCTTAGATCCTACTACCTGTATCAGTGTCAAGACACCAAGGAAAAAAGTTTCAGGATGGGGATGGGCCACTGTGAGATACAGAAGAACAAGGAGAGAGGAAAAATAAATAACATTCTTGGGGCTGGAAAGATGGCTCAGCAGTTAAGGTGCATGCCTACAAAGCCTAACAACCTGGGTTTGATTCTTCAGTACCCACGTAAAGCCAGACGCCCCAAAGTGGTGCATACATGTGGAGTATGTTTACAGCAGCTAGAAGTCCTGGAGTGCTCATATCTCTCTTCTCTCTGTTTGTAAATAAACAAACAAATAAATAAAAAATTTTTGAACAATGACATTCTTGGGCTGGAGAGATGGCTTAGCAGTTAAGGTGCTTGCCTGCGACATCTATGGACCTGGGTTCTAATCCTCAGTACCCACGAAAGCCAGATGCATATGGTGGCACATGCATCTGGAGTTGGTTTGCAGTGGCTAGAGGCTCTGGTACACCTGTTCTCTCGCAAATAAATAAAAATAAGGTATTTAAAAAATGACATCCTTGGGTGTGACATTTAGGATGTTAGTGGTAACTTAATTTTATGGAGAGCAGTGGATTGTGCCTGAAACCTGCTGTGAGTGACAAGCAGAGTTGTGCTGAGCTGTCCCCTTATCCTGACACCCAAGACCTTTTATAGACCACTCATTATTCTTTGTAGGTGTACCTGATTGTATGAATAATTCTTGCTCCTTTTCCCTTGCCCTAAGGTGAAGCTGAGTTCAGGGCTTTGCTCTGCTTTGTACCATCCTGTGTTGGAGTCTCCTAGGAAGACTGAGTCAGGAGGAATGATTCAAGAAAGGTGCTTGTGTGGGTGGATATTTATTAGAGTTAATTAATTCACAGGGAGTGACCTTTGCTTCTTTTTTTTAATTTAAATTTTATTTATTTATCTATTAGAGACAGAGAGAGGGAGAGAGGAGAGAGAGAGAGAGAGAGAAAGAGAGTGAGAATGTGTTGGGCATTGCTAAACACGGGCTGGGACTGTGAGGAAGCTGGCGGCTATTGGATATGGCCGGGGACCTTGGGCAGTGGGGGTTGCAGCCGGCCTTACGTTGGGAACCCACTCTGGCAACAGAGCTGGCCCTCCCTTTTCTCAAGGTCATAGTGTGCCCCATCTTTGCCCAGAGGAGGTGGAACTGGTGGGCCTTCTCCCCATCCCAATGCACCTGACCATTCCATAGTTAGGTTTTGTCCCCCCTTCCACAGTTCCTGACCTTGTGGCCAGCTGCCCAAGAGACCCTTATATGGTAGTAAACAGTCTCCCTACAGCTGTAGCCATCCAATATATGGCTGAAGTCACGTAGCTTTTCCCACCACTTCTGTTATCTCCCTTGCAGCTTCTCCCTCAAACTTCTGCCTTCCAACACCAGCCAATTAGATAGCAACCCATAAACCTATGTATCCAATCACCTTATGATCTGTATGTGCCTTCTCAACCTTTCTCAAGTGTTTATAAACCCACTCCCCTTGTGAATAAATGAGAGCACTACCCATCAGATAGTCTCCTGGGTGGTTCATTGCCCGCTGCACTCACCCACTCCAAGACCCTGCTTCCCCTCAGCTCCTCCTGTGCCCGGGATGTCTGTGGCCAACGACCCCCAGAAACAGCGAGGACCCACAAGAATGGGCATGCCAGGGCCTCCAGCCACTGTAAATGAATTCCAGATGCATGCGCGACCATGTGCATCTGGCTTACGTGGGACTTGGAGAATTGAACCTGGGTCCTTAGGCTTCACAGGCATGTGCCTTAACCACTAAGCGATCTCTCCAGCTCGACCTTTGCTTCTTAAATGATCTTGGACTACAAGACAAGAAAACAGAGGCCTCTGGGTCAGGGACTCTGGATATGGAATATAAACTCTTCTTATGGAATAATCTCAGTTTCAGTCTTAGGGTTTTTATGCTTTACTTTGACCATCTACAAGAGCAAATACTGTTTCCCTTTTATGTTACAGGGACAGTGTGTATTAACATTTCTCAGGGTGCTGAGAAGACAGAGTTTTTCATGTATATTGTAAAGGGAGAACTGAAAGCTTATAAACCACTTCTGTGATCTGAATGTTCTTAGGTTACAATTGTGGAAGAACCAGTTTAGGAAAGAAAAGCGTAGTGAGGTTCCATCTTACTCATGGAAAATACTCATGTACCAGAGAGTATATTTATTATTTATTTATTTATTAGAGACAGAGAGAAAAAGAGTGAGAATGGCACACCAGGGTCTCTAGCCAGTGTAAACGAACTCCAGACACATGCGCCACCATGTGCATCTGGCTAATGTGGGGCCTGGAGAATTGAACCTGGGTCCTTAGGCTTCACAGGCATGTGCCTTAACTGCTAAGCCATCTCTCCAGCCCTTGTTTTTTTTTTAATTTAAAGTCAGTTTTTTTAAAGAAGATTTTTTTGGTTGGGGGAGTTTGAGGTAGGGTCTCACTATAGCCTAGACTGGCCTTGAACTCACAGCAATCCTTCTACTTTTGCCTCCCAAATGCTGGGATTAAAAGCATGTGCAATCATGCCCAGCAAGATTTTAAAAAATTTAAAAATTTATTTGCGAGCAAAGAGATAGATAGACACACAGAAAGAGAGAGAGAGAGAGAGAATGGGTTCAAGATTAAACAAATATTTTTATTTATTTGTATGCAGAGAGAGAGAGAAAGAGAGAGAGAGAGAGAGAGAGAGAGAATGGGTTCAGATTAAACAAATATTTTTATTTATTTGTATGAAGAGAGAGAGAGACAGAGAGAGAGAGGGAGAGAGAGAGGGAGAAAATAGGTGCTCCAGGGCCTCTAGCCACTGTGAATGAACTCCAGATGCATGCACCACTTTGTGCATCTAGCTTTACATGAGTCCTGGAGAATTGAACCTGGGTCATTAGGCTTTTCGGGCAAGCACCATAACCACTGAGCAACCTATTGCTCCAGCCCTAAAGGCAGTTTTTTCTTCGAGGCAGGGTCTCACTCTAGCCCAAGCTGACCTGGAATTCACTATGTATTCTCAGGGTGGCCTTGAACTTATGGCGATACTCCCACCTCTGCCTCCCGAGTGCTGGGATTAAAGGTGCGTGCCACCATGCCCGGCTGTTTTTGATTTTCATAAACTAACTGGTCTCACTATGTAGCTCTGGCTGATATTGAACTTTCAGTGATCCTCCTGCCTCTGCTTCCTGAGTTCTAGGATTGCTACAAGCCACCATGTCCAGCTTTCATATTATCTTGCAGCTTGTAATAACCTTTATATATGAGCTGGAGAGATAGGTTAGTGGTTAAGGCACTTGCCAATGAAGCCAAAAGGACCCAGGTTTGATTCCCTACTACCCACATGAGCCAGATGCACAGGGTGGCACATGACTCTGGAGTTTGTTTTTAGTGGCTGGAGGCCCTGGTATATCCATTCTCTCTCTCTATCTACCTCTTCCTCTTCCTCTGTTTCTTTCTCTCTCTTTCTCAAATAACTGAATAAATAACTCTTATGTACTACTGAAATGCCCTTTAAAAGTAATAATGATCAGCTACCTGGTACTTATCTTCCTTTTAAAAAATATTTTTATTTTTAATGAGAGAGAAAGAAAGGGAGATAGATATTTGGCTGGCCAGGGCCTTTTGCTGCTGAGCCATCTTCCCAGCCCTATGTTTTGCTTTGTTTTTAAAAAAATTTTTTTTGAGGTAGGGTGTCATTAGTCTAGCCTAGGCTGGCCTTGAATTCACAGTGATACTCCTACCTCAGCTCTCAAGTGCTGGGATTAATGGTGTGTGCTACAACTCACAGCTCTTATCTTGCCTTTTAAAAGGCATTGCTAGCCGGGCGTGGTGGCGCACACCTTTAATCCCAGCACTCGGGAGGCAGAGGTAGGAGGATCGCCGTGAGTTCGAGGCCACCCTGAGAATACAGAGTGAATTCCAGGTTAGCCTGGGCTACAGTGAGACCCTACCTCGAAAAACCAAAAAAAAAAAAGGCATTGCTTTCAAGTTATTCTTTTTAAATTTTTAGAAGTCATGGTTAAACATATGTAACATAAAACATCACTCTGGCTCCCTTAAAGTGTGTTGTGCAGCTGCATCAAGCACTTCCACATTATGCAGTATCTGTCGCTGACCTCCCCAGAACCACTGGCACTTCTTCAGAGGTGACAGCAAAGATATGTTTGTTGGTTTCAGTGACTTGGGCTGGGAATCGCTAACCAAATGCTGAGTAACTCCTTGTGCCTGGAAAGCCTCTTATTTCTGAGCAAAGGTTTTGAAAGGAAATGACAATATATGGAGACAGGAGGCCTCCCTGAAGACTGGCCTTGTCAGTGTCCACAATGATTAGGATTCTCACAGCTCTTGTTTGCCAGCAGAATAAATGTAGGCTTGTAAGAGAGAGGAGAGTTGCCATTTATTATTATTATTATTATCATTATTATTATTATTTTGGTTTTTCGAGGTAGGGTCTCACTTTAGCCCAGGCTGACCTGGAACTCAGTATGTAGTCTCAGGGTGGCCTTGAACTCATGGTGATACTCCTACCTCTGCCTCCCAAGTGTTGGGATTAAAGGCGTGTGCCACCACGCCCTGCTAATATTATTATTATTATTATTTTTTTGTAGTTTCTGGAGCTACAGAGCAGAGCAACATCTTCTGGTCCAAATCATCAACTTTGGCCCTGAGGAAGCAAGTAGTAGGAGGGAGAGGGAAGGTGTCCCCAGGGAAGAAGGACACTTTTCCTGCCTGCTGACTGGAGGACAGCCTCCCCCTCCCCAGCCCTTTCTCCATCATCTTTGCTTTTCTCTTGTGGAAATCAACTTACCACCTATGGTGGTTTGATTCATGTGTCCCCCATACTCTTATGTGTGCTGAACACCAGGTCCTCAGCTGATGGCAATTTTGGAATTGAAGCCTCCTGGAGGCAGTGTATTGTTGGGGGTGGGCTTATGGGTATTAAAGCCAGCTTCCCTTTGCCAGTGTTTGGCACACTTTCCTGTTGCTGTTGTCCACCTGATGTTGGTCAGGAGGTGATGTCCACCCTCTGCTCATGCCATCATTTTCCCTGCTACAACGGAGCTCCCCTCAATTCCCTAGGCCAAAATAAACCCTTTCCTCCCACAAGATACTCTTGATCTAGTTCTTTGTGCCAGCAACATGAAACTGACTGCAACACCACCCTTTTGGGCGTCTTCTTTCTTCTCATGCTGAGGAACAAGTGAGCTGGGAGGGAGGAGTTAGTAGCTTACAAAGTTAGCATTAGAACTCTGGCACTTTTCAACTTGGTTCTCCATTGATAACATCTTTGGCATCGTATGAAAAAGAAATGTCTTCTCCACAAGGATTTGCTCAATACCTGTTCCCTAAAGATCTACTTGTTCCAAATGTTACATATTGAACCAGTTTTATCAAAGTATGATGGCGACTGGTGTTAAAAAGCTCACAACGTACAGCTGCCCCAACAGAAAAACAGGCCCACACAAGTACAGAGAAGATGCTGTAATCTTCCTTTAGAGGGCTGGCTCCCTTTCCCTTTGATATGAGAAGAAGAGTTGACCTATGTCTTTGAGGAATAAAGCTCCTGAGGGTTGTCAAGTTTCTTTCTCATCATATAAAGGGTCCCCACAGTGCACAACCTGGACTAGACTGAACATGGCATGATTCTGTTCTTTTGGAATTTCTCAGAGAATGTCTGAAGCACCTCTCTCCTTAGCTTGTCATTCCTACTTCCATAACACCATGTTGGAGATGGGTACCCCACTCTCACTTCCTAGACCCACTCTGTAGCATAGAAAACCTGGGGGAGGAACAGAGAATGTGATCTTGTTCAGCACGCAAGTCAACTCACAAGAAACATGTAAGGAAACGTTGCTCTGGACTTATACTAAGGGAAGAAAATTCAGATGGGCCTCTGGGGAAAAAAAAAACAACAACAAAGCCAGTCACTGCAGGCTTTAGCCTACCTCCACGAAGCCTCCCCGTGAACTTTCTGGTGGGGTCTCGGAGTCTGTGCTCTTTTTCCTGACCCACCTCCACCATAACCAATCGAATTCTTCTATATACTCCTAAGCTTAACCAATAAAGTTCATCTCAACTTGATACCTAGTTCTTATTTGGGTTGAGGAAGCTTATCTTCAGTACATAAAAGCCCAATATCCAGCCCCTAGTCACTTTCAACCAACTTGAAAGCAAGTATTTTTAACCACTGAGCAATCCCCAGCCCTACATTCAAACAACTTGGATATGATCAGGAAGTCCAGTCACCTCAAGAGAGATGTTTCCAGTTTGATTGTGGGCAAATCTTGCTCTGTCCATCCCTCTGAACTTGAAGATCCTTCAGTGTTCATTTGGATTATTAAAATGTTGACTTTTTTGGGCTGGAGAGATGGCTTAGCAGTTAAAGGTGCATGCCTGCAAAGGCTTAAGGACCCAAGTTTGATTCTCCAGGTCCCACGTAGGCCAGATGCACGTGGTGGCACATGTGTCTGGAGTTCATTTGGCTGGAGGCCCTGGCCTGCCCATTCTCACTCTCTCTCTCCACCCCCCACTCTAATAAATAAATAAAATCTTTAAAAAAAGATTAAAAGTTGATTTTTTTTTTCAGTGACAAGGATCAAACTTATAGAATGTTGAATCTTTAAGGAAAGAAAGCTAAGTAGATGTCTGATAAACTAATGTAATATCTAATTACCATTAATATTGAATAGATAAAAAAGGAGACTGCTGGAAAGCCCTTGAACTTGATGTTTCAAAGTTTGGAAACCTTTGCAACTTAATTTATGAGAAGAACCTGCTCATCATTTCTGGGTTAGTGATTCCTTTTGGACATTTATTTGTTTATTTCTTATCTATTTCTTTGTGGTTTTGGGAATTAAACTCTGCTGCATTCTAGGCAAGTGGTTCTACTACTGAGCTACCTGTCCAGCCCTTGTTTATGAAAAAAAGGAAGGCTGTTAAGATATTTGTACAAAAATGTCCTCAAACACGCACACATGCATGCAAGTACCATGTCATAGTAAAGAGTAGGTGGTCGAGAAATATTTATTGAACAATTTGATTTAAAAATATTCCTAATGACAGATTTCAATATCCATTGTTTTGATAGGTAACGAGCCAAACATCGATGTGAGCTGAGAAACCGGTTTTGCAAGGCCCAAAGTTGAATCAGATTCCACCATTGCATTGCTCTATAATTTCGTATATCTGAATCACAGGCTGATTCAGATCCTGGGTGAGAATTTCATTCCTGGACTGACTCTGAACACTGGGCAGGTGGCAACCCTGGGGCTCAAACTGCTGGCTCATCTTCTACTTTCCATTCAAGAGCCAGTAAGGAGCTGTAGCATAGGTTTTAAGTTTGCCTAGAGTTGTATGAGGACTGTCTCTCCCCGGACCAACTGAGGAAGCAGGAGACTTCAGTCCTTAGCTCTAGGCAATTGCACATGAATGAGATTGTAGAGCAAGAATTCTCTTCATTTAGTTTAAGCTCAGGTTCTAGTAATGTATTCTAGCAATGATCCCTAGAAGAATTGTCTTGGAAACTCAGTTTTTGGCTTTTATTTGGCCACTGTACAATGACTTCTCATATGCCCTTATCCATAGTGCTTCCGTGTCTTCTGTGAGGGGAATGACAAGGGGGCCGCTAGGATTTCCTGCTGTGTTCATGATGAACGTGAGGCAGTCCTCCATGTGGGAGAACATCAGGAGGAGCCCAGGCAGACTGCTGTGGGTGGTGGCTTACAGAGTTCATCCGGTTCAGAACTGTGAGGAGCTTTTCATTGATAAGCTGTCAAAAAGTATCTCTATTGCTGATTTAGGTTCTGAACCCACACTTGCCACTTGCCAAGTTCCTCGAGCCAGCAGGGGTAGAATGAATCTGCTTTTCCTGGAAATCCTGCTTCTGTGTGCCTAAGGTACTGGCTTCAAAAGAGCTCTGACAGGCTGCTCATCCACTACGTGTCTCTGGGCTAGCCTCGAAGGCTCTCTGATCTTCAGCTCATCTGTGGTAACAACACACTCCTTATATGACTGTTGTGAGAATTGAGAGATGTCTGTGAGCAACTATAGATAGGGGCAAACAAGAATCTTCCTCCGCTTCTTGCTGCTCGGGGATCAGCATGGATTCCATCTGCAGGTGGGTGGATGCTGAAGGGAAGGTCACATAAGAAGTAGCTTTCAGCAACTCATGATTTAATGCAAACAGCTTCAGAACACCTGACAGAGAGCTTGCAGATATGCTTATAAAACAGCACAAACACATAAACAAAAATAAAATAAGCAAAAGTAAAGTAAGCAATAATAAAAATCTTGCCAGGCATGGTGGTGCATGCCTTTAATCCCAGCACTTGGGAGGCAGAGGTAGGAGGATCGCCATGAGTTCGAGGCCACCCTGAGAATACAGAGTGAATTCTGGGTCAGCCTGGGCTAGAGTGAGACCCTACCTTGGAAAAAACAAAAATAAAAAAATAAAATAAAAATAAAAATTTTGCACATGGGCTTAGAGAGATGGCTTAGCAGTTAAGGTGCTTGCCTGCAAAGTCTAAGGACCAAGGTTTGATTCCCTAGTACCCACTTCAAGCTAGATGCACAAGGTGGTGCATTGTTGCAGTCAGGTTTGCATTGCTGGTAGGGATCCCCAACCAAGAACAGCTTGTGGGGAAAAAAGAGGTTCATTTTGGCTTATAGGCTCAAGGGGGAAGCTCCATGAGGGCAGGGGAAAATGATGGCATGAGCAGAGGGTGGACATCACCTCCTGCCCAACATCAGGTGGACAATAGCAGCAGGAGAGTGTGCTAAACACTGGCAAGGGGAAACTGGCTATAACACCCATAAGCCCAATCCCCAATAATACACTGCTTCTAGGAAGCTTTAATTCCCAAATCTCCATCAGCTGTGGACCTAGCATTCAGACCATCTAAGTTTATGGGGGACACCTGAATCAAACCACCACATGCATGCATCTGGAGTTCGTTTGCAGTGGCAAGAGGCTCTGATGTACCCATTCTCTCTCTCTTTCTCTCATAAAATAAATAAAAAATAAAATATTAAAAAAACTTGCATGCATATTTTGGTGAATGGGAAATTGCAAGCAAGGGCCTTTAACTGCTGAGTCATCTTTCCAGCTCTGAATGGAAAATTGTACTGGGTATGAAATAATCATCTATCTGGCTGTGAGTAGGCCAGATAAAAATTTTAGAACTCAACCAAGTTGGATGGTGCATGCCTTTAATCCCAGCACTCAGGAGGCAGAGATAGGAGGATCCATGAGTTTGAGGCCAGCCTGAGACCACATAGTGATTCCAGGTCAGCCTGAACTAGAGTGAGACTCTACCTCAAAAAACAAACAACAACCACAACAAAAAATTAGAAGTCTGGTGAAAGAAAGAAAGTCATAAAACATAGGGGAGGACATTTTATTCTAGTGTTTTCCTAAATGCCACTCTGAAACACTTAACCCACAAGATTGTCTGAAGTAAAAGCAGTCTGTGGACAAAAAAGAGTGGAAACAGTAGGGTTAAGAAATGATGGTTTACTATGTTGGTGCCTCCCTCCCTCACCCTGCCTCACCCTACTAAAAGAAATCCAGTAGCAAGAAAACTCAATAACTCAGTATTTTCGACATTCATTTGAATAGGTAACTGCTATTGAAATCCAGTGAGCAAAGGCTGAGAAATGCAGGCTGTAACAATGGGTGTGTTGTTAAGGTTGGTTTGGTTTGACTTGCTAAGAGATTTTCCTGGAAAATTTTCATGAGAGAAGTAAAACAAATGGAAATTATAAGGCCTTGTGAATAAGTTTTTATGTCTATATAAAAATTTCCTCTTAAGTTGGGTGTGGTGGTGCATGCCTTTAATCCCAGCACTTGGGGAGGGAGGTAGAGGTAGGAGGAAGAGGTAGGAGGATCGCTGTGAGTTCAAGGCTGCCCTGTGACTGCATAGTGAATTCCAGGTCAGCCTGGACTAGAGTGAGACTCTATCTCGACAAACCAAAAAAAAACTGCAATTGAACTCCATATGCTGGCACCACCTAGTGGATATGTGCAAACTTGTGCTTGCTTCACCTTTGTGTGTCTGGCTAATGTGGGATCTGGAGAGTTGAACATGGGTCCTTAGGCTTCACAAGCAAGCCCTTAACCACTAAGCCATCTCTCCAGCCCTCTCTTTTTTTATTGACAATAAAACCATAGTAATAAACCACAGTAATTCTCTGCCCCCCACTTTCCCCTTTGCAACTCCACTCTCCATCTTACTTCTTCCCCCTCTCAATAAGTCTCTCTTTTATTTTATTTTTTTGAGGTAGGGTCTCACTCCAGCTCAGGCTGACCTGGAATTCACTATGTATTCTCAGGGTGGCCTCGAACTCATGGTGATCCTCCTACCTCTGTCTCCCAAGTGCTGGGATTAAAGGCATGTGCCACCACACCCGGCTCTCCTTTATTTTTATGTCATCATCTTTTCCTCCGATTATGATGGTTTTGTGTAGGTACTGTCAGGCACTGCGAGGTCATGGATATCCAGGCCATTTTGTGTCTGGAAGAGTGCATTGTATGGAGTCCTATCCTTCCTTTGGCTCTTACATTCTTTCCGCCACCTCTTCCACAATGGACCCTGAGCCTTGGAAGGTGTGATAATGATGTTTCAGTTCTGAGCACTCCTCTGTCACTTCTTCTCAACATTATAGTGCCTATGAGTCATCCCAAGTTTACTGCCATCTAAAAAGAGAAGCTTCTCTAACCAAAAGTGAGAGTAGCATTAATATATGGGTATGAATATTAAGAGAAGTTCTTACTGGAAGTTTGGTGAACATAGTTATATGTTTTGTTTTTCCCCATTTTGAACAATGAGTCACTTGACTTGAAGGCAAAACTATATAGAATTCTTTTTTTTTTTTTTTTTTTTTTTTTTTTTTTGGTTTTCCAAGGTAGGGTTTCACTTTAGCTCAGACTGACCTTGAATTCACTATGTAGTCTCAGACTGATCCTTCTACCTCTGCCTCCTGAGTGCTGGGATTAAAGATGTGCATCACCATGCTCAGCAGAATTTATTTTTAAAAGCTATTTATTTATTTATTTTGGTTTTTTGAGGTAGGGTCTCACTCTGGCCCAGGCTGACCTGGAATTAACTATGTAGTGTCAGGATGGCCTCAAACTCACGGTAATCCTCCTACCTCTGCCTCCCAAGTGCTGGGATTGAAGGCATGTGCCACCACGCCCAGCTCATTTTGTTTTTATTTATTTGCAAACAGAGAAAGATGGAAGAGAGACAGGAGAGAATGAGCACACCAGGGCCATCAGCCACTGTGAATGAACTCCAGATGCACGTGCTACTATATATCTGGCTGTATATCAGTGCTGGGGAATTGAACCTGGGTCATGAGGCTTTGCAGGCAAGTGCCTTAATTGCTCAACCATCTCTCCAGCCCTAGGATTCATTTTATGTGGGTCCTGGGGAGTTGAACCTGGGTCTTTTGGCTTTGCAGGCAAGCACCTTAACCACTAAGCCATCTCTTCAGCCCTAGGATTCATTTTATAAAGAAATACTGTAAGCGGGATGGTGGCGACCTTGGGATGACTCAAAAGGCACCATGGTGCTGAGAAGAAGGGACATAGGAGTGCTCAGCACTGAAACATCTCAAACCCACTTTCTATGGCTCAGGGTCCATTGCAGAAGAGGGGGTGGAAAGAATGTAAGAGCCAAAGAAAGGGTAGGACTCCTTACAAGGTCCTCCTCCAGATACAAAATGGCCTGGATATCCATGACCTCACAGTGCCTGACACTACCTACACAAAACCATCCTAATAGGAGGAAAAGATCATGACATCAAACTGAAAAGAGAGACTGATTGAGAGGGGGAGGGGATATGATGGAGAGTGAAGTTTCAAAGGGGAAAGTGGGAGGAGGGATGGAGGGAAGTACCATGGGATATTGTCTACAATTAAGGAAGTTGTCAATAAAAAATAAATCAATAAAAAAATAAATTAAAAAATGAAAAAAAAATGAGAAAAAGAAAAAAAGCCAGGCCTGGTGGCACATACCTTTAATCCCAGTACTCAGGAGGCAGAGGTAGGAGGATTGCTGTGAGTTCAAGACTAGCCTGAGACTACATAGTGAATTCCAGGTCAGCCCGAGCTAGAGAGTGAGACCCTACCTTGCAAAACCAAAACCAACCAAACAAACAAAAAAACAACAAAAAATCTTTTAAGTATTTATTTATTTTTGAGGTGAGAGGAAGATAGATTGGGTGTGCCAGGGCCTCTTGCCAATGCAAATGAACTCTAGACACATGTGTTACTTTGTGTGTCTAGCTGATGTGGGTACTGGGTAATCAAAGCCTGGCTGTCAGGCCTTGCAAGCAAGTGCCTTTAACCACTGAACCAGCCCTAGGATTCTTTTTTTTTTTTGAGGTAAGGTCTTGCTGTAGCCCAGGCTGATCTGGAATTCACTATGTAGTCTCAGGCTGGCCTCAAATTCCCAGTGATCCTCCTCCCTCTCCCTCCTGAGTGCAGGGATTTAAGGCATGCACCACTTCACCTGGGGGGGGGGGAGAGAAAGAGAGAGTTGGTGTATCAGGGCCTCTAGCTGCTGCAAACGAACTTCAGACGTATGTGCCACCTTTTGCATATGGCTTTCCATGGGTACTGGGGAACCGAACTTGGGTTGTTAGACTTTGCAGGCAAGTGTCTTAACCGCCAAGTCATCTCTCCAGCTGAGATTTATTTTTGAAAGAGTATTTTATCCCTACTTAAAGACAGATTACGCTGCATGCAACAGCTAAGTATCAAAAACTATAAAATTATCCTTTGTGCACTAGAGAGATGGCTCAGTGGCTAAGGCGCTTGCCTGCAAAGCCTCAGGACCCAGGTTTGATTCCCCAGTATCCATGTAAAGCCAGATGCACAAGGTGGCACATGTGTTGGAGTTCGTTTGCAGTGGCTAGAAGCCCTGGTATGCCCATTCTCTTTTTCTGCCTCTTTCTCTCTTAGAAATAAACAAACTATATATGTGTAAATTATCTTTCATTTTACAATGATAAATGAAAACATTAGATTTCTCCAATCAGGGCTGGAGGGATGGCTTAATGGTTAAGGCACTTGCCTGCAAAGCCAAAGGACCCAGGTTCAATTCCCCAGTACCCACATAAGTCAGATGCACAAGGGGGCAAATGTGGCTGGAATTTGTTTGCAGTGGCTAGAGGCCCTGGTGTGCTCATTTTCTCTCTGTCTGTCTCTTCTCTCCCCCCTCTCTGCTTGCAAATAATAAATAAATAAAATAAAATAATTCTCCACTCAAACAATGTATGTAAGGATTTTTATTCTGTTGGTTTTTTGTTAAAACAATGAGAGAAAAATGACTTAGAAGTCTGAATGACTCAGTAATGAATGGCAAAAGGGGATATTTTCACAGATCAGTACTTTTTCCCATATCATCTCCATTCAATGTCAACCAAAACATAACATTGACCATTTAGTTAAAAAAAGTACAATATGCTTGTGCACATACACCAGTCGCTTTCTGTATGATAAACGAATGGGGAAGGGGAAAATGAAAGAATGGAGAAAACTATGCTGTAGCAGTCAGAATGTGGTGAAACCAAATTATGCCTTTCTATTTATCTATTTTTAAGTTTTTGAGGTAGGGTCTTGCCCTAGCCCAGGCTGACTTGGAATTCACTGTGTCGTCTCAGGCTGGCCTCGAGCTCACAGTGATCCTTCTACCTCTGCCTCCCTTCCAGTGCTAGGACCAAAGGTGTGCACCACCACACCTGGCCTGAAATTGTGACTTTCTAACTGAGAATGTATTCTTGGTTTAGCACAAGACTATGGAGTAAAGTAGCAGGTTCCCGTTTTAGTATACATCTCCCGCCTGCCGCTGGTAGAAGACTCAATGATGTCTTCACCATCCGTTTCCATCTGTGCAGGGGTGTCTCTTCCATTGATTGGCTGCCCCTCAAATCCGAATCTGATGTAACTCACTGACAAACCAACCCTGTCCTTCACACCAGGCTTTCCTTAGTTTTCTAAGTGGTGTGTGCCTCTTACTCTTAAGACTGCACCACAGAACCATCCTGCTCACGACCCTCAAATTCATGCGATTGTTGTTTCAGTAACTTTCAAGGCCAAAAGAAATAAGTGTAGGCGCTATGCAGTCTCCTTTCAATGAGAAGGCAAAACCCTAGCCGATGTGTCTCCAGGGAAGCCTGGAGGTAAAATTATCCACTAGTGCGCTAATGATGACCAAATGTTGGGTAAATGGCTGGCATGGGATGGGCCAATGTGACCTGATTCAAGAAGGGAACACGGTATGAGTATCTCAAGTTGGCACTGGAAGGTCTTTGTGTCTGATTCAGGATGGGAACTCCCAGCTTGGCACTGGGTGCACCTACAATGCCTGATCCAGGAAAGGAACTGAGCATGAGTATCCCAGGATGATTCTATGCTTCTCTTATTTCTTTTCTTTTCTTTTCTTTTCTTTTCTTTTCTTTTCTTTTCTTTTCTTTTCTTTTCTTTTCTTTTCTTTTCTTTTCTTTCCTTTCCTTTCCTTTCCTTTTTTTTTCTTTTCTTTTCTTTTCTTTTCTTTTCTTCTCTTCTTTTTTTTAAAGAGGGAGGGAGGGAGGGAGGGAGGGGAGGAGGGGAGAGAGAGAGAGAGAGAATGGGCACACCAGGGCCTCCTGCCACTTCTTCTTTTTAAAAATATATTTTATTTATTTATTTATGAGAGAGAGAGAGAGAGAGAGAGAGAGAGGGAGGGAGGGGTACATCAGGGCCTTCAGCCACTGCAAACAAAGTACAGATGCATGTGCTTGCCTTGCGCATCTGGCTTAAATGGGTCCTGGAGAATCAAACTGGGATCCTTTGCTTTGCAGGTAAACGCCTTAATTGCTAAGCCATCTCTCTAGCCCTTTCTTTTCCTTTCCTTTTTCTTTTAGACACATAAACAACACAGAGAATATAACCTATCCTCACTACATAGGGAGAAATAAAGACTTTGGCCTAAAATAACAGTGAAAGAGAAATTTCTTTCCATCTGTGAGAGTATCACCCTTACGTTTCAGTTCCAGCTTGATTTTTCTGTGTCCTGAAACCACGGTGTTGCAATTTCATCTTCAGCAGCAGGGTTTTAGCATCTAGTTTTTAGTGGGCAACGCAGCAGTGGCAATAGCCTCTATTGTCCTGGGAGCCTCCAGGGCCACACTGACCACCAGCTCATAGGGAGATAGCCCACACCTGCACTGAGGTTTTTGTGTAATAACCCATTGCTTCTAGGAGCAACATTGACATCCATACAGGGTAATGCTCTTCAAAAATTTTTTTTAAATAGGCGTTTTAATTAGCTTATATAAAGTAGTAGGTTTCCATATGGCCTTTTCTTAGCTTGGGTTGAAGCTACACCCACCCCATCCCCTTATCCACGTTCCATTATTCTCTCTTATACTTTAATATCACATGTGCTCTACTATCCCCCCTCACCTTAATTCCTTTTCCCCTCCTCCCATGGCCCCTTACTAGCTTCCTGGCCTCTATTGATGCTTTTTCCAACTGAAGTACATAAATCTAAAATTTCTAAGATAGAATCTGCATATGAAAGAGAACATGCCGCATTTGTCTTTCTGAGCCTGAGTAACCTTAATTAGTATATTTTCCAGTTCAACCTATTATTTTGAAATTTTCATAATTTCCTTTTTCACAGCTGAGTAAAATTCTGTGCTGTATATAAATCACATTTCATTATCTGTTCATCAGTTGATGGACACCCAGGCTCGTTCCCTTTCCTTGCTATTGTGAATAGAATAGTAATGAACGTGGATGTGCAAGTTTCTATGTGGTGGGACTCATGTGCCCAGGAGTGGTATAGTGGGTCGTATGGTAATTCTATTTTTAGCTTTTTGAGAAACCTCTACATTGATTTCCACTGTGGCTGCATCACATGAATAAGAGTTTCTCTTTCTCTACCTCCTTACCAGTATTTGTTGTCAACTATTTTGTTTTTCTTTTCTTTTCTTTTTTTCGGTTTTTTGAGGTAGGGTCTTACTCTAGCTCAGGCTAACCTGGAATTCACTATGTAGTCTCAGGGTGGCCTTGAACTCATGGCGATACTCCTATCTCTGCCTTTCAAACGCTAGGATTAAAGGTGTGCACCACCACGCCTGGTTGGTTTTTTTTTTTTTTTGGTTTTTCAAGGTAGGGTCTCACTCTGGCCCAGGCTGACCTGGAATTAACTATGTAGTCTCAGGGTGGCCTCGAACTCTCGGCGATCCTCCTACCTCTGCCTCCCGAGTGCTGGGATTAAAGGCGTGCACCACCATGCCCGGCTTTTTTTTTTTTTTTTTTTTTGATACTAGTCATTCTGACTAGGGAGAGATAGAATCTCAAAGTGGTTTTAATTTGCATTTTGTCACTCCTGTTGGTTAAGGATAGTGTACACATTTTCAGATACTTATTGGCCACTTATATTTCTTTGCTTAAAAATATTTTATTTATTTATTTATTTATTGGAGAGAAAGAGGGAGAGGAGGAGAGAGAGAGAATGGGTGCACCTGGGCCTCTAGACACTACAAACAAACTTCAGATGCATGTCCCACCTTATGAATCTGGCTTACATGGGTACTCAGGAATTGAACCTGGGTCCTAAGGTTTGCAGGCAAGTGCCTTAATTGCTAAGCTATTTCTTCAGCCCATATTTCTTTTTTTTTTTGACAGCTTTCTATTCAATTTCATAGCCCATATTTTGATTAGGTTGTATGTTTATTTATTTATTTAATTTAATTTTTTTTTTGAGGTAGGGTCTTGCTCAAACCCAAGCTGACCTGGAATTCACTATGTAATCTTAGGGTGGCCTTGAACTCATGGTGATCCTCCTACCTCTGCCTCTCAAGCTACTGATTTTTGTACTATTTTTTTGAGGTAGGGTTTCACTCTAGCCCATGTTGACCTGGAATTCACTATGTAGTCTGTATGGCCTCGAACTCATGATGATCTGCCTACCTCTGCCTTCTGAGTGCTGGGATTAAAGGCATGTGCCACCACACCTGGCTTGATTTTTGAATGTCAATTTTGTATCCTGGCATTTGATGAAACTGTTAATCAGTTCTAGAGGTTTTCTGGTGGAGTCTTTAGGGTCTTGTTTACAGAGTCATATATACTGTCCTAATCCATGGAGCCCATGGAAATGCTTTACAGTCAGAGTCTCATATCTGGTCATATTTCTGTGAGTTCTTTTAGGGCATTGGTTGCTGGGATATAAACTTTCTACTACTTTAAAAAATATTATTGTTGTTTGTTTATTTGAGAGAGAGAGAGAGAGAGGGAGAGCGAGAGAGAGGCAGATAGAGAGATTGGGCATGCCAGGGCCTCCAGCCTCTGCAAATGAACTCCAGACTCATGTGCCCCCTTGTGCATCTGATTTACATGGGTACTGGGGAATCGAACCTAGGTCCTTAGGCTTCCCAGGCAAGCACCTTAATTTGCTATGCCATCTCTCCAGCCCTACTTTCTACTATATTTTAAAACTGGATGCATATTAAATATAATTGTGTAATTGTGCCATGTGTGTTCATGATAATTGTTTCCATGTGACTGTTTTTATGTGTTTTTTTTGTGTCTAAGAACAACATAGAATTACATTTATCATTTATACATATATATGGCAAATATATATATGTATATATATGGCAAATAAAATCTGTGGTCCTTCATTTTTACATTAAAAACAATTAGGGCAGGCGTGGCAGCACACACCTTTAGTTCCAGCACTCGGGTTGCAGAGGTAGGAGCATTGCCATGAGTTCAAGGCCTTTTGAAATAACTTTTTGTGAAAGAGTAGACCAGATTTGAAACATAGATTTTTTTATTGATTTTGGAACTTTGTTTCTTATAACTTTCCTGAAACACATTTTTTAAATAGGAAAGCAGATTTGAACATTAGAAATTTTCTTACAAATTCAGTATTGAGTACTTCTAAATTTAAACATAAATCTGAGATTGTTTTTCTGTTAGTGGTCCCACAGAAGTATAGAGAGATAAAGTAAACTTAAAACAGTTGCAAATTCTTATAAGAAGTCCCCATCTATTCACAGAAACTTGACATTTATCCATTATGCTGGGGGCCAGGAGCCTGAGATTCCTTGTGCTTGCAGGCACCTGGCTCTGCAAGGCAGGGAAGGTAAGAAAGAGCTAATATTTTTTCTAAATTCCAGGGAGGGTTTTGGACTTCCCTCAGGCTACAAAGCAGCTTTCTGATCCTGCCATTTTACAACTCTTTAAGAATAGGAGAATCTGCCGGGTGTGGTGGTACACGCCTTTAATCCCAGCAGTCGGGAGGCAGAGGTAGGAGGAACGCCATGAGTTCAAGGCCACCCTGAGACTACATAGTGAATTCCAGGTCAGCCTGAGCTAGAGTGAGACCCTACCTCGCAAAAACAAAAACAAAAACAAAAAAAAAAAAAAAAAAAAAAAAAAAAGGAGAATCTTGTATTATTATTATTATTATTAATTATTATTTTGCCTATGATCTGAATTACTTTCAGTGTTCCTTCTAGGGGGCATTCAATAGTGAAAGTTGGTCATGCAGTCTAGTATAGTGGGCTTGGTGGAGAACATCCCTCACAATGAAATGGCACTGTTCAGAACAGAAATCAGCCGGGCGTGGTGATGCACGCCTTTAATCCCAGCACTTGGGAGGCAGAGGTAGGAGGATCACCATGAGTTCGAGGCCATCCTGAGACTACATAGCAAATTCCAGGTCAGCCTGAGCTAAAGTGAGACCCTACTTCGAAAGAACCAAAAAAATAAAAAATAAAATAAAAAACAGAACAGAAATCATTCTACAGCCTTAGGGCTATGAGCCACATCCATACTCATAGACACACATTCATTTCAAGTGCACTTTTCATACAGACTCTAGGCAACCATTTCTCATTCATTCATTCATTCATTCATTTAGAAGTTATGCATTCCCATTTTAGATTTCTATTCTATTTACAACTCCGGAGATAAAATCAAACCTTGACTGGGGTCAGGAGAGGCTGAGGGAGCTGGAAGAGCCAGAGGAGCTGACTTGTATGGTGTCCAGGTCAAAGGCAGAGGGTAAGGACGAGTCTGGGGGAGGGGTTGAATTAGAGCGTATTTTTGAGACCTTGGCTAGAGGAAACTGGTGAGAAGATCAGACAGAGCAGAGAAGGCCGTGCACGCAGAGTGAAAATTGGGATTATTTTGGACCATTTACCTGTACGTTGGCAGAAGTTTTTTATTTTCCTCACTCTAGCCCAGGCTGACCTGGAATTCATTCTGTAGTCTCAGGGTCGCCTTGAACTTAAGGTGATCCTCCTACCTTTGCCTCCCGAGTGCTGGGATCAAAGGTGCGCACCACTATGCCCAGCTTTGTTTTTTTTTTTTTAATGCATCTGGCTAATGTGGGACCTGGAGAATTGAACTGGGATTCTTAGGCTTCACAGGCATGTGCCTTAACCGCAAAGCCATCTCTCCTCTCTCCAGCAGCTTTTTTTTCAATCCACCATCTTTTTATCCACCATCTTTTTATCCACCGGGTGGGTGTGGCTGTAAGGCATGCTTTATGAGCCCCATCAGGCCACCCACGCCTGACCTCACATTGTCTGCCATGGCTCCCAGAGCTAGGATCATGAACCCAGTGGAGTCAGCTGCAAGCAGGGAGAGAAGCAGGGTGTGAGGGAGGGGCCTCTTTCCCAGAGGACGCTGCTGCTGCCGCCACTGCCACCAGCTCTGAGGGGGATAAAGGGGTGTGGGCATAGGGGAGTCTGGGGTAATTTTTTCTAATTTCTTCTATATTGCCCATGATAGAAAAAGAGCAGAGATGTCAAGACAGAGGGCAATGTTCCTGAGGGCTTAATAGCACGGGGATTCCCCAAAGGTTTGGATGCAAGCCTGTCTGCCAGTTTAAGAGACCCACAACTGCCCTAAGGGCTTTTAAAATGGCCAGGGCATTACCAGTTTTTGTTTTCAAGAGAAATAGATAGGGGGTTGTTGCCAATGCCCAAGTGGGCTGTTGGGGTCGGTACAAGAGCTAGGAGCTTCTGTCAATGCTGAAGAGCGGCCTGGGCCAAAAGATGTCAGTTGCTGGTTCACCTTACTTGATTCCTCCCGATGGTGCAAACTGAGAACAAAGGAGGAAAAGGAAAGATCCTGCCAGCCCTCAAACATGGAGACAAGGCCACAGGGGCCGATGTCCTACAAGAGGGGCAATGTCCCTCAAGGGGAGCACTCACCTATCCCTGGCGCATCTCTGAGATCCCCATGTCTGGACACCAGCTGTGGTTCCTTGGGGTCTCCGGAGCTGCAGTTCCCTGGCAGGCAACAGCAGGGAAGGGGCTTGAGCAGCTGTGAGTGTGACGGGAAGAAACACCCGGGAGACAGCTTCAGAGAACAGCTCTGGTTTATTCAACAAGGATCTGGGCTTTTATAATAAGCAGTTGAGAGAGAGAGAGCTGGGAAGAGGGTCCCCAGGGGATTGGTGGGTTCAAAGGTCGTTTTCCGATGCCTGGTTGGCATATAGGGACATTCATTCTAGCACATAGGGAGAGGGTCAGGTGATCTACCTAGTGGTGGGACGAGGTATGGGGTCTGAGGCATAGGGAGATGGGGCTGTGTAAAGGTTGTTGGCTGGTACCATATGAGAAGTTTCCTAGGTAATTGGCCAAAAATCAGAGCGAAGCCTAAGTCTTATCAGGGCGACCAGGCGCCCTGGGCAGAGGGGGGAGAAGGAGAGGCCTTCTTCCTGCCAGTCTTGGGGTCAGAGATTTGTCCAGGGGGGCTCCCAAGAGGGGGAGGGGCCTTACTCCTGTTGGTTCCTAAGACTTGGAGGTTTGCCTGGGGTACAGGCTGCTGTGACCTCTCTGTAGCATGGAGGTCCTAGTCATTTCTTTTATATATTATTTATTTATTTATTTATTTTTATTCACAACTCCCTAACTGTAGACAATATCTCATGGTAATTCTCTCCCTACCCCCACTTTCCCCTTTCAAACTCCACTCTCCGTCATATCCCCTCCCCCTCTTAATCAGACTGTCTTTTATTTTGATGTCATCATCTTTTCCTCCTATTATGATGGTCTTGTGTAGGTAGTGTCAGGCACTGTGAGTTCATGGATATCCAGGCCATTTTGTGTCTGGAGGAGCATGTTGTAAGGAGTGCTACCCTTCCTTTGGCTCTTACATTCTTTTCTCCACCTCTTCCACAATGGACCTTGAGCCTGGGAAGGTGTGTTAGAGATATTTAGTGCTGAACCCTCCTCTGTTCCTTCTTCTCAGCATCATGGTACCATCTGAATCATCTCAAGGCCACCGCCATCTGAAACGAGAAGCTTCTCTAACCAAAAGTGAGAGTAGCATTAACATATGGGTGTGGAGATTAAGAGAAGTGCTTACTGGGCAGTTTGGTGAGCATAGCATATACATTTAACCAGACACCAGCAGACATTACACCCCTAGGGCTCATGACTTCCCTTGTCATAGGTTTTCAGTATCAGGGATGTATTCCCTCCCATGGAGCGTGTCTCCAGTCCAATTAGAGAGTGGTTGGTTTTCTCCATACCAGACATGCCACTATTGCACCAGTTGGCTCTTTTGGCCTGGCTGGCCAAATTTAAGGCTTGCAGTGTCTACTGTTGAGTATCTTCACTGGCGATTTCTCTCTTTCCCATTGAACTGAATGCAGTGTAGCTTTTTCCATCTTTCTGTCAGCTGGTTCACATGGAGGAAGCTTTTAGCTCAGCTCCAGCAGAATTTCTCAGACATTGCAGGCCAAGTATGTGGAGTCTTCAGCAATAGGATCTTATCATCTATTCCTGGTGGGAAACCAAGGGCCTTGGCAATGGCCTGTAATGTTTTAGGGACCTCCCTGGCCAACAACTCATTGGAAGGTATCCCATTCCTAGCACTGAAAATTTTCTTTTTTTCTTTTTTGGTTTGGTTTTTTGAAGTAGGGTCTCTCTCTAGCCCAGGCTGACCTAGAATTCACTCTATTCTCAGGGTGGCCTCAAACTCACAGTGATCCTCCTACCTCAGCCTCCAGAGTGCTGGGATTAAAGGCATGAGCCACTGTGCCTAACTCACTAAAATTTTTCTACTGACAATCTATGCCTTCTGGATGAGCCAAAAAAGTAGGTTTCCATATGACTTATTCATACCCTCTTAGATTTTGACTTATTTATATCCTCTTAGATTTTTTTTTTTTTTTTTGGTTTTTCAAGGTAGGGTCTCACTCTGGTCCAGGCTGACCTGGAATTAACTATGTAGTCTCAGGGTGGCCTCAAACTCTTGGCGATCCTCCTACCTCTGCCTCCCGAGTGCTGGGATTAAAGGCGTGCGCCACCACGCCCAGCTTTGATTTTTTTTTTTTTTGAGGTAGGTTTCACTCTAGTCCAGGCTGACCTGTAATTCACTATGTAGTCTCAGGGTGGCCTTGAACTCACAGCGATTCTCCTACATCTTCCTCCCAAGTGCTGGGATTAAAGGTGTGCACCACCATGCCCAGCTTCCTCTTAGATTTTGATTAACCCTCCCTCCACCTTTCCTTTATTCAATCCCTTTCCCTGACCTCACTTAGGCCTTTTCACTCCCATTAATCTGTTCTTCTACTTACATATATACAATAGCATCCTATTAAATACCTTTCTCCCCCTTTCTATTCCCTTTATATCCCCTTTCTAGCTTACTGGCTTCTGCTACTGAGTTTTATTCCTACTCACATAGAAGTCCAATCTTATATAGCTAGGATCTACATATAAGAGAGAACATGTGACATTTGGCTTTCTGGGCCTGGGTTACCTCACTAAGTATAATCCTTTCCAGATCCATCCCCTAGTCGTTTCTGATAGCTTAGACCTGCTTTCACCCAAGGCCCTGCCTGTATCTGACACACACCAACAGTGTAGAAGGGTTCCCCTTTTACCGCACCCTTGCCAACATTTAATGTCATTTGTTTTCTTGATGATAGTCATTCTGACAGGAGTGAGATGTAATCTCAGAGTAGTTTTTTTTCTTTTTTTCTTTTGGTTTTTTGAGGTAGGGTCTCACTCTAGTTCAGGCTGACCTGGAGTTCACTCTGTATTTAGTGTTTTTTTTTTGAGGTAAGGTCTCACTGTAGCTCAGGCTGACTTAGAATTTACTACATAGTCCTAGGGTGGCCTTGAACTCACAGAGATCCTCCTACCTCTGCCTCCTGAATGCTGGGATTAAAGGCATGTGCCACCATGCCTGGCTCCATAACCCATTTTTTTTGTTTGTTTTTTTGAGGTAGGGTCTCACTTTGGCTCAGGCTGACCTGAAATTCACTATGTAGTCTCAGGGTGGCCTCAAACTCTTGGATATCCTCTTACCTTTGCCTCCCGAGTGCTGGGATTAAAGGTGTGCATCACCATGCCCAGCTTCCATAATCCATATTTAAAATTGCATTGTTTGATTTCTTATCTTTTAGGTTTTTGAGTTCTTTATATATTCTAGATATTAATCCTCTATCAGATGTATAGCTGGCAAAGATTTTCTTCCATTCTTCAGGTTGTCTCTTTGCTTTATTCACAGCATGCTTTGCTGTACAAAAGCTTTGTAATTTCATGAGATCCCAGTGGCTGATTAGTGGTTTTATTTCATGAGCAATTGGGGTTATATTCAGAAAGTCCTTGCCTATGCCATTATGTTGAAAGGTTTCCCCTACCTTTTCCTCTAGCAGTTTCAGAGTTTCCAGTCTGATATTAAGGTCCCTGATCCATTTGGACTTGATTCTTGTGCATGGAGAGAGAAAAGGATCTATTTTTCATCCTTCTACATATAGATATCCAGTTTTCCCAGCACCACTTGTTGAAGAGGTTGCCTTTTCTCCAATGAATTTTTTTTTTTTTGGCATTTTTGTTGAGAATCAGATGGTTGTAGCTGCCTGGATTAACATCTGGGTCCTCTATTCTGTTCCATTGATCTATGTGCCTGTCTTTGTGCCAGTACCATGCTATTTTTGTTACTATGGCTTTGTAATATAGTTTAAAATTGGGTATGGTGATACCACCAGCCTTGTTTTTGTTGCTCAAATTTGTTCTGGCTACTTGAGGTTTTTTGTGCTTCCAAATAAATTTTAGGATTGTTTATTTCTATTTCCATGAAGAATGCCATTGGATTTTTGATGGGGAATGCATTAAATGTGTAGATTGCTTTTGGTAAAATTGACATTTTCACAATATTGATTCTTTCAATCCAAGAACATGGAATGTCTTTCTATTTTCTTGTGTCTTCTATAATTTCTGTGTTAAGTATTTTAAAGTTTTCATTGTAGAGATCCTTCACTTCCTTGGTTAGGTTTTTTCCAAGGTACTTTATTTTGTTTGAGGCAGTTATAAATGAGAGAAATTCCCTGATTTCATCTTCCACATGTTTGTTGTTAGTAATAGGAAAGCTACTGATTTCTGTGTATTTATTTTGTACCCTGCTACATGGCTATAGGTATTTATCAGCTCTAACAGTTTGCTGGTAGAGCCTTTTAGTTCCTTTATGTATAGAATCATATCATCTGCAAATAAGGATAATTTGATCTCTTCCTTTCCAATTTGTATCCCCTTTATGAATGTCTCTTGCCTTATTGCTAAAGCTAAGACTTCAAGTTCTATATTAAATAAAAGTGGAGACAGTGGACACCCTTGTCTTGTTCCTGAATTTAGTGGAAAAGCTTCAAGATTTTCCCCATTTAGTATTGTGGTGGCTGTAGGTTTGTCATAAATAGACTTTATTATGTTGATATATGTTCCTTCTATTCCCAGTTTTTGTAGGACTTTTACCATAAAGGGATGTTGGATTTTGTCAAATGCTTTTTCTGCATCTATTGAAATGATCATGTGATTTTTGTCCTTTAGCCCATTTATATTACATTACATTTATCGATTTGCATATGTTGAACCATCCCTGCATCTCTGGGATAAAGCCTACTTTGTTGGGTTGAATGATCTTTTGATATGTTCTTGTATTCTGTTTGCCAACATTTTGTTCAGTCAATTCCATAATCCATTTTCTAAAATAATGTTAAATTGCATGAATTTACATAATAAATTCTCCTTCATAAATTTAGACAAATTTATACAGTTCATGAACATACCCAATTCAAGATATTAATCCCATTTCTATCAGATGTATAGCTGGCAAAGATTTTCTTCCATTCTTCAGGTTGTCTCTTTGCTTTATTCACAGCATGCTTTGCTGTACCTTTCCATTGTAATTTCATGAGATCCCAGTGGCTGATTAGTGGTTTTATTTCATGAGCAATTGGGGTTATATTCAGAAAGTCCTTGCTATGCCATTATGTTGAAGGGTTTCCCCTACCTTTTCCTCTAGCAGTTTCAGAGTTTCCAGTCTGATATTAAGGTCCCTGATCCATTTGGACTTGATTCTTGTGCATGGAGAGAGAAAAGGATCTATTTTTCATCCTTCTACATATAGATATCCAGTTTTCCCAGCACCACTTGTTGAAGAGGTTGCCTTTTCTCCAATGAATTTTTTTTTTTTTGGCATTTTTGTTGAGAATCAGATGGTTGTAGCTGCCTGGATTAACATCTGGGTCCTCTATTCTGTTCCATTGATCTATGTGCCTGTCTTTGTGCCAGTACCATGCTATTTTTGTTACTATGGCTTTGTAATATAGTTTAAAATTGGGTGTGGTGATACCACCAGCCTTGTTTTTGTTGCTCAAAATTGTTCTGGCTACTTGAGGTTTTTTGTGCTTCCAAATGAATTTTAGGATTGTTTATTTCTATTTCCATGAAGAATGCCATTGGAATTTTGATGGGGAATGCATTAAATGTGTAGATTGCTTTTGGTAAAATTGACATTTTCACAATATTGATTCTTCCAATCCAAGAACATGGAATGTCTTTCTATTTCCTTGTGTCTTCTATAATTTCTGTCTTAAGTGCTTTAAAGTTTTCATTGTAGAGATCCTTCACTTCCTTGGTTAGGTTTTTTCCAAGGTACTTTATTTTGTTTGAGGCAGTTATGAATGAGAGAAATTCCCTGATTTCATCTTCCACATGTTTGTTGTTAGTAATAGGAAAGCTACTGATTTCTGTGTATTTATTTTGTACCCTGCTACATGGCTATAGGTGTTTATCAGTTCTGACAGTTTGCTGGTAGAGCCTTTTAGTTCCTTTATGTATAGAATCATATCATCTGCAAATAAGGATAATTTGATCTCTTCCTTTCCAATTTGTATCCCTTTTATGAATGTCTCTTTCCTTATTGCTAAAGTTAAGACTTCAAGTTCTATATTAAATAAAAGTGGAGACAGTGACACCCTTGTCTTGTTCCTGAATTTAGTGGAAAAGCTTCAAGATTTTCCCCATTTAGTATTATGGTGGCTGTAGGTTTGTCATAAATAGACTTTATTATGTTGATATATGTTCCTTCTATTCCCAGTTTTTGTAGGATTTTTACCATAAAGGGATGTTGGATTTTGTCAAATGCTTTTTCTGCATCTATTGAAATGATCATGTGATTTTTGTCCTTTAGCCCATTTATATTACATTACATTTATCGATTTGCATATGTTGAACCATCCCTGCATCTCTGGGATAAAGCCTACTTTGTTGGGTTGAATGATCTTTTTGATATGTTCTTGTATTCTGTTTGCCAACATTTTGTTCAGTATTTTTGCAATTATGTTCATGAGGGAGATTGGTCTGTAATTTTCTTTTCTTTTCTTTTCTTTTCTTTTCTTTTCTTTTCTTTCCTTTTTTCTTTCCTTTTGGTTTTTTGAGGTAGGGTCTCACTCTGGTCCAGGCTGACCTGGAATTAACTATGTACTCTCAGGGTGGCCTCAAACTCCACCTCTGCCTCCCGAGTGCTGGGATTCCTCCTACCTCTGCCAGGGCTTCCTGTCTCACTCTGGTCCAGTGCTGGGATTCAAAAGGATCCTCCTACCTCTGCCTCCTGAGTGCTGGGATTAAAGGCATGCGCCACCACACCCAGCTTGTAATTTTCTTTTTTTTGTCCTGTCTTTGTCTGGTTTTGGTATCAGGGTGATGCTGGCTTCATAGAAGAAGTTTGGCAGTATTCGTTCCTTTTCTATTTTATGGAAAAGTTTGGGAAGCATTGGTGTTAGTTCTTCCATGAAGGTCTGGTAAAATTCACCAGTGAATCCATCTGGACGTGGAATTTTTTAGTTGGAAGATTTAAAAAAATTTTTTTTTTGTTTTTTTTTTGTTTTTTGAGTTAGGGTCTCGCTCTGGCCCAGGACGACCTGGAATTAACTATGTAGTCTCAGGGTGGCCTTCCTTCAGAGGCGATCCTCCTATCTCTGCCTCTCGAGTGCTGTGATTAAAGGCATGCACTACCACACCCGGCGATTTTTATTTTTTCAATTTATTTATTTATTTTTATTAGAGACAGAGAGAGGGGAAAAGGGAGAGAGGGAGAGTGAGAATGGGTGAGCCAGGGCCTCCAGCCACTACAAATGAACTCCAGACATGTGCGCCCCCTTGTGCATCTGGCTTACCTGGGACCTGGAGAATTAAACCATGGTCCTTAGGCTTTGTGGGCATGTGCTTTAACCAGTAGGCCATCTCTCCAGCCCAGAATATTTTTTATAACTGCCTGGATCTCTGTACTTGTTTTAGGTCTACTTAAATGGTTTATCACATATTGATTTAATTTAGGTAGGTCATATAAATCTAGCAAATCATCCATTTCTTTCAAATTTTCAAACTTAGTAGAGTATATGTTAATAAAGTATGTCCTTATGAGTTTCTGAATTTCTTTGGTATCTGTTGTAAAGGTGCCTTTTTCATCTCTAATTTTATTAATTTGTGTCTCTTCTATCTTTTTTTTAAAAATATTTTTATTTATTTGAGAGAGAGATACAGAAATAGGGAGAGAGAGAGAGAGAGAGAGAGAGAGAGAGAGAATGGGAGGCCAGGGCTTCAAGACACTGCAAATAAACTCCAGATGGATGTGCCCCCTTGTGCATCTGGCTTATGTGGGTCCTGGAGAATAGAGCCTTGAACTGGAGTCCTTAGGCTTCACAGGCAAGTGTTTAACCGTTAAGCCATCTCTCCAGCCCCCTTCTTTCTTTTGGTCAGATTTTTAAGGTTTTATCAATCTTGTTTACCCTTTCAAAGAACCAACTCTTTGTTTCATTGGTTCTTTGTTTTTTCTTTTTGCTTTTTGAGGTAGGGTCTCACTCTAGTCCAGGCTGATCTGGAGTTCACTATGTAGTCTCAGGGTGGTCTTGAACTCATAGCAATCCACCTACCTCTGCCTCCAGAGTGCTGGGATAAAAGGCATGAGACACCACAACTGGCTAATTTCTGCCTAATCTTTATTATTTCTTCCCTTCTACTGATTTTTGGTTTGCCGTGTTCTTCTTTTTCCAAGGCCTTAAGGTGAAGCATTAAGTTGTTTAGTTGTGACCTTTCTAATTTCTCAATATAGGCACTTAAAGCTTTAAATTTTTCTTTTAGGACTGCATTCATTGTGTGCCAAAGGTTTGATATGTTGTGTTCTCATTATTGTTTGACTGTGTGAATTTTGTTGATTTCCTTCTTGATTTCTTCATTGACCCATTCATCATTTAGTAGTGTATTGTTTAGTTTCCATGATTTTGTGTATGCTCTATAGCATTTCTTTTCTTTCTTTTTTTTCCCATTACTCTGGCCCAGACTGACCTGGAATTCACTATATAGTCTCAGGGCATGCCAAAGGGAGGACAGGAAAGTGGACAAAGACCAGGGAGCTAGTGGAGGAAGAGAAGAGAGAATAGAGAGGGAATACTTCAGAAACCCTGGAGAGTGGATTAGGAAAATCTTGCATAGTTTTCCAGGTGCTGTTTATCAATAAACATCAGTTAACAAGATCCCCTCAGTAGCTGACAGCCACATACATATTCTTCCACAGACACAGCCAAGGGGTGGCATGGATCCTAAGACTACAGGAAACACACTGTATTTCTTTAGGGGTGACAACTGGCTTGTGCTGTCCGTTTGTTTGCATTTGGCTGAGTGGCATAGAGAGTAGGACTATGGCACGCTCTCATGAAGTTGATGGCCATGTTCCAAATCTCCAGCTCTGCATTTCAGAACCACAAAAACAAAACTGGATCAGTGACATCACTTCTCTGAGCCCTAGTTTCTTCATCTATAAAGTGGAGGTAGTAAACTCCATAACTCACAGGTGCCTTTGTCTTTCTAATGAGGTGGCACGGGCAAAGGATAGTGTCTCAATAAATGGTTGTCATAGTTGCAATGACTCCTCGGCCTGCTTTTCTGTGTGGGCACTGGAGCAAGGGTTCTCAACCTTGGAAAATTCCCATGCTGCATCCCAGCTTGCTCCTCATTAGAAACTAGATCAGATAAATTAGGCTGCGTTTCTGGGGTGGGGCTCAGGCCAGGGCATCTTTTCAGTTCTTCAGATGACTGAACATGCACCTTCATAATCCCTGGTGTCACCTGCTCCACACAGGTGTTGCCATCTCAGTCCAGAGGCCATGCTGGAGAGAAAACTGTGTTGTAATCACACATGTAATTCTGCCTTTGCAGAATGAATGGCTAATGTGGCTCACGCTATTAGGAGCAAGTCATAAGCATGTGGTAATCACTGCTGGGTGAGATAAGATGTTGTGAAATAAGGAAGTGAGAAGAGGGATGAACAGGTGAGGGAATTTGGTGAAGGTCCCCGAATCCATGATCACAAAGAGCATCTCAGAGGTTTGCTCAGGAACTGCTGAGAAGTCCACAAGTTATTGAATGAATTAAAACACTGGGAATATGTAGGGAAGCCAAGGGTTCCAGGATTATGTTAAGAAGACAGAACATCCTTTCCATTGCTAAACCATGATGCTTGATAACTTGAGGTGAGGGACTGTCACCTGTCTCACTGTGAGGCAATGGCTTAGAAAAGCTGTGCTGGCAAGGACATGAGTAGGCACCAGTGAGTGCCTCCTGAGTAATGCCCAGGAACCAGGAGGAGAGGAAAGGCTCAACAGTGTGAAGCTTGGGCAGGACTTTTAGCCTTCACTAAAGCAAAGTGCTTCATGCTGCAAGCTTCCACAGGTTATCCACCATTAATGCTGAGTTTTTTTGGAGAGAGTCAGAGAGAGAGAGAGAGAGAGAGAGAGAGAGAGAGAGAGAGAGAGAGAGGGAATGGGTGCGTCAGCAGCCTCTCAGCAGTTGTGAATAAACTCCAGTCATGTGCGCCTCCTTGTGGGCAAGTGCAGAATTGCGCCCTTGTGTCACTGCAACTGGCTAAATGTGGGACCTGGAGAAATGAATGGGCATTCTTAGGCTTAGTAGGCAGGCGCCTTAAGTGCTAAGCCATCTTTCCAGCCCAATGCTGCTATTTTTTTAAAAATCACGATTACACCACATACTAGGCAATGAGCCTTCTCGGGCCTGGCATCCCTGCTCCTCCTGTGACATAGGGAAGTGCTCTGACTGTGCTCTTCCTTCCTGTGTGCCTCATTGCCTCTCTGAGTTCAGTGGTGAATTTGGTGTGTCACCTGCCTCTTCTGCTAAGCTTTGGCTCTCCAGTTTGGTGAGGGTAATGGTAGTGATGTTATTTTAGGTAGGGTAATAGCAGTGATGTATGAAATCAGAAGGCAAGAAGCAAATGCCAAAGGGACTAGAAGCTTGAATCCTGTAGTCCTCTCCCTGTGGGTATGCCACATGAAAAGGGAAATTAGAATGAGGAGGTTGTTTGGTGATCAAGAACCTAGAATGAGAGCTGGGAAGATAGTTTCAGAGTTGAGGTGCTTGCCTGTAAAGCCAAAGGACCAGGTTTGATTTTTCAGAACCCATGTAAGTCAGATGCACAAGGTGGCACATGCATCTGGAGTTTGGTTGCACTGTCTAGAGGTCCTGGTGTGCCCATTCTCTCTCTCTCATAAATAACAAATAAAAATAAAATATTACAAAAGAACCTAGGGGCTGGAGAGATGGATTAGACTTAAGGAGCTTGCCTGTGAAGCCTAAGGACCCATCTCTCTCCAGATCCTACGTAAGCCTGATGCACAAAGGTGAGCAAGTGCAAGGTCACACATGCCCACTAAGTGGCCCAAGCGTCTGGAGTTTGGTTGCAGTGGCTGAGGCCCTGGAATACTAGTTCTCTCTCCCCCCTTTATTCTCTCTAAGAAAGAAAGAACCTACAATGAGAGTATCTTGTTATATGATGACAATTTTTTTTTTTTTTTTTTTTGGTTTTTCGAGGTAGGGTTTCACTCTGGTCCAGGCTGACCTGGAATTAACTATGTAGTCTCAGGGTGGCCTCGAACTCATGGTGATCCTCCTACCTCTGCCTCCCAAGTGCTGGGATTAAAGCACGCACCACCATGCCCGGCTTATGATGACAATTTTTAATGTATAATTTTTTATTGACAACTTCTGTACTTACAGACAATAAACCATGATAATTCCCCCCCCACTTTCCCCTTCACAACTCCACTCTACATCATATCCCCTCTCTCTCTCCATTAGTCTCTGTTTTATTTTGATGTCATTATCTTTTCCTCCTATTATGAGGGTCTTGTGAAGGTATTGCTAGGCACTATGAGGTCATGTATATTGAGACCAATTTCTGTCTGGACAGTTGCATTGTAAGGAGTCGTATCCTTCCTTTGGCTCTTACTTTCTTTCTGCCCCCTCTTCTTCAATGGACCCTGAGCCTTGGAGGTGTGATAGAGATGTTTCAGTGCTGGACACTCCTCCATCCCTTCTTCTCAGCACTATGTTGCTTTTTGGGTCACCCCAGTGGTCATCACCATCTGAAAAGAGAAGCTTCTCTAACCAGAAGTGAGAGTAGCGTTAATGTGTGAACATGAACATTAAGGGTAGTGCATACAGGGCAGTTTGGTGAGAATAATATGTGCATTTAGCCAGACAAGAGCAGGCCTTATACCACTAAGGCTCATGACCTCCCCTGCCATAGGCTTTTGATCAGGTTTTCAGTACCAGGCATGTATTCCCTCCCACAGAGTGGGCCTCCAGTCCAATTAGAGAGCAGTTGGTTTCCCCAAGAGCAGACATGCCACTATTGTATCCACTCGGTCATTGGGCCTGTCTGGCCAAACTTGAGGCTTCCAGTATCCAGTATTTTCACCACTGATGACTTCTGTCTCCCATAGGGCTGCATGCAGTGCATCTTTTTCCAGCTTTCATTTAGCTGGTTTACAGGGAAAAGGTTTTCAGCTCAGCCTCAGCTTGATTTATGAGACCTATCTTTAATGGCATCAGATAAGTGTCTTTACTGCACTGACAAAACTGTCACTTGCTCAGACAGGTCGAGCCATGGTTTCCCTGATGTTTATCCTGGATTGGGTACTGTCAACTTTGACTTTCGTTTCCTTTCTGTGCTCTGCAGGTTACATAGTTTGCTTCTGACTGCTCTGTTCTTGCTTCATGCAAGTTAATGTATTTAATGGGAAATATAGCCTGGGCCATTCTGACTCATTCATGGGTTTACATTTCTCTGTCCAGATCCACGATGTTCTGATTTACCTTTTTGTTCTCAGAAGACAGCCTCGTTTCAACTTTCTGAAGGATGTATTCTTACAGACCCCAAATTATTAATGCTGTGCACATGAAATGCCAGCATTCACGTGAATCCAATGAGGTAATCTATCATTTTATTGAAATTGCACATGCTCAGAGAGTAGATACTTATGATTCATACCTTGCTTATTTCCTAAACATATTTGAGACAACTTATCACCCAGAACAGTAATGTAAATATGAATAACTGATGTGGCATGAATGCTGACCAATTGTAATGGATTTGCATCAGAAATAACTGTTATTAATATCTATGAGATAGTGTTAGTGTGGCTATCTCAGAGGAACACTCATTCAACACAAATTTTGTGGGAGTGCATATGGGTGCTTCCTTCTTTTCTCCTCCTCTCATATTGTGGTAGTCCCATGTGTTGGCATGCATATTCCTTTGGCCTATGAAATAGTCATGTTTCATCAGCTTGAGACAGCTGCCGATTATACAGGTCTTTATTTCTCACTAAGATAAAAAAAAATTGATTGTGTGTGTGTGTGTGTGTGTGTGTGAGAGAGAGAGAGAGAGAGAGAGGGAGAGATGGAGAGAGTATAAATGCACGTGCACCACGGCATGTGTGTGGAGATCAGACAGCTTTTGGGTGTTGATCCTCACCTTCTACCTTGTTTTGAGGCTATGTCTTTGTTCATAGCCTCATTCACCAGGCTCGCTGATCTGCAAACTTTGGATTCTTCTGTATCTGCCTCCCATCTTGCCCTAGGTACTCTGCGTTTACAGACAAGTGCTACCATGTTTGGGTGCTGGAGTTCTGATCTCTGATACTCACATTTGCACAGCAAGTTCTTTATTCCTTGAGCCATCTTCCCAGCTCCAAGAAAAAAACAATTTTTTGTTGTTTTTCAAGGTAGGGTCTCACTCTAGTCCAGGCTGACCTGGAATTCACTATGTAGTCTCAGGGTAGCCTCGAACTCACAGCGATCCTTCTACCTCTGCCTCCCAAGTGCTAGGATTAAAGGCATGTACCACCACACCCAGCAGAAAAATGTTTTTAATTAAGTTATGATATTTTAACAGTTATGGTAACTTAAATTTGTTAAAGTGAAAAAATATCTGAGTCTTATCTTAGATGAAATATGATACATCATCTCTCAAAAACAATGGTGCCCAGACACAAAATGGCCTGGATATCCATGACCTCACAGTGCCTGACACTACCTACACAAGACCATCATAATAGGAGGAAAAGATGATGACATCAAAATGAAAAGAAAAACTGATTGAGAGGGGGAGAGGATATGATGGAGAGTGGAGTTGCAAATGGGAAAGTGGGGGGAGGGAGGGAAGGGAAGTACCATGGGATATTGTCTACAATTAAGGAAGTTGTCAATAAAAAAATTCTAAAAACAAACAAACAAAAAAACCAATGGTGCCTACTCCACTGCATATGCTACAGTTTAGATTAATTTTTCTTAAATTTTTACTTTTTTAGAGAGAGAGAAAGAGAGAAAATTGGTGAACCAGGGCCTCAGCCACTGCAATCATTGAACTCTAGATGCTTATGCTTCCTAGTGGGCATGTGCGACCTTGCACTTTCCTTACCTTTGTGTGTCTGGCTAACGTGGGATCTGGAGAGTTGAACATAGGTCATTAGGCTTTGCAGCCAAGCGCCTTAACCACTAAGCCATCTCTCTATAGTCCCTAGATTAAATTTTTTTTTTTGGTTGATGAGCAGAAGGAAAGATAGGATTATTGACTTTTCTGGAAAATTTCCATTTGCCAACCTATTCCTTTTAGGGAAATTTTCTGTATACACAGATGTATATCTTATATCTTTTCATCCCAGAATGTGGCAGCATGGATATATAAATGTAAGCTATTCCTATTGGGAGGAATTAGAAAAAAGTGACTGAGAGCTGGACCAGGAGAGAGAGGCAAAGGCCACGCTGTAGCAGAATGCCAGAGTCACTGCAGTTAACACTAGGAGTCTTTGACTTGCATGATTTCATTTTTCTTCACAAATATTCTGAGAAACATGCCATTCTCACCTCCCTTTTACACACCTGAACACACTGAGACAAAGGGGGGGGGCGAGGGCATGTTGGGGCCTCTAGTTGCTGCAAATAAACTCCAGACGCATATGCCACCTTATCTCGTTTTACACAGGTACTAGGAATTGAACCCAGGTCCTTAGGCTGGGTAGGCAAGTACCTTAACCTCTGAGTCATCTCTCCAGCCCCTTGATGGTTTTTTTTTTTTTTTTTAATTTGAGAGAGACAATGAGAGAAAGGGAGAGAGAGAGAGAATGGGCGTGCCAGGGCCTCCAGCCACTGTAAATAAACTCCAGATGCATACACCACCTTGTGCATCTGGCTTATGTGGGTTCTGGGGAATTGAACTGAAGTCCTTTGGCTTTGCAGGCAAACACCTTAATCACTAAGCCATCTCTCCAGCCCCTCAAACTTTTAAAAAATTGTATTTTTAGTTTGCTTACAAACTAGTAGGTTTTATATATATATACATATAGTTTTGTCCTCCTCTCTCTTACTCCCCCATTCCTATCTTTAAACTTTCCCCCAACTATTCTCCTTTCTACTTTCATATCAAATGTTTTCTGTGTTTTATTATTTATCTTTGGTGTTAATTTTTTTTTTTTTTTTTTTGGTTTCTCAAGGTAGGGTCTCACTCTAGCTCAGGCTGACCTGGAACTCACTATGGAATCTCAGAGTGGCCTTGAACTCATGGCGATCCTCCTACCTCTGCCTCCTGAGTGCTGGGATTAAAGGCGTGCACCAACATGCCCGGCTAAAAATTTTTTTAATACTTAAGAATAAACATATACTGCAGAGATGGTTCAGCAGCTAAGAGTACTTCCTATGTAAGCTTGAGGGCCTAATGAGGCCTGAGCAATTCCAGAACCCAGGGTGTGGCCATCCTCACCTCCATTGTACATACGTGAGAAAGAGAGAGAGAGAGAAGAGAGAGAAGAGAGAGAGAGAGAGAGAGAGAGAAAGCCTGCTCCCCAGTCCTGTGGGGAGTATAGACTGGAGAATTGCTAAGGCTTGCTAAAATGTTGAAAAACAAAACAAAACACCAACAACAAAACCCTCCCAAGAAGCACTGGGCTCAGTAAGAGACTCCAGTTCAAATAAGAATGGCAGAAGAATGATGGAACAGGACATCCAATGTTCCCTTCTGGCCATTTCAGGCTAGTGCATGGGGCATTTCATGAGCACATAAGTGTGCGTATGTCACACACACCACACTCACAAACACACACAACACACACACTACATAAGGCATGTGCACAAAAGGAATAAATATTATGCAATGCTGGGACACTAGTTAATAACAATGAATTGTATTCTTTTTGGGGGCACTTTTGGTGTCACTTTATGTCTGGCTAAATGTGGGACCTGGAGATCCAACAGGTGTTCTTAGCCTTGGCAGGCAGGTGCCTTAACCGCTAAGCTATCTCTCCAGCTCTCTCTCTCTCTTTTTGGTTTTCCAAGGTAGGGTCTCTAGCTCAGGCTGACCTGGAATTCACTATGTAGTCTCAGGGTGACCTTGAATTAATGGTGATCCTCCTACCTCTGCCTCCCAAATGCTGGGATTAAAGGCATGCACCACCACACCCAGCTCTCTCTCTCTCTCTCTCTTTTTAATACAGTGTCTCTCTCTGTAGCACAGGCTACACCCAAACTTTCAATTCTCTTGCATCAGCCTACATAATGCTGGGATTACAGATGTATACCACCATGCCTGGCTCAATATGATGTTTCACTAAAGGCATACAGTCTGCACTGATCAAATCCAGTTTTCTGGGACGAGGGAGATGCCTCAGTCAGTAAGTGCTTGCTGTGCAAGAATGAGGACCTGAGTTCAGAGTCCCAGAGTTCAGAGTCTCATAACCCCTGTGAAGAAGTACTCACCTCATCACCAAAAGCTTACAGAATGGATTTTGGAAGGCAAAGGCAAACAAGTCTTCTTCATGATTTAAATGGCTGTGGATATGATAATTTTTTTTCAGTTTTTTTTTGTTGAAAGGGTCAGAGTCAGAGAGAGAGAGAGAGAGAGAGAGAGAGAGAGAGAGAGAGAATATGGGTGTGCCAGCAGCCTTTCAGCCACTGTGAACAAACTCCAGACACATGCGCCCCCTTGTGAGCAAGTGTGGCATTGCACCCTTGCATCACTGTGTCTGGCTAAACATGGGACCTGGAGAATTGAATGGGTGTTCTTAGGCTTAGCAGGCAGGTGCCATCTAAGCCATCTCTTCAGCCCTTTTTTCAGTGTTCAATATCTTCAGGGCTACGGGAATAGTTGTTGTAGACAGCTTCATGTTGCTGGGGTGAACTTCCAAACAGACACGGTTTATGGGAGGAATGGTATTAATTACAGTTTACAGGTCCAAGGGGGTGTTTCATCGATGATGGAAGAAGCTGCTTCCATAAATCCAAGCAGAGAGAAACAACCAAAGAGCCAACAAACACCAAAAAGCAGCAAGCACAAACCTGCAGCAAGCAGGTCACTCACTGAGCAATCAAGCTGGAGCTGAGCTGGAAGACTCTTTCCCATTACCTGCTGTCAGGATGTTAGAAAGAGCTAGACGCCTGTGTGGGGAGAAAATTCATCAATGGGCTCAACCAACCAGCACCTACTGGTTCCATGGTGGCATGTCTATTATGGGGGAAACCAACTACTCTCTGATTGGACTTGAGGCCTGCTCCATGGGAGGGAATTCCTGCCTGGTTCTGAAAACTGCATCAAAAGCCTATAGGCGGGCCTGGGAAGATGGCTCAGTGGTTAAAGGTGCTTGATTGCAAAGTCTGATGGCCCAGGTTCTATTTCCCAGTACCCAGGTAAAGCCAGATGCACAAAGGGGCACATTTTTCTTGAGTTCACTTGCAGTGGCAAGAAGCCCTGGCACACCCATACTTATTCTCACTCTCTGTTAGCAAATAAATAATAAATAAGTATTTTTTTAAAAGCCTAAAATAGTCTATGGCTGGAGAGGTCATAAGCCCTATGGGGGGAAAACACTACTGTTATCTTTCTAAATGGATGCATTATACCCACCAAACTGCCCTCTAATTAATTATGCTTATGCCCATATATAAATGCTAGTGTCACTGCTGGTTAGAGAAGCTTCTCTTTTCAGATGGCAGTGATCACTAGGGAGACGCAAAACTCACCAAGTGCTGGGCGTGGTGGCGCACGCCTTTAATCCCAGCACCCGGGAGGCAGAGGTAGGAGGATCACCGTGAGTTCGAGGTCACCCTGAGACTACATAGTGAATTCCAGGTCAGTCTGGACCAGAGTGAGACCCTACCTTGAAAAACCAACCAAACAAAAAACAAACAACAACAAAAAAACCCCTCACCAAGTACTGCGAATAAATGATAGCAGTGTGTTAAGCACTAAGTGAGATATCTCCAACACACCCTTTAAGGCTCAGGAGCCATTGTGGATGGTGGAAAGAATGTAAAAGCCAAAAAAAAAAAAAAAAAGGGGAGGAGTGTTTCCCACATGGTCTTCTAGACACAAAGTGGCAGTGGTATTCATGATCTCACAGTGGCTGACGCTATCTTCACAAGGCCTGTGTAATAGTAGGGGAAAATGATGACGTCAAAATAGAAGAGAGATGGGCTGAAGAGATGGCTCAGGGGTTAAGGTACTTGACTGTAAAGCCTAATGATCTGTGTTTGATTCCCCAGTACCCATGTAAAGCCAGATGCACAAAGAGGAACATGCATCTGGAGTTCATTTGCAGTGGCTAGAGGCCCTGGCATGCCCATTCTCTCTGCTTTTCTTCTATCTATATGTATGGAGGTTGTCAATAAAAAGTTCAAAAAAGGGGTTGGACCAGGGGCTGCGGAGATGGCTCAGCAGTAAAGGTGCTTGCCTATAAAGCCTAACAACCAGGGTTTGATTCCATGGTACCCATGTAAAGCCAGTTGCACAAAGTGGTTCATGAATCTGGATTTCATTTGCAGTAGCTGGAAGCCCTGGCACACCCATTCTCTCTGTCTCTCTCTGTCTGTTTCTCTCTGCTTGCAAATAAATAAACAAGTCTTTTTTATTTATTTATTTTTAATTTTTTATTGACAACTACTATACTTACAGACAATAAACTATGACAATTCACTTCCCTCCCCCACTTTCCCCTTCACAACCCCACTCTCCATTATATCCCCTCCCTTTCTCCAATAGTGTCTCTTTTATTTTGATGTCATTGTCTTTTTCTCCTATTATGAGAGTCTTGTAAAGGTATTGCAGGCACTGCAAGGTCATGGATATTGAGGCAAGTTTTTGTCTGGACAGTAAAAGTCTTTTTTAAAAAAAGTATTTGGGCACAAAAGAAAATGCAACAGCAGGTGTCATTGTTTCTTTTAAATATTTTATTGACAATTTCCATAATTATAGACAATAAACCATGATAATTCCCTCTCTCCCCCACTTTCCCTTTCACAAATCCACTCTCCATCATATCCCTTCCCTCTCTCCATTAGTCTCTCTCTTAATTTGATGTCATCATCTTTTTCTCCTATTATGAGGGTCTTGTGAAGATATTGCTAGGCACTGTGAGGTCATGGATATGGAGGCCAATTTCTGTCTGGACAGTTGCATTGTAAGGAGTCATACCCTTCCTTTGGCTCTTACATTTTTTCCGCCCCCTCTTCCACAATGGACCCTGAGCCTTGGAGGGTGTAATAGAATGTTTCGGTGCTGAACCCTCCTCCGTCCATTCTTCTCAGCACTATGCTGCCTTTTGAGTCATCCCAGTGGTCATTGCCATCTGAAAAGAGAAGCTTCTCTAACCAGAAGTGAGGGTAGTATTAATATATGGGCATGTATACTAGGCATGTATTCCCTCCTGTGGGGCAGGCCTCCAGTCCAATTAGAGAGTGATTGGTTTCCCCCATAACAGACATGCCACTATTGCACCTGTTGGGTCATTCGGTTATTTTTTTTTTTTAACCATTAAAAGAATTTCCTTGGGTTGGAGAGATGGCTTAGTGGTTAAAACACTTGCCTGAAAAGCCAAAGGATTCCGGTTCGATTTTCCAGGACCCACGAAAGCCAGATGCACAAGGGGTGCATGCATCTGGAGTTTGTTTGCAGTGGCTGGAAGCCCTGGAGCACCCATTTTCTCTCTCTCTCTGCCTCTTTCTCTCTCTCAAATAAATAAAATGTATTTAAAAAAGAATTCCCTGCAGAGCTTTTATTTGTCATTCAACTACTATTTTTTTTTTTTTTTTTTTGGTTTTTAAAGGTAGGGTCTCACTCTAGTTCAGGCTGACCTGGAATTCACTTTGTATTCTCAGGGTGGCTTCGAACTCACGGTGATCCCCTACCTCTACCTCCCGAGTGCTGTGATTAAAGGTGTGTGCCACCACACCTGGCTTTATTGGTTGTCTTATTAAAAATTTATTTATTTATTTATTTGAGAGAGAGAAGTAGAGAGAGAGAGACCTCCAGACACATGTGCCACCTAGTGCATCTGGCTTACATGGGTCCTGGGGAATTGAACCTAGGTCCTCTGGCTTTGCAAGCAAGCACCTTAACTGCTAAGCCATCTCCTCAGTGCCTATTGGTTGTCTTTTAAGTGCCGGGCTCTGAGACAGACTTTGGAGATGAAAGACAGAACAACAATTAACAGTACTGGCTTTAAAGTCAGCTGGCTGTCTTTGGCATCTTTGGAACTATTTTGAATTAAACATGTTGTAAAGCACACATAATATCTGTGAGATTTTTCTATGTAAGTCAAGCAGGATTATCCTTAGGTTCAGTAACTCTGTCCATCATAAAACCACTCACCTGGCTTCAGGAAAAAGATTCCTTACCATAGGACTAGTCTCTATTCTCTCCTGACTGTTGGTGACCATTTCCAACAAACAATTCTAGCTAATTCCACTGGTGAACTTGCATGACATAGATTGAAAGCAGGGTGTATTTCCTGGAGGGAAAGTCTTAGCTCCTATGCCAGCAGTGGTCTCATGCTTACAGGGTCATTAACAGAGCACTGAGCTCTAATCAAACCCTTAACCCTGTCCCTGGTGATGCCTCAGGCAGCCACTATGCAGTGGTTGGCTGACTGGCAGGATGACAATAGTTTTGCCTGTTTTTGTCTTCTTAGTTGTCAACAAGAGAGAAATTTGAACTGCTCTCAACCTTCGAGATCAATAAGGTGATTAGATAGCCAGATATGGTGCTGCACGCCTTTAATCCAAGCACTTGGGAGGCAGAGGTAGGAGGATCACCATGAGTGAAAGGTCACCATGAGACTACATAGTGAATTCCAGGTCAGCCTGGGCTAGAGTGAGGTGACTAGAAGTCTGATGTTCTCTTCTTGCAACTGTGATCTCACTACCTTTATGACTTCCTTTTTCTTGCCAGCAGTTACCAAAGCAAGAGGCAGTATACTCATTAAAATGAGGTTGCCTGGGTAGAAAGGTCAATTCCAATTTCAGTTATTTTATGATCTCTTGACATGCTGTGAGGAGGGAAAAATCTCTGAGAAAAAGAATTAAAATTCCTCTTGTTCTTAAAAGGTTGTTTGTAGAAATGATAAGACCTTTGGTTAACCCCAATCTTCTTTCTACTATTTTATTTTTATATATTTATTTACGAGGTAGAAATAGAGAGAGAAAGACACACACACACACACACACACACACACACACACACACACACAGAGAATGAGTGCACCAGGGCCTCTAGCCACTACAAATGAACCCCAGACACATGCGCCACCTTGTGCATCTGGCTTATGTGGGTTCTGGGGAGTCAAACTTGGGTCCTTAGGCTTTGCAGGCAAGCGTCTTAACCATTGAGCCACCTCTTCAGCCCCTAACCCCAATCTTTTTTTAAACAATATTTTTATTTATCAACTTATAAGAGAGAGAGACAGAGAAGGAGAGAGAGAGAATGGGTGCAGCAGGGCCTCTAGCTGCTATAAAGAAACTCCAGAACACCATCGGGTGCATCTGGCTTTACATGGGTACTGGGGAATCAAACCTGGGTCCTTTGGCTTTGCTGGCAAGTGCCTTAACCACTAAGCCATCCTTCCAGCCCCTCGATCTTTTTAAAAATGTTTGGGGGCTTTGCTGGCCATGAAGTGCCTGGTTCGAGGCTCAGTTCTCCAGGACCCACGTAAGCCAGATGCACAAGAGGGTGCATGCATCTGGAGTTCGTTTGCCATCCTTCCAGCCCCTCTACCTGATTTCTGTATCTCTCTCTCTCTCAAATAAATAAATAAAAATATTTAAAAAAATGTATATGTGTGTAGTGTGTATGCACATATATGTTTGTGTGTGAGTGAGCATGTCTTGTGTGTGCACATGCCAGTATGGAAGCCAGTGGTTGACATTGGGTGTCTGTTGGAGACCACTGTCATATCTCAACGTTGCTGATAGCATAACTGCACAAAAGTAAACATGTATGCCAATTCAAGTTGAGGAATGCAGCTGCTCTTGCCTCAAATTAGATAAAATAAGTCAAATCCTAACCACAAGCTCCCGTGCTCTGTTTACTACAGCCAAATACCTTCCTAACAAACAAACCTGCTATCTTAAAACCACATGCCATAAAATCAAGGAAGTTCTCTCAAGATGGTCTCTATGATGTCAAGGTCATGAGATATGATGCATGCCTAGCCTAAGAATAAAACCACTGTGGGCCAAGATCCAGTGCCTCTGATCCCAGTTGGGACAGAGAGCCCCTGGTTTCCCTCACTTCTCTATGTCTAATTGAGTGTTGTGAGTTTCTCTTTGTATGCATTGCCTGTCCCCCTTCTGGGACCTGAATCCTGCAGCTCTGGCTGGCTAGCAGCAGGTGTCTTCCTTAACTGCTCTCTATCTCATTAAAAAAAATTTTTTTTTTTTTTGAGGTAGGGTCTCACTCTAAGTCAGGTTGACCTGGAATTCACTATGTAGTCTCAGGGTGGCCTCAAACTCATGGCAATCCTCCTACCTCTGCCTCCTGAGTGCTGGGATTAAAGGCATGCCCCACCATGCCCTGCTTTAATGTTATTTTTATTATTTATTTATTTGAGAAAGAGAGAGAAAGAATGAGAGAGAGAGAGAGAGAATGGGTGTTCCAAGACCTCTAACCACTGCAAATGAACTCCAGATGCATGTGTCTGTTGGGGTCCCCCCAGGGCCAGCCCAGGAGGGACGGCAGGGTCTCTGCTGGGTAGGGGGTGAGAGGCGCGGAGTCACAACACAGACTCCGGGAGTTGGGTGGAAGCAGTAGAGGACGAGCTGCTGCAAACTCGTTTATTGAGGAAGTACAAGGAGTTTTAAGGGGCTTGGCTGGCCAATCATTGTATGGGGTGGTCCCCTTTTTTGTGACCAATGACAGCCTGTCTCCAGACAGATCATCTCGTAGCAGGTTTCTCGCGAGCATGGGACTGTAGCTGTTGTCACGCCAGGCCTGCGCAGAACGCCATGTTCACAGAAGCCACTTCCTGGTTTCTCTGCCATGCAGTCTGGCTAGGGCCAGGCCTGCATTGTGCCATACATGTGCCAATATGTACATCTGGCTTATGTGGGTCCTGTGGATTTGAACCTGGGTTCTTAGGCTTCTCAGGCAAGTGCCTTAACTGCTAAGCCATCTCTCTAGCCCTCCATCTTATTTTTTGAGACAGGGTCACTCACCAAACCTGTAGATCACTGAATTTGACTAGACTAGCTATGTAGCAGGCTACTGTGCTGGGATTGTGGCTGCACAATGCCACACCTGGCTTTTATGTGGGTGTGGAGATCTTTATGCTTATTCAGCAAACACTTTATCAACTAAGCCATCTCCCTAGCCGTAGCCTTAATGTCAGACTTACACATACATTTGCGTGATAAAGGCTCACTTCCAACTCAGTCCAAAATATCAATTTCAGTAATGGAGATAAGCAAAATTGATTTTTTTTAAACTTTTTTTTTCAAGGCAGAGTCTTACTCTAGCCCTGGCTGACCTGATATTCACTCTGTAGCTTCAGGCTGGCCTCAAACTCATGGTGATCCTCCTACCTCTGCCTTCTGAGTGCCAGAATTAAAGGCATGCACTAGCATGCCCGGCCTGGTTTTTGTTTTTGGAGGTAGGGTCTCAGTCAGGCTCAGGATGACCTGGAATTCACTCTGTATTCTCAGGGTGGCCTTGAAGTCACAGCGATCCTCCTACCTCTGCCTCCCAAGTGCTGGGATTAAAGGCATGCGCCACCATGCCCGGCCCAGCCTGATTTTTTTCAAAAAACTTTTTATTGACAACTTCCATAAATATAGACAATATACTATGATCATAATTCCCACCCTATGCTTTCCTTTTCCCAAATCCCTCCTCCATTGAATCCCTTCTTCTTTCCAACTAGTCTCTCTTCTACTTTGATTCCATTATTTTTCCCCTCCTATTATGCAGGTCTTGTGTAGGTATCAGCCACTGTGAGGTCATGAATATCAAGGCCACTTTGTGTCTGGAAGACGGTATTGTAAGTGGTCTTTCCCTTCCTTTGGTTCTAATACTCTTTCCACCACCTCTTCCTCAATGGTCCCTGAGTCTTGGAGGGTGTGATAGACATGTCTCACTTAGCTAAACAGTCCACTGTCATTTCTAAGCAAGCAAAGTTGATATTTTTAGGGTATTTATTTATTTGAGAGAGAGGCATACACACACACACACACACACACACACACACACACACACAGAGAGAGAGAAAGAGAGAGAATGGGTGTGCCAGGGCCTCCAGCTGCTGAAAAGGAACTCCAGACACATGCACCATTTTGTGCATCTGTTTTATGTATGTCCTGGGGGATCAAACCTGGGACCTTTGGCTTTGCAGGCAAGTGCCTTATCCAGTAAGCCATCTCTCCAGCCCTGTTTTTTTTTTTTTTTTTTGGTTTTTCGAGGTAGGGAGGTAGGGTCTCACTCTAGCTCAGGCTGACCTGGAATTCACTATGTAGTCTCAGGGTGGCCTTGAACTCATGGCGATCCTCCTACCTCTGCCTCCCAAGTACTGGGATTAAAGGCTTGCGCCACCATCCCCGCCTGACTTTTTTTTTTGAGTCAGGGTCTCACTCTGGCCCCGGGCTGACCTGGAATTCACTCTGTTGCCCCAAGCTGGCCTTGAACTTACAGTGATCCTCCTACCTCTGCCTCCAGAAGTGCCAGGATTAAAGGTGTGTACCATGGCTGGCTGATTTTTAAATAAGAAACATAGCAGATGTTATTAAAGATGTTCATGACATCCACTCATGGTGTGCTTTCCATAATTTCTATTACTTAAGCTTCTTGGTCTGCTGCAATATGAGTCTGCCATGTTCTGCCTGCTCTTGTCTATGTAGCTTTTATTGAAGAAATGATCCATTAAGAAATAATTATTTCAATGCAGACTTTTTGTTCTGAATTAAGCAATGGTCTCCTTACTCATTTTTTTGTCAGTAGGTTTTTCTCATAGTACTGATGCAGGATTTTTGGGTTCAGGAGAGATCCCCAAGTTTATGAACCCCAATTTTGGGTCCTGTCTTACCTTTCATAAGGAGTTGATGGGCTGAAGAGATGGCTTAGTGGTTAAGGCACTTGATTGCAAAGCCTAAGGACCCATGTTTGACTCTCCAGGTCCCATGTAAGCCAGACACATAAGGTGAAGCAAGTACAAGTTCACACATGCACACAAGGGGGTATACACTTCTGGAGTTCGACTGCAGTGGCTGGAGGCCCTGGCGCGCCAATTCTCTCTCACACACACACTCTCTCTGTCTCTTGTACTCTCTCTTGCATAAAAAAAAAATGGCCAGTCTGTTGGGCTTGCCTCAAGAAAAAAAAGAAAAAAATGGATAAAGATGGACTCAAGAAGGATAAATGATGAGTTACTAAGTTTATATAGGGATAAATCACAAATTGTGGGGTTTATTTAAGGGAAATTGGGATCTAGGAAGAAGGCTAGAGGAGTGTCATAAACACAAGGGAAGTAGGAAATATACACCCATGTGGAAGACAAGGCATAGTTCAAAAGGCTCATTGAAGAGAAACTGAGTTTTTTAGGGAAAGACTGGAGTGGAGCCACAAGCTCATGAAGCTAGAACCTAGGAGCTTGTGTAGGAAGGTTTAGAAGGAACACACATAGCAGCGGCCCTGAGTTTCCCCACGGAAGGAAGTTAAGAGGGCAAACAGCGGTGGCTTAAGGAAGAATAGTAGAGGGAAAATATCAAAGCAGACACCAAGAAATTCAGATGAGAAATGAGCAGTAGAGAGTTTTATACCCATGTTTTTTATACCCCGAGTTTAGAGAAAGGACACATGTAACAGGCCTAGAGTTAGAGAACGCTCCCACGTGGTAGATCTGGAGTGTAAGGGAAGTGTGCACATGGTAGATTTCGAGACCAGAGGAAAATCATACATGTAATTCAAGTGAGAACTTACCTCAAAGTATAAAGCAGAGGCAAGCAGAAAAACCACTCCGACCAAGAAGCAGTACTCTGCTCCCCACACCCGCCCCCAGCCTGGCTGGGTGAGGGGAAGCCAGTCACTATATCCACGCAGAGAGGAGAGGAGCTCCAGAGAGAGGAAAGGAGGAGCTGGAGAGTCTTTCTGTTGACAGAGATGTATGCTTTCATCAGATTCAGGTATGTAAAAGGGAAGACCCCATTGGTTTGTAGATTGAAGAAGCCGGCTCCCCAGCCAGCCCACCTGGGTAGTGAAGGCCTAGTGTGCTAGACTGTAGACAGCCGGGGCGACAGCAGGGGGCGCTGTACCTGCTGCACTTCCACTCACTCGTGTCTCTGTGTTACTGGAGTGTTACTGGAGCCCGTGCGCCCGGGCAGCCCTAACACGCAAAGCTCAGCCACGCGTCCTCAACAAGGCAATTAAGCAGACAAAGTCATAGTGAAAAGCAGAGAAGGGAGATTTATTACAAGCGGCCACAGTGGAATTGGAAAAAGGAGCAAAGAGTCCCAGTGAACCCCAAGTCCATTTTTGAGTCCTGATGTCAGGTTCAAGTTTAAGTAGAAGGCAAGAGGTATCCTGTCTTACCTTTCATAAGGAGTTGATGGGCTGAAGAGATGGCTTAGTGGTTAAGGCACTTGATTGCAAAGCCTAAGGACCCATGTTTGACTCTCCAGGTCCCATGTAAGCCAGACACATAAGGTGAAGCAAGTACAAGTTCACACATGCACACAAGGGGGTATACACTTCTGGAGTTCGACTGCAGTGGCTGGAGGCCCTGGCGCGCCAATTCTCTCTCTCACACACACACTCTCTCTGTCTCTTGTACTCTCTCTTGCATAAAAAAAAAAATGGCCAGTCTGTTGGGCTTGCCTCAAGAAAAAAAAGAAAAAAATGGATAAAGATGGACTCAAGAAGGATAAATGATGAGTTACTAAGTTTATATAGGGATAAATCACAAATTGTGGGGTTTATTTAAGGGAAATTGGGATCTAGGAAGAAGGCTAGAGGAGTGTCATAAACACAAGGGAAGTAGGAAATATACACCCATGTGGAAGACAAGGCATAGTTCAAAAGGCTCATTGAAGAGAAACTGAGTTTTTTAGGGAAAGACTGGAGTGGAGCCACAAGCTCATGAAGATAGAACCTAGGAACTTGTGTAGGAAGGTTTAGAAGGAACACACATAGCAGCGGCCCTGAGTTTCCCCACGGAAGGAAGTTAAGAGGGCAAACAGCGGTGGCTTAAGGAAGAATAGTAGAGGGAAAATATCAAAGCAGACACCAAGAAATTCAGATGAGAAATGAGCAGTAGAGAGTTTTATACCCATGGTTACCCCGAGTTTAGAGAAAGGACACATGTAACAGGCCTAGAGTTAGAGAACGCTCCCACGTGGTAGATCTGGATTTCGAGACCAGAGGAAAATCATACATGTAATTCAAGTGAGAACTTACCTCAAAGTATAAAGCAGAGGCAAGCAGAAAAACCACTCTGACCAAGAAGCAGTACTCTGCTCCCCACACCCGCCCCCCAGCCTGGCTGGGTGAGGGGCAGCCAGTCACTATATCCACGCAGAGACGAGAGGGGCTCCAGAGAGAGGAAAGGAGGAGCTGGAGAGTCTTTCTGTTGACTGAGATGTATGCTTTCATCAGATTCAGGTATGTAAAAGGGAAGACCCCATTGGTTTGTAGATTTAAGAAGCCGGCTCCCCAGCCAGCCCACCTGGGTAGTGAAGGCCTAGTGTGCTAGACTGTAGACAGCCGGGGCGACAGCAGGGGGCGCTGCACTTCCACTCACTCGTGTCTCTGTGTTACTGGAGTGTTACTGGAGCCCGTGCGCCCGGGCAGCCCTAACACGCAAAGCTCAGCCACGCGTCCTCAACAAGGCAATTAAGCAGACAAAGTCATAGTGAAAAGCAGAGAAGGGAGATTTATTACAAGCGGCCACAGTGGAATTGGAAAAAGGAGCAAAGAGTCCCAGTGAACCCCAAGTCCATTTTTGAGTCCTGATGTCAGGTTCAAGTTTAAGTAGAAGGCAAGAGGTATGCATAAGTAAACATTTATGGCAAGGTCCTGTCTTCTATTGACCCATCTTTATCTGGGCTCCCATGAGAGGAGGTCTGAGAAGTCGTCAGAACTGTATGCAATCTCTCTCTCTCTTTTTTTTTTTTTTTTTTGGTTTTGCAAGGTAGGGTCTTACTCTGGTCCAGGCTGACCTGGAATTAACTATGTAGTCTCAGGGTGGCCTTGAACTCTTGGCGATCCTCCTACCTCTGCCTCCCGAGTGCTGGGATTAAAGGCGTGCGCCACCACGCCCGGCTTTGCAATCTCTTTCTATGAAACAAATTCCTCCTCTGGCTGGCACCAGTCAGCATTTCTCCAGGGCCCAATAACCGATTAGGGTTCTTCCTGTACACCTGAACTTAGCAATGGACTCATTCTACTTGGTTGCCTAATTTGTGTAAATGAACTTGAGCCAACCCTCCATGTGAGACTTTTCTTATCTCTCCCTCTTCCCTGGCAGGGAGAGATTCCTCTTGGCTTGGGAGTGTTTATGCTTTTTTCCCTCCAGTTCTCACTCTTTTTTTTTTTATTATTATTTAATAAATCTTTCCTAATTTACTCTACTCATTGTCTGTGTTTTCCAGCTCTTTGCTAAAGCTGTACAAGAACCCAAGATGTAAACACCACTGGCTTGGAGGTTCTGAGCTCACTCAGAGCCCAGCTTCATGCCTGCATCATTATGGGGATCCCATCCCTCCCAGAGTTCCAATCTTACATCATTAGGACCCTACAATGAATGAATGAACTTAATGCCTTTTGGTAGCTTGAGTTGCCTTTATGATTAAGTCCTATCTCCTTGCCACAGTGCCATCCAACTGCCTTTTTCTACGATCATTCCCTTTTGGGCCTAGCTCCTTGGAACCACAGCAACCTAGGCAACCTGGCTCCTAGAGCCCACACTATTCCATTAGCCAACTCCCACTGTGCCTGCCCTTCCTGCCATTCCACAAGGTGCCTAAAAGCCCTCCAGACGCCAGCTTTTCCCTCTTTACTGTCTCTTCTGACCTCCGGGTGCATGCATTTCTACTACTTTTTCTAGATCTGCCTGTCTTTTCCAGCCCTCCTTCTCCAACCTCCCCCAGGATACACCCCACACTCTAGCTTTCTTTCATATGCTGTCTCTATTTCTAGAATTTTTCTTTCCTCAGGAGACTCCGAGTCTTCACCCTTGACCCTTGGATCTTTGACACTGTGGCCTGAGAGCTTTCTTTGTGCTCCATGAGCCTCTGGGCATCCCTCATCACAAGGTTTCATTGTCATTTATAATTGCTGACTTGTTTGTCCAGATTCTTCTATTATATGTAGAGTTGAGGGCAGGCATATCTCACTCCCCCATGTCTCATCAGAGCCTGGAAGACAGTCTTGCATGTTAGATGCTCATTGAACTAATGGCTGGATGAACAAGATACCTAAATATATCTTAGAGGCAATCCCACTTTTTTTATATGAGGGTAACATATATGAGGGTAGCATGTTTTCTTTGTCAGGTACTCTGTCAGAAAAGGCTAGAAGTCTTGTACTTGGAGTGCATTTTCCCCAAAGCTGGATCAGTTGTAAACAGGTGATGTGGAGTCTGGCTTGGTGATCTGGACAGTGGCATTTACTTCCTCTTCCTGCCACATTCCAGGATTTCTACAGTATGGGATTTCTACAGTTGCACAGCACTCCCAGGAACCAGAAAAAGTGCTATGAATTCCTTCTGGCCATAAAGCCTTTGTGAGTCTATGCTTTTGTGATTTATGAACACCATCACTTAGGCAGCCCTAATTCATCTGCACTGAGGAAAGGTATAGCCAGCCATATCCTTATCAGGGAAGATTTATGGGCTTCCCACCCTAGGTCCTTGAGGAGAGGAGAGGAGAGGAAGGGAATGTTCATGAAGGAGCCAGTCTCTGCCTGTTACTCTTCTCGAACTGAACTGGGAGTCTACAAGAAATGAGCCTCAGGGAAGAGATTGTATGTGTCTTAAAAAGAATCTCATATCCATCCACCATAGCTTTTATATGCCCGGAGGCCACAAAGGATATAATAGACTTAACCCAAGTGACCCCAAGTGAAATTCTCTTCATGGAGCTTTAGCTGGGAGGAGATAGGGTCCCACGCTTCTTTGAAAGGCTGGGCCTCTTTGAGCTGTGTCTGTTGTTGGGAGCTTACAAGACTATGGCCACCGTAGTTTTCAACACCCGTTTTGGAATCATCAGGGACAACTTCCCTTTGGTGTTCACAGTGAGGGAAGATTGCTGGGAAAAAGTGCCAGAAGAATTCGTGTGGGCTCCTGGTCAGATTGGCACAGAAGGGCTTCATATTGGCTCAGTCTTCTCTAGAAAATTGAACTAGAAAAGTTCTAGGGTTTCAGAGAATTGCTTGAAATTTAATTGGTGGAAAGACTAGGATAAGAAAACCAAGCTTGGTTCCTTCTCATATTTGTCTGTCTCCTCATCAGGATTTGGATTGATAAACAGCCTTGATTAATGCTAGAAAATTGGGAATGGTAGAGGTTATATATTTTAATTCATGGTGTTTTCTTTCTATATAAGGACTGAATTACCTTAGATAAATTAAGGGTAGTCAAGTTTCTTTTTAATACTTTCTATTTATTTATTTGAGAGAAAGACAGAGAGAGAGAGAGCGGGAGAGAGAGGTTGGGGGGGGGGGAGGAAGGAGAGAGAATGGGCACGCCAGGGCCTCTAGCCATTGATAATGAACTCAAGATCCACGCACCACCTTGTGCATCTGGCTTAAATGAGTACTGGGGAATACACCCCAGGTCCTTAGGCTTTGCAGACAAGCACCTTAACCACTGAGCAATCTCTCCAGCCCAAGGGTAGTCAAATTTCTACTGGTCTCTTGGATTATATTAGTTACTCTTGAGAGAATAGTTTTAGCTTCTAGATCTTTTGAATTGCCAGAAGCAGTAGTTTTATTATTTTAAAAATTCTTATTTTTAAAAAGTATTTTATTTATTTGAGAGAGAAAAAAAGAAAGAGGGGGGAGAGAGAGAGAGAGAGAGAGAGAGAGGGGGAGAGGGAGAGGGAGAGGGAGAGGGAATTGGCATATCAAAGCCTCCTGCCACTGCAAATGAACTCCAGATGCATGTGCCATTTTGTGCATCTGGCTTTGCGTGGATACTGTGGAATTGAACCTGCGCTGCCAGGCTTTGCAAGCATGCACCTTTAACTACTGAACCAATTTCCCAGTCCACAAGCAATAGTTTTAGTTGTGTTCTCTCCATTTTCCACAAAGGATGAACTTATAGCTGAAGGGAATTACATTGGGTTATAGTAAGGGATTTTTTTTTTTTTTGGAAAGAGACGCAGAGAGAGACAGACAGAGAGAGAGGGAGAGGGAGAAAGAGAATGGGCATGCCAGCAGTCTCTCAGTTGCTGTGAATGAAATCCAGATGCGTGCGCCCCCTTGTGGTCAAGTGCGGCATTGTGCCCTTGTGTCACTTTGCATCTGGCTAAACGTGGGACCTGGAGATTGGAACCGGGTTCTTAGGCTTAGCAGGCAAGGCGCCTTAACCGCTAAGCCATCTCTCCAGCCTAGTAAAGGATTTTTTTTAAAAGAAAATTATTTGTGAAGGTGAAGAAAGGTGAGCAGGTTGTTAAGGACAGTTTTTCCACTAGGTGGACTGCTGGAAGGTCTCTTTTGGAGGGCTGCTGAGACTTCTTGAAGACTTCCTGATTTTTATAGGATGATTATCTACAAAACAGGGAAACTGAGGGTCTCTAGGCTGTAAGCAGGATGGTTTTCAGCCATTTTCAAATCTCAGCACAAGTAAGGTTTGCTAAGTACCTATTTTAACCTCAAGGGACTGAAGTCTGGAACTCTGTCATAGAGTTTGAAGGGCAGGAAATTTTCACGTAAAAATAAGATCATATTGGGTGTAAAGTGGGTTGCCAGCAGGTCAGAATCTTTATACTGGGCCTTGTTTTGTTTACTCATGTAACAATCACCTGAAGTTTTAAGGAAATCAGGTGATCCTCCTAGCTCCCATGTGCCACCTTTTTGTGTAATCCTTTTGAAATGCAAGAACAGAACCCAGCTCTACCAACCCAAGGGCTAAGAATGTCATCAGATAGCATCTGAGGCCTATAGTGGAGATTGCCCCCCCCTTTGCTTCATTGTAACCCACCTACCTGATGGTCGGCCAGTGTATTTGAAAAGTGCCTTAATTTATGACTTTCCTTTGTTCTGTAACTATAAACCTTCATGAAATTGTTAACACATTGGAACATGGAATTTGGGGAAACCTAAATCTGTGTTCCCAGGGCCATGGTCACTCATATTTGGCCTTAGAATAAACTATCCCTTATCCCCTTTGAGGTGAGAGCTGTGTCTTTTGCATCGAGCACATATACACAAATCTTTATTGCTAACAAGTCCCCCACAGTGGTGCTTAAGGCAAGTGTAGAGGACACATTCTCCTTGCTCCTGTGTTCACATCTGAGAGTTAAGAGGAGCCGTTTTTGGCAAACCTTTTGTCAAAAGAACACTTTTAGACAGTTTGCATTTACTGGAGTTTATTTAGTAAGGAATGAGTCATGCATCGAGCAGCGCTCACGAATGCTCTGAGAGCTCCTTTTTGCAAAGCATGAGCATTTATTTACAGACAGAGGCATGGAAGCTGAGGAAGAAATAGCTTGACGGTGACAGCTCAGCATTTGATTTACCGATAGTCTGTGATTACAGCCTTTTTTTTTTTTTTTTTGTTTTTTTACATAGGGCAGCCAGGATCTGCCCAAAGCAGAGTTTTGAATTCTCACTTTTGTTGGTTACTTCTGTGATCAGATTTTCAGTCTGTTTAACCCAGTTAAACTTGCCAAAACCAAAAAAACCTAGACACTCAACGTACTGAGGCAGCCTCAGGCCAATGCTCTCTGCTTCTAGAACACATTATTCTCCGGACACATTATTTTCTATTTGAACACGCCTTCAATATCTTTTTGTCCATGAACATGGAGCAAAGGTGCCAAGGGTGCAGCCTTTCTCAGGACCTGAAAAACAAGTTGTTTGAGCACAGGAGTCTCCCCCACTCGGTCTTATCTCTGCCGCCCTCTCCCTTCTGCCATTTGCTTTGGTAATGAGATTGGAGGTTGTGGTGCTGGCAAGGCTAGAAAGAAACTCGAGAATCCCTGTTTGCCCACTGTGTGATTTTTGGGCTGTGAAAAAGGCTGAGGTCTAAACTGGTCCCAAGTGACAACTTCTAATTCTGCAGTAACCTGTTGCTCTTTGCCATCCTTCTGGGTGAGATGGTCTCATGCTGTCCCTCTGGGGTAAGTAGAAAAGGACAGGCTTCGGTCTGGGTGTAACAAACCACAGATGGGTGTGAAGGAGAATTTCACTGAGTAGTTTCACATGTGGAGAAAAATCACAAGATTTAGAGAAAGCCTATGGATAAATCCATGCACTCTCGTCTCATCTCACATTTGAATTCTCTCAATTGCACCCCTACATAGGGTTGTCATTCCTTGTGGCCTTGCTTCAGATTTTATTTCAAATTTGTCATTCTGCTTAATTAAGAATATCATCACATTGAGGCTAAAGAGATGACTCAGTGATTAAGACACTTGCCTGCAAAACCTAGTTTCCCAGGTTCCATTCCCCAGTACCCATGAAAAGCTGGATGCACAAGGTGGTGCATGCATCTTGAGTTTATTTGTGGTGGCTAGAGACCCTGGTGTGCCCATTCTCTCTCTCTCTCTCTCTGAATCCCTCTGCTTGCAAATAAATGAATAAAGTATTTTTTGAATAAAGTTTTTTTAATTATTATTTTTTATTAACTTTTATACTTACATACAAAAAAACCCCACCTGATATTTCCCTTCCCGCCCCCATTCCACTTTAGAACTGAAGTCTCCATCTATATCCCCTCCCTCTCTCCATTAGTCTCTCTTTTAATTTGATGTCATCATCTTTTTCTTCTATTTTGAGGGTTTTGCAAAGGTATTGCTAGGCACTGCAAGGTCATGGATATCGAGGCCAGTTTCTGTCTGGGCAGTTGCATTGTAAGAGGTCATACCCTTCCTTTGGCTCTTCCATTCTATCCGCCCCCTCTTCCGCAATGGTCCCTGAGCCTTGTAGGGTGTGGCAGAGGTGTTTCAGTGCTGGGCACTCCTCCATCCCTTCTTCTCAGCACTATGTTGCCTTTTGGGTGATCCCAGTGGTCATCACCATCTGAAAAGAGAAGCTTCTCTAACCAGAAGTGAGAGTAGTGTTAATATGTGAATATGAACATTAAGTGTAGTGCTTTCAGGGCAGCTTGGTGGGAATAATATATACATTTAGTCAGATAAGAGCAGGCTTATACCCCTAAGGCTCATGACCTCACCTATCATAGACTTTTACTTAGGTTTTTCAGTACCAGGTATGTATTCCCTCCCATAGAGAGGGCCTTCAGTCCAATTATGGAGCAGTTGGTTACGCCAAGAGTAGACATGTCACTATTGCACCTGTTCAGTCATCGGGCCTGTCTGGCCAAGCTTGAATATTCAGCATCCACTGTTTTCACTGTTGATGGCTTCTGTCTCCCATATGCTGTGTGCAATGCAGCTTTTTCCAGCTTTCAGTTGGCTGGTCTACAGGGAGAAGGTATTCTGCTCCACGCCACCTTGCTTTCACACCTTGCCTCTCAGGCAAGAGATGTCTTCAGCAATAGGGTCTTACTATCTGTTTCTCTCAGGAAACCAAGGGCTTTGGGAAAAGCCTTTAATGTTTTGGAGGCTACCGGGACCTCCTTGGCCCAACTCACTGGAAGGTATCCCATTCCAGGTACTGAAAATTTTCTAGTAACAGTCTACAGCTTCTAGACATGCCCTGAATAAAGTATTTTTTTTTAAAAAAAGAATATCATCACATCATCACTTTCTTGCTGACATTCCTCAGATATGTTGGGCCATTCCATTTAAATGGTAAGATTGGGAAAGGTTTGCCTTTAGTAGGTCCTTTGTGCTGCCCAGTTCTCTAAAATAGGGCATAGTATATGAGCTAGTAGTCTGGGTTCATGTTTTGGCTCTCCCACCACCCACTTTATGATGTGAGGATGCGATGGGACATATTGCAGTCAGGTTCACATTGTTGGCGAAAGACACTCAACCAAGAGCAGCTTGTGGGAAAAAAAAGTTTATTTTGGCTTACAGATTTGACGGGAAGCTCCATGATAGCAGGGGAAAATGGCATGAGCAGAGGGTGGACATCACCTCATAGCCAACATCAGATGGACGGCAGCAACAGGAGAGAGTGCCAAACACTGGCAAGGGGGAGCTGGCTATAATACCCATAAGCCTGCCATTTATGTAATATTCATACACATGTCTTGCTATACCTTGATCTTATTCACACTACCTCTCCCCATGTGTGTTTCTTTATCTGGCTAGCCAGTCTTTCCATAGTCTGATTCCCTGCTGTCTTCGACTGTGAATGTCTGTTGATTTTCTGAGTACTTTTCCTTTCCTTTCCCCATTTCTTTTCCTTTCCTTTTATTTTTTATGGTAAAGTCTCAGTGTGGCCCAGGCTGACATGAAACTCACTCTTGTTCTAGACTGGCCTTGACTGAGTGCTTTTTATTTTACAAATTATTATTATTATTATTTTTGAGAGAGAGAGAGAGAGACAGAGAGAAAGGGAGAGGAAAACAGATAGAGATGGGCATGCCAGCAGCCTCTCAGCTGCTGCGAACGAAATCCAGATGGGTGCACCCCCTTGTGGTCAAGTGTGGCATTGTGCCCTTGCATCACTTTGCATCTGGCTAAATGTGGGACCTGGAGATTGGAACTGCTGGAGATTGGAACCAGCATTCTTAGGCTTAGGAGGCAGGCGTGTTAACCACTAAGCCATCTCTCCAGCACTAACAAAATTATTTTTGATACTTCTCGTGACTAGTCATTCTAAAGTATAAGATCTCACTGGGCGTGGTGGCACTTGCTTTTAATTCCAGCATTTGGGAGGTAGAGGAAGGATTGCTTTGAGTTTGAGGCCAGCCTGGGACTATAGAATAAGTTCCAAGTCAGCCTGAGCTAGAGTGAGTCACTATCTCAAAAAACAAAACAAAAGTATAAAATCTATATAGTTTTCTTTATCATTAGATTTTAAAACTAATTTTGAAGTTCTTTTAGCCTCATGAGCAGTATTAAAAAATAGCACAATGGGCTCCTGTGTACTGTTTATACAGCTCCCTCTAATGATCACACCTTTCATAACCCTTGTCCATCATCAAACCAAGAAACTGACATTGGGATAAACTAAATATGGACTTTAGGTTTTAGCCACTTTATGTGTAGTTTTTTTTTTTTGTGTGTAGACATCTGTGACATTTTGTCACAAATATGGCTTTTTGTAAATATTATCCCATCCAGGATACAATCTCTCCTTTCCCCTGCAAATGCCATCTGTGATATTAGTACTTTGCGGTCACCCCCTCTCCCTAACCGAACAACTGCTGATATATTCTTTTTTATAATGAGTTTGTTATTTCAAGAGGAATCTACAGTATGTAAACTTAAAAAAATTTTATTTTTATTTATTTGACAGAGAGAGAGGGAGAGAAAGAGGGAGAGGGAAAGGGAGAGAGAGAGAATGAATGGGTGCACCAGGGCCTCCAACCACTGCAAATGAACTCCAGATGTGTGCGCCCCTTTGTGCATTTGGCTAACGTGGGTCCTGGGGAATCGAACCTGGGTCCTTTGGCTTTGCAGGCAAGTGCCTTAACTGCTAAGCCATCCCTCTAGCCCAGAATGTAAACTTTAAAAAATGTTTATTTGGCAGAGAGAGAGAGAGAGAGAGAGAGAGAGAGAGAGAGAGAGAACGCCAGGGCCTCCAGCCATTGCAAACAAATTCCAGACACATGCCCCACCTTGTGCATCTGGCTTACATGGGTCCTGGGGAATCGAACAGAAATCCTTTGGTTTTGCAGGCAAGTGCCTTAACCACTAAGCCATCTCTCCAGACCTGTAAACTTTTTTTTAATGGCAGTGTTAGGGATAAAATTCAGGGTCTTTCACCTGCTAGAAGTGACTTATCACTGAGCTACATCCCTAACCCTTGGATTTCTGAGTCAGGGTTTTGCTGTGTAGCTCAGGCAGCCTGTGAACTCACTCTACACCTAGACTGGGCTTGAGCTCTTGATCCTCCTGCTTCTACCACTGAGGGACTGGAATGACAGGTGTGTGCACTTTTGTCCCCAGTTTGAAGTAAGGGAACTCTTGAGATTGGCTTCTTAAAGAAATCTCAATCTCTCTCTTTGTACATGTATATAATGTGGGTGTGTGTAAATGTATGTGTGTGTTACTGTATAGGTGTGTGACATACACGTGCCATTGTGTGAGTGTGAAGGTCAGAGGACAACTCTGAGTGTCAGTCCTTGCCTTTCACCTAGGGTGTAATGATTAACTTCTTGCAGCTTGCCAGGATTTATAATCACCATGGAAACAAATTTCCTGGTAGATCTGTTAGGAATTTTTTTTTTAAAAAAATTTATTTATTTATTTATTTATTTATTTATTATTTATTTATTTATTAGAGAGAGAGAGAGATAGAGGAGGGAGAGAGAATGGGCATGCCAGGGACTCCAGCTACTGTAAATGAACTCCAGATACATGAACCACTTGTGCATTTGGCTTATGTGGGTTCTGGGGAAATCAAACAGGATCCTTAGGCTTCACAGGCAAGTGCTTTAATGGCTGAGCTAGCTCTCTGGCCCCTGTTAGGAATTTTCTAGATTAGATTAAATGAGGTGGGAGGATCTACCCTAATTGTGGTATCCCCATTCCACATCCTGTCTAAAGGAGAAAGCTAACTGAGCATTCATCTCCCTCCCTCTCTTTCTCTACTTCGCTGTCAATGTGATGGTTTGATGCCAGCTGTTTGCTCCCGTTACACTTTTCCTGCCATGATAGACTTCCCATCAAAACTAAGCTGAGGGCTGGAGAGGTTAGCGGTTAAGGCATTTGTCTGCGAAGCCTAAGGACCCCAGTTCAATTCTCCAGGTCCCACGTAAGCCAGATGCAAAAGGGGGCCCACATGTCTGGAGTTCGTTTGCAGGGCTAGAGGCCTTGACACGCCCATTCTCTCTCTCTCTCTCTCTCTTTTCTCTCTCTCTGTCCCTAATAAATAAATAGATAAAAATAAAATCTTAAAAATAAAAACTAAGCTGAAAGTAAACTCTTTCCTTCTCTAAGATGATTCTGGTCAGGTATTTTGTCCTAGCAATGAGATAGTGACTGACACAAAGGACTGTGGTGAATGCCTGGCCGGCCGGCCCATGAGCTGCCGGTATTCGCCTGTCTGTCCCATCTTGCCATAGGAGGGCTGGGATTACAAACGCCCTCCAGCCTTATGTGGGTTCTGGTGATCTGAACTGAGGTCATTAGGCTTGTGCACCACGTGCTTTTTTTTTCATTTTGTGTAATGCACTTGACATTCACCCATATAGTACATATCAACATAGTTCTTTCTGTTGCCAAGTGTTCTGTGACATGATGTTCACTTCTCTACTCACCTGCTGAGGGATATTTGGATTGTTTCCAGGTTTTGGCTGTTACAAAGTGGCTATGAATGCTCAAGCACAGTTTCTTTGTATGAGTTTGTTTATGTCTCTAGGTTTTTGGGCGACCATCTTATAAGTTGTGTTTGCAGTTGTTGGTGTTAAGTAGCATTTCTTAGATTGTCGTAGGTACGTAAGCAAAGCACGAGGTAACTTTATATATATATGATGCACTTAGGCCAAGTGAAGTCAGATGATATTATAACATTTGGCAATAATGGAGATTTTCCTCTACTTCAAATAGAGGCAATTGGAGAGAGGTGAGCCAACACAACACACATGGTAGTATTAATCTGTCAAACTCAAAGACATTTGTATGAAAGTACCAGTTCCATAGGCAGGTTGGGAAGAATGATTTTTTTTTTTCCTCAGCAGAAAACCATCATCTATCTCATTATATTAAAACAATCGTTCACTTGGAATTTTATTGGTTTTATAGTTTTTTTTTTTTAATTTTTGAGGTAGGGTCTCACTCTAGCCCAGGCTGACCTGGCACTTACTCTGTAGTCCCAGGCTGGCCTTGAACTCACAGCGATCCTCCTACCTCTGCCTCCTGAGTGCTGGGATTAAAGGTGTGCATCACCATGTCCAGTCCAGTTTGCTTCTATTTCATTAATATGTTTTAAAAAATTATGGGTATGGACTGGCACATAATCAGTTTAGCTATGCAGATGAACTTCAGACACATGTGCCACCTTGTGCATCTGGCTTACGTGGGTATTGGAGATTTGAACCTGGGTCCTTGCACTTCACAGGCAAGAGCCTTAACTACTAAGCCATATTTCCAGCCCAATTTTTTTCCTTTTTGAAACAGCCAGGCCCCAAACTCACGACCTTTAAGTGATTGTTCTCCTGCCTCAGCCTCTCGATCACTGGGACTTCAGGCACATGCCATTGTGCCTGGAAAACATGAAATTTCTTTGTTTCATATATACCTTATCCACATAGTCTGGTATGATTTTATGCAATTTTTTTTGCCTGTTTCATCTGTGATTGATGGTCTTAGGTCAATGCTGAAAATTTTTTTTAATTATTTTTTTTTATTGACAACTTCTATACTTACATACAAAAAACACATGATATTTCCCTCCCCTCCCCCATTCCACTTTAGAACTTCAATCTCCATCATATCCCCTCCCTCTCTCCATTAGTCTCTCCTTTAGTTTGATGTCATCATCTTTTTCTTCTATTTTGAGGGTCTTGTGAAGGTATTGCTAGCCATTGCAAGGTCATAGATATTGAGGCCAATTTCTGTCTGGGCAGTTGCATTGTAAGAAATCATACCCTTTCTTTGGCTCTTCCATTTTAATCCGAAATATATATATATTTAATTTTTTAAAACTTTTTTTTTTATTTTTGGAGAGAGACAGACAGAGAGAGAGAGAGGGAGAAGGAGACAGATAATGGGTGCGCCAGCAGTCTCTCAGCTGCTGTGAACGAAATCCAGATGCGTGCGCCCCCTTGTGGGCAAGTGCAGCATTGCGCCCTTGTGCCAATTTGCATCTGTCTAAACCTGGGACCTGGAGATCGGAACTGGGTTCTTAGGCTTAGCAGGCAGGTGCCTTAACCGCTAATCCATCTCTCCAGCCCCCTTCAAATATATTTAAAAAAATATTTTTATTTATTTATTTGAGAGAGAGAAAGAGGCATAGAGATGAAGAGAGAGAGAGAGAGAGGGAGGGAAAGAATAGGTGCTCCAGGGCTTCTAGCCACTGCAAACAAACTCCAGATGCTTGCGCCCCCTTGTGCATCTGGCTTATGTGGGTCCTGGAGAATTGAACCGGGATCCTTTGGCTTTGCAGGCAAGCACCTTAACCACTAAGCCATGTCTCCAACCCTTTAAAAAAAATTTTTTTTTTTTTCCGAGGTAGGGTCTCACTCTAGCTCAGGCTGACCTAGAATTCACTATGTAGTCTCAGGATGGCCTCGAACTCACTGCAATCCTCCTACCTCTGCCTCCCAAGTGCTGGGATTAAAGGCGTGTGCCACCACGCCTGCCTAAAAAATATTTTTACTTATTTGCAAGCAGAGAGAGAGAGAGAGAGAGAGAGAGAGAGAGAGAGAGAGAGAGAGAGTCATTTCCTCCAGCTGTTGCAAGCAAACTCCAAATGCATTTGGTTTTATGTGGGTACTGGGGAATTGAACCCAGGTTTTCAGGCATTAAAGGCAAGTGTCTTAATCACTAAACCATTTCTCTAGCCTGAAATTGTTTATTTTTGCTTTTTGGTTGTTTTGAAGCAGGGCCTCACTCTAGCCCAGGCTGGCCTTGAACTCATGTCAATCCTCTTACCTCAGTCTCCTGAGTACTGGGATTAAAGGTGTGTGCCACCACACAGCTTTCTATTTATTTATTTGCAGGTGGTGTGTGTGTGTGTGTGTGTGTGTGTGTGTGTATGTGTGTGTGTGTGTGTGTCTATAAGCCCACCAGGATCTCTTCCCATTGCAAATGAACATCAGAAACTTGTGCCACCTTTTGCATCTGGCTTACCTGAGTGGTTTGGGAATTGAACCCAGTCCAGCAGCCTTTGCAAGGAAGCACCTTTAACCCTGAGCCCATCTTCCCAGGATCTATCTCTACCCATTTTTTTGAAATTAAAAAAAATATTAGAGAGAGAGAGAGAGAGAGAGAGAGAGAGAGAGAGAGAAGGAATGGGTGCACCAGGACCTCCAGCAACTGCAAACAAATTCCAGACACATCCACTACTTTCTGCATCTGGTTTACATGGGTCATGGGAAATCGAACCTGGGTCCTTTGGCTTTGCAGGCAAGTGCCTTAACCATTAAGCCATCTCTTGAGCCCTTTTTGAAATATTTTATGCGAACAAGACCAGAAGTTATAGACAGCTCTCAACTTACAATGATCTGATCACAATTTTTCCACTTTATGATGGTGTGAAAGCTGAAAGCCATATGCATCCAATGAAACCGTTTTCAGACCTTGACGTTTGACCCTTTCCCAGCTGGTGCTATTCTTCCCCCCGCCCCTCTGTCCCGCTTAAGGCTGGCTTGGAGCTGCAGCTTCCACAAGGGGAAACAAGGGATCCTCTGCACTGTGCTGAGCTGCCAGCACGTTTTGGATGTTGTGGTTTGTTTCTTTGTTTCTCATCATGTCTACAAAACACCCATCTGTGCTTCCTGCTGGGCAGGTTGTGGTGAATACTCGTCAACTATTCTGTTTTACACAGGAATTCCAACACTTTATTGTAATAGGCCTAATTGTAATTAGGTGATTTTGCCCAACTGGAGGCTAACTTAGGTGCTCTGATTCTGTGCAGGAAAGGTCAGACTATGCTTTGGTGTTTGGCGAATGAGGTGCAGTTAATGCAGATTTTACTTAAGATATTTTCAACCTGCCATGGATTTGTTGTGAATGTAACCCCATTGTAAGTTGAGTAACAATTTGTATAATCTTTTTGTGTACTTCTCAGTGGGTGGAATTTGCCTTTCTTTAACTGCTGAGTCATCTCCCAAGATCTAAAAATATTTATTTATTTATTTATTTGAGAGCAACAGACAGAGAAAGAGAGAGAGAGAGAGAGAGAGAGAGAGAGAGAGAGAGAGAGAGAGAATGGGTGCACCAGGGCCTCCAGCCACTGCAAATGAATACCAGATACATGAGCCACCTTGTGGTTCTGGGGAATCGAGCCTTGAACCGGGGTCCTTAGACTTCACAGGCAAGCGCTTAACCACTAAGCCATCACTCCAGTCCTAAACTTTTTTTATTGATGATTTTAATACACATACATATGTATTTTTATTTATTTATTTGCAAGCAGAGAAAGACATACAGAGAGAGAGAGAGAGAGAGAGAGAGAGAGAGATAATGGGTGTACCGGGCACAGTGCCACTGCAAATGAACTCCAAATGCATGTGCCACTTTGTACATCAGGCTTTATGAGGGTACTGGAGAATGGATCCTGGGTCATTAGGGTTTGCAGGAAAGCATCTTAACCATCTCCCCAGCCCATAATGTATTTTGATCATAATTCTCTCCCTGAGCCTTGAAGTGATAGCGATGTCTCATTTAGTGCTAAGTACTCAACTGTCACTTCTTTTTAGCACGGATGACTCTGGAGTCTCCCCAGTTAGTCACTGCCATCTGCAGAAAAGAAGCTTCTCACTAAAAGTGAGAGTAGCACTAATCTGTGGCCCTAAACATACATATTTAGAAGGCTGTCTGATGGATACAACACAGTCATCCAAACAACAGTAGTAGCTCTCCCTACCTCCCAGCCATGGGTTTTTCACTAGGTTTTCAGTACCAGGCATAAATTCCTTCCCGTACAGCAGGCCTCAAATCCAGTCAGGGAGTTACTTCCATAACAGACATGCCACTATTGTACCAGTGAACATATCTTGCCTGATCCAACCCTTTAAAAATTTTTCATATTTAAACAGGAATCTCTCTGAATTGCTAAGATGGCCTAGAACTTCTTATGTAGCTGATCCTCCCACCTCAGCCCCTGAGTAGCTAAAATTATAGGCATGAAATTTGCCTGATTCCTCCATAATATTTAATGAATACTTATGCCAACAGAGTTTTTGAGAAAATTTTTTTGTAAAGGTTCATATATTTACTTCTACTTGAAAATTACTAACCTAATGTGTGATCCTAAGCCTGTACATCCTTAGCATTCATATTAGCCTTCTCATAGTCTGTACTTTGCCTGTCTTCTCAATTTTATCCCTCCCATGAGGACCTCCTTTGTGACAGCTTTTTTGAAAGATTTTCTTTCTTTTTTTCAAGGTAGGATTTCACTCTGGCCCAGGCTGACCTGAAGTTCACTATGTAGTCTCAGGATAGCCTCAAACTCATAGTGATTCTCCTACCTCTGTCTCCAAGTACTGGGATTAAAGATGTGTGCCACCATGCCTGGCCCTAGATTTTTTTTTCTGTTCATTTTTTTTTATTGACAACTTCTATACTTACATACAAAAAACACATGATATTTCCCTCCCCCCTTCCACTTTAGACTCCAGTCTCCATCATATCCCCTCCCTCTCTCCATTAGTCTCTCTTTTAATTTGATGTCATCATCTTTTTCTTCCATTTTGAGGGTCTTGCGAAGGTATTGCTAGGCACTGCAAGGTCATGGATATTGAGCTGGCTCTAGATTTTTAAAATTTTATTATTTATTTACTTGAGAGAAAGAGGGAGAGAGAGAGAGAGAGAGAGAGAGAGAGAGAGAGAGAGAGAGGGAATATGGGTGCACCAGGGCCACTGCAAATGAACTCTAGACACATGTGTCACTTTGTGCATCCGGTTTTATATGGGTACTGGGGAAGCAAACTGGGTCCCTAGGTTTTTCAGGCAAGTGCCTTAACCTGTGAGCCATCTCTCCAGCCCCCTTAACTTTATTTTTTAAGATTTGCTTTTACCCAGACACATGTTCCCATGCATTCTGCACATGGCATCCCTTTGTCCTTCTCCATCAGTTATAGTCAGTCTAATTAGGACTGCTTGGCAAAGTTGAATCTTGGCATAGAATGGACTTCTCAGTATAGGCAGGAGTTTTGCAAGTTTGTGTTTCTATGGAGACCCTTCACAAGATAATGGATACAGAAACAGAAATGATGATTTTTGGAACCCTCAGACCTTCTGCTTTGCTGATGAGAGGTGCTGAGTTTGTTGTTCCTCGGCAGGCATAACTCTTCACCTACCGTCTGTCCTCCCCCTTAGTACACAAGCACTAAGAGTAGGGCTACTAGAGTCCTAGTGAGCTTTTCCTGCACAAATACAATTCCAGGACAAACTCAAGTAGCCTGGATTCTATTGGATATGCTATTGACTTATTGGGAAGCCATAAGATGCTCAATTTAATTAACTTTTTAAGAGTAGACTTGTTTATTTCTGTGTTAGAATTATAACAGGCTGATTTTCCTATTGTTGAGAATATCCTATAGTTGCCTACAAATAATCAAATTGAATGTTTGTAAGTGTCTGTGTGTAAGAAGAAATATAAAATTCTCTTTAATGACTTTTTGATTTATCCTTCCAATTAGAATGAAATTCTCAAAATTTCCTGGATACAATCATATTTCAACTGATATTTCCCTTAGGAAATGAGACAAATAAGCAACAAAAATCACCTATAGAATATTATAAATTTACTGTATTTTCCACTCTTTTAAATTTGATTTTTCATGTCCTTTCATCCTCCTTATAACAGGAAGTCATCATTTCTTTTCATTGGGCAGCAATATCATTGCTATTTTATTTATTTCTTTAACTATTGCCTTATTAATTCATTTACATCATAGATTTAGTGACTAAATTAAGAATAATCACATGTATGATGATGCAATGATTTATTAGTCCTCTGCTTTTCTTTTTTTTTTCTTGGTTTTTGCGAGGTAGGGTCTCACTCTGGTCCAGGCTGACCTGGAATTCACTATGTAGTCTCAGGGTGGCCTCGAACTCTCAGCGATCCTCCTACCTCTGCCTCCCGAGTGCTGGGATTAAAGGCGTGCGCCACCACGCCCGGCAGTCCTCTGCTTTTCATGCAAAGTCTTTGTGATGGCTAATGTTGATTGTCAACTTAATAACTTAGAACTGCCTATGGGGACAAATTTCTGTACCTGTGAAGGTGTTTCCAGAGAGGTTGAACTGCCCCACTCTGAATGAGGGCAGGACCAGTCCATGGGCAGAGGTCCTGGACTGAATAAAAAGAAAAAGCAGGTTGCAGAGATGGTTCAGCAGTTAAGAGCACTTTTTTGCAAAGCCTGTTGGCCTGGATTTTTTCCAAATATCCAGGTAAAGGCAGATATACAAAGTGGCACATGTGTCTGCAGTTTGTTTGCAGCAGCAAGTGGTTCTGGCACACTCATACTCTCTCTTTGCTTGTAAATAAATAAGAAATAAATATTAAAACAACAATAAAAAATCAGGGAAAAGTTACTGGTGGCATTAGTATTTATCTCTCTCTGCTTCCTGACTGTGGCCTGATTGTGATCAGCTGCCTTGTGTTCCTGCCACCTTGCCTTCCCTGCCATGAAGACTATACCCTCAAACCATGAGCCACAATAAACCATTGTTTTTTTTCTTTTTCTTTTAATTAATTTATTTTTATTGACAACTTCCATAATTGTAGACAATAACCCATGGTAATTCTCTTCCTCCCCCCACTTTCCCCTTCACAACTCCACTCTCCATCATATCCCCTCCCCCTCTCAATCAGTCTCTCTTCTATTTTGATGTCATCATCTTTTCCTCCTATCATGATGGTCTTGTGTAGATAGTATCAGGAACCATGAGGTCATGGATATCCAGGCCATTTTGTGTCTGGAGGAGCACGTTTTAAGGAGTCCTACCCTTTTTTTGGCTCTTACACCCTTTCCACTACTGCTTCTGCAATGGACCCTGAGCCTTGGAAGATGTGATAGAGATATTTCAGTGCTGAGCACTCCTCTGTCACTTCTTCTCAGCACCACGGTGCCTTCTGAGTCATCCCCAAGGTCACTGCCATCTGAAAAGAGAAGCTTCTCTAACCAAAAGTTAAAGTAGCATCTTCACCAGCATTTATGGTCATTTCTTTTCATGATAGTAGCCATTCTGACCAGAGTAAGAGGTAAACTCAACATAGTTTTAATCTGCATTTCCCTGATGGCTAGGGATGTAGAACTTTTCTTTTTAGATGTTTATATGCCATCCTTATTTCTTCTTTTGAGAACTCTCTATTTAGTTCCATAGCCTATTTTTAATTGGGTTATTTGATTTCTTATTATGTGTAGAATCATATCTGCAAATAATAACTTGGTCTCTTCCTTTCCAATTTGTATCTCTTTTATGTGTGTCTCTTGCCTTATTGCTATGGCTAAGCCTTCCAGTAATATATTAAATAAAAGTGGGGACAATGGACACCCTTGCCTTGATTTTAGTGGAAAAGCTTCAAGTTTTTCTCTATTTAGTATTATGTTGGTTGTAGGTTTGTCATAAATAGCCTTTATTATGTTGAGATATGTTCCTTCTATTTCCCATTTTTCAGGACTTTTATCATGAAGGGATGTTGGATTTTTTCAAATGCTTCTTCTGCATCTAATGAGATGATCATGTGATTTTTGTCCTTCAGTCCATTTATATAATGTATTACATTTATCAGTTTGCGTATGTTGATCCATCCCTGCATCTCTGGGATACCGTCTACTTGGTTGGGGTGGATGATCTTTCTGATATATTCTTGTATTCTGTTTGCCAATATTTTGTTGAGAATTTTTGCATCTATGTTCGTGAGGGAGATTGGTCTGTAATTTTCCTTTTTTGTTCTATCTTTGTCTGGTTTTGGGATCAGGGTGATGTTGGCTTCATAGAAGAAGTTTGGTAGGATTCCTTCCTCTTCTATTTTATGGAAAAGTTTAAGAAGCATTGGTGTTTGTTCTTCTATGAAGATCCGGTAAAATTCATCAGTGAATCCATATGGGCCTGGACTTTTTTTAATTGGGAGATTTCTTTTTTATAACTGCTTGGATCTCTATACTTGTTATAAGTCTATTTAAGTGGTTAATCTCATCTTGATTTAATTTTGGTAGGTCATATAAATCAAGGAAATCATCCATTTCTTTCAGATTTTCAATCCTAGTGGAGAATATGTTCTTATAGTATGCCCTTATGAGTTTTTAAATTTCTCTGGTATCTGTTGTGATGGTGCCTTTTTCATCTCTAATTTTATTAATTTGTGTCTCTTCTCTCTTTTTGTTTTGGTCAGATTTGCTAAGGGTTTATCAAACTTGTTTATCCTTTCAAAGAACCAATTCTTTGTTTCACTGATTTTTAAAAAGATTTTATTATTTATTTTTTAGAGAGAGAGAGAGAGAGAGAGAGATAAAGAGTGAGAATGGGTGTGCCAGGGCCTCTAGTCACTGCAAATGAACTCTAGATGCATACACCACCATGTGCATCTAGCTTATGTGGGACCTGGAGAATCAAACCAGGGTCCTTAGGCTTCATGGGCGTACACCCTAATGGCTAAGCCATCTCTCTAGCCCTCATTGATTTTTTTTGGTTTCTATTTCATTATTTTCTGCCCTAATCTTTATTATTTCTTCCCATCTTCTGATTTTTGGTTTGCTTTGTTCTTCTTTTTCCAAGGCCTTAAGGAGAAGCATTAAGTTGTTTACTTGCAACTTTCCTAATTTCTTTTCTTTCCTTCCTTCCTTCCTTCCTTCCTTTCTTTCTTTCTTTCTTTCTTTCTTTCTTTCTTTCTTTCTTTCTTTCTTTCTTTCTTTTATTTTTGAGGTAGAGTTTCACTCTAGCCCAGGCTGACCTGGAATTCACTATGTAGTCTCAGGGTGGCCTCAAACTCATGATGATCTTCCCAGGTGGCCTCAAACTCATGATGATCTTCCTACCTCTGCCTCCTGAGTGCTGGGATTAAAGGCGTGCGCCACCACGCCCGGCAGTCCTCTGCTTTTCATGCAAAGTCTTTGTGATGGCTAATGTTGATTGTCAACTTAATAACTTAGAACTGCCTATGGGGACAAATTTCTGTACCTGTGAAGATGTTTCCAGAGGTTGAACTGCCCCACTCTGAATGAGGGCAGGACCAGTCCATGGGCAGAGGTCCTGGACTGAATAAAGAAAAAGCAGGTTGCAGAGATGGTTCAGCAGTTAAGAGCACTTTTTAAAGCCTGTTGGCCTGGATTTTTTCCAAATATCCAGGTAAAGGCAGATATACAAAGTGGCACATGTGTCTGCAGTTTGTTTGCAGCAGCAAGTGGTTCTGTACCTCATACTCTCTTTGCTTGTAAATAAATAAGAAATAAATATTAAAACAACAATAAAAATCAGGGAAAAGTTACTGGTGGCATTAGCATTTATCTCTCTCTGCTTCCTGACTGTGGCCTGATTGTGATCAGCTGCCTTGTGTTCCTGCCACCTTGCCTTCCCTGCCATGAAGACTATACCCTCAAACCATGAGCCACAATAAACCATTGTTTTTTCTTTTCTTTTCTCTTCTCTTCTCTTCTCTTCTCTTCTCTTTTCCCCCTTCCCTTCCTTCCTTCCTTTCTTTCTTTCTTTCTTTTCTTTCTTTCTTTCTTTCTTTCTTTCTTTCTTCTTTCTTTCTTTCTTCTTTCTTTCTTTCTTCTTTCTTTCTTTCTTTCTTTCTTTCTTTCTTTTCTTTCTTTCTTTCTTTTCTTTCTTTCTTTCTTTTCTTTCTTTTCTTTCTTTTCTTTCTTTCTTTCTTTCTTTCTTCTTTCTTTCTTTCTTTCTTCTTTCTTTCTTTCTTTTCTTTCTTTCTTTCTTTCTTTTCTTTCTTTCTTTCTTTCTTTCTTTCTTTTCTTTCTTTCTTTCTTTTCTTTTCTTTTCTTTTCTTTTCTTTCTTTTCTTTCTTTTTCTTTTAATTAATTTATTTTTATTGACAACTTCCATAATTGTAGACAATAACCCATGGTAATTCTCTTCTCCCCACTTTCCCTTCACAACTCCACTCTCCATCATATCCCCTCCCCTCTCAATCAGTCTCTCTTCTATTTTGATGTCATCATCTTTTCCTCCTATCATGATGGTCTTGTGTAGATAGTATCAGGAACCATGAGGTCATGGATATCCAGGCCATTTGTGTCTGGAGGAGCACGCTTAAGGAGTCCTACCTTTTTTGGCTCTTACACCCTTTCCACTACTGCTTCTGCAATGGACCCTGAGCCTTGGAAGATGTGATAGAGATATTTCAGTGCTGAGCACTCCTCTGTCACTTCTTCTCAGCACCACGGTGCCTTCTGAGTCATCCCCAAGGTCACTGCCATCTGAAAAGAGAAGCTTCTCTAACCACAAGTGAGAGTAGCATTAATATATGAATTTGAACATTAAGTGTAGTGTTTTCAGGGAAACTTGGTGAGAATAATATATAAATTTAGCCAGACAAGAGCAAGCTTTATATCCCTAAGACTCATGACCTCCCCTGCCATAGGCTTTTGATTAGGTTTTCAGTACCAGGCATGTATTCCCTCCCATAGAGCAGGCCTTCAGTCCAATTGGAAAGCAGTTGGTTTTTCCCAGAGCAGACCTGCCGCTATTGCACCCATTTGGTCATTTGGCCTGTCTGGCCAAACTTGAGACTTCGGGTGTCCACTGTTTTCACCACTGATGACTTCTGTCTCCCATAGGGCTGCACGTTCCAGCTTTCTGTTGGCTGGTCTACAGGGAGAAGGTTTTCTACTCAGCACCAGCTTGCTTTCTCAGTGATCTTGCCACTCAGGCAAGTGAAGTCTTCAACAGCCAAGGGTCTTACCATCTGTTTCTCAAAACCAAGGGACTTGGCAATAGCCTGTAATGTTTTGGAGGCAACAGGGACCTCCTGGTCAACAAATCATTGGAAGGCATCCATCCCTGGCACTGGAAATTTTCTAATAACAATCTATGGCTTTTGGATGTGCCATTATTCAAAAAAGTAGGCTTTCTCATGACTTAGATCAAGGCCTCTGACTGGACTAGCCACACAAAGCAGCAGGCCCTTAGTTGTTCCTGGATGTGGATAACCCCATGAACAATGCCTCTGTGTTCTATCGCTCACTGCAGCTTTCTTGTTCTCACTTTGCACAGAATCCCTTGGATCCCTGTAACTAGATTCAGTGTGATCCATTTCCATCTGCTTAGACCCAAGGATCTTGTTTTGGAGAGGACTGCCGTAGGCCCATTCAAAACTCATGTTTATGTGTAAAGAGCTAAAAGTGCCTAGAAATTTGTACCCTACTGGTTTGATACTTAACTAATAACTAATGAGTTTGGGAGTAAAGAGCTGTCTGTCCCTTACCCTGGGTCGGAACAGTTCTGAGGTCTAGCTGACTCTCCAGTGTTCCTTTGTAGCATAACATGGAAACCATCCATACCTGGGACTTTGTCTAAGATGGATGGGTCTCTTGGTAAGAAGTTTCTTTTCTTCCTCCTTTCTTTCTTTCTTTTTGAGGTAGGGTCCAGGCTGACCTGGAATTCACTATGTAGTCTCAGGGTGGCCTCAAACTCATGATGATCTTCCTACCTCTGCCTCCTGAGTGCTGGGATTAAAGGCGTGCGCCACCACGCCCGGCAGTCCTCTGCTTTTCATGCAAAGTCTTTGTGATGGCTAATGTTGATTGTCAACTTAATAACTTAGAACTGCCTATGGGGACAAATTTCTGTACCTGTGAAGATGTTTCCAGAGGTTGAACTGCCCCACTCTGAATGAGGGCAGGACCAGTCCATGGGCAGAGGTCCTGGACTGAATAAAGAAAAAGCAGGTTGCAGAGATGGTTCAGCAGTTAAGAGCACTTTTGCAAGCCTGTTGGCCTGGATTTTTTCCAAATATCCAGGTAAAGGCAGATATACAAAGTGGCACATGTGTCTGCAGTTTGTTTGCGCTTCCTGACTGTGGATGCAAGGTGACCAGCTACCTCGTGTTCCTGTCACAGTGGACTGTACCCTCAAACCATAAGCCAAAACCAACTCTTCCCTCCTGCAGTTGCTTTTGTCAGGTCTTTTGCCACAGCCATGAAAAAGCAACTAATGTATCTTAATATTATCACACCAGGGGTATTTCAACATATGAAATGGAGGAAGGAGACACAAACACTCACAACACAATTCCTGGATGTGGGCCCTGATGACCTCTTTCTGAATAAGATTTCCTTGCACGAATCTTGGCCTCTGGTCTTCTCTGCAGCTTCTATGTTCTTCTGAGCAATGAGAAGAGCAAAGGCAATTGAAACAAACATGCTCATAACAACAATAGCAAACACAATGCATGTGTGATCCATATGTATTATTAGGCCATGCTCTGTAGTCATGCTCATAACAACTTACTGCAGGCCATGCTCTGTGCAGGCCATGCCTGTGACAAGCCCCACATCCACACTATCTCAGTCACTTGCAACCTGTGCTATAAGCCCTGTGACAATCTCTATTTTACCAATGAGCCAAGAATCAACCAGTTAAGCATCACCTCAAGGTCTTAATTGAAACTCTCAGAGACTTAGCTAATACAGACCTTAATATGCCAAGTGCTGTTGGGGTCCCCTGAGACAAGGTACATCAACACCAATGCCTGGGCAGATATTACTCTATCCATCACTGTAAGACTTGATAAAAAAAAAAAAAAATACTGGCTAACAACTTGGGTTGGGACAGGCACTTAAATAAAGAGCTATTGAGAATGTACATCAGTAGAGAATGGCTATCAGTGTCAATATCACCTTGTGATGGGCCTTTCATGTTTAATTTTTGCAGTCCTCAGAGATAGCGGTGGTACCAGTTAGGCACATCTGGAGGTGTGCCTTTGGAGAAAGTGATTCTAAACTTGGTAGCGTTGGTGGGGATGGGGCCTTCTATGCAAGTTGGCCAACAAAGGGGTGATTGGGGCCTTCTATGCAGCTCCCCTAGTTCTTCCTTAGTGATTAGTCTCTGCTCTGTCTGGTAAACCTTTCCCCACCATGCAAATAACCATGCCTTGAGAAGGACCAGTAGAACTGGGAGGAGGAGGAGAAGAAAAAGAAGAAGAGAAGATGGAGAAGCAAGGTGGGACCCTGATCCAATATAGCTAATGTTGCCAATATCCAAGAACTCAACTGAAGAGAGGAACTCCATGTGAAGCCAAGAGTTTGACTGTCCCATACCAATGAGCCTCTAGTAGCAAGAAAGCTGCAGCCCAAGCTCTCAGCATTTTCAGAGGACATGGCTGACTACACCTCTCCACACAGCTGCCTTCCTATAAGCTGGCCAAAATCCCAACATGCTAGGCTCTCAGGTGGGACTTTCAGGACTCAGATCAAGAATGTCCCGGGCAGAAGTGGAGCTACCTTAGTGATCCTGCATGCCCTTTCCTTTGATCTCACAGCAGTCTTATAAGGTGCACATGGCCATTTTGGCAACACTGCCCAGATGAAATCACAGCATATGGCCTGGCCATTTTGCAACACTGAAATCAAGGCATATCTGGTTTTGGAATCCAAAGCAATCCAATCAGACTATGACATGAAATCCAACTAACTTCATAGTTTATCCAAGTATGATTCATTCTCATCTCCAAGAACATCAAGAGCCATCCACCAGGCTCTCCAAACTCTGAGAACTTGCTGGGGGTAGGGAACCAATGAGCCTATCCCTTATCTTGCCTTCCTCCAGCCTCCATTCCACACGAACCTTAGCAGTTGGGCCTCAGTTTCTGAAAACCTTCTAACAAGAAGGATCTGAGTTCGTGCAAGGTGGATGGGGCAGAACACAGGATGGTGTGATCCAAGGGGAAGAGGCAACACCCTTCCGAGCATGGGCAGGAGAGTGGATCAAGGTAGACTGGCTGCAGCAGAGAGCCTGTGCCAAAGCAACAGCCCTGGAAGGTTCTGGACATCAGGGTTGTCAATGCTCTCAAGGGGGCTGGGAGGACTCCTGGGTCTGGACAGAACTCACACTTATTTTAGTCCATCTTGTGAGACAGATCTTGTCACTATTGGTCATCTGCATTTCTCTTTCTGCATACCTTACATGTCTGCAGTAGGGCTTCCCACACAGTGAGCATTCTTGCGGGGTTTTCTTTAACAGCTTAGGCACAGTCAATAAAGCTAAGAATCACTGCGTTGGGAAAATGGGGACTTAATTGTTTAGAGCAGGCTAATAAAACAGTCAACACACACGCTACCACTCCCGTTCTCCTGCGTTTGACATTCCCCTCCATTGTTCTGTTCATCAAATTACTGGTTACTTTTTATACATTATTTTAAGTTGAAGTAGCCATAGAATTACATCCATTATGAATTTGAATGGTGATCACATACACAGTGAGCTGGGTTATAATGTGAAGGAGACTAGGCCACTTTGAACCAGCTAATATTACCTATCTCCAGGAGGGGGCATTGATGGCTCTTTTATGTTTAACACTAAAAGGGGTATTAATATGATTGTTTAGACCATGCTGTGTTTCAGTAATGTGTTGGCATGCCCGGCTTGCCATTTGTTTTCTTGATGGTAGCCATTCTGACAGGAGTGAGATGGCATCTCAAAGTAGTTTTAATTTGCATTTCCCTGATGGCATAGCCCATTTTTAATTGGGTTTTTGATTTCTTATGGTTCTGTTTTTTTAGTTCTTTGTATATACTGGATATTAATCCTCTATTAGATGTGTAGCTGGCAAAGATTTTCTCCCATTCTGTAGGTTGTCTTTTTGCTCTATTCACAGTGTTCTTGATAAGAAGTTTCTAAGTGACCCCAAATGATCCCAGGCTCTAGATATTCACACCCTTGTGCCATTTTCCTCTCTCTCTGTGAGTATGGAATACACAAGCAACTTGCTTTTGACCGGCAGAACATGATCAGGGTGATGCTTATAAAGGCTTGGAACCTAGGTGTTGTTAGAAGACAAACTTTCTCAGTTTGCCTGCTTTGGCAAGGCAAACTGCCTGGCAAGGAATTGAGGGCAATCTTTGGCCAACAACTTGAATGGAGCTACATGTTGCCAATAGGCACTGAGCAAGTACAGAAGCTGACCCTTCCCAGAGTGAGCTCCTGGGTGAGACTGCAGATCCTAGACCAGCACTTGATCTTGACCTTGTCAGTTTATGAAGCAGTGGACTTAGCCAAGTTCTACCTGGACTCTTGTCACCACCGGAACAGTAAGATAATGAACATGTCTGTTTTCAGAGGCTAAGTTTTGGTGTGATTTGTTATGTAGTCAAATATAGTAGTTTCTTCCCATCACCTGCCATGCTTTCTCCCATTCTCTTGGCAGTTTTTCTTAAATCACTTACACAGTCCTTCCCTAAGACATCAAATACTATGCAGAATCTAAGGATGGTGTTCTTTTTAGTTTTTAAAAAAGTTTTTGCCATTGACACATGTATGCAATGTATTTGGATCCCACTTTTCTCAATTACTGTCTCATCCCCTCTCCTCCCCCTAAAACCCATCTTCCTCCCATTTTATCCCATTGTATTTTCATCCCCTTCCTCCCTCCCCTGCCCTCCCTCCTTCTTATTTCATTCCTTCTTTCCTTCCTTCCTTCCTTCTTTCTTTCCTTCCTTCTTTTCTTCTTTCTTTTTCTGAGTTAACTTAAGGTGACCTTCCTGATTATGGATGGGAGGTTATTTACTGGAGGATGGACAATCCACCAGTGGCTACACCACTAAAGGACATGACTACCCCTCTGCCAGCAATCATCAGTTTCCACTATTTGCTCTGGGAGCTGTGGGGTCTCATGGCCTTCTTCCTCATCTATGATGATATGTTACATGCTCAGCCTTGTGCAGGAAGTTCTGCTATGAGATCCTGAGTGTGATGGTCATGTTGTGTCCAGAAGACAGTATTCCACAGTCCCCCCTCCCATCCTCCTGTTTTTCTATTCTTTCTGTCCCCTCTTCCTTGAGGTCCCCCGAAACTTGGAGAGGGTGGTTTGGATGTCATATTTAGTTGCTTATTCTTTGCCATGCATTGCTGCACTAACCTCTGCCTATTGGAGAAAGAAACTTCTGTCATGGAGGCTGTGAGCAGTACCAACCTATGGGAAGAAACATAGATATTTCTTTTCTTCTTCTTCTTCTTCTTCTTCTTCTTTTTTTTTTTGGAGAGAGACACAGAGAGAGACAGACAGAGAGAGAGAGAGAGGAGAGGGAGACAGATAGAGAATGGGTGCACCAGCAGTCTCTCAGCCACTCTGAATGAATTCCAGATGCATGCGCCCCCTTGTGGGCAAGTGCAGCATCGCGCCCTTGAGTCACTTTGCATCTGGCTAAATGTGGGACCTGGAGATTAGAACTGGTGTTCTTAGGCTTAGCAGGCAGGCACCTTAACCACTAAGCCATCTCTCCAGCCCTAGATGTTGGGGTCCCCCCTAAGGCCAGCCCAGGAGGGATGGCAGGGTCTCTGCCGAGTTGGGGGTGAGCAGTGCGGAATCACGACACAGACTCCAGGAGGTGGGTGGAAGCAAAAGAGGGCGAGCTGCCGCAAACTTGTTTATTTGAGGAAGTGCAGGGGTTTTTAAGGAGCTTGGCTGGCCAATCATTGTATGGGTGGTCCCCTTTTTGTGACCAATGGCAGCCTGTCAATGAGCCTGGACAGGTCATCTCGTAGCAGGCTTCTCGCAAGCATGGGACTGTAGCTGTTGTCACACTAGGTCTGCACAGAACGCCATGTTCACAAAAGCCACTTCCTGGTTTCTTCTGCCATGCGGTCTGGCTAGGGCCAGGCCTGCATTGTGCCATAGATATCCTCCTTTTTGTTTTTATTATTGGCAACACTGGGAGGTATGGTTTTTTGCCAAGCCATTGTTGAACCCAGGCCCCAAGGGATATCACATGTGACAGTACCTGTCTTAGGTTGCCCCATCTCGTGGCATCTTACCCGTCATTGGCTATTTGCCACCCTAGTGAGAAAACACAAGGGGTGTGGCCTGGTATGGTTTTTTTTATCAAGCCACTGTTGAACCCAGGCCCCAAGAGATCATCACATGCGACGGTGCCTGACTTAGGTTGCCCCATCTCATGGAGTCTTACCCATCATTGGCTACCCGCCATCCTAGTGAGAAAACCCAAGGGGTGTGGCCTGGTTTCTTCTGACATGCTGTCTGGCTAGGGCCAGACCTGCATTGTTCCAAAACCTAAGAAGTGTAGCTGTCGCCTAGGAGGCATGGGAGGGCCAAGTGGTGGTGGCTCTGTGGCATGCGAACGGTCCCAGCAAGTGGTCCCAGCAAGTGAGAATTAACTATAGAACCTGAAAAAGACTGGGGTAGGACAGGTTGCTGGGTGACTATTGTGAGCTCACCCTAGTGTCATAATTAGTAGCATTGAGTGTCCTTAATGGTAGCAGATCAATGTAATCAAAGGAGTTGGAAAGGAATTTATGACTGGTTGGAGGGTAGCATTACCATAAGAGGCATTAATAAGCAAAAAAGGCAAAGGTGTGGCTAAGGAGAAGTACGTGCTTAAAGGGGGGGATGCAGCAAAATAGTGTCTAAAATAAAACCTAGGAAAAGCATGGGAATCTAGGCCCACTGCACCAAACAAGTATGGCCTAAAAGGAATTGTGCAAAATGGTTTTTGGGAAGTGGTAGTAGGTAGAAAAGGAGATAAAAGGAGAAAAAAAAAAGGGGGGGGGAAATAAGTTTAAAGTCCCGTATCCAGCCTGAGGGGTTTGGCATCATCCTCTTCATCAAGGTCGATCCCTGTGTCAGTGGCTGGACGAACGTTTCTGGCAGGGATCCAGATCGGGATCTGTGAAGTTTCTGGAAAAACACAACCATACCCTCGGCCCTGTGTTAAAAGAGGGTGGGAGTCCCTTCCAGATATTAGTAAGAGGATCCTTCCAGCAGACTAAGGGTAAAGGTGTTGTGGTTGGTTGGGATCTCCAATGTTTGTAGGTTGGGGAGAGTACTGCCTCATCAAAGGTGAGATAATTGAGGGTGAAGAGAGCTTCCACTAGGGCCAAGTGGGGGTCCTTGGGCAACATAGTTGACTTTTGTTTTATAATTAGTTCCTTTAGGGTCCAGTTAGTTATCTCCATGATGGCTTGTCCTTGTGGGTTGTAGAGGATCCCAAGGCAGTGTTTTATTCCCCAAGATTCCATGAATGATGTGAATTGGGCAGATGTGTATGCAGGGCAATTATCAGTTTTAATTGACCAGGGTACGCCCATGACCAACATGGCGGTTTTTGTCGACTTAATAACGTGGGACACCTTCTCCCCTGAGAAAGCAATAGCAAAAGTAAGCTTAGAGTAAGTGTCCACAATGACATGGACATATTTGAGGTCACCAAAGGAAGGTATGTGGGTAACATCCATCTTCCAGATAGAATTTGGGGTAAGGCCTCTAGGATTGACTCCTTGAGGCTGTAGGGTGCCCAAGGGGGCTAGGTGGGCACATGCCTTACAGGTACAGGTTAAATGTTTGCATTGGCTAAGTGAGTATAGTGTATAGGGTTCTTAGGTTAGCGGGGATAGATAGAACCTTTGTTGTAAACGTCTAGCTTGTTCTAAAGGTGGCAAGGAGGAGACAGCAATAAATTTGTCTACCTGCAAATTCCCATCAGCAATAAAGCCAGGCAGATCAGTGTGTGAGTGAACATGCTCAATAAACCAAGGGTACAATCTGTTTTCCATCTGCAATTGTAAAGTGGAGATGGCAATGTCTATGGGATGATGAGAGGGCCTGGGATTGGCTAAGGGTAGTACCTTTGTCATTTGAACAGCGTAACTGCTGTCAGAGACGATGTTGATGGGCTCTTGTTGACAGAACTCTAAGACTCTGATGATGGCGTATAGTTCCCCTAGCTGGACTGAATGGGGGTTAGGGAACTTAAGGGCCTCATCTGGTCGATTGGGTATCTTAATAATTAGTCCATAAGTATGTTTATTGGCGTCTGTAAAGGCCGAGGCTGCTAAGGGTATTGGCTGACTGGAAGGCCTGCAGAAATAGTCTTTGTGGACAAAGCCATTAGGGATTGAAGTAGTTTGTGAGTGGGGAGGTGATTGTCTATCTCATTGAGGAATCATGCCATTAGGATGTGGAAAAGGGGGTCCTCCCTAAAAAGAGGTTGAAGTTCTGACATGGGGATGGGCAGAATTATTTTGGAGGGTTCTGTATTATAGATTTTGTTAGTGTAGGTATGTGCCTTAATTGCTATGAGGAACATTGCTTGTAGGTTGGTGGTGAGTTTATGGGCCTGTGCCCATGAGGGGGTGTACCCAGTAAAGGGGCGATTGGTTTTGCCAGATGACTCCCAAAGGTGCCCCTGCCATCCAAAGGATCATATTTAGTATTGGAGCAGATGGGTCATATCTTGTGAGGGTCATTGAAAAGAGATAGCAGGATATTTTATGTAACAAATTTTTGGAGTGATCATTTAGAGGAATTTTCATTGAAGGGTTATCAGTAACTCTAAGGAGGTCATAAAGTGGTAGGAGTTCACCAGGAGGGATGGGCAAGAAAGGTTTGAGCCAGTTAATTTGGCCACAGAATTTTTGGAGATCATTGAGGGAATAATGGTCCTTTATTAGAAGGTGAGGGGTAAGTGGTTGTATAGTAGTAGAAATTTTGTACCCTAAAAAATCCAAAAGGGGGCAGTGTTTGAATTTTATCATTCGCTATGGCAAACGCAAGTTTTTTGAGGTCCTCGGTGAGTAGTTTAAGAAGGTCCAAAAGGGCAGTTTTTGAGGTATGTACAATCAAAAGATCATCCATGTAATGAACAAGAAGGCATTTAGATTGTATTCTCGCTGTGGGGGAGGATATAAACATTTGGCAAATAGAAGGACTGTTTTTCATGCCCTGGGGGAGAACTCTCCATTGATATCTTTTAGCTGCGATAGAATGGTTGTTCTCCCAGACAGTAAAGGCAAAATAGGGCCTGTCCTCTGCTGCTAAAAGGATAGAGAAAAAGCAGTCTTTAATATCTAAGATAACTATATGGTGGTTAGTAGGGATGGCTCCAGGGTGGGGGAGGCCAGTCTGAAAGGAGCCCATTTTTAACATATGTTTATTAACCTGGCGAGGGTCTTGGAGCAGTCTATGTTTACCAGTTTTCTTTTTAATGACAAAGATGGGGGAACTATGGGGGCTAATAGAGGGCTCAATATGGCCAAGAGCAAGCTGTTCTTGAATAAGGGATTTGAGAATAGTCAATTTAGGTTCTAGTATAGGCCATTGTTCAACCCAAATGGGTTCCGTGGTATCCCACTTGAGGCGTATGGGAGAGGTAGGGGATCGGACAGTGGCCTCTAGAATTGGGGGTGATGACAAGTGGTGAGTGGTTTGGAGGGGTTGGGTCTCCCTGAGAGGCCAATGGTATCATGGGCGATAACATCATCGTAAAAGGCCTGGTCATCTGTTGTTATGACAACACCCATGTCAGTAAGGAGGTCTCTGCCCCAGAGGGTATTGGGGACATTTGCTACAAAGGGGAGAAATTCCCCCATGTTGCCATCATAGTCTTTCCATGTAACTGGTCTTCTAACCTGTCTAGTAGTCTGTTGTCCCCCAACACCCTTAATATTGGGACCATCTTTATAGGCCCGTTTGGGCATGCGGAATGCATCGTTGGCAGAGATAATAGTGGCATCTGCACCTGTGTCTACTATGCCCTTGAATTCAACCCCGTCCAAAAGGACAGAGATGCGGGGTGAATGGTCGTAAACGGGCAGGGTCCACCTAATGTGGGGGGTTCCCTCTTACTTGTGGGGCGGAGGGTTGCCCCTGGGGGAGTTTAAAGGCAGGGAATTTCTACAATCTTTGGCCCAATGATATCCCCTTTGACATTTAGGGCAGGGGGTTCGGGGCCTTAAAATAGGCTTAGTTGTGTTTGGACAGGTCCTCCGAAGGTGTCCTGGTTGGCCACAGCCACAGCAGAGGGGTGATTGTTGGGGAGGCTTTTGACCCATGGTCAGGGTTTGTATTGAGGTGGCCAGGGCCTCGAGGGGGGCAGACATGGGATTGATATCTTTGGTAGCTACAATCTATTTATGGAGATCCTCATTGCACACGGCAGCAAGAGCATTATGTGCTGCCGTGGCTGCTCCCTCCCATGCCAGTTGCTTAACTAAAGCATCCCTAGCAGGGCCAGTGGTAGTGCATCGGTCCACGGACTCCATCACATGAGAGAGGAAATCCGTGAAGCCCTCGGATGGGCCCTGGACCAGGTTATGAAAATAGGTATCTGGCTTCTGTGGGAGGCAGGCCTTAAGCCCTTGGGGGGATAAAGATTTTACTTGGTCAAAGTAGGCATGTATGCCCACTGTGGCTTGTGATACAGGGTCTGTATAAGGTCCTATGCCAAGAAGCATGTCCAGGGTAATTGGAATTCCACTCCTAAGATTTTGGTAGGCCTGAGATTCAGCCAGGTCATTATAGGAGGCTTTCCATTGGAGGAATTCAGGGGCGAGAAGGACCGCCTTGAGGAGTGAGTACCAGTCATAGTAAGTCTGAAGGTGGATGACCCATTGTAAAAGGACTTGCTCAAAGTAAGAGGAGTCAACGCCAGATTCCTGGGCCGTCTTACGGGCCACAATATATTGTCATACCCATTCATTTGTTTTTCAGTCCATTGCTTGAAGAAGAAGTTGGAGCTTCTTGGGAAAGAATTTTTATTTATTTATTTATTTATTTATTTATTTATTTATTTATTTTTGGAGAGAGACACAGAGAGAGACAGAGAGAGAGAGAAGGAGAGGAAGACAGATAGAGATGGGCGCTCCAGCAGCCTCTCAGCTGCTGTGAACAAAATCCAGATGTGTGCGCCCCCTTGTGGGCAAGTGTGGCGTTGCACCCTTGAGTCACCTTGCATCTGGCTAAATGTGAGACCTGGAGATTGGAACCAGGTTCTTAGGCTTAGGAGTCAGGCGCCTTAACCCTTGAGCCATCTCTCCAGCCTGAATTTTTCTTTTTTGAAGGTAAGGTTTTGCTCTAGCCCAGGGTGACCTGGAATTCATTATGTAGTCTCAGGCTGGCTTTGAACACACAGCAATCCTCTACCCAACCTCTCAAGTGCTGGGATTAAAGGCATGCGCTACCACACCCGCAAGAATTTTAAGTGTTGTCAGTAGTCTATTCAGTTCTTCTTCCATGTCCATGGGCAGTTGGTTTCAAGATGTATATGAATACTAAAATCCACAGATATTCAAGTTCCTCATATAATATTTTGTAGCATTTGCATGTAACCTAGATACAGCCTCCCATATTCTTCAGATCACCTGTAGATGACTTGTAATACACAATTCAATGTAAATGATATAACTACTGGTTAAAAGGCTGTACCTGTTCAGGACCGATGCATTGTTTTTCCTTGACTATTTTGATCTGTAGCTGGTTGTTCTTCAGATGTGGAGTTCTTGGCTATAGCATGCAATCTGTCTTGGAAATCTTCCAAGTCAGATTCCCAGTCAGATCTGTGTGTTGGCACAGAGGAAAAGGTAATAGCTATAGCTTTCAGGTATTACAAGACAGTGGCTCTGAATTGATGTTAATTTTTGGAGAAGCAAAATGCTACTGTGGCTCAGCAAAGGAGGGGGCTTCTTGTGTCATGTGATAAGTGTAAAGAAATCACCTCCAATTCACAGTGGCCCAATTGACCCATGCCTTCTGCCTATGGTCCTTTCCCTGGATCCTGGATTCAGTATTGAGGTTAATATCCTTCCTACTATTAGATTCTTATACTGGCTCTATGGTCCTGACATAAGGGCTAGATGAAAAGCAGCATTAGTTAGAGGCTTTTAACATTTTCCTTCTCCACATATGTTGGGCATTGCTAAAAATAGGCTGGGACTGTGAGGAAGCTGGCCTGAGCTGTTGGACATGGCCTGGGACCTTGGGCAGTGGGGGTTGCAGCTGGCCTTATCATTGGGAACCCACCCTGGCAATGGTGACTGGCCCTCCCTGCCCTTGGGCAAGGTTGTAATGTGCCCTGTTATTGCCCAGAGTGGGCAGAACTGACGATCCCAAAAGCATCTGACCATTCCATAAGTCAGGCTTTGTCCCACCCCCACAGTTCCTGACCTTGTGGCTAGCTGCCCAAGAGACCCTTATGTGGCTGAAGTCACATAGTTTTTCCCTCCACTTCTGTTATCTCTCTCACAGCTCCTCCCTCGCAACTCTGAAGTCACATAGCCTTTCCTGCCACTATCTCCCTTGTACTTCTGCCTTTCAACCAATTAGATAGCAACCCATAAACTATGTATCAAATTGCCATATAGTCTGTATGTGCCTTCTCACCCTTTCTCAAGTGTTTATAAACCCACTCCCCTTTGAATAAACAAGAGCGTGCTATCCATCAGATTGCCTCCCAGGTGTTCATTGCCCGTTGTCGCACTCACCTGCTGCTCCAGGACCCTGCTTCCCCCCAACTCCTCCTGTGCCTGGGACATCCGTGGCCAATGACCTCCGGGGTCGGTGAGGACCCACACACATAGATAGTAAACCATAAATAATACTGCAGCTGTATGTGATCTATAGATATTATTACTTCCATCAGCGAATCAAAAGCTGCAGGGTGATATAAGATTGCAGTCTGGGCAGATGATGACTCTGATGACAGCTCTTTTTGCAGATATGATATCTCTACTGGAGCAAATCAACACAAACCCTGGAGCTTTATCTCCAGCTGCTAATCTGGCTAATGCATTTCTCCCGTACAAATTTGTAAAGACTACCAAAAGCAGGTTTTTTTTTTTTTTTAACCTGGAAGGATCAATAGTACACACTCCATTTTTCAGGTCCTTCACTGAGCCAAACTGTTCTCCAGAGTCTAAGGATGTAGACGTATCTTTAACCTGAACAACTTTTCTTTCCACCAAAAATGGATGGCTAGGTATACTCACCACAAGTTTCCCCCATTCTTCAGAGAAGGCATGTTGGATGAACTTACAGGAGTGGATAAAAGTGTCACCATTGTTTTTGCTTTGTTTCTACTTTTGTTTTAAGATCAGGTCTCAAAGCTAGCCTTGCACTCACTCTGTAGTTCAGGAGAGTGAGCCAAACTAATACTGGCAAGCTAGGAACTAATAAACCTCAAGGTCCCCTCCAAATTGCCACCAGCTGGAGACTAAGCATACAAAAGCATGCATTTGTTGGAGAATATCTGATTTAAACTACCATATATCGTTTTAAAAATATTTTATTTTTATTTATTTATGTGACAGAGAGAGAGAGAGAGAGAGAGAGAGAGAGAGAGAGAGAGAGAGAGAGAGAATGGGCATGCCAGGGCCTCCATCCATATCAAACAAACTCCAGATACATGTGCCCCCTTGTGTATCTGGCTAATGTGGGTCCTGGGGAATCGAACCTGGGTCTTTTGGTTTTGCAGACAAACACCTTAACCACTAAGCAATCCCTCCAGCCCATAACTACTATATATCTTTAACTGCTGAGCCATCTCTCCAACCCCCTTTTGATAGTTTTACATTTTATTTTTAATTAATTAACTACTAACTAGCTCACTATTTTTGTAGTGTAGGGGTTGAACCCAGGTCATGTTAGGCAAGCACTCTCTCTCTGAATTATACCCACAGCTCATGATACTTTGAAAGGCTCATTATGGCGGGCTGGAGAGATGGCTCAGTGGTTAAAGGCACTTGCTTATAAAGCCTGAAGGGCCAGTTTTAATTTCCTAGTACCCAAATAAAGCCAGATGCACAAAGTGGCCCAGGTTCAATTCCCCAGTACCCATGTAAAGCCAGATGCACAAAGTGGCACAGGCTCAATTACCTAGTATCCACATAAAGCCCGATGCACAAAGTAACACACACGTCTGGAGTTCATCTGTAGTGACAGGAGGTCCTGGTGTGCCCATTTTACCTGGGATCTGGAGATTTGAACTTGAGTAGTCTCAGGCTGCCCCAGGCCCTCATGCTTGCACAGGAAGAGTACTTACTGGGTGAGCCATCTCTCCAGCCTGGTATCTAACCTTTTCATGGTTCCAGTGCTGTCAGACCCCCAGGATTCTGTTGGATCCCAGTATGCCTGATGTATTATTAGACTGTGGCATCCAGCATGGAATATAGTATTTTACATGTTCTGATCCACATCAGCTAGAGTGGGACTATCCACTCTCTGTTCCCACTCTCATAGAGACTCTGGATTTCACAGCTTGAGTTCAGTCATGTCTATGTAGCCCTTTCAGTTTACCTTCCTTTTTAATATTAAAAAATTTAATTATTTGCAAGCAGAGAGAGAAAGAGAGAAGAGAGACAGAGAGAATGGGCACACCAGGGCCTTCAGCTGCTGCAAATGAACTCCAGATGCCCATGCCACTTCAAGCATCTGGCTTTACATGGGTGCTAGGGAATTGAACCTGGGTAACTAGGATCTGCAGCCAAGTGCCTTAACCACCGAGCCATCTCTCCAGTCCCCCACTGCACTTCATATAAAGCTGATGTCACTGAGGTCCATTCTTGTTCCTTGTCATAGCTCTTTCATTGCTGACATATACTGTTAGTTACTAGAAAGTTGTTGGGGGGCGTGGAGCTGGAGAGATGGCTTAGCAGTTAAGCTGCTTGCCTGAAAAGCCAAAGGACCCTGGTTCAATTCCCCAGGGCCCATGTAAGCCAGATGCACAAGGTGGCGCATGTGTCAGGAGTTTGTTTGCAGTGGCTAGAGGTCCTAGCAAGCCCATTTCTATCTGCCTCTTTCTCTCTCTCACTCTCAAATAAAATTAAAAAAAAAAATAAAGAAAAAAAAGAAAGAAAGTTGTTGGGGGCATGAGTCACTCATTGCTTTAGTCACTTTATTATCTCAGCCAGCTTTCTTGGGATGATAAATTTAGTGTAATATTGATCTAGTTAACAATTCTATTCATTTTCCTCATTCTTAAAAAATATTTTATTTATTTGAGAAAGAGAGAAGAGGCAGATAGATGGAGAGAGAGAGAGAGAGAGAGAGAGAGAGAGACAGAGAATGAGCGGGCCGGTGGCCTCTCAGCTGCTGTGAATGAATTCCAGACACATGCGCCCCCTTATGGGCAAGTGAAGCATTGTTCCCTGTGTCACTACTGGCTAAGTGTGGGACCTGGAGAATCGAATGGGCATTCTTAGGCTTGGCAGGCAGGTGCCTTAACCGCTAAGCCATCTCTCCAGCCCTGTTTTTTAAAAATTTTATTTATTTACTTATTTGAGAGATATGGAGAGAGAGAGAGAGAGAGAGAGAGAGAGAGAGAGAGAAAATGGACTTGTCAGAGCCTCCAGCCACTGCAAACAAACTCTAGACACACATACTGCATTGTGCATGTGGCTTATGTGTATACTGGGGAATTGAACCTGGGCCCTTAGGCTTTGCAGGCAAGCATCTTAACCACTAAGTCTTCTCTTCTAGCCCTGTTCCCGTTTTTTTCCTATGTAGATGGATATGGAAAAGAAAATTGATACCTGGGAGATAGATACAATGTGATGTTCCCTTTAAAAAAATAAAATATAATTATTCACATACTATAAAATCTATCCTTTTTAAAGTATATGGTTCAGTGCTGGAGAGATGGCTTAGTGGTTAAGGTGTTTGCCTGTGAAGCCTAAGGACCCATGTTTGACTCTTCACTTCCCATGTAAGCCAGATGCACAAGGTGACACAAATGTGCAAGGTTGCATATGTGCACAAGGTGGCACATACATCTGGAGTTCAATTATAGTGGCTGGGGGCCCTGGTGTGCCAATTCTCTCTCTCTCATTAAAAAAATTATAAAAAAAAATAAAGTAGGGCTGGAGATATGGCTTAGTGGTTAAGGCGCTTGCCTGCAAAGCCAAAGGACCTCAGTTCGATTCCCCAGGACCCACATAAGTGAGATACACAAGGAGGTGCATGCATCTGGAGTTCATTTGCAGTAGCTGGAAGCCCTGGTGACCCCATTCTCTCTCTCCCTCTCTGCCTCTTTCTCTCTCTCAAAATAAATTAATAAAAATAATATATTAAAAAATAAAGTTTTTTTGCAAAGTTGTAAAAACCATCACTAATAATTTCAGAACATTTTCATTACCCTAAGTAAGCCCTGTACCACTTAAGAGTCACTCTCCACTTGTGTATATATAAGCCCTTTGTAGCCTGTGATCATTTGCTCTCTTATAAACATCCAAACAGTACAACTTATCCACTTGTGAGCAGAAATGGAGGGAAAGGAGAAAGCTTGTATTATGTATGTGTGTGTTTGTGTGTGTGTGCGCACACACACGGTACAAGAGGGAGTCTTGGATTAACAGAATTCTTTTATCTCACTGTTAACTTATATTGGATTCTTAGGAAATGATGGACCCATGTGTGATAGCCAAAGGCTTTGCTCACCATTGTCTCCCTTACGTTGACTTCACTTTCTTCAGGATTCATGCTATTCTTGTTACTCACATGTCCATTCTCTTTAAAGATGCATACAAGTCAAGCAGCTCTGCTTCCCCTCTCACCCATTAACACTGCACCATAATCTCTGCTCAGCAAATTCTCACTTTCCTTGTTCTTGCTCCAAGACACTTTCTGGGCACCATATGTGTCCTTGCTTGCTTTAATTTTTCTCAGGAATGACTCCCCGGAGTTCATTCAGAATTTTATTTTTGGAAGCCTTCCCCATCCTACATAATCTTTCCTTCTAGCTCCACAGCCCAAGACTGTGTCACTGTGCCTCCTCCTCTGTCAGCTTCCCTTCCCTGATGGTCATCATTGCAGGATGACAAAGTCCCTTTGCTCCCCAAGGCTTCTGTCACTTGGTCTTCACCAACTAGTTTTCCCATGTTGGTCCAGAAAAGCAGTGTACCTCATTATTTTCTTCACCTCTGAGCTCCTGTTGTCAGGCTGAATTTGTCAGATGCACTTGCAAACTGGGAATAGGGCATTGCCTTTGTAAGACCTTTGAAGCATGTGATCATTTGCTCTTTTGTAAACATTCATGAAGTACAACTTGCAGAAATCTACCTGTGAGCCAAAATGAAAGGACAGGAGGAAGCCCGTATCCTGAGCTGTTGAGAAATAGAGCCACATACTTTGCTTTTCCAGAAAATCTTTCTATTTAAATAATTTTTAGGAGTTTAAAAATAATTACTTTTTAGGAGTCGTCAGTGCTAATTCTTTTCTTTTCTTTCTTTTTAGAATTTTGGTCTTTTGAGGTAGGGTCTCACTTGAGTCCAAGCTGATCTGGAATTCACTATTTAGACTCAGGCTGGCCTCCTCCTACTGAGTGCTGGGATTAAAGGCATGTGCCACCATTCTCAGCCTCAGTGCTAATTTTTTTACTTCCCCATGGAGATGGATCATTAAGTTAAAATTTTGGCTCTACTCTGACTTAAGGCAAATTCTTTTCCCTCACTAGTCTTTGGTTCACTCATTTGAAAAAAATAAGACTGTGGATACCTAGCTCATAGAATTTAAGATATTGAGGTTGGCAAAAACTTTTTTTTGTCATTTCTCCAATTGACAGGCAAAATCCATACTCTTTCTTAAACCTTGCCCATGTGATGGCTTCAGTAGGAGAGCATGAAAGAAGTGAAAATGCATCTCTTTCTGAGGTCAGGCTATACAAGACCTGCAGCTTTTGCCTCTTTTCCTTGGTAGCTCTGTATAGGGGTGCTGAGTCACCATGTAAGAAATATCCTGAGACCACCATGCTGAAATTTCGGTATGAGACAGGCCCAGCCACGCCTAGTTGGCAGGCACATAAGTGAAGCCATCCTGATCCTCCAACCAGCACGTCTCCAGGATAGGTTTGGCTAGAAATTTCCTGGCAGGTGCCATTTCATTTTTGCCACTTTTCCTAAGCTGTGGATATAGAGATTGAACCTTAAATAGGAACATTTGCAGTGCTCAAGCAAGATGTTAAAATATTTTTATTTATTTGCAAAGAGAAAGAGAAATTGAGAGAGAGAGAGAGAGAGAGAGAGAGAGAGAGAGAGAAAGAGAGAGAGAGAGGGAGATAATGGGTATACCAGGTCCAGATATATGTGTCACCCTGGCTTTTTTAGATTTTATTTTATTTTTTACTTTAGAGAGAGTGAGCAAGGGAGAGAGAGACAGAAAGACAGAGAAGGAGAGAGAGAGAGAGAGAGAGAGAGGGAGGGAGAGAATAGTGTGCCAGGGCCTCAGCCACTGCAATTGAACTCCAAATGTTTGCGCCACCTAGTGGGCATGTGTGAACTTGCGCCTGCCTCGCCTTTGGGCTTTTGGTTTATGTGGGATCTGGAAAGTTGAACATGGATCCTTAGCTTCGCAGGCAAGCACCTTAACCTCTAAGCCATATTCCAGCCCCTCCCTTGCTTTTTTTTTTTTTTTGGTTTTTCGAGGTAGGGTCTCACTCTAACTCAGGCTGACCTGTAATTCACTATGTAGACTCAGGGCGGCCTTGAACTCATGATGATCCTCCTACCTATGCCTCCTAAATGCTGGGATTAAAGGCGTGCGCCACCACACCCGGCCCCTCTCTTTCCTTTTTTTTTTTTGGAGAGAGACACAGAGAGAGACAGAGAGAGAGGGAGAGGAAGACAGATAGAGATGGGCGCACCAGCAGCCTCTCAGCTACTGCAAACAAAATCCAGATGCTTGCGCCCCCTTGTGGTCAAGTGTGGCATTGTGCCCTTGTGTCACTTTGCATCTGGCTAAACGTGGGACCTGGAGATTGGAACCGCTGGAGATTGGAACCAGTGTTCTTTAGGCTTAGGAGGCAGGTGCCTTAATCGCTAAGCCATCTCTCCAGCCCTCCCTTGCCTTTTATGGGCACTTGGGAATCAGATCTGGTCAGACTTTGCAAGCAAGTACCTTTACCTGTGGAGCCATCTTTACAGCTCTCAAGCAATTTTTTAAAAAAATATTTATTTATTTGAGAGAGAGCGGGAGAAGCAAGTAGAGAGAGAAAGAGATGGGCATGCCAGGGCCTCTCACCACTGCAAACAAACTCCAGACACATGCGCCACCTTGTGCATCTGGCTTATGTGGGTACTGGGAAATTGAAGCTGGGTCCTTAGGCTTTGCAGGCAAGCACCTTAACCGCTAAGCCATCTCTCCAGCCAAGTTTTTGAAGGAAATAAGGGAGGCAAGACTTAGTGGGTTAATGTAAAATTGATCCCATATTCACTGTTAGCTCCAAAGCATACTTAAAATGTATTTTAGTTTGCAGTCTTCAGAGGAGCCACAGTTAGCATCAGTATGATTTTACATGTTGGGAATACTCTTCATGGAATATTAGGGGAAGCTGGGGCAGGAACTGAAGAGGAACGCTTGGAAAGCTAAATAAAAGGAACACTTAGCCAAATCACCCAGGTAGAAAATTATAAGAAAATGCTCATTGAATTTTCCTCATCATTAGAAAGAAAATAAATAATGAAAATTGACAATAAAGATATGAAGAGCTAATTTTCAATTTCAATTTGTCTTCCTGAATGTTGCCTCTTAGGGATTTTTATGAAGGGTAAATTACATTTAAAATGAAATCTCTTAAATGGGTTATCTTTGGAGTAGTTGTTTTGCACACCTTTAGAATGCGTTTCACTTATTTGTGGCAGGTGGGGTAGAAAGATGAATTCTGAAGAAGTTGAGAGGAAAATAATTTCAGGAGGTAATGGATGAACTTGGTCTGGAAGATTAATCAGGGCAGTTGCAAGAGAGTGCCAAGTGCATAACTGGAGTAGAACTAAATATCTGATTGTAATTAAAACTTTAGGTTTCTAATGGCTGCATGAAAGATATTTTAATAAACGTGAAATGCACTTTCTAAATGGCACGCTAACTTTTAATGACTTGGGTGTTTTGTTTGATTAGTAACCTGGACTGTTAAATTAAAGCCAACTGCAAGTGCATGATAAAATATTGATGGTTTCAGGCAAATGAATTGGGGGAGTTATGCTTGACAGGTTTTTTTTGTATCATTAAGGATTTTAACTGGTGGAAAATATATATTGCTGGTGCTTAAAGATAGTTAAAGAGGATCTTCCTGTTTATATGGCCTCGTTTTAATTTTACAATAATAATAAGGGGGAAATCTGAATTATTCACAGATGGCTGGTCAAGAGAGGTCACTTAATTAAAAAAAGTGTTACTTTAATTACACCTGTTTCACATTCCTGGAATAGGAAATTAAATATTTGGGGGCATTGGATTATTTCTGTTTCATAGAGTACCTGGACTTCTGTTGACTCTCCTGAAGACCTGAGATCACGTGTGAGGGGTTTTCTTCTTGTTAATAAGGTGTCTTGCTTTAATACTCATGATTTAAAAAACAATTATTTTATTGATAAGGTAGGGTCTCTCTGGTCCAGGCTGACCTGGAATTAACTATGTAGTCTCAGGGTTAACTCTATCCTCCTACCTCTGCCTCCCAAGTGCTGGGATTAAAAACAATTATTTTATTGATAGTTTTAAAACTAATTCAAGACAGATATAATTTTATGGATATATATATCTAAAACATTATTTTTATTTTTAATTAATTAATTAAAAAATTTTATGGACAACTTCTTTAATTGTAGACAATATCCCATGATAATTCCCTCCCTCCCCCCACTTTCCCCTTTGAAACTTCACTCTCCATCATATCCCCTCCCCCTCTCAATCAGTCTCTCTTTTTAGTTTGATGTCATGATCTTTTCCTCCTATTATGATGGTCTTGTGTAGGTGGTGTCAGGCACTGTGACGTCATGGATATCCAGGCCATTTTGTGTCTGGAGGAGCACGTTGTAAGGAGTCCTACTCTTCCTTTGGCTCTTACGTTCTTTCTGCCCCCTCTTCCACAATGGACCCTGAGCCTGGAAGGTGGGTTTGAGATGTAAAACACATTATATGTAATGTATGCCTTTCTTTCTTTTTTCTTTTTGGTTTTTGAGGCAGAGTCTTACTCTAGTCTTACTCTGGGATGACCTGGAACTCACTATGCAGCCCAGGTTAGTCTCAAACTCATGGCTTCCTGAGTGGTGGGATTAAAGGCATGAGCCACTACAGCCAGTTTATAATATATTCTTGTATATACAGAACAGTTCCTAGCAGGATATGTAACAAAGTACGAAACAGGGCTACTTATAGGGAGTCAAGCTGTGCAGTCAAACAGAGAGTGGCTTAATTCTTTCTTTCTGTGAAATGTGTACATATTTTGTGATGAGAATGCTTTAGTGTTACCAAAATATTTCCCTTGAAACCCAGGTTTATCTTTTTGTCCTCCCAGATTCATCTTTTAACAACTTAGTTGTTTTTCATGTTTCTCTTTCTATAACAGATCATTTTCTTTTTAAATTTATTCTTATTTACATTTATTTGAGAGAGGGAGAGAGAGAGAGAGAAAGGGCGCATCAGGGCCTCCAGCCATTGCAAACAAACCCCAGACGCATGCGCCACCTTGTGCATCTGGCTTACGTGGGTCCTAGGGAACCAAACCTGGCTCCTTAGGCTTCGCAGACAAGCACTTTAACTGTTAAGCCACCTCTCCCACCCCAGATCATTTTCTTGATTCTATCAGACAATATGGTTAATTTTAAGGAGGTTTCCCTCCCTGTGGGCACAAGTAAGTTCCCTACCTCCTGTCTGTGTCTCAATCATTCATTAGTCCTTAAATACTTAACATTTTGTGTCTCTTAATTCTTCTTATAGTCTAGTGAAAGTAACTTTAAAACTTATTTCTTTATTTTCATGTGTGTGTATGTGTGCATATGGGCATGCCATTCTACAAGAATACTAGACACTTAATGACACTCAAAAAAAAATCACTTATGAGCCAGGCATGGTGGTGCATTCCTTTAATCCCAGCTCTTGGGAGGCAGAGGTAGGAGGATCACTGTGAGTTCAAGGCCAGCCTGAGACCTCATAGTGAGTTCCAGGTCAGCCTGGGCTAGAGTGAGACCCTACCTTGAAAACAAAAAAAAAAAAAAAAAAAAAAAAAAATTCCTTTATGGGCTGGAGAGATGGCTCAGTGGTTAAGGTGCTTACCTAAAAAGCCTGGTGACCTGAGTTTGATTCTCCAGTACCCAGGTAAAGTCAGATGCACAAAGGGGAGCATGTATCTGAAGTTCGTTTGCAGTGGCTGGAGGCCTGGTGCATGCATTCTTTCTCTGGTGGTAAATAAATAAAATTAAAAAAACTATTTATTTTTCATTTTATATATAACAGGACATGCTCTTCCATGCCCTCACCCTGCTCCCATTACCCTGGAGGTCCTCCTCAGTGGGGTTATGGTAGTCACTGCGGGGTCAGGAAGGCCTCAGTCAGTCCCTGTGGGGTAGTGGGGTGGACTGTGCCTCACGGTACTCCTACCACACTGACTTGCACCCCTTTTTGTGTCTGTCTTTATGTGGGTGCTGGGAAATTGCTTTGCAAGCAAGAGACTTTAACTGCTGAGCCATCTCTCCAGCCCCCAGATAACTTTGTGTTAAAGAGCTACTGGCAGCATCGTCAGCGAGCTGTGTCTCTGGTAGAACCTGAGCCGGGTGAAGGAAAGGAAAAGGGGAATGGAGAAGATGGAGGAATCTGTGCAAACAAATAAATCTCCAAGTACTCATACACTTTGAAGAGCCTGACCCAAGAATCTCTGCATGGAGGTCAGCTCTTCTCCGTGGTGTTGACCTTTGGGTCTGGGATTGCAAAGATATGGGGAGATCCCAACACAAACACACATGAGAGGATATAAAATTAATCCAATTGTTGTCACTTACTTGTTTACTCTGACTACTTTCTGTACCTTTCTGACCACTAAGTTTTCCTGGGTCAAATATTAAGGAAAACTTTCAACCATGGAAAGGGGAGTGAGCTATTTTCACTGTAGTTTATGACAAACAATGCTGTGTACTGTGTTCTGAACATGTATGTTGTAATGTTTTAGATAATTTTACGTTTCTTTCAATTCTGAAATTTCATAGTTTAATTAAAGCTGCTTATGGCTGAACAATATCTGTTGTGCGCACATTCTAGATCAGAACTGTTCACATTAAGTAATCCTCAACTTCTCTAGTAAAGTGCTATTTTTGGTTTTTTTTTGAGGAAGGGTCTCGCTGTAGCCCAGGCTGACCTAGAATTTACTATGTAATCTCAGACTGGCCTCAAACTCACAGCAGTCCTCCTACCTCTGCTAGGATTAAAGGCGTGTGCCACCATGTGGGGGAGGGTATGGGGAGGGGGAAAGAGAAAGAGTACACCAGCTGGTCCAGCTGCTGCAAATGACCTCTAGATGCATGTGCTGTTTTGTGCATCTAACATTATGTGGGTACTAGAGAATTGAACTCTGGTAGATTTTGCAGGCAAGTGCCTTAACCACTGAGCCATTTCTCCAACCCTTAAAACTTTTTATTTTACTATGTCTAGTTGGTTGTATTTATTTTTGATGCAGCTTTTTTTTTGCCCGTGTAAATGTGTGAGCATGTTCATATGTGTGTGGGTGCACCTGCACATATGTGTGCATGTGAAGGTCAGAGGTGAGTGTCAGGTATCATCCTTAGTTACTCTCCATTTTATTATTTGAGACAAGGTCTCTTGATGAATCCAGAGTTCACAGACTAGGCTAAACTAGCATCCAGAGAGCCCAAAGGATACTTTGTTTCCATGTTTGGCATTTTATGCAGGTGCCAGAAATCCAAACTCAGGTCCTTATGCTTGCATAGAAAGCACGTTATCCTCTGAACCACATTCCCAGCCCTCCAGCTAAGTTTTGTATTACCAGTGAATTTAATCTCTTCTGAAACCTTATAGGACACACTAGTTTTTTTTTTTTTTTGTAAAAGTTTTTCTTTTCAAGGAGAAAGAGAGAGAGAATATGAATGAATATGGGCACACCAGGGTCTCTTGCCTCTGCAAACAAATTCCAGATACATGTACCACTTTATGCATCTGGCTATACATGGGTACTGAAGAATCAAACTTAGGCTGTTAGCCTTTGCAGGCAAGTACCTTTAACCGCTGAGCCATCTCTCCAGCCCCTTTTATTTTTATTTATTTATTTATTTATTTATTTATTTATTTATTTATTTATTTATTTATTTTTGAGGTAGGGTGTCACTCTAGCTGAGGCTGACCTGGAATTCATTCTGTATCCTCAGGGTGGCCTTGAACTCACAATGATCCTCCTACCTCAGCCTCCTGAGTGCTGGGATTAAAGTTGTGCACCACAATGCCCAGCTACTCCCCCTTTTTTTTTGAGAGAGAGAGAGTCAGAGAAAAACAGAGAGAGGAAGAGGCAGAGAGAATGGGCACACCAGGGCCATTTCAGCCACTGTGAATGAACTCCAGATGCATGCGCCCCCTTGTGGGCAAGTGTGGCATTGCACCCTTGCATCACTTTACCTCTGGCTAAACGTGGGACCTGGAGATCAAATGGGCTTGGCAGGTAGGCACCTTAACCACTAAGCCATCTCTCCAACCCTATCCCCAGACCTCTGTACCAAACCGAAGACTGAGCTTTAAATTCGGAAAGCTTGTGTCCTCTTCCAAAAAGGAAGGTAAGAAGGGCCTGGGTCCATTCTGTGAGCTTCCTTCAGTTGGGGCACAACTCTACCACTTTCCAACCCTGGCATGTCCTCTACATATTGGAAGACCTTTGGATGAATGAAACAAGTAAGATAGAAGGTTGGAGGCTTGGGCTTGAGTGGAGGAACACTGACCTGGAGTCAAATTTCTACTCAGCCATTATCCCCATGATCTTGCTCAAATCACACCAACTTGCTCTGTGGTCTTGTTCAAATCACATTTACTAGTTGTGTGATAGTCTCAACCCACTTTTATGGTCTTACCAAACCACGTTGACTAGTTATATAAACTTGAGCAGGTTTCTTAATCTCTATCTTATCCATAAGATGAAGATCAAGCTCGTAACATCAATGTTAAATGAGGTAATGTAGGAAAAGTGATTAGGATTATACCTGGAATATGGAAAATTAAGAAAACAATGTGATTGTAGAATAGCTAACTAGGGTCATTTATACTAGGTGATTCTCGAAACTCTGTCATGGTGTTTAACATTCAAATTTAGTCCTTGGGAAAAGACAAATTGCCAGCAGTCCTGGGTCTCTGGGACTGCTGAACCCATGGAATTCCAGAGGGTTATGGAATGGTTTCTGGCATGGTGTTGATGCTGGAGAAGCTCAGTTTTGGTTTATCCATTCATGCTGAGAGATAGTTAGGTAAGGACAGTTCCAGTCGGCAGAGGAGCTAGCAAGACAGGTTGGTCACAGCCTTTCGAGCCATGTGCATCTAAGCTCCACTTCATCCTGGGCTGGCACTCAACCTGATCCTCTCTGTATGGAAGCAGCACATGGCTTCTCTAAAGATTTTATGAATGAGAGTGAGAAATGGAGGAGAGCCAAAGAGAGCAGCTGGGCTATACTCTTGGACCATGTACATAAAATCTTTTATGGCACAGGTTTTGAGTTTGCCTGGCACAGTGCAATAAGGGTAAATGTGCTCCAGTGACATTCTCCTCCCCACCCCCATCCAGGACCACCTTTGCCAGTCCTGGGAGAGACATCACTGCTTCCAGCACAGGGTAAGAAGTGAACAGTGCCACAGAGTAGAGAATGCGCCCCCCCCGCCAGTCCAAGGCCTCCCACCCCGAGCATCAACCCACACAAGGCAGGGCACAAGGCAGGCAGCCAGGAATAAAGATGTGTGCACATGCTGCCAAGAATCCAAACAAAACCTGGGTCCAGCAAGGGCCACAGGAGAACCCGTTGCCCTGGACCTACTGTGCACACTCCAATGCAGCAGGTCTGTGGCCACACAGATGTGCATGGGGCATTGGATGGTGCAGTTCCCAACTGCAGGCTAGCTTGGATGTAGTGCATGGGTGCATCAGAAGCCCTGTGGCTGGAGAAGGGCAGAAAGGAAGGGTCAGGAAGGGATAAGTTGCCCTGTCTGAGGCTGGGAGAGTTTCTTTTGATTTTGTTTAAGTGCTTTAAAAGTTTAAATGCTTTAAAACCACAGCACATGTGTGAAGAGATTTTTTCCCCCTTCTTTTTTTCTAGAGCCCTCTCCCCTTCAGAATACTTTAAAAATCACTTCGGGGTTTAAAAGCCAAATGAATCACTTCCAGCTCCCTTGTTTCCTTGCTAATACACCCCTCCACCCCTTTTCCTGGGCTATTGGTGACTGGTCCCTTTGGCAGCAGTGCTGACCCCTCAGCGGCTGGGACGTGTGCAAAAGCCTGCTTGGTGCCTTTGAAGTGAAAAGGAAAGCCCACACTTCCTTTGAGGCCTCGTTTGTAATACTGCTTTCCTCTGGCTGCTTGGATTAGTTAAAATTTCATCAGCTTCTCTTTAAAAAAAAAATCTTGTCACATCATGAAAAGAGAGGATAGCTCTTGAAGATGTTTGATTCACCCTTATTCTGGAAACTTAAAATTTTTCTCTCAAGCTGAAGCCAGTGGGTTGGTTCAGAACACACGGTTCTGAAAACCAGCTCCAAGAAGGAACAGCCAAGAGATGTTGAGACCAAAGCAGTAGGGGGCAGTGTGACACAGTTGAACAAAGGTCCATAGTCAAACCTCAGAAACAAGGCTCTTTGAGACAACAAAGGCAAAAATTGTCCTAAGAGCTGTAAATCTTGCATGCTAAATTCCTATGCAAGAGACAGTCGTGCTTGTATCATAATTAAACATGCTACTAAAACATAATTCCCTCACTGATAACTTCTTCTTAGTGGTCTCGTTTCCCATAGAGTGAACCAGAGGCTGGCTGGTGATTAGCTTGAATTGCAAAGATTTCTGGTGTATCCAACTCCCACTGGCCTTTCTGTGTAGCAAACACAACAAAAGAAAAGTCCTTCATCACCGTCGTTGCCGCCGAGTGTTCCTTAACCGTCTTTATGAACATGGGACTGCCTGGCTGCCGAAGGATGGGAGCTGGTGGTTGACTCCAGTATATGGGAGGCAGCAGTAGGAACTTCTGGGGCTTGTGATTGTGTTGGTTTCATGGGTCTGTCACAGCAAGTAAGCAGATGATATTTATCTTAGGGAGTTAGAAGTCCAAAGTCAAGGTGTTGAGAGGGCCACCCATGTTCCCAGTAAAGCTAGTGGGAGAGAAGACTTCCCTGCCATGCCTTAGCTTCTGGTGGTGGTCACAGATCCTTGGTGTCCTGTGGCTTGTGGCAGTATCATTCCATGCTTTTCTTCCATCTTCCCATGGAGTTCTCATGGTTGTCATCTGATAAAGAGAGCCTGCTTCATTCAGTTAGGGACCTACTATAACTAACGTGTTACTGGACCCACTGTGTTACCTAATCTTAACTAATAACATTTCTAAGAATTCTTTCCAAGTAAGGTCACATTGCCAAGCACTGGGGATTAGCCTTTCAATCTCTCTCTCTCTTTTTTTTTTTTTGGGGGGGACAACAATTTAACTCATAAATGGATTTTTTTTTGGTTGTGCATGTTCATGTGTGTGAGAGTGTGGGTGCACATGTGAAGGTCAGAGGGCCACTTTTCGGGTGGATCCCTGCATTTCCCCCTCACTTAAGGCAGTATTTCTCTGGATCTCCCTCTGCTGCTGTTCTTTGCTTTGCTCTGCATGAGCTTCTGAGAAATTCTTCTGTTTCTACTTCCCATCTCACTGTCAGGATACTGGAATTACAGAAGCACAGAAGTTTTTTTTATTAAAAATTATTTAAATACTTCATTATTTATTTTTAAGCTGAAAGACAATGGGTGCCAGGGTCTCTTGTCCCTGCATACAAGCTTCAGGTGCATGCACCACTTTGTGCATCTGACTTAACATGGGTCCTGGGCAACTGAACTTGGGCATTGCAGGCAAGCACTTTAACCACTTAGTCATCTCTCCAGCCCCATAAGTATATATATATATATTTTTTGGTTTCTCGAGGTAGGGTCTCGCTCTGGTCCAGGCTGACCTGGAATTCACTATGTAGTCTCAGGGTGGTCTTGAACTTATGGCGATCCTCCTACCTCTGCCTCCTGAGTACTGGGATTAAAGGCGTGCACCACCATGCCTGGCTTAAGTAGATATTTTTGAGTAATTATATGTTTATTTATACATAGGCATATCTAATTGAAAAAGAAATACTCATAACATACAGTATTTGTGTCTGCAACTGGTCCTGTGGCCATCAATGGCATTTAAATATTTTAAAAGACATTTTTATTAGTGCATACTAATTGTACCAAATAATGGACATCATTATGAGATTTTCATATATGTATATAATTTCATATATGTATATAATTTGATCATACTATCCCTCATTTCCATAGACTCTGCTTAAATGAGAATAACACACCCTCTCTTCCTCTAGTTTTTTTTGCTTTTCACCTCTCTCTCTTTGAGGGTTCATCATGTCTATTTGTTCATTATCTGCTTCCTCCACCCTTATATAATTCCTATTAGAACTGCAAGTTTGTTTTCTCCTCTGTTGAACTTTCTGAGACTAGAACAGAGCTTGGCATAACATTGATACCACATAATTATTTACCGAGTGGATTAATGAACATGACTAATTTAAGCCTCAACCTATTTCTCAAGTTATATCACATGGCAGGTCTATCAGGTAATCCTAGGAAGAGCAGGAAATGAAACCCAGTTGGCTTGATTCTTCCCAAGATGCAAGGATAGTGAATAGCTTGCTGAATAATATAAAGTAGTATGCTATGGAATATGTCTTGAAAAATAACTATCATTGTAAAATTACCATAACTACTATTATTCAGTCACTTACTTTGTGTAAGAGCATATTCTAAGCCCTTTATACATGTCTTCTATATTCAAGATAACATCTTTATTTTCTTTATTATGTAAATGAGGAAATCAAAGTAAGCTTCAATAATTACCAAATTCACACAAGTGGAGAAACAGGATTCAAATCTAGATTAGGACAGCTTCATAGATGTCTTTTAACCCTATATTAATACCACATATATTTATCTGACTGTCTCATTTATTAACTTATCCTGTTGTGAGGAGTTCTTTTTTTGTTTGTTTGTTTGTTTTTGCTTTGTTTTTGTTTTTTGAGGTAGGGTTTCACTCTATCCCAGGCTGACCTGGAATTTACTATGTAGTCTCAGGGTGTCCTCGAACTCATGGTGATCCTCCTACCTCTGCCTCCCGAGTGCTGGGATTAAAGGCGTGTGCCACCATGTCTGGTAAGAGTTCTTAATCTTTACAGAGTACTGTGTTAGGCTTCCTAAACTTTTCTTTCTTTTCTTTTCTTTTTCTTTTTCTTTTTTTTTGGCTTTCCGAGGTAGGGTCTCACTCTAGCCCAGAATGACCTGGAATTTACTATGTAGTATCAGGCTGGCCTCAAACCACAGTGATCCTTCTACCTCTGCCTCTCAAGTGCTGGATTAAAGGTGTGTGCCACCACATCCAGCTTTCTAAGTGTGTTATAGGAGTCAACCTAGGTGTTCAACAATAGAGGAATGGATAAAGTAAATGTAGTTTATATACACAATGGAATTTATTTCAGCCATGAAGCATGAAGTGGTGGAACTGGAGAAATGGCTTAGTGGTTAAGGCGCTTGCCTGCAAAGCCAAAGGACCTCAGTTTGATTCCCCAGGACACACGTAAGCCAGATGCACAAGGTGGCACATGCATCTGGAGTTCATTTGCTGTGGCTGGAAGCTTGGGTGCACCCATTCTCTCTCTCTCTATCTCTCTCTTTCTCTTTGCCTCTTTCTCTCAAATAAATAAATAAATAAATAAATAAATAAATAAACAAACAAACAAACAGTAACAAAAAAGAATGAAATGCCATTTTCAGGGAAATGTTTGCAAGTGGAGATCATCATATTAAGTGAATTAAGTCAGTCTCAGAAAGATGAATATCATGTTTCCCCTTAATTGGGGATCTTGGACATTGTAGATCCATAAAATCATATATGTACTGATGACATGAAAGAAGTGAAGCGGGGTGGTAAAGGGGACTTCTGGGAGTGGAGAGGGATGGAAAGGAGAAGGGATAGTGGGGGCTCAGGGCAGATGTGCCTAAAGCCATTTTCATGCAAGGAGGCATTACATTTTATCTATTTTGCAGAAGTGGTTAAAGTATATATACATGATTGGTTTGCATACATGGAAATAAAATCAATATATTTTATTTCTTACAGGAGTTTTAGTTCTATGGAAAAACTGAATAGAAAGAACTGTTTTCATATACTCTGCCTGCTCCCACAATGACTTACCCTCTTATACACACCTTTCATTGGTGTGGTACATTTGTTACAGCTGATGACCAACATGGATACATCATTCCTGGCTAAAGTCCATAGTTTGCCTCAGGCTTTTACTCCTCTTGTTGAACATTCTCTTGGGGTGTGAAAACTACATGATGTCAGCGATCCCATGTTATAGTGTATGAGAAAAGTGTCACTGCCTTCATACACCCCTGTGATTCACCTAGTGATCTCTTTTTCTCCCAACTTCTGGCAACCGCTGATCTCTCTACTGCCTCTAGAGTTTTATCCTTTTCAGAATATCATATGGTTAAATTATCCAGTATATAGGCTTTTCAGGCTAGGTTCTTTCACTTAGTAATAGTTCTTTAATATTTTTTATTGTTTGATGGTTCATTTTTTATTTTTGAATAATGTCCCACTGAACGCCTCTACTACAGTCCGTCTCTGTATTCCCCTTCTGAGGGACATCTTGGTTCCAATTTTGGGCAATCAGGAATAGAGCTGTTATAAACATTTGTAGATGTCAGCACTTGATTCATTTTAGGAAGACTGTGTTTGCTTTGTGGCAAAGAGGCTGCAAAGTGATGATACAAGTTTGTTCTTCCACCAGCATTGTTACAGTCAGCTTCATGATGCTGGAACAAACACCCACCCAAGAGCGGGGGGAAAGGGTTTATTTTGGCTTACAGACTCAAGGGGAAGCTCTGTGATGCCAGGGGAAAATGAGGCATGGGCAGAGGGTGGACATCACCTCTTGGTCAACATCAGGTGATCAACAGCAGGAGAGTGTGCCTAACACTGGCAAGGAGAACTGGCTGTAACACCCATAAGCCCACCGCCAGCAACACATCTCCTCCTTCAGGTTCTGATTTCCAAATTGCCACCAGCTGGGAATCAAGCATTCAGAGCACATAACTTTCTGGGGACACCTGAATCTAACCATTACCAGCATGACAAAAGAGGTCCTGTTGCTCTATACTCTTGCTGATGTTTGGTGCTATTAATATGTTGGATTTTATTCTTATTTCATTAGTTATTTCTATGTTTATTTGTGTGTGTAGTACTTGTGGTATGTGCATATGCATGTGTGTGCACACCCAGTCACATGTGAGGAGGCCAGAGGAAGATATCGATGCCTTCCTCTATCACTCTTCTGTCTCATTTTCCTGAGACAGAGCCTCTCATGGAAACTGCAGCTCCCCATTTTTTTGGTTAGACTGACTGACCAGGGAACACCAGTGATCTTTCTGTCTCCCTCCGCCCCACCCCGCCACATCAGTGCTGGGGTCAGAGGCATGTGTGGCCATGCCTGGCTTTTTAAAAATTATTTATTTTATTTATTTATTTGACAGAGAGAAAGAGGCAGAGAAAGAGAGCAAGGGAATGGGTGAGCCAGGGCCTCCAGCCACTGCAAACAAACTCCAGACACATGTTCTACCTTGTGCAGCTGGCTTACATGGGTGCTGGGGAATTGAACCTGGGTCCTTTGGCTTTGCAGGCAAGTGCCTTAACTGCTAAGCCATCTTTCCAGGCCCATGCCTGTGGGTGCTGGGATTAGATTCAGGTCCTCATGCCATTGAGCATGAGGGCTCTTATCTGCTGAGATATCTCTCCAGCCCCAATATTTTGGATTTTAGCCATTTGAAAGGTTTGTAGTAGTATTTCATTGTTGCTTGATTTCTGATGCCCTAGTGAAGTATAATGTTGATCACCTTTAAAAAATTATTTATTTAGTTATTTGCAAGCAGAGAGGGAGAGACAGAGGGAGGGAGAGAATGGGTGCAAGGGCCTCTAGCCACTGCAAACAAACTCCACATGCACTTTGTGTATCTGGCTTTATGTGGATACTGGGGAATTGAAACAGTATTATTAGATACTGAATATAGGAGTTGGATTTAATTTCTTTTTCTAAAAAATATTTTATTTATTTATTTGAGAGAGAAAGAGGGAGGGAGAGAGAGAGAGAGAGAGAGAGAGAGAGAATGGGCATGCTAGGGCCTCCAGCCACTGCAAATGAACTCCAGATGCATGCACCCCCTTGTACATCTGGCTTATGTGGGTCCTGGAGAATCGAACCGGGATCCTTTGGCTTTGCAGGCAAATGCCTTAACTGCTAAGCCATTTCTTCAGCCTCAGATTTAATTTCTTGATCACAAAAGAAAGAACAAATGTGCTTATCTTTTGTGTTTAAAAGTAGAATTAAAGGGTTGGAGAGATGGCTCAATGGTTAAGGTGCTTGTCTACAAAGTCTAATGTCCTGGGTTCAATTCCCCAGCACTTACATAAAGCCAGATGTACAAGCTGGTACATACATCTGGAGTTTGTTTGCAGTGCCGGGAGGCCCTCATGTGCCCATACTCACACTCTTTCTCTCTGTCTGCCTCTTTTTCTCTTGTTTTCTTTTTTTGAGGTAGGGTCTCACTCTAGCCCAGGCTGACCTGGAATTCACTATGCAGTCTCAGGGTGGCCTCATATTCATGGCGAGCCTCCTACCTTTGCCTCCTGAGTCCTAGGATTAAATGCATGTGCCACTATGCCTGGCTAAAATATATTTTTTTTAAGTATAATTCTGAAGTTCTCTTCTCCTCTCCTCTCCTCTCCTCTCCTCTCCTCTCCTCTCCTCTCCTCTCCTCTCCTCTCCTCTCCTCTCCTCTCCTCTCTTCTCCTCTCCTCTCCCCTCTCTTCATCTTTCCCCTCCTCTCCTCTCTTCTCCCCTCCTGTCCTCTCCCCTACCTTCCTCTCTCCTCTCCTTTCCCCTCTCTGGCCCTCCCCTCCTCTCCTCAGCCCCTTCCTTCCTCTCCCCTCTCTTCATCTCTCCTCTCCCCTCTACTTCCCTCCCCTCCCCTCCCCTCCCTCTCTCTGCCCTCCTCTCCCCTTTCTTCCTCTCCCCTCTCTTCATTTCTCCTATGCTCTCTTCATCTCTCCCCTCATCTCCTCTCCTCTCTTCTCCCCTCCCCTCCTTTCCCCTCTCTTCATCTCTCCTCTCCTCTTTACTCCCCTCCTCTCCCCCTCTCTCCCCTCCTCTTCCCTCCCTTACTTTCTCTTCTCTTCATCTCTCCCCTCCTCTCCTCTGTTTTCCCCTCTCCTCCGCTCCTCACCCCTCTCCTCATTTCTCCCCTCCTCTCCTTTCATCTTTTCTTTTCCCTCCCCCCCTCCCCCCCCCCTCCTTTCCCCTTTCTTCCTGTCTCCTCTCTTCATCTTTCCTCTCCTCTCCTCTCCTCTCCTCTCCTCTCCTCTCCTCTCCTCTCCTCTCCTCTCCTCTCCTTTCCTTTCCTTTCCTTTCCTTTCCTCTTCTCTTTCTTTTTCATGGTACCAGAGATTCAGCTTTTAGGACCTTTCACATTTTAGGCAAGTGCCCTACCAACTAAGCAATATCCTTGGCCCTTTCTTTATTTTCAAGACAGGGTCTCACTGTGTGCACATACTGGCCATTACTTCCCATGTTTAAATGTTCCTGGTGCCACAGCCTCCTGAGTAGCTAGGATTACAGGTGTGTGTCTCCATTCTTGGGAAGCTGGCTAATATTTGTTGAGGATTTGAGCATCAGTGTTTGTCAGTACAATTTTCCTGTAATCTGCCTGGCTCTGCTATCAAGTTATGCAGACCACACAGAAACAATCAGCATGCTTTATTTATTTGTTTATCATTTATACATATGCATGAATGTATGTGTGTGTGTATAGGCACCCATAAGGTGTCTATGTTCTTCTTCCATCCTCTTTTTGCTGCTTCAAACCAACACATGCCAGTCTGGCTGGCACAGGGGCTTTGGAGTCTCCTATCTCCACCTCCCATTATTGGAGGTATGCTGGTATTACAGACGCATGCGTCACTTTGGATCTAGCTGTATGTGAATGCTGGGGAATTTAACTCTGGCCAGCAGGCTTGCAAGCAAGCACTTTTAACTATTGAGCCATCTCCTCAGCCTGTATCTTCAACTTTAAAAAAAAAGACTTATTTATATTTATTTATTTATTAGAGAAGAGAGAGAGAGAGAGAGAGAGAGAATGGGTGCACCAGGGCCTTCAATTTTATGAGGGTTGGGAAGGGCTGGTGTTCTTGCTTCCAGGCTGGCTTCAAATTTGCTATGTAGGGAAGGATGACTCCTGCGTCTCCTGTCTCCAGTGTACTGGGGTTACAGGTATGCTCCACCATGCCCAATTTATGTGGTGCTTGGGTCTAACCCAGGGCTTCCAGCATTCTAGGCAGATGCTCTACCCACTGAGCTATATCTCTAGCTCTTGCAACTATTTTCTGAAGAAAATGTCTGTGATAAGTGTGATACATATGGGGTTAATAACTTCAATGCCATATTTGCGAAGGTTGAAGAATGGAGGTCTTTATTGGCAAGGTATATTATGACTACAGTCCTTTCATATGTGAGTGGTAGTAATATAAAAGTAGTACAAACGTGGGATGGAGACATGGCTCAATGGTTAAGGCAGTTGCCTACAAAGCCTAGCAATCTGGGTTTAATTCCCCAGTACCCATGTAAGCCAGATGCACAAGGTGGCACATGCATCTGGAGTTCATTTGCAGTGGCTGGAGGCCCTGGTGTGGTCATACTCTTTCTCTGTTGTAGTCAGGTTCGAATTGCTGGCAGCAAACACTCAACTAAGTGCAGCTTGTGGGAAGAAAGGTTTATTTTGGCTTATAGACTTGAGGGGAAGTTCCATGATGGCAGAGGAAAATGATGGTATGAGCAGAGAGTGGACCTCCTCACCAACTTAGGTGGATAACAACAGCAGGAGAGTGTGCCAAAAACTGGCAAGGAGAAACTGGCATAACACCCATAAGCCCACCTCCAATAATACACTCTCTCCAGAAGACTTTAATTTCCAAATTGCCATCAGCTGGGGACCTAGCATTCAGATCACATAAGTTTATAGGGTACACCTAAATCAAACCACCACATGCCGCCCCTGGCCCCCATAAACTGATAACCATTCATGATGTAAAATGCAATGCATTCAGTCCAACTTTAAAATTCCCCAAGCTTTTATCAATTCCAATGATATTCAAACATTCCCATAGCCTCAGATTTTTTAACTGAGCCATAATACCAAAAAATCCCCACAAAACCCATAATAGCACAAAATAAACATTTGCATTGCAAAAGATGGCATTGGGCATAGCAATGCAGCATTCAATCAATACAAGATATAAAAGGGCAAACATAGGCTGGAGAAATGGCTTAGCAGTTAAGGTGTTTGCCTGCAAAGCCTAAGGATCCCAGTTTGATTCCCCAGGATCCACGTAAGCCAGATGCACAAGGGGGCGCATGTGTCTGGAGTTCGTTTGCAGTGGCTGGAGGCCCTGGTGTGCCCATTCTCTCTTTCTCTCTGCCTCTCCCTCTCTCTCAAATAAATAAATTAATTAAAAAAAGAATTATTTTTGCTAAAACTAGTGTTTTATAGGACTAAAGTGAGTTCTCTAAAATGAATAAAAAATTTAGATATTATATATTTTTTAAAAAGGGCAAATGTTAAACTCTAGCTCCAAGTCCAACAGCTCTAGTCAGTAACAAGTCTCCAAGTCAGCAACAAGTCTCTGGAGTTCCAATTCCACCCCTCCAGCTAGGCTACTCACAGTCCTGGAACACTTCATCTGAGGCCAGCAGCTCTCCTTAGCAGCCATCTTGTGGTCCTGGCATCCCCACTGGGTCCCTACTGCAACCCACAGCTCCATCGGGTCTCCATGCAGCTCTTCAGCAGACCTGCTTCACACTGCCCATGGCTCTTTCCAAAACACAAGACTGTGTTACAAACTCAATGACCCTCTCTTTCTTGCATTTCTTATACTCCACAATACCAGGTAGGGTGCCAATTTGTTAATCCAGGGGGGAATAAAGCAGACTTTGAAGAACAGGACACTCATTCAACATTCAGGCCCCTTCAAAAGAAACTACATTCTTCCTGTTGCCCCAACGCAGGTCAGATGGCCCAATCTCAAAGGTTGTAGTCTCTCGTATAATTGAAGCTGAATGGGCAGCAGTTTCACTCAAAGATTTTATTTTTTCTCTACCATATCCCTCTGCTCATACCAGTCCATTTCTATGCAATGCAACCCTGTGCAAGTTCACAGGACACAGGCATAACAGCAAGCCTGTCACACAAACTGCTTCTAGTCCAGTCCAAGCAAAGCTCTTTCTCACCCTCATGAGCCAAACCTCATAGTCCATAGTTCTTACTTCATTCAGGTCTTTCAACTGTGACCAGGACAGTCCATCAAGCTGTACTTACAGAACTGCAAGGTGTCTCTTAGGCCAAGATTTCAAATCCTTCCACATTCCTCTTGAAAATCAGCTCAAAAGTCCAAAAGCCACACAGTCAGGTGTCCAGCATCAATGACCCCACTCCTCAGTACCAACATTACTGTCACAGCCAGGTTCACATTGCTGGCAGGAGACACCCAACCAAGAGCAGCTTGTGGGAAAAAAGGTTTATTTTGGCTTACAGACTCAAGGGGAAGCTCCATGATGGCATGAGCAGAGGGTGGACATCATCCCCTGGCCAACATCAGGGGGACAATAGCAACAGGAGAGTATGCCAAAAACTGGTAAGGGGAAACTGGCTATAATACCCTTAAGCCCACCCCTAATAATACACTGCCTCCAGGAGGCTTTAATTTCCAAATTGCCATCAGCTGGGGACCTAGTATTCAGCACACCCAAGTTTATGGGAACACCTGGATCAAACCACCACACACTCTCTCTGTATCTCTCTGCTTGCAAATAAATAAATAAATAAAATATTTTTAAAAAGTGTACAAACATTTTGAAAGCAGATAGGAAATATGTCTTCAGAGTTTTACCTTAACAAACAAACCAAAAAAACCACCTTTGATTCATAATTCTACTTCTGGTGATCTGTCTCTTATAAATATTTATTCACAATGATGCTAATTGTATCCTTACTCATGATTAAATACCAGAAATAACTGAATTTTTTTCATCAGGGGTACAGTATGATTTTTCTGTGATCTGCCTGACTCTGGTATCAGGCTATGTAGGCTGTGCAGAAATAACCCAGAATGCACTCTTTTTATTTATTATTTATTAACACAAAATGATAATTTTACATGTCTCAAAGATGATGCTTACCACTAGACAAAGGAGCATGAAAGAACTTTTTGGGACACCAAAATGATTGATGAAACATGTCTCAATTTTTTCTGCAGTTTTTTTTTTTTTTTTTTTTTTTGAGGTAGGGTTTCACTCTAGCTCAGGCTGACCTGGAATTCACCATGTAGTATCAGGGTGGCATTGAACCCACAACGATCCTCCTACCTCTGCCTCCCAAGTGCTAGGATTAAAGGCATGCACCACCACACCTGTCTTCTTTGCAAATTTATCTGAGATCATTGTGCTGACACCTAAAAATGATGAATTTTACTATACTTATACTTCAATAAGCCTAACAAAAAAAGGTTAGTTATGACCCCTTCAGCCAAAGCTTACCAACAATTTTAATACTTATGTGCAAAGTTAAGTAAATGAATCAGAATTAAACAAACTATACTAAATATTAATGAGTGCCCTGGGGTGTTGGGATCATGAATAGTTATTTTCATCTGTCTTTTCTATGTTCTCATTAATGAATACATCATATTTTTATAATAAGGAACATTACATATTTATACAGCTTTTTTTTTTTCCAGTTTTTTGAGGTAGTGGCCCAGGCTGACCTGGAATTAACTATGTAGTCTCAGGGTGGCCTCAAACTCATGACGATCCTCCTACATGTTTCTATTGCTTATCACTTGGTAAAGGGATTGTGATTTGTCCCCTTCCCACTAATTTTTTTAAATTTTATTTCTTTTATGGGGGGGTAGGAGGGAGAGAGAGAATTGGTACTCCAGGGCCTCTAGCCACTGCAAATTAACTCCAGACATGTGTCATCTTGTATGTATGTGTGACCTTGTGTGCATGCGTCACCTTGTGTGTATGGCTTATGTATGTTCTGTGGAGTCAAACCTGGGTCCTTAGGCTTCTCAGGCATGTACCTTTACTGCTAAGCCATCTCTCCATTCCCCCTTTCCACTAATTTTCAAGGTCACAAAATTTTCTACATTTACACACAAAATTGCCCACTTGGGGACTTTTATGTTTAAAAAAAGAATTTGTCTCTCTCTCTGTGTGTGTGTGTAATGTGTGTGTGTGCAGGCTCATGTGTGGAGGTCAGAAGACAACTCCCAGGAGTCAGCCCTCATCTTCCTCCTCCTTGGAGCCTGGCCTCTCGTTCTTGTTCACCCTGTGTTTGACAGCTTGCCTGGCCTGTGAACTTCTGAGAAATTCTCCTGTCTCCACCTCCCACCTCCCATCAGTGTGCTGGGATTACAGAAGTTTCTGGGGATCTGAAAGCCAGTACTAGGCTTGCGCAGCAAGTGCTTTATCCACTGAGCATCTATCCAGCCCCTACCAGGGGACTTTCTCTGTGATTCTGGGAGTCTTGGTTATCAAACCTAAGTCTCAGATTTGGCAGGGGGCTTATAGCCTAGATTAAGGGTTTTTAGCTGCTCTTCTGGGTGGAAATAACTTAAAAATATAACTTCTCAGTAATATCAGTCATACATATATAAAAAGTACTTTGAATTTTAATCTTCTTTGATGATAACTTTGCACATAGGTAGTCTCATAAAAACCTGATATTCAACTTAATTAAGTAAACCTTTCATGAAAAATCTCTTACCACTACTAATATAATCACTCTTTTTACAATGTTTTAAAAGTCTTTTTTGCATGAATCAAATAAACATTGGCAGAGATTCTCGTATTGGCCATTAACTCTTATCTAGCCAACTTAACCTACTTGGGAAAGCAAATTATCAAACTGTAACTTAATGTCCGATTATTAGCTTTGGTGTACAATTATGATCAAACCTTGTGGCTTCAGGGGATCAAATGAAGAAGAACCTGGAGGGCTGAAGAGATGGCTTAGTGGTTAAGTACTTCCCTGCAAAGCCAAAGGCCCAGGTTTAATTCCCCAGGATCCACATAAGCCAAATGCACAAGGTGGCACATGCTTCTGGAGTTTGTTTGCAGTGACTAGAGGCCCTGGTGTATGCACCCATTCTCTCTCTCTCTCCCTCTTTCTCTCTCTCAAATAAGCAAATAAAAACAAAAAAAGAAGGACCTGGAAATAGATCCATTCCATAGATTCGTCTCAAGTACTGATGATTAATGTCTGTGTAGAAATACACCAGGGTTGACTCAGGACTTGAAGGTCTCTCTGTCACAGCATGGCTGTGGGACCTTAGGAAAGTGCTGATTTCTCTGGGCTTTAGTTTTCTTGTCTGGAAAATCCCATAAACTTACAATGTGTAGAGACATCCATGGTAGGTCCAAACAAAAATGCATTCAATGAATTTCCAGTGTAGAAGGATATTTATGACATGAGGCTGCCCTGGTATACTGCCTCATGGATCAATTTACGGACATTGTTAGAGGAAGCAGCTGGTATGTGTGGGGGTGTCAATGAGCTAGAGTGACACCTGCGTTCCAGCACTTACCAGCAGTGAGACTTGTGTAAGTTACCCAACAATTTCAATATCAGTTTTCTAGTCTGTAGGTTGGGAGCATCTCACAGCATGACTGAATTGTAAAAGAGATAGATATTTACGTATAAACATTCAGCACAGTGGTGGGCTCCTTGTTAAGCACATAGTGACACATGTTAGCTGTATTATTAACATTTCCTCCATCTGGGATAATTCTGGTGGAAGGAAAATTTGAACTGTGTTTTGAAAGATAGACTAAATATTTCTTAAAAATTAAAATAACTTTGAAAGTAACATAAGCAATGCATATTCATTGCAAACAAGTAAGGCTGAAAATGAGACGAAGCCAAATAAGGAACCTCACACGAAACTGTAGCACATAGACGAGACTGTGCTAGGCCTAGATGGTGAGAACGCATTGTAAATTCAGGACCAGCACCGGGAGGTGGGGCGGACTGGTCACTCAGATGGCAGAAACAGGGGTCCTTCTGGGGAAGGCTGGGAGGTCAGGCTGGGACAAATGATACAGTGCCTGGATTCAGGAGTAATTGGGAAGCCAGGGACAATGATTATCCAAGAACAACTAGATGAAGGGACACTATTGCAGGGGCAGGATGTTCTTTTAAAGGGCATTTGTGTGCAAGGAAAGCTCTCTACATTACAAAATGGGCTGAGCCTATTGGAAATTCCTTTTGCTTAAACCACTATCCTCCCACCCATTATTGGGGTCTCAAAGCAAAGATACAATATTGCAAATGTGTCAACTCCAATTCCTCATAGGCCTAGATGATTTATTTTTATTTTTGGTGTCATGTAGCCCAGGCTGGGCTGTAGCCAAGGCTGGCCTTGAACTCTTTTTTAATTATTTTTTTTTTATTGACAACTTCTATACTTACATACAAAAAACACATGATATTTCCTTCCCCTCCCCCCCATTCGACTTTAGAACTCCAATCTCCATCATATCCCCTCCCTCTCTCCATTAGTCTTTCTTTTAATTTGATGTCATCATCTTTTTTTTCTATTATGAAGGTCTTGCGAAGGTATTCCTAGGCATTGCAAGGTCACGGATATCGAGGCCAATTTCTGTCTGGACAGTTGCATTGTAAGGAGTCATACCCTTCCTTTGGCTCTTCCATTCTATCCACCCGCTCTTCCGCAATGGACCCTGAGCCTTGGAGGGTGTGACAGAGGTGTTTTAGTGCTGGGCACTCCTCCATCCCTTCTTCTCAGCACTATTCTGCCTTTTGGGCCATCCCAGTGGTCATCACCATCTGAAAAGAGAAGCTTCTCTAACCAGAAGTGAGAGTAGCGTTAATATGTGAATATGAACATTAAGTGTAGTGCTTTCAGGGCAGCTTGGTAGGAATAATATATACATTTAGTCAGACCAGAGCAGGCTTTATACCCCTAAGGCTCATGACCTCACCTGCCATAGACTTTTGCATAGGTTTTTCAGTACCAGGTATGTATTCCCTCCTGTAGAGAGGGCCTTCAGTCCAATTATGGAGCAGTTGGTTATCCCAAGAGTAGACATGCCACTATTGCACCCATTCAGTCATTGGGCCTGTATGGCCAAACTTGAATATTCAGCGTCCACTGTTTTCACTGCTGATGACTTCTGTCTCCCATACGGCTGCATGTAGTGCAGCCTTTTCCAACTTTCAGTCGGCTGGTCTACAGGGAGAAGGTTTTCTGCTCAGCACAAGCTTGCTTTCTCAGTGATCTTGCCTCTCAGGCAAGAGATGTCTTCAGCAATAGGGTCTTACTATCTGTTTCTCAAGGGAAACCAAGGGCTTTGGCAAAAGCCTTTAATGTTTTGGAGGCTACCGGGACCTCCTTGGCCAACAACTCACTGGAAGGTATCCCATCCCAGGTACTGAAAATTTTTAGTAACAGTCTACAGCTTCTAGATGTGCCACTATTCAAAAAAGTAGGTTTACATAAGTCTTATTCACACTATCTTGAATTTAGATTGACCCTCCCCCTGCCCTTCTTTTATGCATTCTCTTCCCATGGCCTCTCTTAGTCCATTCCCTTCCCTGTAATCTGTTCTTCTATTTACATATGTGCAATACTGAACTCTTAATCCTCTTGCCTCCATTGCCTAAGTGCTGAGATTAAAGACCTGTGTCACCATACCCAGGAGGTATACCCAGAGGTAGCGTCTCACTCTAGCCCAGGCTGAGCTGTTACTTACTCTGTAGTCCCAGGCTGCTGGCCAATTTTTTTAAAGTCAAGATTGTAGATAAAACTTTGCTTGGCCACAGGCTTGGTGCATCTCTATAAAAGTAGGAGGAACATCTTGAATCTTGTACAGATTCAAGGGAGATGTGTACTCCCATGCCTCTGAAAAGATCTGATCTTCTGTAAGCAGATACTTGGATTGGCTAGAATTCCTCTTGGGGAATGGACAGTGTTTGTTATAAACATACTGATAAGCCATTGGGATAAAGGGGAGCTCCCAAGGAGAAAATCATGTCACCAGTCTAACTTCTAAGAAACACGGATTCTGTAAAAAGTATGGACCTGTTACCTTGGAATAAGAGATTGACCAGAATTACCTAGAATAATTATAGAGCAAGGCATGGAGCATTCGGGTGGAGCAGGTGATGAGAGAGACCCAGACGTGGGCTCCAGTGTGGAAAGGGAGAACAAGAAGTTCCCAGGGCTGGCAGAACCTTAGAGAAGACCTTGAGAAAGTCAGACGTGTTGTTTGTGACATGAGTGATGTCCTCTTTCTTTCCATCTTCCCCCACAAGGTATTTGCCAAGCCTGTATTGCTCGTTTTTTTTTTTTTTTTTTTTTAAGTGTGTGCAGATTCTTTAAGGTGACTCAAATAGACATGTTTCTTGTCCAGGTTTGTGTAGATGAAAGCAGAGACTACTGGGACACACTAGGGAACAAAAATCAAGGTTACAGCTGACATTAGTAATGCAGGCATTGCTGTTCTGGGAACGCTTGATACATTTCAATTGCCTCCAGTCTGGTAGAATTTTGGAATGTAGGCAAATAAAGATGTCAGCAGAATCGTCCCAGGACCACTGAAGGTGAAACCATTTGCCACAACAGCCTGTGTGGGTCAGTCTTTGGTCCTAGTGGTTACCCAACAGAAAGACTGAACAATCCTTCACAACAAACAAAAAAAAAGTGCCGATGCACTCATTCACCAGGAATTCATCGGTGAGGAATTTCCCCAAGATCATAACGAAGAGACTCCCACGCCCAGGAAGGGCAGAGCTAACTTTCCTAGTGGGGGTACTATCAAAGTATTTATAGGCCAATGCTGCAGTTGAGCCAAACCAGAACCTGCCCCTCCTCTTGTGAGGTTCCATTGAGCAGCACCCAGCTTTCTTGAGGATTGCTTACAGTGTTTCCCTCCTCACTGCGGTTTTCCCTCACCAGTCCCAAGTGGCAGGCACCACTTGCTCATCAGTGTTTGCACTTGACACACATCTCTCCCTCACCTTATCACATCCTGTCATGGTTACTTGCCTCTTGTGCTAGGTACAGCTGTCCTTCATGTTGACCCACCATGTGACTTCTGGAAAGGATGGGCTAGGGTCACTTCAGCTCCCAGATACTGAAAGGGTAGTGTGGCTAGGAAAAGCATTTGCTTATCTGTTTTGTGGGTCAGGACTCAGTTCCCTGCCTGGCTCTCATTCTTCTGAGGCCAGGGCCAATTCACTTTCCCTTTCTCAATCTGCAGGTGTCACGATTCTTCAGAGTCTGGGGAATAGTAAAGAATAGACCCAGGGGCATAATGTTAGTGTTCCACACTCAGCCTGGCTTCACAGCACACCTGTGCAATTGCACAGTCCAACCTGCAGGATTGTCTGTGCCTAGTCAAGGCTCTGTTTTTGTCCTTTGAAGTTCTTATTTTGCCTGGGTCTCAGTGTCACCAATCCTAAAGATAATTTTTTTGCATTTCATGTAAACCTTCTTCCTAAAGTGCTTATTTTCTGCTGTTCAGTTGATGTCACTTCAGGCTAATATACAGTGTAAGTGTCCTGTTCCCACATGGTGACACCCCATTCTTCTAGGACAAGGATTGATATTATGGTTTCAACAAGGTGAGCTCATAAAAGTTGATGGACATTTTCTTAAATTTGGGAGATTTTAAGGGTTCCAGAAGCCCTTGAGTCCATTCTGTTCTAAGATTATTCTGTTCTAGATGTTAAAAAATAAATGTGATTTATGTGAGTTTTTGATAGCTTATCTACAAATTTAGTACCACATTCAAGTTAAACAGGCCCTTGGGTCATATAGAAGCCCTTATATACTAGAGTGAGTCAGAATTTGTATTCATTTAAATTCTGATTTTTTGGGAGGGAGATGGCTCAGCAGTTAGAGGTGGTTATTTGGTAAATCCTGACATCCTGACTATTTAGGGCTGTGCTGGGAAGCACTGTGGAATCTTCTAAGCCAAGTGTGTTTATGTGTGAGTGTGGGCTTATGCATACTATGAAACCTATGTGGAGGTCGGAGGACAAGGAGCAGAAGGCACAGACCGAGTTCTTTTTTGGAGAGAGACACAGAGAGAGACAGACAGAGAGGGAGAGGGAGGGAGACAGAGATGGATGCGCCAGCAGTCTCTCAGCTGCTGTGAATGAAATCCAGATGCGTGTGCCCCCTTGTGGGCAAGTGCGGCATTGTGCCCTTGCGTCACTTTGCATCTGGCTAAATGTGGCATCTGGAGATTGGAACCGGGTTCTTAGGCTTAGCAGGCAGGCGCCTTAACCGCTAAGCCATCTCTCTAGCCTGCCTTCTACCTTTTTTGAAGCACAGTCTTTTGTTGTTTTCTGCGGAACATTCCAGGTTGTGTTTCCAAGGGATTCTTTTGCCCCATTCTCTATCTCCCATCTCGCCATAGGCACACTGGGATCACAGATGCTTGGACTTTAAGTAGGGATCTGAACTCAGGTCCTCATACTTGCATGGCAAACACTTTATCCACTGAGCCATCTCCCTAGTCAAAGCTGGGCTCAGTAAGGTCTTGAGAATCCCACTGGGAACAGTTGAGGTGGGGCACTAGAGACAATCAGTTGGAGGTCATGTAGCTTGTGACTGAAAGTCTTCTATTCTGGTTTCAGAATAATTCTGCCTTTTCCTCTTATTTTATGCTCCTATAAGGATTCTGCCACTGGAAAGAAATCCTGAAAATGGACTGATCAGTTACCTTTTGTGACTGTTTGATATAAGAAGCTACTGGAGTTTTGAGAGATTTAGTGGGTTGCCCCAGGTAACCCCAATTATTAAAAGGTAAAGCTAGAGCTCAAATTTGACTTCTTAGTTCCAAGTTATATCAGCATTTCATTACTGAAGATATAATTTCACTAGAATTCAAAAGGGCAGGTTTGCTTCATGTATATTTCCAGGGGGAAACCTGATTTTATTCTTGGAGATGACACCTCTAATCCCATGTGAACATCTCAGAACCCTGCGTGGTTTTTTTTTTAGATTTTTATTTTTATTTATTTATTAGAAACAGAGAGAGGGGGAAGAGAGCATGAGACAGAGAAAGAAAGAGTGAGAATGGGTACATCATGGCCTCTAGCCACTGCAAATGAACTCCATATGCATGTGCCACCATGTGCATCTGGCTAATGTGGAACCTGGAGAATCGAACCTGGGTCTCTAGGCTTCACAGGCATGTGCCTTAACTGCTAAGCCATCTCTCCAGCCCCCTGTGTGGTATTTGAAGAAGAGAGATCAAGAAACAAAGATCATGAGATATATTGTTAAGGAAACAAGTGAATAGCTAGTCACAGTAGAAGCAACACAAGTGCCCAGGTAGTTTATTAAAAGTGCTCAACTTCATTGCAAATCAAAGAAATGTAAATTGTAATGGTCTATTATATAGTAGCTTATAGATGTTGTAAAAATTGGGGTTAGTTAACTAGGGGGTGCAAAATCAAACATTTATAGTGTGTTGGTGGGAATATAAATTTATATTTCCTTTTCAGAGAGTGTCATGGGCTATGCCTGTAATTTTTAAATTTTTATTGATAATGTCCATAAATATAGACAATATATTAAGATCATAATCTCCTCCCACCCATTCATTTTCCCCTCCCAAATCCCCCTCCACTGAATTCCTTTTCTTTCTAACTAGTCTCCACCACCTCCTCCTCTTCTTCTTTTTCTCCTTCTCCTCCTCCTCTTCTTCTTTCTCCTCTCCCTCCTTTTTTAAAAAATTTATTATTTATTTATTTATTTGAAAGCAACAGACAGAGAAAGAGGCAGAGAGAGAGAGAGAGAGAATGGGCATGCCAGGGCCAACAGCCATTGCAAACAAACTCAGATGCATGTGCCACTTCATGCATCTGGCTTACGTGGGTCCTGGGGAATTGAGCCTTGAACCAGGGTCCTTAGGCTTCACGGGTAAGCGCTGAACCGCTAAGCCATCTCTCCAGGCCCCTCCTTCTTTTTTTAAAAGGCAAGATCTCACTCTAGCCCAGGCTGACCTGGAACTCACAGTGATCCTCCTACTTCTACTTCACAAATGCTGGAATTAAAGGTGTGTGCCACCATACCTGGCTTCTTTTCTATTTTGGTGTAATCATTTTTTCTTTTTTTCTCCTATTATGCAGGACTTGGAGTGTCAGCCACTGTGGCTTCTAGTTTCTAAATAGACCTTCACCTTGACTCAGCAGTCTAAGAATTAATCCTTTGATAATACTCACGTAGTATACATTGATTTGTACAATATGTTTACTATAAAAATAACAGTTTGGGGATGGGGACCTTTTTCCTGTGTTTCCTTGTGGAAAGAACTCTATCAGACTAATGTTCCTGCGGTTTTTCCCCATCTTTTTCATGTACCTTGATTCTGATCATGAGTTATTTCTTTTATTTGTTTGAGGTGAAGGAGCTGAAAGTTTTCTGATTAAACACCTTGTTCTCTTCCCTTTGGTAGAGTCCACCTGCCTTCAGTGAGACGGTTTTCTCATCTGCTCTTGATCATAGCTGTGCCTCAGTTTGGTGTCTAAGTTAAATTCTGATGGTGGTGAAGATCTTATTAGCAAGTCTTATGGTTTGAATATGAAATGTTTCCCATAGACTCATGTGTTGAAGGCTCTTTCCCCAGCTGACAGTGTTTTTTTAGGAGGAAGGACTTTCCTAGAGGAAGGAGATAACAGGGGACCTGTGGTTTGAGGTATCTTGTCCCTGCCCCTATCCTGTCTTTCTCTGCTTCCTGACTACCATGAGGTGAGCCACTGCCCTACCATATGATCCCCACCATGATGCCTTGCCTCACCATAGACCCACATCAACAGAACCATCCAACCATGGACTAAGAACTCCAAAACTGTGAGACAGAATCTCCTCCTTTAAACTGATATTGTCTCAGGCATGTGTCACAGTGACAAAAAGCTGACCAACACAGCAAGCTCACTTGGTTCTCTAGAATGGGCTTAATCCATAAGTGATATTTGATCTCTATGTTTCTGAACCCTGTAACATTATCTTTCAGTCTGAAATCCAGCAGGAAACTAGAGGGTGTTATTGATAGTCTCTTCAGGCTCAGTAATAGAGAAAAATTCTCAACAACTTCAATGCCCATTAAGGAAATTGTAGTTCACTCACTTCACAGAACATGATGCTGCCATTACAAAGAATGAGGTAATCTATGTAGACATAGAAAAATGTCTATAGTAGAATGTCAAGGGAGGAAAAAAGGTCAAATTTGTATGAGATTACATAGAAAGGGCTCATGCTTGCTTTAAAAAGTTTACACAGTCCCTACCAGAATGCTTGTGAAAATGTACACTCATCTATCTACTAATCTTTTCAAGGATGGCTGTGGGAAGGAGCTTTTTCTTATATGATATATTCTGTTCTGCTTAAATTGCTTCTAACAATGAGCAAGTGTTCCTTATTTTAAAAGTAATAAAATCGACTTTGTTTTTCTAAGAGAAAAAGTTGTGCTTTTTTCATTATTGGTAAGGACAGATAATCTAGTTATCAGAGATTGTACTTAATTTAACAGTTTTTTCCCCCTCTGCCTCCAAAGATAAGTGAGGGCAGTGGAGATCAGAATCCATGCCCCAAGGCAAAAATGGTTCTCCCTCATATTTACTCTAGATATTATTTTTGAATTGGTATATAATTTCTAAATTTAATTTAATTTAATGCACTCAGTCTTTTCTGTTTGAGTGATTTTTTCTTCTGATAATAAAATCAATATATATTGATAATATGAAACTCGCAAAGTTTAGCAAAACACAAAGAAACAGAGAGGTAAATGGCTTATTTTCCCATCATCTAGAGGCATTCTTAACACTTTGCTTTGTTTATTTCCAGTTCTTTTTTATTATTATTACATTTATTTATTTATTTATGAGAGAGAAAGAGGGAGAGAGAGAGAGAGAGACAGGGCATGCCAGGGCCTCCAGCCACTGCAAACAAACTCCAGATGCATGCCCCCCCCCTTGTGCATCTGGCTTACGTGGGTCCTGGAAAATTGAACCAGGATCCTTTGGCTTTGCAGGCAAATGCCTTAACTGCTAAGCCATCTCTCCAGCCCTGTTATTTATTTTTTTAAATGTCTGTTGGCATCTCCTGTGTGCTGTGGTTTGAATGTAAATGTCCCCATAGCCTCAAGTGTTTGTGATAAGCTTCTTACTTATCCCCAGCAGGTGGAGCCTTTGGAAGGTGGAACCTTGTTAGAGGAGGTGTGTGGCTGGGGCCAGACTTTGGAATTATTAATCCAGCCCTATTGGGTGTTGAAAACCCAGATGTTTTCCTTCCTGCTTCCTGTGGAGACACCACACCCCAGCTTCCTGCTCTGCCATGTGGAAACTTCCCTTGAAACTGTAAGCCTGAAATAAACCCTTTCCTCCTATAAACTGCCTCTGATCAGATGTTTTATCCCAGCAACAATAAACTAACTGTTACAGTATGTGTGTAAACACATGTGTTTGTATGGGTGCACACACATGCATGTGTGGGTGGAGGCTGATGTTGAGTGTCCTTTTCATTTTTTTTTTGAGATAGGGACTCTAACTGAACTGGAGCTTACCAATTCATCTAGACCAGCTGGCCAGCAGGCCCATCTCTGCCTCTCTAGCACTGGGATTATAGGTGTGAGTGACACTGCACCTGGCTTTCACTTGGGTGTTGCGGATTGGGACTGAGGTTCTCATGCTTACCCAACAAGCACTTCACTCACTGAGCCATCTCTCCAGCCCCTATTCCCAGGTTTCTCTATGCATTCTTGTTCATGGTTGAGTTTGTGTTCGATGTTTTGTTCAGTAACCTGCTATTCTTTTTTCTTTTTCTTTTTCTTTTTTTTTGGTTTTTTGAGGTAGGGTCTCACTCTGGCCCAGGCTGACCTGGAATTCACTATGTAATCTCAGGGTGGCCTTGAACTCATGGTGATCCTCCTACCTCTGCCTCCCGAGTGCTGGGATTAAAGGCATGTGTCATCACGCCCGGCTTTAATTTTTTTTTTTTTTTATTGACAACTTCGTTAATTGTAGACAATATCCCATGGTACTTCCCTCCCTCCCCCCACTTTCCCCTTTGAAACTTCACTCTCCATCATATACCCTTCCCCTCTCAATCAGTGTCTCTTTTCAGTTTGATGTCATGATCTTTTCCTCCCATTATGATGGTCTTGTGTAGGTAGTGTCAGGCACTGTGAGGTCATGGATATCCAGGTCATTTTGTGTCTGGAGGAGCATGTTGTAAGGAGTCTTACTCTTCCTTTGGCTCTTATGTTTTTTTTTTTTTTTTTTTTTTTTTTTTTGGTTTTGTGAGGTAGGGTCTCACTCTGGTCCAGGCTGACCTGGAATTAACTATGTAGTCTCAGGGTGGCCTCGAACTCTTAGCGATCCTCCTACCTCTGCCTCCCTGAGTGCTGGGATTAAAGGTGTGCGCCACCACACCTGGCTTGGCTCTTATGTTCTTTCCGCCCCCTCTTCAGCAATGGACCCTGAGCCTTGGAAGGTGGGTTTGAGATGTTTCAGTGCTGAGCACTCCTCTGTCCCTTCTTCTCAGCGCTGTGGTGCCTTCTAAGTCACCCTAAGGTCACTGTGGGTCTTGTGCTGTGGGGTCTCGTTCTGTTCCCCGGGGTCGTTGGCCACCGACGTCCCAGGCAAGGGAGAGAGCAGCAGGGTCATTTGGCTGGGCGGGTGAGTGTGACGAACATACGAACACATGACGGGGCAATGAGCACCCGGGAGACCGTCTGGTGGACAACACTCGTTTATTGAAAGGGTGGGTGGGTTTATAAACACTTGGAGAAGGTTGAGACTGCACGTACACACTGTATGGCAATCGGATGCATAGTTTATGGCCTGTTATCTAGATAGAGGAAGGACTAGTAACTTCAAAGCTATGGGGGAAGGATAAGGGAAGGTAGGGGGAAGGAAGGAAGAGATTAACAGGAGGCTGTGACTTCAGAACTGTGGGGGGTGAGAAGGCTACGTGACTTTAGCCACATGAGGGTCTCTTGGGCAGCTAGCCACAGGTCAGGAACTGTGGGGGGCAAAGTCTGACTTATGGAATGGTCAGAGCCTTTCGGGTCTCGGGGGAGCGCCTTGCCAGTTCTGCCCACTCTGGGCGATGACAGCTCACTACACCCTACAACATAGGGAAGGCGATCACCGTCTCCAGGGACCCGTGACAGAGGGCCAGCTGCGACCCCGCAGCCCAGGGCCCCTGGCCATGTCCAATAGTTCAGGCTAGCCTTCTCACCGGTCCAGCCTGTTACTAGCAAAGCCCAACAGGTCACCGCTATCTGAAAAGAGAAGCTTCTCTTTTGTGGGGGAGATAGTATTCCATAGCACTCCTCTCCATCTTTGGCTCTTACATTCTTTCCGCCGTGTCGTTCACAATGGTGCCTTGGAGGGTGTGGTAGAGATAGCTCTTAGTGCTGAATGCTCTCCACTATCACTTCTTCTCAGCACTTTTATTACTTAAAAAAAAAAAAAAACAGACAGGGTCTTGCTAAATTGTCCATATTGGCTTTGAATTCTTGGGCTCAAGCAATCCTCCTGCCGTAGCTTCCCAAGTAGTTGGTAGTACAGACACACGCTAACATGCTTGTATTAAAATACGTGAGGAAAACTTTATCACATATTAATAGGCATAAAACATTTCTATCTCTGCTTATGGGAATCCCAGGGATCAGAAGGTTGAGGTGGCCACTGTGCATTTTTGGATCATTAAAAAAAATTTTTTTTCTTTATTTATTTGAGAGGGAGAGAGAGAGAGAAAGAGAAATAGGCAGGGGGGAGAGAAAGAATGCGCACCAGGGCCTCCAGCCACTGTAAACAAACTCCAGATGCATGCACCTTCGTGTGCATCTGGCTTATGTGGGTCCTAGGAAATTGAACCTGGGTCCTTAGACTTTGTAGGCAGGCACCTTAACCATTAAGCCATTTCTCTGGCACTGGATCATTTTCTTTGGAGGGATTGGCAGAAATTAGAAATAAGAGGTATGCATATTTTAAATTAAAAAACACAAATAAATGTTTTATGGTAATACATATTTTATGGTAAAACAGTGCTAGAAATATTAATTATGGAAAATAATACTCCCATGACAAGTGGTGGTTACTACTGATAGGAACTTTATTTTATTTTTTTGAAGCAGGGTCTCACTGTAGCCCAGGCTGACTTGGAACTCACTGTGTAGTCCAGGCTGGCCTTGAACAAACTCCTGGCGATCCTATCTCAGCATCCCTAGTGCTTGGATTAAAGGTGCTCACAGCCTGATAGGAATTTTAATGCTTTTCTTTTTAGTGTAGACTAGACTTAACATTGGAAACAGGACATAGTGAAGTAATAGAATCCTTCTACAAACAAAACAAATACCACTGAAAAACATCAACCCATGTGTTGTAGTCAGGTTCGAATTGCTGGCAGAAATCATCTGACCAAGAGCAGCTTGCGGGAATAAAAGGTTTATTTTGGCTTACAGACTTGAGTGGAAGCTCCATGATGGCAGGGGAAAACAATGGCATGAGCAGAGGGGCGACATCACCTTCTGGGCAACATCAGATGGACAACAGCAACAGGAGAATGTACCAAACACTGTGAAGGGGAAACTGGCTATAATACCCATAAGCCCACTCCCAACAATAAACCGCCTCCAGGAGGCATTAATTCCCAAATCTCCATCAGCTGGGAGCCTAGAATTCCAAACACCTAAGTTTATGGGGGACACCTGAATCAAACCACCACAACATGTGTTCTCAGGGTTTTGTTTCAGTAATTATTGAATGAACTGAAATAGGACAAAAATGATCCTTGCTTTCTATCACTGAGAAGAAACTCTGAGGTGAATATCAGCTCTTTGAGGTGATCATTGACTCTGAAGTGAACATCATCAGCTCTCTGAGGTGATCATTGACTCTCCAAGGTGATCATCTCCTCTCTGAAGTGATCATGTTCTCTCTGAGGTGATCATCTCCTCTCTGAAGTGATCATGTCCTCTCTGAGGTGAACATCGGTTCTCTGAGGTGATCACGTCCTCTCTGAGGTGAACATCGGTTCTCTGAGGTGATCATGTCCTCTCTAAGGCGAATATCGGTTCTCTGAGGTGATCATGTCCTCTCTGAAGTGATCATGTCCTCTCTGAGGTGATCATCTCCTATCTGAGGTGAACATCTCCTCTCTGAGTGAACATCGTTCTTTGAGGTGATCATCTCCTCTCTGAGGTGAACCTCGGTTCTCTGAGGTGATCATTTCTCTGAGGTGAACATTGGTTCTCTGAGGTGATCATCTCTCTGAGGTGAACATTGGTTCTCTGAGGTGATCATGTCCTCTCTGAGGTGAACATTGGCTTTCTGAGAAATTTGGAGCTGATTGGACTGATTCATCTCCTGGTTTCTATACCCATTTCTGTCTCCGTCAGATTATTTTTACTATTTACCACTTCTGCACAAATGTAGGAGTTATTGAGGGGAGGTAAGGTGAAACTCAATTAATTTTGCTTTTTATTACTGACTGGTTAAGAAGATTGAAAAGTAAAGGAAGTTAAAATAGTCCGAAGGAGGAATGTAAAAATATCTGATCTCATTATCATTTCATTCTCTGCCTCAGATGATTTAGTCATCTGCAATCAGATTTTTTTCTCTCTCTACAGAAGCATTAGTCATACAGGATTCTTTTAGGGGAACAGCAATATGGCTAAAGGCCTGGGAGAAATGTTTTGAGTGTTAAATAAAATCTGGATTCTAAAGAAAAGTGGAAAGATTGTTGACAAGACTCTAATGGATTAAAGCTTTGCAAGTGGGTGTGCTAATTAAGTCCACCTCATTCTGTGTGTCTTTGCTCACCTCCCTTGAAAAATTATGGTACCCCTGGCACGTTAACAAAGACCTCTTCTTGCAGTTATGGAATTGACAGGACCCACTGATGGATATGAAGTTGCACCCCCTTGAGAACCCATCGAGATTTCTCTCACGTATTTCTTAAGTTTTATCTTAATCTTGTATAAAAGATAATCTTTAGAAATTCTTTCCTCTATAGACTGCTCTGCTTTCCCATAAAATATACTTGCAAATAAGTCTGCAGAGTTTTCAACACAATGCCTGCAGCAACATCCATGATAAATCCTTTCTTGGCCTCAGCTCTCTGTAACCTTCTCCATCCCTCACAATGACACACACTTTCTCTCATTCATCTTTTATTACAATTCAATATTGTGCTTGAATATCATTAGCTTGTATGCAGCATTCCCTTCTCTCCCTCTTTTTCTTTAAAGGACAAACTACTGTTGTTGTGCACATTTCATCTGGAAATTGACTTTGGTGTTATAGGTTCTAATATATTTATACAACAGGTACAGAAAGGTATTGGAAAAAAGAAGAAATATTTTTAACATCGTAAACCTCTAGCAAAAATATGTGTGTAATAGAATCTGGTACTGTGGTATTACACACATTACAACTGTCACTGTGACTTAGAGCCTTAGTTTAGCTGAAAGAAAATCTATAACCCCAGAAATGCAACAACGCCTGAGTCACAGTTCAGGGTAATAAATGTTTTTCACAGAATACTGTAATCCATATTTCCAAAGCTGATGCAACAAAGGAATTTCTACTAGAAATCTTTCAATTTCATGGGTGGAGGCTCCAATGCAGAAAGAAACAGAGAAAGAGAAAAAAAGGATTTAGAAAAAAAAAATACACTTGAGTGACGTGATAAAGTACCCGGATGCTCAGAAGCCTTAGCCTAGGCTAGGGAATTCAGATGTCCAGTCCTTTCTTCTGATGGAAAGTCACAGAGGCAGAATTTATAGTTGATCTTATTTGAGCAACTTTAATGGTTTTCTTTGTAAAGGATATGCTCCCTTAAAGGGAGTTGTTTTATGACTAAAACAAGAAACTAGGAAGAGGAATCCCTGAACTTGATCCTGAAGATCTCTGTGCAAGCTGGGAAATGAGGGAATAAGGCCCAGCTTCATTGTTTTTGTCTAGTCCTGGGCTGGGACCAATAGTCTGAGGACCATGATCGAGTGCCTGTGGCTGCCAGCTGTGCTTTTCTCACTGGCGGCAGATAGAATCAGGGTGGCAAGTAGCATGTCAAATAGCAGGTTCAAGGGGAAAACTGGAAAAACCACAGTTTGATTTGGCAAGTCTTTCACCACCCAGAATAGACATTTTCAATATCAAAGCAGGAGCTAGAGTAGTTTTTTAGTTCATTTGAGGGAGCATCATTAGGGTTTCTATCCGCATGAGCCTGGGAATTTGAGGGCACAAAATGGGTTTGGCATTTTGTCACTTCTGAGTCACACCTTTATGCTCCTCTGATGTTCAACTCCTATAAATTCCTCAAGACCCACCCTTGTGCCCCTGTAGAAGTGTTTCCTTGTCACCTGTTAGCTCCAGAAGAAGCATACTTGTATTCCGTTTAGACCATTTATGATGCTCTAAAGTTAGTTGCTCACATGGGCAGCAGATCAATTTGCTGAAGTTCAATTCCCCAAAGCCATTTAGCTAAATTAAATTCACCAAAAGTCAATTGAGGAAATCAATTTGCCTAAAGCAAGTTTTGCTACAAGTCTGTGATTTATTCATCATAAGCTCGTTGACGGCAGGCACCATGTCTCACTCACTGTTGGTGCTCCTCCACAAGGCAGAGTATATTGCTTGGGGTATTGGGAGGGTTTGTGGATGGCTGCTGCTGATTGAATTTAATTGAATATAATTATAGTACAGATGGAATAGTTTCATATTACCCTTGATTTCCCACATGTTTATCTTTTCCATCGTGGTGAAAAGGAGCAGGCCACACCTAGCTGGAGTGCAGAGACCTCAAGATATGCTTCAGCCATGCTGCCCTGTAGGCATCAGGTTTGCATAGATTTAGGTGAGAAATTTGGTCTTTTATTAGACTGAGAATCTCTTAGCTCCTTAGTAGCTTGTGGTCTACTTGCTTTACTATAGCTTCTTAGAAGAGTTCATCTTTGTGTACATTCATTTCTCTAGCTCTTTCATTTAGTCTTGTTGCTGTTTCATTTCATAGTCAAGTCATGTCATTGGTTATTGCCACACCTAAACTCCTTATGTTGAATTTTAATCTCTCCTCTGACAGTATTTGTAAATGGGACTTTTGATAGATGATAAATGGAGCCCTCATACAGAGGGTCAGTGCTCTTATAAAACAGAGCCCTTGGGCTGGAGAGATGACACAGCTGTTAAGATGCTTACCTGCAAATCCTAATGACCTGGGTTCAATCCCTTATTACCCACGTAAAGGCCGATACACAAAGTGGTGCATGTATCTGTAGTTCATTTGCAGCGGCAAGAGGCCCTGGCACACCCATTCCCTCTGTTTGTCTCTCTTCCCTCTCTCACTCTGACTGCAAATAAATAAATAAATAAATAAATATTTAAAAAGAGACCCCAGAGACCCCCTTTGGACTTGTACTATGTAAAGGTACACAAAAAGATGGCTGTCTCCAAACCAAGAAGTGAACTCTCAACAGACACTAGATCTGCCAGCAGTTTGGTCTTGTATTCCCAACTGTCCACAATTGTGAGGAATACATTTCTGGTGTACATAAGCTAGCTGGTGTATTGCATTCCCAACAGACTAAGACAGAAATCAGTACCGAGCAGTGGGTTACTGCAGGGACAAAGATCTAGAAATGCAAACATGGCTTTGGAACCAGGTAATGAGTATAGTGAAAAAATTTTTGAGGTACATGCTAAAAATACGGACTTTAAGTCCAGTGAGGGCTCAGGAAGAAAAGAGGGAAAGCTGAGAGTAAACCTCACTTACAGATACCCATGTAAAGATGAATGGGATGTTGATCGGGATATGGATGAAAGACCATTATGATGAGGTCACAGACAGAAATGAGCAACATGTTATTGGATAATCTGTTAAAAAGTGACAAGAAACGGGATGTTTAGTGTAAGAATGAACTTGCCAGCATGGAATTGGACATTTACCTGATTAAATCTCTAAGCAAAGTGCTGAAAGATCAGACTAGCCCCAAGTAGCAAATAGTAAAACTTAAGAGAGAAATGCAGGCTGGAGAGATGGCTTAGCGGTTAAGGCACTTGCCTGCAAAGCCAAAGGACCCAGGTTTGATTTCCCAGGACCCACATAAGCTAGATGCACAAGGTAGCACATGCGTCTGGAGTTTGTATGCAGTGGCTGGAGGCCCTGGTGTGCTAATTCTCCCTCTCTCTCTCTACCTCTGCTTATTTCTCTCTCTCGAAAATAAATAAATAAAAATGAAAATATTTAAAGAGAGAGAGAAAAGAAGGGAGGGAGAGAGGGAGGGAGAGAGAAATGACTTAAAGATAGAACTGTTTATCCAAAAGGAGCAGAACTTAAAGATTTGGAGAACATTCAGCCTGTACATACTGGGAAAAAAAAACAGGATACATATTTAAGTGAGGATACTGAGAACATGGCCAGAGACCATCTGATAAGGAGATTATTCATAACTCTTGATGAAAGGTGAAAGTCAGGTTCGCATTGCTGGCAGAAATCACCTGGCCAAGAGCAGCTTTTGGTGGTGGTGGGGGAGGGTTTATTTTGGCTTATAGACTCGAGGGGAAGCTCCATGATGGCAGGGGAAAATGACGGCATGAGCAGAGGTGGACATCACCCCCTGGCCAACATAAGGTGGATAATAGCAACAAGAGAGCGTGACAAACACTGGCATGGGGAAACTGGCTATAACACCCATAAGCCCGCCCCCAACAATACACTGCCTAGAGGAGGCGTTAGTTCCCAAATCTCCATCAGCTGGGAACCTAGCATTCAGAACATATAGGTTTATGGGGGGCACCTGAATCAAACCACCACAAAAGGTAAGAGACTGTTCAAGGTAGTAGAAAAATGACCCTGAAAGTGATTCAGAGATCTTTTTGGGTGCCATGCTATCACATGGCCAGCTGCAAGGGTCGCTGGAACTGGGTGGGTTCAAAGGGTAAGTCTTCCTCTGTGGTTCCTCATGTAGGATAGGGTGCCCCCACTTAGTACCTTATAAGTAGGGCCCCTCAGAGTGCTGTGGTATGTACTATGCCAACAAAAGAGATGTGGGGCTCAGAAAGTAACTACAGGGCTTTCCCACAGAGCCCTGAGGGTAACATCACCCCAATAGTCCTGCAAGGCAGAGCACTGAACCAGTGAGAAAAGAAAAATATTTGTTTTGAGATAAGGTCTCAGTATGTAGCTCAGGCTGGCTTCACACAGGTGGTCATCCTACCTCAGCTCCTGAGTGCTATGATAACAGGCATGTACAACCATGCCTCGCAAAGAGCGGGGAAAAAAAAAGAGCCTTAAGGTTTAATATTGTTTGCACAACTAGACTTTGGAGTTATTTGGAACCTGTCACCTCTTTCTTCCTTTCTGCTTCTCCCTTTTGGATCAGGGATGTCTATGCCATGCTATGCACATGACTTCACAGGCTCATAGATGGTGAGGAATTGGGCCTCAGGATAAATTGTTCCTTGAGTCTCTTTCATGTCTGATTTAGATGACATTTAGGTGGGACTTTAGAGTTCTGAGGTGCTGAGGGAATGAGAAAATCTCTAAGGCTTCTGGGATGGAATGAATATACTTTGTATATGAGAAGAACATTAATTTTGGGGGGTTAAGGATGGACTGCTATATTCTTTTTTTTTTTCCATTTTTTTGAGGTAGGGTCTCACTCTAGCTCAGGCTCACCTGGAATTCACTATGTAGTCTCAGGGTGGCCTTGAACTCACGGCAGTCCTCCTGCCTCTGTCTCCTGAGTGCTGGGATTAAAGGTGTGTGGACTGCTATATTCTTAATGTTTGTTCCCTTGAAATTCATTTGGAAACCTAGTTTCCTCTATGACAATATTGAGATATGAGATCGTTGGAAGGGGACTAGGTCATTAGGGTGGAGCCCTCATCTCTTATCAAATAGACCCCTGGACGCTGTCTTGGCATTTCTGCCACGTCAGGACACTGAGAAGCTGCTCATGAACCAGAAAGTGAACTCTCCCCAAACATTGTATCAGCCAGTACCTTGATCTTGTCCAGAATCATGAGAAATAAATTTCTATTGTTCCTAAGCCATCAATTCTGTTATATTCTGTGATAGCACCTGAATGGACCGAGATAGTTATGAGAAATAGATTGAGTAGCTTGTCTGTTTTCTTTTTTTCTTTTCTTTTCTCTTCTCTTCTCCCCTCCTTTTCCCTCCCCTTCCTCCCTTCTTCTCCTTCTCCTTCTTCTTTTGAGGTAGGGTCTCACTCTGGTCCAGGCTGACCTGGAATTCACTATGTAGTCTCAGGGCAGCCTTGAACTCACGGCGATCCTCCTACCTCTGCCTCCCGAGGGCTGGGATTAAAGGCGTGCGCCACCACACCTGGCTTTGTCTGTTATTTCTAAGAATTTACAATTCAGACATTAACAGTACACAGAGCTCTGTGAAACTGTACTCTTATGGATGAGCGTAGCTATGTGGATATGTCAGACCTACGAATTGGCCACTATCAGTTGCTTCATCCCTTCCCTGCCACAGAGGTCTAGTTTGCTAAGGTACTGGTGACCATCTGCCCTAGGGATAACAGTGCTCTAAGTTTAGAAAATCAATGATTTGTTTCTTCTTAGCAACCTGTTTCTACTGGTGGTCTAGGAGTTGTGCTAATCAGATTTTCATCTCTGTGACAAAAGACCTGATACAAACAACCCGAAAGAGGAGTGTGTTAAAGATTTCAGTTGATGGTCACTTGGCTTCTGTCACACTGGGCCTTGGCAAGGCAGAAGACTGTGGCTGGGAGCAAGCAGAGGAGCAGAACTGCTCACCTCATAGCAGCTGACAAGAAGCAAGATAGGGGTAGACAGGAGGAGGCGGGGAGGGGAGAGGAGAAAGGGGATGCAGAGGAGAAGTACAAAGAGGACAGGAAGAGCCAGGTGTGCTGGCACGCACCTTTAATCCCAGCACTCAGGAGGCAGGGAAGGATCGCTGTGAGTTCAAGGCCACCCTGAGACTACATAGTGAATTCCAGGTCAACCTGGGCTGGAGTGAGATGCTACCTCGAAAAACAAAAAAACAAAAACACAAACACAAAAACAAGAACAAAAACGAAAAAAAGAAAGAGGACAGGAAGGAGGAGGAGAAAGAAGGGACAGGAGACAGGAAAAATGTTCAAAGTCATGCCTCCAGTGACGTCCTTCCCCTAATTGGTCCTCACCTCCTAACAGTCCATTCAGCTGAGTCCATCCAAGGATCAGTCCAATGAGGTTAGTGCCCTCATGATGAAATCATCTCTCAAAACTGCCACCATCTAGGGACAGAGCCTGTGGGGGACATTTCATGTACAAACCGTAACAGGAATGCATGTCAAACTTCTAGTCACTTTTGTTTGATTTTCGCTGTTTCATTATTATGTTTCATTTGTGAGATGGTCTGTCTCCTGTGTTGTCCAGGCTGGCCTCAAACTTGGGATTCTCCTGCCCCAGCTTCCCAAGTGCCAGGATTACAGTTATATATCCTGTGTCTGGTTGGTTTTCTGCTATTTTCTGCTGAAAAAAAAATCCTAACTAAAAGCTGTTGAACTTTATGAAATATATTGTCCTTGACAATATCTATTTGGTAGATGTTTCCTGAGCTTTCTAAAACCCATAATTTTTAGAGCCAATCAGATCTGTGATCCAATTCTGATCTCATCCTATTTACTAGCTGTGTGACCTTGGGCAGTGGATCCAACTTTCTGTCTGTCATTTACTTTATTTGTAAGATGAGGTTAATCAAAGACACACACACACACACCTCAATTTAAGGCAGATATTATTATATTGGAATATTACAAAAGTGTTGTAACTGGGAGACAGGGAGACACAGTGTGAAAAGTTGAATTTTTACTGTTGTATAAATCTGTCACCAAGGCGGCACAGACTTCCCTTTGCAAGTTCTTGGTCTTATTGATAAAAGAATTTAAGAAATGACTCAGAAGGGAACTCTAGGACAATTTATTGCAGAGAGAAAAAGCCACAGGGTAGGCAAGCTGGAGACCTTGGTAGCAGCTGGGAGGAGGAGAGATAAGAGGACAAAAAAAGAAACTTACATGTTGACCCGTGTAAATAAGAAAAGATACTCTTTGGAGGACAACGTTGGCACAACCAGAGAACTATATTCAAAGAGCCTTTGTTCCTTGTGGTTTTTACTGAAGGGACACAAGATTCTTCTCTTGGTGACATGTTCCTTAGGTGAGAAAGCAGTGCTCCATCCTTTCTGGCTGAGCAACAAGGATGTTTAACTGTATGTTTGACTTTAATGTTTGGTTTTGCTTTGTATTCAGCTAAGAGCTGCTGTGGGTGACCTAGCACTCAGGACACATCTAAAGTAGGAAGGAATGGTAACTAATTGCCAGTTTAAAGCTCCTGCCATGGGCCCATCATTGCACTTCGTTATAACAGAAACAGCTTGAGGCTCTTTATCCCTTACTGGAAGGCTGGTGCTGGTTTAATTTGCATCTAGCTATGGACAGCCAATGTTGAAAAATTTGCCATTATTGTGTTTGAAATCTTCCTCTCTTTAAAACAAAGCTTATTTTCCTATCTACCAGGATACTATTGATCCCTGATCATGCCATTTGTCTCAGAGGAAATATACTGATATTTGTGTATCTCCAATGGTGTCTGGGAAGTTGATGGCTTTAGACGGCCTTTAAATTCCCTTCCTTCCTGCCTAGCATCCCCTATCAAACTCATGACTCCCTTACTGGCCCTCACTCCACCTCATAACATCCAGGCTGAGGATATGGGGAGGTTTCCTTCCAGATGTTGTTTTCCCAACATTCTGGCTTCTGGGGTTCCTTGAATCAGTGTCTCAGGGGCATCTGGGGGAGCAGACACTTCTGGTGAGAGCAGGAGGAAGAGCAAAGTCAAGTACATGACAGGACAGACACAATGCAGACACTGTTCTCTGGGCTGGAGCAGCTGCTGTGAGCTCAGTGTTGTCAGGAAGGTGGGAGAGGCCTGGCTCTGAGCAGGGCTCTGAGGGCCCTCAGCAAGCCCAATGCGGAGGAGTCCCCTTTCCTCATGCATCTGGCCAAGGCACACTTCCAGGAAATGTTTCATTGCTTATCTCACTTTCCCGACCCCCCACAGCCTTTCTTATTGCTTAACCAGTTCAAACAAAGACTGTTGTTCTTTCTTTGAAAGGCCCCTGCGTAGGGTTCTCAGTTCCTGCAGACAGGAAGCAGTCCAGTCTTGCTTGTAGATTCCTTGGCTCTTGTGGTTAATGTCGCTTGCCCTGGTTGCACTTGTCACAGCTGGGCTTGGTCCCCTTGCTGCCATCTTCTGATGCTAAGCCTGGAGCTGGAGCCAGGCACCTTCCTACTGGGGCCCTGGGGTTTTCCTCACATAAATCTGTGCAAATGGTTAATTCCATGCATTGTGGTGTACTCCACATGAGAAGATACTTTGCCTTCTAATTTCTGGTGGTGTGTATGGGGGGGGGGAGGGCACATACATAATTATGTTAGTTGCAAGGAGAAACTGATTTTTGGTGTAAAAATGAGATTAAAAAACAAAAAAAAATGATGGAGAAAGAGAAGAAATATACACTCCTTTGGGCTATGCATGGTGGTGCACACCTCTAATCCTAGTATTTGGGAGGCTGAGGTTGGAGACTGCCTGTGAGTTTGAGGTCAGCCTGGGGTTACAGAGTGAGTTTCAGGTTAGCCTGGGCTAAAGTAAGATCCTGCCTCAAAAAAACCAAAGAGAGAGAGAGTGAGAGCGAGAGCGAGAGAAGAGAGAGAGAGAGAGAGACATAAAGTTATATGTTTTAAATAAAAATCCCATAGTCTATTATTAGAACCAGTGGTCACAGTATAGATGTATTATATATTACATATTTTTGTCACATATATATTTACACTTACCAACTCTGTCCATGGGAAAGATACAAAAATAATGATCAACCCAGTAATGGCATGGCTTATATTTTTTGGCCCAGTGTGGTCTCCAAATCTCATTTCCCTCTAAAAGGAACTTAAGGGCATCTGGAAGGAATGGCTGATTCAGGTATAAGTTGGGAAAGAGACAAAATGATTCTAGGACATCTCGTCATACTAGATATCAAGGATGAGATCAAAGAGTATTAGAGACGTCGGAAGAAGTCATGAAGTGACTCGAAGAGGTTCTCAAGGGCAACCTTAACATCAATGGGATAATCGTTGCAATGGAATTAAACACAGAGAGCATCTTTAAACCCATGGGCAGGAAGTATTAGTTGAAGAAAGTTCCTGAACAATCCTTTTTAAGGTGTGTGGAGGAACTCATTATTCAAAATGAGGTAAGTAGAGAGAAATAATCAAAGATTTATCTTGCTCTTTTATAGTGCTGCGTACTCAGAGAAGCTTTGTAGTTATCGTAGCTAATACATGAAGAAAGAATAATACAACTGGACCACTCCCTTTTCTTAATCTTTAATGGGTTGTTGAATGCTGGCAATGCTCATCACTGGTTGCCAATTATACAGTATAGAGCTAACCAGGCATATCGGCACCTAGAAAGCTGGTCTTGCTGTGGAGCTCTGGCTGGTCTGGGACTTGCTTTGTAGGCCAAGCTGGCCTCCATCTTGGCAAATCTCCTGTGTCACTCAGCCTCCTAAATGTGGGATTATAGGCATATGCCAGTATGCTTGGCTCAAAAAGTTCTTGGTTGATTAAAAAAAAAAATCAAACGCAGATCAGGCCAAACCCAGATCTATCTGCAAAAGCACCTGAACTATGGAGAGAGAGGAGCAATGATGCCATGATGATGCAATCAGCAAAATCCAGACTGAAATGCTACAGAACAAACTGGTTTGCTCAAATACCTTGCAAGGCAGAAGAGGGGAGAATTTACAGATTAAAAAGGACTTAATAGATTCTTACGAGGATTTTGGTTCAAGTTTAGGATGCTTTTATTAGATAGTTGGAGAGCGTTGGATATTGACTGGATATTGGATGACAGGAATTAGTATCAATTTTTTTAGGTATGATAATATTATAATAATTTTTAAAAAATATTATAAATTTATGGATGAAAGATATGTAAGAAATTTGCTTCAAAAGGAATTGGGGGGTTAGGCACTTCTTGATTTATGAATGTCAAGTTACTGTTTTGCCTTATTGCATAAGGTAGTCAAATAAAGCAGACAAAACTTGAAAAAAAAAAGGAATTGGTGGGGGCTGGAGAAATGGCTTAGTGGTTAAGGCACCTGCCTGCTAAGCCTAAGAATGTCAGTTCTAATCTCCAGGTCTCACGTTTAGCCAGATGCAAAAAAGTGACACAAGGGTGCAATGCCGCACTGGATTTCATTCACAGTGGCTGAGAGGCTGCTGGCGTGCCCATTCTCTGTCTTCCTCTCCCTCTCTCTCTGTTCTCTGTCTCAGGGTGGCCTCGAACTCACGGCAATCCTCCTACCTCTGCCTCCTGAGTGCTGGGATTAAAGGCGTGCGCCACCACGCCCGGATTTTTTTTTTTTTTTTTTTGGTTTTTCAAATTAGGGTCTCACTCTAGTCCAGGCTGACCTTGTAACCTTATGTAGTCTCAGGCTGGCCTTGAACTCATATTGATCCTCCTACCTCAGCCTCCCAAGTGCTGGGCTTAAAGGAGTATGCCACCATGCCCAGCTTTTAAAAATATTCCTTTTTTTAAAATAGATTTTTATTCTAGTGATAACTTAATTACTTTTCTCATTGCTATGACAAAACACCTGACAAAAGCAACTTAGGGAAGAAAGGGTTTATTTTGATCATGACTTAAGAAAGGATACAGTCCATCTTGGCAGGGAAAGCATAGCGGTGGGTCATATTGATCAGTGGTCAGGAAGCATAGTACGTAGGTAGTGGGACCAGGCTATCAAACACTGCAGCCCACCCCTAAATGGCTCCCTTCCTCCAGCAAGGCTCTGCTTCTTACAGACTACAATCTTCCAAACAGTGCCACCAACTGGGGATCACATGTATAAACCTATGACCCTATGAAAGACATTTCATAATCAAACTGCAAGTGGAAAAGGAGATGAAAAGTCAGGAAGGGATGAGACATTGTATAAACAGATCTTGCTAATAAAACTTACCTTCTTTTAGTCCCCCAGTATATTTCTCAGAACTATTTATTATTTCCTAAAATTCCAATTCCTTTCCCTTTGTTAGCATTTAAATCCCAAATTCTACAAGCTTCTTATTTCATATATATATATATGTATATATATATATTGGTTTTTCGAGGTAGGGTCTCACTCTAGCTCAGGCTGACCTGGAATTTACTATGTAGTCTTAGGGTGGCCTCGAACTCATGGCGATCCTCCTACCTCTGCCTCCTGAGTGCTGGGATTAAAGGCGTGTGCTATCACGCCTGGCATTCTACAAGCTTCTTTTAGCCATACTTTTCTGTGAACAACATACAGTATGCAAAGAAAACTGTGTATTTTCACTTATTAACTGGTCTTTTATCAGTTTAATTCACAAGTACTAAATCCAAGAGGATAGATGAAAAAGTTGTTTCCCTAGCATCTCCTGTTTTACAGATGAGGTAATGAGGTCAGAGATGATGTTTTTCAGGAGAGGCAATCGTATCTGGAGCAACAATATGCAGATCTAGCTCACTGTGACCTATCATGAGAGTTTATGTTTTGTTCCAGGCCAATAGCCTGTGGGGGTTGGGGAGAGATGGACTCTTCCATGTGGTGAATGGCTAACATTTCAGGCCACCTCTATCTTATGGCATCTCAATATGAACACAATTGCCAAGTCAAGGAAGAGAGTCATTCAAGATCAAGAATCAGCTCTTAAACGCATCCATCTGGAAGTGTTGGGCATCATTTCTGCATAGGCCGTCAGCTTCAAGGGAACAGGGAAGGTTAATCCTTCAAGGTGACAGGAAGCAGAAAAGAATCAATGTATCAGAGTCAGATGACATGGATGGGAAAACTGAGGAGAGTTTGATAAAGAGGTGATATAAAGAGGTGTTGGCCAGTTTCAGAGAAATCTGGACTTAATCGTAAAGCAGTAGGCAACTGTTGCTACACGGTGAGCTTGAACAGAGGGCGGCTGCTAGGATCTGATGAGACCTGAATTGTCCAGAAACCATCCCTCCTTGAGTAGAGGCAATGCAATCACTGCCGATCCATCGTCCCACAGGGAACATAACCATGGTGCTTTCAGACTCTGCTCGCGGTCTAGTTTCTTGCCTGTGCTTCCTAAGGGTTTAACTCTACCGGAAGCCACAGGAACAGGTTGTCCCTGATGCAATCTATACCAATCAGCCTCTGGTATAGGACAGAGTGTTGAAGGATGGAGAAAGGGATGTAGAAGAACAAATGAAGAATGACCAGCATGGCCAGATTTTACTGCATGTAGCATATTGAGCAAGTTTCTCAGCTCACTTAGCTGGCTGTTGCTGGAGCTGGCATTGTTTGCCGGCCCCTTGCTTTTGATCTTGGCTTGGTATCCTATGTATGTTTGCTGCTCTGTGAGGACCAGGTTTTTCCTGGGCTGATGAAAGGCAAACTTGATTAATTTTCTGCTGGACTTGAATCTGATAAATTATGAATCTGAAACTATTATGTGCTATGAATGGAACTTTGAGATAGGCCATTCTGGGGTCAAGAACATTGGTGCTCTTTCCATGGAATGGCCACAGGAACTGATAATTCTGTTTGCATGGGACATTTTCCACTTTAACCCTTAACAGCAGAACATATTTGTTCCTTCTTGGAATTCCTCATCTCTGACCCTAGTTCATTCCTGGAAGCAAGTTTTAGGGTTGGATCCTGTTCTGTCTATATAGATTAAAGCATAGGGTCAGATTCTCAGTACCAAACTATCCCTGTTGACTCTTGTTTTCCCTACCTACTTCTGGACATCATAGAAGTTTAGTATTATATATGATTTAGTTTATCTTATTGATCTTTTTGTTAAACACTTTAAGATTCCTTTATATCTATATCTATCTATCTATTTAAAATATTTTATTTATTTGTTTGTAGGCAGAGAGAGACATGCAGAAGAGAGACACAGAAAAAGAGAGAGAATGGATGTGCCAGGGCCTCCAGCCACTGCAAACGAATTCCAGATGCATGCAGTACTTTGTGCATCTGGCATTACGTGGGTACTGGGGAATTGAACTCAGAGCACTAGGCTTTGTAGGCAAGTGTCTTAACTGCTGGGTCATTTCTCCAACCCTAAATATATATATTAAAAATATTTTAGGGGCTGGAGGGATGGCTTAATGGTTAAGGTGCTTGCCTGCAAAGCCAAAGGACCTCAGTTCAATTCCCTAGGACACTTGTAAGCCAGATGCACAAGATGGCGCATGAATTTGGAGTTTGTTTGCAGTGGCTGGAGGCCCTGGCATGCCCATTCTTTCTCTCTCTCTCTTTCTTCCTCTGCCTCATTCTCTCTCTCAAATAAATAAATAAATAAAAATAAAATATTAAAAAATTATTTGTTATTTGCAAGCAGAAAGAGAATGAGAGACAGAAAGAGGGCATGCACACACTGGGGCCTCTAGCCACTGCTAATGAACTCCAAACACATATACCACTTTGTGCATCTGGTTTTATGTGGGTACTGGGGAATAAAACCCAGGCTATCAGGCTTTGCAAGAGAGCACCTTAACTGCTGAGCCATCTCTCTAGCCCTCATCTATATCTATCTACATATATATATATATATATATATATATATTTGGTTTTGCAAGGGTCTCACTCTGGTCCAGGCTGACCTGGAATTAACTGTCTCAGGGTGGCCATCGATCCTCCTACCTCCCTCATCTGGGATTATATCTATCTACATATATTTTGAGGCAAGCCTAACAGACTGGTCTTTTTTATGTGAGAGAGTGAGATCGAGAGTGAGAGTGAGAGTGAGAGAGAGTGAAAGAGAGAAAGTGAGAGAGAATTGGTGTGCCAGGGACTCCAGCCACTATAATGGAACTCAAAATGCATGCACTGGGCTGGAGAGATGGCTTAGCGGTTAAGGTGCCTGCCTCCTAAGCCTAAGAATGGTGGTTCCTGGCCTCGATATCCATGACCTTGCAGTGCCTAGCAACACCTTTTCAAGACCCTCAAAATAGAAGAAAAAGATAATGACATCAAATTAAGAGAGAGACTAATGGAGAGAGGGAGGGGATATGATGGAGATTGGAGTTCTAAAGTGGAATGGGGGAGGGAAATATCATGTGTTTTTTGTATGTAAGTATAGAAGTTGTCAATAAAAAAATAATAATAAAAAAAAAAAAAACAACGCTGGTTCCAATCTCCAGGTCCCACATTTAGCCAGATGCAAAGTGACGCAAGGGCGCAATGCTGCACTTGATCACAAGGGGGCACACACATCTGGATTTCATTCCCAGCAGCTGAGAGGCTGCTGGCGCGCCCAACTCTATCTGTCTTCCTCTCCCTTCTCTCTCTCTGTCTCTCTCTGTGTCTCTCTTCAAAAAAAAAAAAAAAAAAAAGATGCATGCGTTATCTTGTGTGCATGTGCAACCTTGCATGCTTGTGTCACCTTTGTGCACCTGGCTAATGTGGGACCTGGAGAGTCGAACATGGGTTCCTAGGCTTTGCAGGCAAGTGTCTTAACCACTAAGCCATCTCTCCAACCCCTCATCTATATTTTAACATGGAAAATAGTAGCTATATAAGTAGGGTGCAAGAGATAACTGAAACAGAAATAATAAGCCATTCCTAATTCCACACATTGAACAGTCACTAATGACAGGTACTTACCTCTGCTTCCTACTGGCATGGAGTTAATTTTAATCCAGTGTCATAATCCAAAATGTGAGCTACCATTGGCCATGCTGGTAATTTTCAGCTGCTTAGGACATTAAGGGTAGTCTCTTACCATTAAGAAGAGGTAACACTCAGGGTTTATTTATCTACATCTGAGCGAAGATTTCATGTCTTGTTTATATCAGGAAGAAACTAGTAATATGTAATGTAATATGATTACATTTTCTTAGCATTTTAGTTTCCAAAGTGCTCTTTCACAATTATCTTCTCTTTTGATCTGTCTTCTCTCTGAGTCAGAGATGGATGGAAGAGGTGGTGTTATTATTCCTATTTTTGTTCATAAAGAGATAGAGTTTAAAAAAATCTCTAAACAAACCAAAACAGAAATAGTGGGGGCTAGGGTGATGGCTCAGTGGTTAAAAGTGCTTGCTTGCAAAGCCTGTCGACCCAGGTTCAATTCCCCAGTACCCTCATAAAGCCAGATATACAAAGTGGTGCCCCCACTATCACACTGCATAAAAACATATTAAAATAGAGATTCAAGAAGGTTATTTGTCTTGCCTAGAATCTTGTGGATGAGATCAGAAGTAAGGCTGGACTCTAGCTGTCTTGTGTCAGTCTCTTTTTACTCCAGCAGCTGACCAACCTGTGAGTTGAGCAAGACAGGATATGGATTACAGGGGTGTTATGCCTCTTACTGATGACTTAACCATCATGGCAGGTATATGTTCAATGAAATTTGCTTGTTTCCAAGACAACAGGATTCAAACAAAAAACTTCAATTGCTTCAGAGAAAGCAAATTCACTGTCATTTCCACTTTTGTTTTTATTTTTTTTTTGGTTTTCTGAGGTAGGGTCTCACTCTAGCCCAGGCTGACCTGTAATTCACCATGTAGTCTCAAGGTGGCCTTGAACACTTGGCGATCTTCCTACCTCTGCCTCCTGAGTGCTGGGATTAAAGGCGTGTGCCGCCATGCCCAGCTCCATCTTCTTTTTAAATTCATTTTTTTGTTTATTTATTTGAGAGCGACAGGCAGAGAGAGAAAGAGGCAGATAGATAGAGAATGGGCACGCCAGGGCCTCCAGCCACTGCAAACGAACTCCAGAGATAGATATGGGTTCTGGGGAATCGAGCCTCGAACCGGGGTCCTTAGGCTTTACAGGCAAGTGCTTAATTGCTAAGCCAACTCTCCAGCCCCATCTCCATCTTTTTTTTTTTTAATATATATATATTTTTTATTTATATTATTTTGATTTTACATTCATGGTAAAGGATCCATTGTCCTCCAGATGCTCCCTCTTTCAAAAGGGACCCTTTTGGGAATCTGGGTCAAGCATTTGAGGTTGGTTAAGAGTTCTGGGGGAGTCGCATAATGCCTCCAACTATGGGGGTCAATCTTTCCGCCCCCTCTACAGGCAAGTTTTCCTGAGCCACATTGGGGTCATTTTAGTTCTGCTTCATCTCTGTGTCTCTGGATCTCTGGCTTAGTTGGAGGTGGATGTTCTCTGTGTTTATCTCCTTTTCTGGTTTTAAACTGAACTCTTGCCCTTCCCCTGGATGGTTGTTCTACAGCATAGCTGATCCTCCCTTTTGATGTCCACCTGGCAAATTCTCCAAGTGCCAGAAATAATTAGAAGGGATGACCAATGTTTTAGAGGAAAGAGCCCACATTTGGTGGTATCTTGATCTTGGAGACTGAGCTCATTTTTTGTACCAATTTAGTTCCAGCAATCAAAGTGGAAAGACAAAGTCTAAGATACCCAGCTGGAAACAATATAATATACACAGTAGTGGCAAACAGCCATGGTGGGTAACCAATCTTGATTTGGCTAATAGATCCATTTTTAAAGAACTACATATTTTGAGGGCAAAGTGCCAGAAATAATTCAGCCAAATAGTTCCAAAGAACCCCCGATGGAGCAAAAAAGTCAAAGAAAGGAAACAATATACACATATATACACACACACACGTATGTATATATGTATATATGTGTATACATACATATGTATGTGTGATTTTGCTTTGAGTTTGCTTGAATTTTCTTGTCAAATGGCTTGAAAGTATTTTCTTTGATTCTTTGGCTTTAATTTTTAGTTTCTGCTGTGGAGATCAGGAGATTTTTTTGAGCAGAGCCAAGACTGAATACATTCTTTACACTGGCTGCATACCAAATTTTGTTACTGTTTTTATTAACCTATCTTATTATGGGATAGAAAATTGGAGGCTCTTTTCAATTTCTTCCAGTCTGACATTTAATTCTTTCAGCACTTTTTTTTTCAAGGTAGGATCTCACTCTAACTCAGGCTGACCTGGAATTCACTATGGAGTCTCAGGGTGGCCTCGAACTCACGGGGGGCAATCCTCCTACCTCTGCCTTCTGAGTGCTGGGATTAAAGGCGCGTGCCACCATGCCCAGCTTCTTTCAACACTTTTTGAGTGATTGTTCTCCAGAAGGCCCACTTCTAAGAATTGAGGATTTGGATATGAGGAAGGCTCATCATTTAGTGGCTTGTATCTAATGTACTTTGTTGTCTGGTCTTCAAAGCTAAATGATAGAAATATAACCCTGGTGGGGGTCACAAACTGAGGCCTCATTTACCTTGTCATACTGTCAATGAACACTACCCTACATCTTACTGAAAGCAGGCATTCTGCTCATGTGAGTGTTTCCAAAGTGAACAAAAGCAAAGTGTATCATGGAGAGTCAGTATCTAGAATATCAAAAAGAATTCTCAAAATCAGTAAGAAATAAACCAGCACACAAATGAGTGATGTAAATATAAGATTCACAAAAAAGGAAAACAGGAGTCTAAAGAATGGCGTGCAACTTCACCAAGCTTAGGTACATCTTCAGTTTTACCTAGCAGTGTGGTAAAAATGAAAAGCTTATGGAGTGTTACTGAGTTGTGGGAAGACAGCTACTCTTCTGTGCTTCTGATGAAAATGGGAAAACGATCCTTGTCTTTGGGTATGCAATTTGAGATGGCCTTTTTCAGATGGAAAATGATTTCATCCTCCTACCCTGTGTTTCTCTTTTTGGCATAGGAGAAAGCAGAGGGGTTCACAGCAGCACTGTTTACATCAAGGATGATTAGGAACTATCTGTTGCAGTTACCTTCTCTTTGCTGGGATAAATCACCTGACCCAAAGCAGCTGATGGGAGGAGAGTTTTTATTTTATCTTATAGTCTTGAGGGGAGATTCCCAACTGCAGGGGAGAATATGGATGAGCAGAGGCTGGACATCACCTCTGTCACAGCAGGTAGAAAACAGCAGCAGGAGAATGTGCTGAATTCTGGCAAGGGAGAACTGGCTGTAACACCCCAAAGTCTGCCCCCAATACCACACCTCCTCTAGAAAGACTTCACCTTCCAAACTGCACCAGCTGGGGACCAAACGTTCAAAATACATGAGTTTATGGGGGACATCTGATCCAAACCACCGCACTATCTAAGTCTTTGATGTCAGGGAGTGAATAGATAAGATATAGTATGTTTACATGGCAAACTACTATGCAGAAATGCAGTGGAAAAATTAGCACTATCTGCATCAAGATGAACTGATCTATAAAAAGTAGAAAATTTGAAAAAACAGAGGTGACTTCTGGGTAAGATGGCTGCATAGAAGTCACACCAAACCAGCCTGGGGGGATTTAAGCAAAACCACAGCAAAATATACTTTTCTTCCAAGAGTGAAGGTGTATAGGTTTTATTCAGCCAAAGCAGAGAAGCAGGAGAGACCAAGATCTACCAGAAAGGAGGAAACCGACCAGAATCCCATGGGGGCTCTTGTGGCCCATGCGGATCCGTGTGCCCACCTGGCTTGGAGCTCAGCTGTAGGAGCAAAGACCAAACAAGGGGATTTTCCAACCTCACCAAACCTTAAGGGAAGACAGTGGAGATCCGCTAAGGAGCTACTGAAAGGGTTACAGGTGGTACCAGCTGAGCAATTTCAGTATAATTCCAGGCTTCTCCCATCCCCCAATCTCCAGAACCATAAACCTCCAGAAAATATATTCAGCCCCTGGTGGCAGGGCATCCAGCACAGCTGATCAGAGCACCAGCTTCACAGCACAACATGGAGGGATAGAGTTGGGCACCCAGCATTGGTGAGATTGGAAGCCACCCCAAAAGGTGACAACATCGACTAACAAAAGAGCAGGTACATAAGCCTGCACTGAAAGTGCTAATCTCTCTTTCCATGTCAGGGCAAGTTATAGGTTACATATTCGTGGTTGGCTTTACTCTTTTTTTTTGTTTTTCGAGGTAGGGTCTCACTCTAGCCCAGGCTGACCTGGAATTAACTATGTAGTCTCAGGGTGGCCTTGAACTCACGGCGATCCTCCTACCTCTGCCTACCCAGGGCTGGGATTAAAGGCGTGCGCCACCATGCCTGGCTTGGCTTTACTATTTTTAATTAAGCTGTATTTAGGGGTTGGCTATTGTTGCCTTTGATGCTTTCAGATGCATAGGTTCTTTGTCTTTTTCTTCTGCCATTATTGGGAGCAGGGTCTGATTCAGACTCAGGCTGACCTGGAATCCATTTCAGAACAGAAATCTCAACCTCCCAGCAGACAGGATTAAGGGTGTAGAACAACACACACTCTTAGGGATCTTGGCTTTATAAGGTCATCTGTTTGTTTCAATCCCCACATTTGCATACTCTGTGCTGATTTTTATTGAATGTGTATATTTCCAGACCTTCATGGACGAACTAACACTACTGCTTCTCAAACTTTCCATAATAGAAAAGGAAGGAACTCCTTCTACAAAGCCAGCATCACCCTGATACCAAAACCAGACAAAGACAGAACAAACAAACAAAAAATACATATCAATCACCCTCATGAACATAGATGCAAAAATTCTGAACAAAATACTGGAAAACAATACAAGAATATATTAGAAAGGTTATTCACCCAACCAAGTAGACTTTATCCCAGAGATGCAGGGATGGTTCAACATATGCAAATTGATAAATGTAATACACTATATAAATGGACAGGACAAAAATCACACGATCATCTCTATAGATGCAGAAAAGGCATTTGACAAAATTCAACATCCCTTCCTGGTAAAAGTCCTACAGAAACTGGGAACAGAAGTAACATATCTCAACATAATAAAAGCTATTTATGACAAACCTTCAACCAATGTAATACCAAATGGGAAGAACTAGAAGCTTTTCCACAAGTTCAGGAACAAGACAAGGGTGTCCACTGTCCCTACTTTTATTTAATATAGTACTGGAAGTCTTAACCATAGCAATAAGGCAAGAGACACTTATAAAAGTTATACAAATTGGAAAGAAAGAGATCAAATTATCATTATTTGCAGATGATATGATTCTATAGATAAAGGACCCTAAAGGCTCTACCAGAAAACTGTTAGAGCTGACAAACACTTTTAGCAATGTAGCAGGATACAAAATAAACACACAGAAATCCTATATACTAATAACAAACATGTGGAGGATGAAATCAGGGAGTCTTTCCCTTTCATAATTGCCTCAAAAAAAAAAAAAAAAAAAAGTACCTTGGACTAAACCTAACCAAGGAAGTGAAGGATCTCTACAATGAGAACTTTAAAACACTCAAGCAAGAAATTGCAGAGGCCCCTAGGAAATGGAAAGGCATCCCATGTTCTTGGATTGGAAGAATCAATATTGTGAAAATGTCAATCTTACCAAAAGCAATGTACACATTTTATGCAATCCCCATTAAAATTCCAATGGCATTCTTCATGGAAATAGAAAAAACAATCCTAAAATTCATTTGGAAGCACAAAAGCAACCTCAAATAGCCAAAACAATTTTGAGCAACAAAAATAAGGCTGGTGAGCTCTGATTAAGATAGCAACATAGGAACCACGCCAAAACAGCCTAGGGGAGAAAAAAAAAAAAACCCAGCAAAATATACTCTTCTACTAAAAAGTGAGGTGTATAGTAAATTATCAACTACAGCAGAAAAGTAGGAGAGATCCAGACTGTCTAGAGCCCATGGAAACAGGCAGAAGCAGCTCCAGCAGTGGCGGTAAGTTCCACGTGGCTGTAGCTGCCAGATTCTGCCTGAGCCACAGGAAAAAAAAAAAAAAAAAAAAGAAAAAAAAAAATAGGTGAGGGGATTTTCCACTCACATGGGCCTCCTTGCAAACTCAAGAAATGTGGAAGGAGGACAGCAGAGACCAACAGAGCAGCTTGTGAGGAAGAAGATAGTGAAGACTAGCGGGAGGACTTCAGCCTCCATCCACAGCCTCCCTCCCCCACCACCAGCACAAGCACCAGCAAGCACCAGAGACCTGGGCAAGGGAGCTCACCTACCCAGCACCTGGCACAATCAGAGCAGCAGCGACCCACAGACCCAGCCAGCCTTCCTGAGCCCACAGCACAGCAAAGTGGCCATGTAGCATAGCTGAGACCAAAGCCATCCCAAAAGGTAACTGGGATTATACCAGGTCAGTAACCAAATAAACCTGGTATATAAGCTTGCATCGGAAGGGCTAATTGTACCATCCATGTCAGGATAAATTATATGTTCAATCTGATGGAGGGTTGGATTTGACATTCTTAAATAAGCTATATTTCATGGTCCCGCCCCTGAACAGGGATACAGCCCAGCAGGCCAGTATCCCCCCCCCACAGCCTTTCTGAGCCCTGTGTGCAACCCCTGTCCCATTCTGCAGTCCTGCCCTGAAGCAGGGATACAGGCCAGCAGGTCAGTGTCCTCACCCTAGCCCTTCTGAGCCCTGTTTGCATGATCGCTGGTACCTGCCGCCAACTCTTCCCACCCACTAACAGGGACCCAAGCCAGCAGACCACTGTCCCTGCCCTAGCCTTTCTGAGCCCTGTGTGGGACCACAGGTCCTAATACCCGGTTTTTCCCAGGAAAAGGGACCCAGGCCAGCAGGCCAATGTCCCACCCTAGCCTTTCTGAGCCCTGCGTGTGCGATCGCCAGTACCTGCTACCAACTCTTCCCACCCATTAACCAGCACCCAGGCCAGCAGACCACTGTCTCTGCCCTAGCCTTTCTGAGCCCCACATGCACTGGCCATTGACCCCTCTCATCTCCAAACAGGGACCCAGGCCCCCACCCCAGCCTCTCTGAAATCCTCAGGCAATCTCTCTTGACCTCATTGCTGCCCCTCTACCCCAGGCCAGCAGGCTAGCATCCCAAACTCCAGGCTTTCTGTACCATTGTGATTGGCAGACCACAGTGAAAAAGGAATAGCATGAAAAATCAGATGCAAGTAAATCCAGCTAGAGTGCTCAGTCCCACAATGGATGTCACTAATGAAAACATAGAAGAGACAATAGGATCAGAACCCCAAAATGAAGTGACAAGCTATGCAACCCTGGCCAAGCAAATAGCAGAACTTGCAGAAACTCAACAAAGAGCCAATAATGGTATGAATGGTGTCCTTGCTAAATTAGACCTACTAGAAAAGAACCAGAAAGAGTTCCAAAGACAGTTAAATGATATGAAAGAGAGAGAGAGAGAGAGAGAGAGAGAGAGAGAGAGAGAGAGGAGGACCTCAATAACCAACTGGCTAAGCTCAATGGAGACATTAAAAAAATGCAGGGATGAACTCTAAGAAGCATTAAGAAAATCAGAAAATGACATGAAAAGGGAACTCGACAGAGGGATGGAAACTATACATTAAAAAGCAGTAGAAAATATGAACCAGAGCCGGGCGTGGTGGCGCATGCCTTTAATCCCAGCACTGGGGAGGCAGAGGTAGGATTGCTGTGAGTTTGAGGACACCCTGAGAATACAGAGTGAATCTCCAGGTCAGCCTGAACTACAGTGAGACCCTACCTCAAAAAACAAAAACAACAACAACAACAAAAAAAACAAAAACAATAACAAAAGAACCAAATTGTACAAGCCCAAACTCTATAGAAGCTAGAAGCTCTCAAGAATAGAGTCAGCCAGCCAAGTGGAGGATAGAAACTCAGAACTGGAAGATAAAACAGAAGAAACAGTTTATGAGTCCAAAAGTTTCAATAAGTTCAAAAATTTCTGTGAACAGAATATGAGGGAAATGTGGGATATGCTTAAATGCCCAAACATTCGAATCATGGGTATACCAGGAGGGGAAGAAATTCAGACCAGAGGCATGGAAAACCTGTTCAACAAAATTATTGAAGAAAACTTTCCCACCATCTCAAAAGAAAGTCCTATCAAGACACAAGAACAGACTGGACCAAAGGAGAAATTCTCCAAGACATATTACATTAAGACTCTAAACATCAACCACAAAGAGAAAGTCCTAAAAGCAGTTAGGGAGAAACAACACATTACCTATAAAGGAACACCCATCAGAATTACTTGAGACTTCTCAATGGAAACCCTAAAAGCCAGAAGAGCCTGGAATGGATCACTGCAAACTCTAAGAACTTATGGCTTCCATCCCAAACTACTCTATCCAGCAAAAGTATTCCTCACAATAGATGGCAAAAGAAAAAGTTTCCATGATAAAAGTCAGTTATGCAACTATATCAACACAAAGCCAAACCTACAGAAAGTACTTCAGGGAATTCTACACACAGAAGAAGCAAATAATCAATTGCAAGTGCCTGTGAGAAGCAGAAAACAATAACCAAACCGTGAGAAGGCACAAAAACTACAAAGACCAAGAAAATACCAAACCACATAAACCACCAGAATATGGCAGATATTAAATCAAACCTCACAATTATCACCCTAAATATTAATGGCCTTAATTCACCCATCAAGAGACATGAGCTAACAGGGTGGATCAGAAAATTAGACCCCTCAATCTGTTGTCTTCAAGAAACCCATCTCACCACTAAAGACAGACACCTCCTCTGGGTGAAAGGGTGGAAAATGATATTCCAAGCAAACGGAAACAAGAAACAAGCAGGTGTAGCTATACTTATATTGAATAAAATTGACTTCAAACCAAAAGTAATCAAAAAAGATAAATAAGGCCACTTCTTGCTCATCAAGGGAACTATCCAACAAGAGGATATCACAATCATCAATGTTTACACACCAAACACAGGTGCACCACAATTCATAAAACAAAATCTACTTGACAACAAAACAGAAATAACCACCAATACCATCATAGTTGGAGACTTTATTACTCCACTATCGGCAATAGACAGATCATCCAAACAGAAAATTAAAAGGGAAGTAGGAGCGCTCAACAACACCATAGATCAAAGCTTCTAAAATCTACAAAGAACTCCAAAACCTAAACAATAAAAAATCAACCCACTCACAAAATGGGGCAGAGAACTGCACAGGGAGTTCTCAGAAGAAGAAATACAAATGACAAACAAACACTTAAGAAAATGTTCAACATCCCTAATCAACAGGGAAATGCAAATTAAAACATCTGTGAGATTCCACCTTACCCCAGTAAGGATATCAAATATTAAAAAATCTAATGACAACAAATTCTGGTGAGGCTGTGGAGAAGTAGGAACCCTCATTCACTGTTGGTGGGAATGTAAGATGGTACAACCACTATGGAAAGCAATATGGATAATCTTAAAAAGGATGACTACAGAGGTACCAACAGACCCAGTTATCCCCTTGCTGGGCATTTACCCTAAAAGCTCCAACCCTCAGTTCAGAGATATTTGCTCAACCATGTTTATAGCTGCTCAATTCATAATACCTAAGAGCTGGAATCAACCCAGATGTCCATCATTAAATGAATGGATAACTAAGATGTGGTATGTCTACACAGCAGTAAGGAAAAATGACACAAAGCAATTTGAAGAAAAATGGTCAGACTTGGAACAGATCATTCTTAGCAAACTCACCCAATCACAGAAAGATAAGTGTCAAATGGTCTCACTCATCTGTGGCTCCTAATTTGTATTTTCCTGAGATGCTGACACACCTAATAAACATCTCAAGGACTGGACAATAGGGATGGTGGGGTGGGAGGGCAGGGAAAGGGCAGAGGGGAATGACAAAAAACTGGACCCAAATGGAAATGGTACCATAAAATCCTATATCCTGAAAGACATACTAAAAGGTTGAACCTGCATCAGGTACTTGGAGAGAACACCTGAATCACAGGGGCCTGGAGAGGGTATGATGAAGACTAACTTCAATTTTCTCCTGTTTCTCTCTCTATCACTCCCTCTTCTCTCTCGTCTCTCTTTCTGTTTCATATTACCTATATGTTTTCTTCATTCTGTTCCCTTGGCACTGACCTGTAACTCCCAATACCAGGATGTGGTTAACATCCACAATGAGCTGTTGATCAGTGAGACCTACAAGATTTCCCAAAACAAGACAGATTTCTCAGAGTACTTTGGTGACCCACCAAAGGTTATTGGTAAGACCCTACTGCTGAAGACACCATATGCTATTGGTATGTGACATGGAGTGACCTGGTTGGAATCTGGAAAAGAGCCAGTCCCCAGACAGCTAGCTTGTCTAGTGCCAGAAGGTGCTACATAAGTGACTGGGGGAAATGACCAACATCTGTGTAAGCAACTCATGGTCTAAGCTACTCAGCAGCAAACAACCTGACATGATGTTTCCAGAAGTGCACTAGTGGCACACAGCCATGGTGGGTTACCAACTGCTCTAGATTTGGCTAACAGATCCGTTCAGTGGAATGGAATCCATACCATATCCAAAAATGAGCCCGCTCTCCAATATCAAGCTCCCACCAATAGTGATATACAAGAGGGCCTATACCTATTAAATTCTCTCTAAAATAATAATGTAACCATGTATCTTGCACTGACCTCACTCTCCATTGGAGAATCTGCTTCTCTCTTTCAGATGGACACATATCCTGAGGTGAGGATCATTCCATTGCACCTCACCAGGGCATCAGCTGAAGCCATAGAGTTATAGTGGAAATGAACAAGAGCTCTGCTTTATCAGTGAACCTGGTACCAGCACAAGAACGAAGGAGATAGATACAAAGAACTCTCAACCCCTACCAAATCAGATATCCAGAGACACAGAGACTCACAAAACCTCCTCACTGAAATAGATCTAAAATGAACCCAGCATGACTCAGGGAAATTCACAGAAGAGGGGGCGGAAAGATTGTTAGAGCCATGAGTTGGGTCATTATACACAGAATCATTGCCACTCCTGCATAACTTATGGCTACCCCTGTAGCAGACAGCTTCAGGTTTGCTGAGATGAACTTCCAGACCAGGCACAGTTATGGAGGAAGGGATATTATTTATTGAAGCTTACAGATCCAGGGGAAGTTCCATAATGGCAGGAGAAGCAGCCTGCCTTCACAGGGCCAAGCAGAGAGAGAAAAAAAACAACCAGGCACACAGCACACAGAACAAAACTACAGCCAAATGCCACAGCACACTTCAGGAACTCCTATTAGGCACACTTTGCATATTTTTACAATGGAATCTCAAACCATCACCACACCTTAAGACCCGCCCCCAGTGTCATTGCCTCTAGTAAGGTGGCTACAGATACAAACTATAAATTAATAAAACAATGAATATATTGGGGGCCATATATTCAAACTACCACAAACCCCATAATGCAAGACCCATATTACCCATGGGGGGAGGACAGGGAGAAGGCTAATGATGGTACAATCATGGCTGTATATATACTATATACATAACTAATAAAAATATATAAAAAATAAGGCTGGTGGTATCATCATACCTGATTTTAAGCTATATTACAAAGCCACAGTAACAAAAACAGCATGTTACTGGCACAAAGACAGACACATAGATCCATGGAACAGAATAGAGGACCCAGATGTTAATCCAGGCAGCTATAGCCACCTGATTTTTGACAAAAATGCCAAAAATATTCATTGGAGAAAACATAGCCACTTCAACAATTGGTGCTGAGAAAACTGGGTATCTATATGTAGAAGGATGAAAATAGATCCTTATCTCTCTCCATGCACAAGAATCAAGTCCAAATGGATCAGGACCTTAATATCAGACTGAAACTCTGAAACTGTTAGAGGAAAAGTAGGGGAAATCCTTCAACATATTGGCATAGACAATGACTTTCATAATAGAACCCCAATTGCTCAGGAAATAAAACCACTAATCAATCACTGTTATCTCATGAAAATACAAAGCTTTTGTATAGCAAAGAACACTGAATAGAGCAAAGAGAGCCTACAGAATGGGAGAAAATCTTTGCCAGCTATATATCAGACAGAGGATTAATATCCAGAATATACAAAGAACTCAAAAAACAAAACAATAAGAAATCAAACAACCCAATTAAAAAATGGGCTATGGAACTAAATAGAGAATTCTCAAAAGATGAAATACAGATGGCATATAAACATCTAAAAAAGTGTTCTAGGGCTGGAGAGAAAGCTTATCAGTTAAGGGGCTTGCCTGCAAATCCAAAGGACCCAGGTTGGATTCCCCAGGACCCATGTAAGCCAGATACACAAGGGGGTGCATGCATCTGGAGTTCAGTTGCAGTGGCCAGAGGCCCTGGCATGCTCATTCTCTCTATCTGCTTCTCTCTCTCGCTAAGAAATAAAATAAAATAAAGTTAAAAAAAAACTGTTCTATATTCTTAACCATCAGGGAAATGCAAATTAAAACTACTTTGAGATTCCATTTCACTCTAGTCAGAATGGCTACCATCAAGAAAACAAATAATGATAAATGTTGGCAAGGATACAGAAAAAGGGAGGGAATGTAATCTGGAACAGCCATTGTGAAAATCAGTGTGGAAATTCCTGAGACAGCTAAAAATACATTTACCATATGATCCAGCTATAGCACTCCTAGGCATATATCCAAAGGACTCTTCTCACTACCTTAGAGATACTTGCACAACCATGTTTATTGCTGCTCTATTCACAATAGCTAGGAAATGGAACCAGCCTAGATGTCCGTCCCTCCACAGATGAATGGATAATGAAGATGTGGTACATTTACACAATGAAGTTCTATTCAGCAGTAAAGAAAAATGAAATTATGAAACTTGCAGGGAAATGGATGGATCTGGAAAGGATTATACTAAGTGAGGTAACCCAGGCCCAGAAAGTCAAATGTCACATGTTCTCTCTCATATGTGGATCCTAGCTACAAATGTACAGACTTGTCTGTGAGGTGGAACCAAAAATCAGTAGCAGAGGCCAGTAATCTAGAAAAAGGCTATAGGGTGGGAGGAGAGGGAAGGACTTAAGGAGATGGTTTTGTATATATGTAAGTAGAAGAACAGATTTCAGGGAGTGGAATGGCCTAAGTGAGGCCAGGGGAAGAGATGGAGTAAAAGATGGGTGGGTGGGGGGAGGGTCAATCAAAATTCAAGATATTCTGAATACGACATATGAAAACCTACTTTTTTGGTTAATGGCACATCCAGAAGTCATAATTACTAGAAAATTTTCAGTGCCAGGGATGGGATACCTTCCAGTGAGTTGTTGGCCAGGGAGGTCCCTGTTACCTCCAAAATATTATAGGCTATTGCTAAGGCCCTTGGTTTCCCTTGAGTAACAGATGGTAAGACTCTATTGTTGAAGACTTCACATGCCTGGACAGCAAGGTCACTGAGAAATCAAGCTGTGGCTGAGCTGAAAACCTCCTCCCTATAGACCAGCTGACTGAAAGCTGGAAAAAGCTGCACTGCATGCAGTTCTATGGGAGACAGAAGTCATGAGCAGTGAAAACAATGGACACTGGAAGCATCAAGTTTGGCTAGACAGGCCAAATGACTGAACAGTGCAATAGTGGCAGGTCTGCTCTTGGGGCAAACAACTGCTCTCTGGGTGGACTGGAGGCCTGACCTATGAGAGGGAATACATGTCTGGTACTGAAAACCTAATCAAAAGCCTATGGCAGGGGAGGTCATGAGCCTTACGGGTATAAGGCCTGCTCTTGTCTGGCTAAATGCACATATTATGCTCACCAAACTGCCCAGTAAGCACTACACTTAATGGTCATATTCATATATTAATGCTACTCTCACTTGTGGTTAGAGAAGCTTCTCTTTTCAGATGGTGATGACCACTGAGATGACCCAAAAGGCAACATAGTGCTGAGAAGAAGTGACAGAGGAGTGTCTAGCACTGAAACATCTCTATCACACCCTCCAAGGCTCAGGGTCCATTGCAGAAGAGGTGGCAGAAAGAATGTAAGAGCCAAAGGAAGGGAACGACTCCTTATAATGCAACTGTCCACACAGAAATTGGCTTTGATATTCACAACCTCACAGTACATAGCAATACCTTCACAAGACCCTCATAATAGGAGAAAAAGACAATGACATCAATATAAAAAGATACTAATGGAGAGAAGGAAGGGATATGATGGAGATTGGAGTTGTGAAGGGGAAATGGGTGAGGGGAGGGAATTATCATGGTTTATTGTCTGTAAGGATAGAAGTCAATAATAAAATTATACATTTAAGAAAAACAAAAAAAACCCCAAAAAGTAGAAAAATGAAGTGGTAGATTCATGTATATCATATAATCCCATTCCTTTAATGGTGCATGCCTTTAATCCTAGCAATCCAGGAGGCAGAGATAGGAGAATCACCATGAATTCTAGGCCAGCCTGGTACTACACAGTGAGTTCCAGGTCAGCCTGGGCTAAAGTGAGACCCTACCTCAAAAAGAAACAATCAAAAATTAGAGGGAAACAATGGATAAGACACAGTCCTTATCTTTGAGGAATTTATTGAACAATGATGACCTTATCTACGGACAAAGTTGGGATCAGAACTCAGGGTTCCAATTTCCTAGTGCAATGATCTGTCTCTATGTATGATGCATTTAACCGCCTGTGAAGCATCTCATACTCTCTGACTTGCTTTCTGTAAAGTGATAGCTTTTCCAACTGGCATAAAGGTTAAGACATTTCATTTCTTTCCTGGGAAACTGGGGGTTACATGGAATTTATATTAAAACTTGAAAATTCAACATGGATAGACATTAAGAATATTGACAATTTCTACCTATAGTATACAGACTAGTAATATTCTAATGAACACACTCATAAGCGCACTAGCCTGTTGAAGGAATAAAAAGCTCATGCAATTTCAAAACAGATTCTGGTAAGATCGTTTGGGCTATCCCATCAGAGGCCAGATCAAAACTGCAAGGCTAGATGGTATTCTTTCCCAGGCTACATTAACATTATTTCCACTGTTCCCTGGCAGCCAAATACATTAAACAAATGGCGCTGTTTGGAAAATTGGAATCTTCCTCTCTTGATGTGTGTGAGAGGTGGCTGGGCAGTGATTTATCTGTGCTGGTTTTAGAGGGTGAGAAGTCACATAAAGGCCTCAGAGTTGTGGCTAGAGGTAGAGTGTCTGAGTGTATTTAGTAAATGGTAATGCAAACCACAGAAAATATATAGCTCAGAGGAGGCAGAATGCACATTGGCTGTCTGGAAAGTAATTGAACATTTATGGTTTGGGAATAGCTAGTTCAGCCAAAGAAAGAATCAGTGTTCTTTTGGAACTCAGTGGGGAATTAAAGAAAATTTACCCATCTCGAGAGTCCATTTTTGAGGATCCTCAAGTCTTTATCTGAGAAAAGATTTAAGCAGGAACTAGATAAGACAATTCAGAATAGAGTGAAGTAACAAAGGGGGGGGAGGTGCAGAGACTGAAAGAGGGGGAGAAAGAGAGAAAAGGAGGGCAGGAAGGGCAGAAGCAAAGAAACACAGGCAGAAGAAAGAGATGAAGTTTATTGCCACAGCCTTGTCTTCTGTGCTGTGAGACACTGGGGACCATACCTTTTACCCACATGTCATATATGCCTCACATCGCCTGTGCCTTTACAAAGTGCTTTTTTGTTCTGTATAAAGGGTAAAAAATTGCTGCTATTCTGAGTAAGTCCATAACTAACAAGGGAAGACTGACGGTTCCCAGAAGTTCCATTTGGGGCCCTCAGAAGCCACTCTCCCCAGAGGCTTCCATCCCTCTTTGCAGATCAAGCTGGGTTCTTTTCTCTTTTAATATTATTTATTTATTTATTTGCAGAGAGACAGAGAGAATGAGCACTAATGCACCAGGACCTCTAGCCACTGTAAACAAACTCCAGATACATGGGCCACTTTGGATATACCATTTTATGTGGGTCCTGGAGAATTGAGCCTGGGGCATTAGGCTTTGCAGGCAAGTGCCTTAACCACTGAGCAATCTTTCCAGGCCCCTGAGCTCCTTTCTTCCTCAAAGCCTGTAGGGTTAGCAGATCACAATCTGCAGTATTTGGGACATGCTTACAATAAAAAAAATTGTTTTAGTCTTTGTTTATCTGTAGTTTACATTTAATTGCATGCATTTTTAGTTCCTAACTAGTATCTCTGTGTTCTTGAAAGAAAATGCTGCCTTTGTTCCCTTCCCAATTCTTCACCTTGTTCTGATCAAGCCAAAGTCCAGCATTGGCAAAGACTTGGCCTGCTTAAGAGATGCCTGTCTTAGGGGAAAACCTCCTACTTCATGACCTACAGAGTGGGGGGAAAACCCATACTTCTCTCCCTTTTATCTACACCAACACTTCTTTTCCTTTGTTTGACGACCATCCCAACATTTTAGAGCATTTCTGCTGCCTGCTAGCTAGAAAGATCTTTTCTCTCAATGACTTTACGCAGTACAGAGGTTGGAATGAAACCTGTGTGATCTTGTGCAGGCACATTCAGGACTAAGAAAGAGTTGTAATCTTATTTCTTGAGGTGTCTGGAGGGGCATAGCAGGAAAAGACTGTTTTTGGAAAGACTGACCCTCAGAGCCTCTCACAAACACGCTTGGGACTTAGAAGGCAGCCTCAATGGGATATAAATTAAAACAGCTTTTATGGGACATAAATCCACATGCCATACATTTTACCTATTTAAAGTGTACAGTTGGATGTTTTTAGCATATTGCACTATTAACCTGCAAAAGTTTATGGATATATACATATACAATAAAATGTGCTATTTTAATTATTTTAAGTGCACATTTCAGTGGCATTGGTTATATTCATAATGTGGTATAACTATTATTATTATTTCTACTTAAAAATCATCTCAAAGAGAAACTTAAAAGCAGGCAAGCACCTTAACCACTAAGCAACCTCTCTAGTCCCCTGCCTCCTTACTTCTATCTGGAAATCCACCAAGGTAACTAGTGCTGCTGAGAAAGCCTTAGGTACGATGGATGCTCCTGGTCGCTCAGTGAAGCTGTCCTTCCGTGTTTGGCTTGGACTTCTACCATGACACATGCTATTCTGTAGTCCATCTCAAGCGTAAGTGGTTGCTTGTTCGCTCTGTCACTCACCTCCCCAGGACAAGGAGCTAGGCATTTTTGGTAGTAGTTCTGATTTGTGCCTATTTGTGTAGACCTGTATTTCTATGTGGTATCATTTTATTTAACCCAGAATTACTTATTTTTTTAAATATATTTTTATTCATTTATTTGAGAGAGAGAGAGAGAGAGAGAGAGAGAGAGAGAGAAGGAGATAGAAAGAGGCAGATAGAGAATGGGCGTTTGGGGCCTCCAGCCACTGCAAACAAACTCCAGATGCATGCGCTGCCTTGTGCATCTGGCTTACATAGGTCCTGGGTAGTTGAACCTGGGTCCTTTGGCTTTGCAGGCAAATGCCTTAATGGCTAAGCCATCTCTCCAGCCCTACTGCTTTTTAGCATTTCATTTTTAAAATTTTTAAATGATATTTATTTATTTATTTATTTGTTAGAGACCAAGAGAAGGAAAGAGAGGAGAGAGAGAGAGAAAATGGGTGCACCAGGGTCTGTAGCCAGTGCAAACAAACTCCAGCTGCATGTGCCACCATGTGCATCTGGCTTATGTGGGACCTGGAGAATTGAACCTGGGTCCCTAGGCTTTGCAGGCAAGCACCTTAGCCACTAAACCATCTCTCCAGGCCCCTTTTAACATTTCTAAGTGTAGCACAGGTATGTTGGTGACCAACTCCCTTAAATCTGAAATGTCTTGATTTTTTTTCCTTCAGAAAGAATATTTTGCTGGAATATAATTCTATGTTGACAGTTTTTGTTTGAGCATTTTCCTTTTTTAAATTTAATTTATTTATTTATTTATTTACAGTTTTTTGTTTGTCCAGCATTTTCTCAGGGTGGTTTTTAAATTTAATTTATTTTTTGCAAGAAGAGAGAGAAAGAAAGACAGAGAGAGTGGATGAATAAATATGGTGCACCATGGCCTCTAGCCACTGCAAAAAAAAAAAAAAAAACAAAACAAAACAAAAAAACTCCATATGCATGCACCACTTCATGCATCTGGTTTACATGGGTACTGAGGAATCAAACCTGGGTTATTAGGCATTTCAGGCAAGCACCTTAACTGCTCAGCCAACTCTTCAGCCCCTTCCTTATTTTATTTATTTATTTAAAAATATTTTATTTATTTATTTATTTGAAAGAGAGAGAGAGCCAGTTGTGGTGGCACACACTAGTAGGAAATTGCTGGACAGAGAGAAAGAGAAAGAGGCAGATAGAGAGAGAAAGAGAGAGGGGGAAGATGGGCACACCAGGGCCTCTAGCCACTGCAGACAAACTCCAGATGCATGTGCCCCTTGTGCATCTGGGTTATGTGAGTACTGGGGAATTGAATCTGGGCACTTGGCTTTGCAGGCAAGCACCTTAATCACTAAGCCATATCTCCAGTCTATTTATTTTATTTTATTTTTTGAGGTAGGATCTCTAGTTCAGACTGACCTGGAAGTTACTCTGTAGCCTCAGGTTGGCCTTTAACTCACGTGTGTGTGTGCACATGTGTGTGTGCATGTGTGGAGGCTAGAGGAAAACCTTGAATGTCATCTTTAGGAGTTCTATCCATCTTTTTGTGAGACAGGATCTGCCTCTGGCCTGCAGCTTACAGGGATCGTCCTGTCTCTACCTTCCCAGCACTGGGATTACAGAGCATGTGTCACTATGCCTAGCATTATTACCTGGGTACTGGCCCAGGAAGTAGAACTTGGCTCAGATATTAGTCATATTCAGTCATGGAAAGTCTTTCCCTTGGATTAAAGTCCGCCCCCCACCCCAAGGTAGGGTCTCACTCCCAGCCCAGGATGACCTGGAATTCACTATGTAGTCTCAGACTGGCCTTGAACTCACAGTGATCCTCCTACCTCTGCCTTCCTAGTGCTGGGATTAAAGATGTGCACCACCACACCTGGCTAGATCAAAGTTTTTTGAACTTGGAAACTCTCTGACCTCAACACACCAACCCCCAACATCCCTGTGCCTCATACTCCAAGGCATAGTGCTCAATTCAAACAGGTTGAAAATATGAGGTAGCTTGGGGCAGCATAAGGAAAGATGAAAACACGAAAGAAGAAATGAATGGTTCTTTGACACACATTTTTCTTCCTCAGTGAGTCATATTAACTACATATGGTCACATTAACGGTAGTTTTGCCACTGGTAGCAATGTGGCTTCCCACTCCTCTATCAAGTTCACATTCTGAGAGAACACAGCTATATTTGAGCTAACAATTTCTAAGGTTAATTTTTATTTCTAAGGCAGTCTAAAATGATTAATATAAGGCAGTTTTAGATCCTCTGGCTACTACCTTAGAACTAAGAATTACTGGTTTATGTGCTACGAGATTCCTCAAAGTCAGAGTCAATTGTAATTAAGTTCTTAGTTTGGAGTTTTTGGCAACCGGGAGCTCTGTGAATCTATTCTTAGAGCACAGTGAAGATTTGTTTTTTCTTTAAAAGGAGTGTGTGTATTACATGCATTTGAGGAATTCAGTTTGCACTCGATATTTTATAATTACACGGGGTCCGTCAGGCTGCAGTTCATAGGTCAAATATGACTTGTGGTCTGTGTTGGTAAGACCTGTCAACTGAGAATGTTTTCATAGTTTTAAAAGGTTACTAAACTTAAACCTAAACACCCACTCCCCAACAAAGCAAAACAATAGAAAATAAAAGGATATGTGGGGCTGGAGAGATGGTTTAGTGATTAAGACACTAGCCTGAGAAGCCTAAGGACCCAGGTTCGAATTCCCAGTACCCCACGTAAACCAGATGTACAAGGTGGCACATGTGTCTGGAGTTCATTTGCAGTGGTTAGAGGCCCTGGTGCACCTATTCTCTGTATCTGCCTCTCTCTCTCTCTCCTTCAAATAAATTTTTTTTTTAAAGGATATGTGATAAAGATTTTATGTGTCCCACAAAGCCTTAAATGCTTTGTATATTTCACTTTTTCAAGAACAGTTTGTTGAGCTTTTATAAGAAACGCTGGAGGGGTAGGGAGGCTTCTAACATGGTAGAACTCTGTCTCAAAATGCTGATCTCTTCTTGGGTTCAAAGGAAGTGAAGTGGTGACTACAGCCTGCCTGTACCTGCATGGAGCTTTCTCGTCCACAGGGATGCAGAGGCACCTTGATGGAGCATGGCTCTCCTCTGTGAAAGTGGGTCTGAAAGCACTGGCCTCCTGGCTTGGGACAAGGAGCAGAAGGCACAGACTGCGTTCTTTTTTTTTTTTTTTTTTTTTTTTTTTTTTTTTTGGAGAGAGACACAGAGAGAGACAGAGAGGGAGGGAAAGGAAGACAGAGATGGGCACGCCAGCAGCCTCTCAGCTGCTGCGAACGAAATCCAGATGTGTTCACCCCCTTGTGGTCAAGTGCAGCATTGCGCCCTTGCGTCACTTTGCATCTGGCTAAACGTGGGACCTGGAGATTGGAACCGCTGGAGATTGGAACCAGTGTTCTTAGGTTTAGGAGCAGGCGCCTCAATCGCTAAGCCATCTCTCCAGCCCACAGACCGGGTTCTTGATAGAGGCGCATCTCTCCAGCCGAGACAGACTAGACAGAGAGGAGCCATCTCTGCCAAGTTCACAGGGCTGAGGCCCACATGGCCAAAAAGGCAGGGCTCTTCTATCTTTTGTTTGCCATTTGCCCATTGGAAAAGACTTGGATCAGCGAGAAAATAGCAATGGACATCATTTTCCTGCTGGGCAACCCTAGCTATCTTCTCCCAGGCCTTTGGGATGCCCCTTTGGCAAGGTGGCATGTTTTATGTTAGGTGCTGGTCGTGAGCAGTGCCATTTATTATGTGCGTGGCTTTCCGACTGTCTGTCAGCCTTCTTGTGGCAATAAATAAGTGACTGCGGATCTCTAGGGATCGAAAGTCTTCTCTTTTTGTGTAATGACCTGGTGAAAAGGGACTGAAATATAGCTCTCTCCCCTGTTCCTTTATCATCCTGCTGTTCCATATTTAAGTGCTATTATCTGGAAGTCATTCTTCTCAGCCATAATTTGAAAGAAAGTTGCTTACAAAGGCATCGAGCAGAGGGGACAACTTGGATAAAATCAAAATGGGAGAAAGCTATTGAATTCCAGGTTAAATCACCAGTCTGTCCCTTGGAACTGAGGCATGTAGATGAGAATGCAAACAGAACACCGTGAGTAAATAAGCTAGGTTGTACAGTGGGTGATGGATATTGAGGGGTGATCTTTCCATGCATGCTAAACAGATATTTTTATGGCTTTAAATTTAATTAGCACCTGGAAATTAACAAGGCTAGAAAGAAGGGCAATGTGTTTTTAAGTGATGGCGATGGATAGGTACTGTTTGAAGCATATAGATAAATGAAGATTTAATTTGTGATGCATAATGATCCAGGTGCCTATAAAAGATTTGTTTTTCATGTTTTCATCATGGAACAAAACAATAGAACATACAAGGTCAGACAATTAGTATTACTACTGCTAAAATCAGCTTTATAAAGTGGCATTGCTCAAATTGAATAATATAATTTCTTTTCACTATGATAACCTCTGTTTTTTCTTTAAAAGGATGAGGTACAAAAGTACTGTTTTGGGCGATGGAGAGATGGTTTAGTAGTTAAGGTGCTTGCCTGTGAAGCCTAAGGACCCAGGTTCAATTCTCTACTACCCAAATAAGCCAAACGCACAAGGTGGCACATGTGTCTTCAGTTCATTTACAGTGGCTAGAGGCCCTTGTGTGCAATTCTTTCTCTTTCTTTTCTTTCTCTCTCTCTCTCTTTTTTTTAAGGTAGGGTCTCACTCTAGCCAAGGCTGACCTGGAATTCACTATGTAGTCTCAAGGTGGCCTCAAAATAATGGTGATCCTCCTACCTCTGCCTCCTGAGTGCTAGGATTAAAGGCATGCACCACCATATCCAGATCCTCTCTCTTTTCTATCTGCCTCTTTCTCCAATAAATAAGTAAAATATTTAATAAAAAAGTAATGTTTTAGCTCTTAAATTTTTAGTTTTTATATTTATTTATTTATTTATTTATTTATTTATTTTTTGGTTTTTCAAGGTAGGGTCTCACTCTAGCTCAGGCTGATCTGGAATTCACTATGTATGTATTCTCAGGCTGGCCTCGAACTCTGGGTGATCCTCCTACCTCTGCCTCCCGAGTACTGGGATTAAAGGTGTGCGCCACCATGCCCGGCAGCTCTTACATTTTTTAAAGGGAAGGAGCAGAATGGCCTCCCACCTCTTTCCCTTTTTAAAAAACTTTTATTTATTAGAGGGAGGGAAAGAGAGAGGATGGGTGTATACCAGGACCTCTAGCCATTGCAAACAAACTTCAGATGTATGCACCACCATGTGCTTCTGGCTTAGTGGGCTCTGGGGAATTGAACCTGGGTCCTTAGGCTTCATAGGGAAGCACCTTAACCTCGAAACCATCTCTCCAGCCCTTCTTACATCTTTTGACCATTTGCCTTAAATGTATGTGTGGGGCAGGAGTAGGCTCATGGAGGAAAGGAAGTTCTCATTCTCTCTCTTTCTCTCTCCCAGCTGGCTTTCAATTCACGATCTGCCTGCCTCAGCCTCCTGAGTGCTGAGATAACAGGTATGCTTCACCATGAACCCTGGCTGTCTTTTATTCTTGTACCTTTTCTTATTTAAAGCATTTGTATTATAATTCTGGAAGATAGAAGTACATTTTCTTTCATTTACTAATTTTTTGGTGTGTGTGTCTTTGTGTGTAGTATACATGGTGTGTTGGGGTGTGTGTGCAGATTCATGTGCCCCATACACAAGCATGCAGAAGCCAGAGGAAGACGTTCGTGTCCTCCTCCATTGTTCTTCTGCCTTATTTTCCTGAGACAGAGTCTCTCACTAATCTAGAGCTCCATATAAGTTCTAGTGATCCTCCTGTCTCCACCCCACTCAGTGCTGGGGTTGCAGACATGCAAGGCCATACCCAGGTTTCTTAGGTGGTTTCTGGGAACTGAACTCAGGTCCTCATACTTGTACAGCAAGTGCTTTTACCTACTGCCCTGTCTCCCCAGCCCAAACCTTTGGTTGTTGATGATCTTTTTGAAGGCGGTCTAGAGAGTAGAAAAAAGATCCAGTTCACTTAGAAAATGCCATAATTGGCTGGGCGTGGTGGTGCACGCCTTTAATCCCAGCACTCAGGAGGCAGAGGTAGGAGGATCACTGTGAGTTCGAGGCCACCCTGAGACTACATAGTGAATTCCAGGTCAGCCTGAGCTAGAGAGAGACCATACCTCAAAAAACAAAAACAAAAACAAACAAACAAACAAACAAAAGTGGTAACTGCTGCTCTTCTTTTATTACAACTGTATGGATTATGCTATATCGTAAATTGAGCCTGCCCTGTGCAGCCCAAATGGTGCTGAATAAGGATTGAAGTCAGGGTGCTGTGGCAGGCAAACCACATGCTTGTGGCTTAAAAGAAAAGTCAGGGGTTGGAGAGATGGCTCAGCGGTTAAGATGCCTCCCTAGTGCTAGGATTAAGGTGTGTGCCACCACACCTGCATCATCACTCTTTTTTTTCTTCTTGCTTTGTTAATTGTCCACTCTTGAATATATAAAAAACCTTTCTTGGGCCTGGAGAGATGGCTCAGTGGTTAAGGTGGGTTCGATTCCCCAAAACCCACATTAAGCCAGATACACAAAGTGGTGCATACATCTAGAGTTTGTATGCAGTGGCTAGAGGCCCTGGTGCATCCATTCTGTCTCATTCTCTGTCTGTCTCTCTCCTCTCTTTCTCTGTGTACAAATAAGTAAATAAAGTATTTTAAAAAGTCAGTTTCCTAGGCAAGTTGCTCTGAAATCAGCCCTTGTGTTCAACATTTGTGTGTGTGTGTGTGTGTGCTGAGTGTGTGCTGAGTGTATAAATCCTCGACTTCCTGGACTGTAGGAGGTGAGAGGATAATGCTAGTCTTTACAGTTAGTTAATTAGTAGTTGAATAGTTCAAGAGTTATATGGGGCTCCCATGCAGATAACAGCTCACAGGGAAAGGGGTGCACATCTGTACAGGTACAGGGTTATGGAGTGGAACCTGGTTTCAGCATCAATCTTGCAAGTGCCTTTCTCTTTGCTCAACATTGGGCACTGGGAGATGGGGAAGATTTGCCTGAGGAAGAAGTAGAGGCCAGGACTTCAGTGTCTTTACTTATTCTGGAAATGAATTGGCATTTGTTTTTACTATTTTTTCTCTTATTTATGCCTGAGGAATTTTAGTATGTGTGTGTCTGAGAGATGTGAGCTGACTGTACATTCCATGGAAACTTAATTACTCATGTAGCTGTGGGCTGTAGAAGGATGCAAAAGGTTGGCAAAAGGTCATCTAGTGCAGACATTTCCAAACCTGGCTCTGTACTAGTCCTTTATTAGGGAGCATTAAAAATTCAGATTCAGCCAGGCATGGTGGCGCACGCCTTTAATCCCAGCACTCGGGAGAGGTAGGAGGATCGCTGTGAATTCAAGGCCACCCTGAGCCTACAAAGTGAATTCCAGGTCAGCCTAGGCTAGAGTGAGACCTTACCTCGAAAAACCAAAATAATAATAATAATAATGATGATGGTAATAATAATAATAAATAAAATAAAAATTCAGATTCAAGGGCTGGAAAGATGGCTCTTCAGTTAAGGCAATTGCCTGCAATGCCAAATGACTTGGGTTCAATTCCCCAGTACCCACATGAAGCCAGATGCACAAAGTGGTGCATGCATCTGTAGTTCATTTGCAGTGGATAGAGAGGTCCTGGTGCACTCATATTCTCTCTCTCTTTGTCTCCTTGCAAATAAATAAAAATAAAATAAATTTAGATTTCAGGGACTTGAGAGGTGGCTCAGTGATTACAAGTGTTTGTTAGCAAAGATTTAAGGCCGGGGTTTGATTCCCCAGTGCCCATGTAAAGCCAGATGCACAAAGTGGCACATGCATCTGGAGTTCATTGGCAGTGATAAGAGGCCCTGGTGTGCTCATTTCCTCTCTCTGTCTCTCTCCTTTTCTCTCTCTCTCTCATTGCAAATAAATAAATAAACATAAAAATAATTCAGATTCCAGGTCCCACTCATGGAAGTTCTGACTTTAATCATTCTGCACTTCTAGGAACTGGTTAGTTGGGATTGGGAATCTCTGAGCTAGAAGTACTGTAGTTCCAATGCATAATCAGGAGACCCTTAAATCTTCCTAGTGTGTGGAGACTAGAAGCCGGCTGATACAGGAACGCATGAGTGTGGACCTTAGAACCACATTGCCATGTTTGGCCCCTCATTGTCTTTTTTTTTCTTTTTTGAAGTAGGGTCTCACTCTAGCTAAGGCTGACCTGGAATTCACTGTGTAGTCTCAGGGTGGCCTCGAACTCACGGCAATCCTCCTACCTCTGCCTCCCAAGTGCTGGGATTAAAGGGGCATGTGCCACTACACCTGGCTGTCTTTTTAAAAAATCTTTAATTTTTCCATGTTTTTGCTTGTGTGTTTGTGCGTATGTGTAATGTGGTATGTGTGAGTGGTATATGCATGTCTACGTGCCCTTGCGGTGCCCCATACACTTGCCTGCTGTGGCTGTCTTGTCTTGTTTTTGAGCGAGTCTCCTTTTTACTGATTCCAGAGCTTTCTTTTCTCCCCTGTGTGTTGGTGCTTTTCCCTCCACCACCGGCAGGTAGAGCGGGAGAGAGAGAGAACCCGGTCAGCCGCTTCTCTCGAGGCTGAGCAGGAAGGCGGGTGTCGTGGACTCAAAAAACCTCCCCAAGCCACCGGGAAAAAAATCACATTGAGCCGGGAGAAACGTCTAAGGCGAAACTCTCTCCTTTATTGTCATGGGGAGGTATTTATATATTTTAGGAAGGGGGCGGGAAGAGAGGATGAGAGAAAGGTATAAGGGCCAATATTATTTCACCACGTCAGCAGCAGCTGGGCAGAGGCAGTAAGGGCCAATAGTATTTCACCACGTCAGCAGTAGCTGGGCGGAGGCAGTTTCAGCCTAGGTGCTGAGTCACTCCAAGGACAGGTGGCGAAACTCTACTCAGGCTCTGGAAGCTCAACCAGGCCTCACCGGGAGCCAAGTACAGGTAAACTCTGGCTGGGCCCAGAACCACTAGGCCTCACACCGGGCAGGGCCCAACACCTGTGGGACTGGGGTTACAGATTGTGCATGGGCATGGCCAACTGTTTTATGAAGGGTCTGGAGATCTGAACTCAAGCAGTCTCAGACCTTCTCTGGCCTCTCTTCATGTGTGCAGGAAGCACACCTAACCATCTCTCCAGTCCCTTCCTTGTCTTTTTAGAACCTTCTAAAAGCACAAACTCTGTGCCTCTTTCTGCTTCTTTTTTTTTTTTAAATTTTGTTTTTTTACTTTTATTTATTTATAAGCAACAGAGAGAGAAAGAGGCAGTGAGTGAGTGAGAGAGAGAGAGGGAGAGAATGGGCACACCAGGGCTTCTAGCCACTGCAAATGAACTCCAGATGCATGTGCCACTTTGTGCATCTGGCTTACGTGGGTCCTGGGGAATCAAGCCTCAAACTGGTGTTCTTAGGCATCACAGGCAAGCGCTTAACCACTAGACCATCTCTCCAGCCCTCTTTCTGCTTCTTCTATCCGAGCCAGGTGAGAGGGAGTGGGGATTTCTGAGGTTTTGAGTCCTTGAACCTGGTTTGGTGAAATACAATGTGTCTGGGAGGGTGCTTTCACTCTCCAGCCCAGCCCAGGCTGACCTTGTAACTTCCTGTGCTGGGGTCTAGAGCCCCAGGGAATCTACAAGCTCTTCTGCCAGACAGAGGTGATCAGATCAGTGCACTAAAGCATGCATCCTGGAAAGGAGAGGGCATGAGAATCTGTTTTCAAATGCGTTAGATCCTCACACACACCTACACTTAACCCCCTCCCCCCCCCGACACACTTTTAATAACTCTCATTTTGTCATTGTGTCTAAAACTCCTTGTGAAGAATCAGGGGCTAATTTCTAAGGTGAGAAGCATTTTGAGCCTTTGGAATGGGGTCTCTGGAGACTGAGGCTTATAGAGGGAGGTCTGGAGGAGATGGCAGCTGCTTTCTGAGGAGCACCTGGAATAAGATCTGGGAGATTTCCATGGTGTATGTGTGTGTGTGTGTGTGTGTGTGTGTGTGTGTGTGTGTGTGTGTACAGTCCAACCCTTTGTTTTGTGATAATTTAAACAGGACCATAAAGAGAGTTTCACATTTATACAAGTGCCTTTTATGAACAATAGTTTCCATCCATTTAATAATGACCTTGGCACTCTCATAAGGACAGCTCATTTCTCAATCTGTTCCTGGCTTTACTGAGGAACGTCACACTTCCTGTCCCTTTAATCTCTTCTCCCATCTGGGAAGCATTGGGCTTTCCGGAAGGCACCTGTTTTCTTGCCTGTTATTTTCAAAGCTTGGGCCTCTGCTGGCCCTGCATGGTTTTGAGTGTGGAGAAAGGGGACAGAGGGACAAGCCTGTTTGTCTTAAGGAACAGAAATGTTGACGTCTGCATGAAAGAACTGAGTACCTCAGAACCTGACACTGAATTACCAAGTGAGATGGGACATTGTTCATGTGCCTTTTTTCGTCTTAGTAAAAGTTACATGTGTTCATTTTATGAAAAAGGAATCCATGGAGAATAAAAAGGAAAAATTTTTAAAGAGTTGTAAAAGTCAATGTTAGAAAGAGGCATGCAGAGTCAGTAGAGAAAAAAAACCCTTATTTAGTTTAGAAAAATCCTCTGTGTCTTTAGAAGCGTAACACCCTTCTTCACAGGATTATCCTGGTTAGGCTCAAGAGTATTTCTTGGTATTTGGTAAAGACAGCAAGACTTAGATGAGCCAAGGAATGGCCGTGCTTTAAGTGAAGGACTCCCATGATCATGGGATCTGTAGCAGACAGCTTCAGGTTCACTGAGATAAACTTCCAGACCAGGTACAGTTATGAAGGAAGGGATATTTATTGAAGCTTATAGATCCAGGGGAAGTTCCATAATGGCAGAAAAAGCTGGCCTGCCTTCACAGGTCCAAGCAGAGAGAGAAGCCAAAAGCCACACAGCATACTACACTTCAGGAACTCCAACGTGGCACACTTTGCATATCTTTAGATTGAAATCCTAAACCCACCACCACACCTTAAGATTCGCCCAGTGACACTGCCTCCAGCCAGGTGGCTGCAGATGCAAAGTATAAAGTAATGAAACACTGAATATATTGGGGGACATCTATTCAAACTACCACAGGATGTAAGGACTAGATACCACAGAAGCCTAGGACAGAGTGGTTTGGGGTTAGTTTTCTGGCCTTGTGGATTCGTTCAGTGGAGGTTACTGGTGTAGCAGCCTCAGGCAACTGTCAGTAAGGGATCACTGGCTGCATTCCCTTTCTGGAAGCATTGTTCCCTTCCCTGCACTGGCAGTTCTCACCTGGACATCTGCCCTCCAGAACCTCAGTGCCCTGGACCTCCCATTGCTCCACAAACAGAAGCTGTGGGATAACACTGCTCTTTAGTCACAGGCCCTGCAAACATCACTGAGGTGTAGGCCTGGGGACAGCAGAAAACAGTGCAGGAAACAGAACAATGGAAACCCAGCTTCTTGTCCCCAAGTGGTACCTTGTCTACATGGGAATTTACAATAATAATTAAAAAAAGTCCATGCAATGCAAAAGAACCTTAGTGAGAATCGCAAAAACAAACAAACAAAAAAAAAAAAAAAAAGAATTAAGAATGTGAACAGGTAAGTAAAAAGGGAAATATACCATATTTGTTTAATAGCCTTTCTCATCATTTGAACCTCAGTATTTAGAAGGGAGATTTTTTCCCACCTGTGTCATTTAAAGCCTTTTGAGTTTTCTTTTTAATGTTATGTGACATCTTTTAAGTTGGTAGGTGGAATCAAAACAGAGACTAAATGATCATACCATTGAAAAGCATGTTTAGCCTGTTGGTGCTTTAGAACCAGTGAATTGTCTCGGTACTCTAAGGGTTTGTTTGTCACCCTTGTATCCAAGGAAATCCCAGAGTGTGCTTTTAAAATCCATCCTGGGGGTAGCCAGGGCCAAAGGTTGGTACCACAGAGCCACTGGGTGCCATTAGGGGCTGCCCAGCGTACTTTGGCCTCAGGACTCATTCAGTAACAAACCATTCTGATGGTTGGAGCAGAACATTTCTTATTTTTGTGTTTTAGTTGACTTCAAAAATCAGAAATGAATTTGAATTTAGTAGGAGAAAAATCATTTTATAAGTGATTTTGCAGAATCTTTACATAGAGTGCATAGAAAACATTTTTGGGGGATGTTATCTGCTGTTTAGGGCATACCTGCCTGGGTGTGCCTGGAAGGAAGTGGCCCGCTTCTCTGTAGAAGAGAGCCACAGTTTTGTCCTCTTTGCAAGGATTTGAGAACCAAATGTCAAAGCTCATGATGTTTACATTCAGAAAATATTTGCTGTTTTTGGCATTGTGCTATGAATTGGAGATTCAAAGATGAATCATGTATCACCTTAAATGCCACCTCTCTGTGAGTACACATCTTCAGATCCCCATAGGACATATTCTTTTTTTTTTTATTTGAGAAAGAGTGAGAGAGAGAGAGAGAGAGAGAGAATTGTCACCCCAGGGCCTCAGCCACTGCAGTTGAACTCCAGATGCTTGCTCCACCTAGTGGGCATGTGTGACTTTGTGCTTGCCTCGCCTTTGTGTGTCTGGCTTACGTGGGATCTGGAAGTCAAACATGCCTCCTTAGGTTTCACAGGCAAGTGCCTTAAGTGCTAAGCTCTCTCTTTTTTAAAAAAATTTTTTTTAATTTATTTGATAGAGAGAGAGAAAGAGAGAAAGAGAGAGAGAGAGAGAGAGAGAAAATGGGTGTGCCAGGGCCTCCAGCCACTGCAAACGAACTCCAGATGCAAGCACTCCTTGTGCATCTGACTAATGAGGGTCCTGAGGGATCAAACCTGGGTCCTTTGGCTTTGCAGGCAAATGCCTTAACTGCCTAGCCATCCCTCCAGCCCTAAGCTATCTCTTCAGCCCCCTGAACCTAGTGCTTGCCCCAAGATGTCACAGCTATCTGTTTAAAGATTCCTATACAGGAGATGGTGAACATTGTATGGAAATCCATTAATGTATTTCCTGTCTGTGGGCTGAGTGAATGAATGAGCAAGCTCATGAGAGGCGGTTATGCCTGTCCTAGTTCCATAATGGCAGAAAAAGCTGGCCTGCCTTCACAGGTCCAAGCAGAGAGAGAGAAGCCAAAAGCCACACAGCATACACTTCAGGAACTCCAACGTGGCACACTTTGCATATCTTTAGATTGAAATCCTAAACCCACCACCACACCTTAGATTCGCCCAGTGACACTGCCTCCAGCCAGGTGGCTGCAGATGCAAAGTATAAAGTAATGAAACACTGAATATATTGGGGGACATCTATTCAAACTACCACAGGATGTAAGGACTAGATACCACAGAAGCCTAGGACAGAGTGGTTTGGGGTTAGTTCTCTGGCCTTATGGATTCGGTCAGTGGAGGTTACTGGTGTAGCAGCCTCAGGCAACTGTCAGTAAGGGATCACTGGCTGCATTCTCTTTCTGGAAGCATTGTTCCCTTCCCTGCACTGGCAGTTCTCACCTGGACATCTGCCCTCCAGAACCTCAGTGCCCTGGACCTCCCATTGCTCCACAAACAGAAGCTGTGGGATAACACCGCTCTTTAGTCACAGGCCCTGCAAACATCACTGAGGTGTAGGCCTGGGGACAGCAGAAAACAGTGCAGGAAACAGAACAATGGAAACCCAGCTTCTTGTCCCCAAGTGGTACCTTGTCTACATGGGAATTTACAATAATAATAAAAAAAGTCCATGCAAAAGAATTAAGAACCTGGACCAGAGTGAGACTCTACAAAAAAAACAAACGAATTAAGAAGTAAAGGTAAGTAAAAGGAAATATACCATATTTGTTTAATAGCCTTTCTCATCATTTGAACCTCAGTATTTAGAAGGGAGATTTTTTTCCATCTGTGTCATTTAAAGCCTTTTGAGTTTTCTTTTTAATGTTATGTGACATCTTTTAAGTTGGTAGGTGGAATCAAAACAGAGACTAAATGATCATACCATTGAAAAGCATGTTTAGCCTGTTGGTGCTTTAGAACCAGTGAATTGTCTGGGTACTCTAAGGGTTTGTTTGTCACCCTTGTATCCAAGGAAATCCCAGAGTGTGCTTTTAAAATCCATCCTGGGGGTAGCCAGGGCCAAAGGTTGGTACCACAGAGCCACTGGGTGCCATTAGGGGTTGCCCAGCGTACTTTTGGCCTCAGGACTCATTCAGTAGCAAACCATTCTGATGGTTGGAGCAGAACATTTCTTATTTTTGTGTTTTAGTTGACTTCAAAAATCAGAACTGAATTTGAATTCTAGTAGGAGAAAAATCATTTTATAAGTGATTTTGCAGAATCTTTACATAGAGTGCATAGAAAACATTTTTGGGGCATGTTATCTGCTGTTTAGGGCATACCTGCCTGGGTGTGCCTGGAAGGAAGTGGCCCGCTTCTCTGTAGAACAGAGCCACAGTTTTGTCCTCTTTGCAAGGATTTGAGAACCAAATGTCAAAGCTCATGATGTTTACATTCAGAAAATATTTGCTGTTTTTGGCATTGTGCTATGAATTGGAGATTCAAAGATGAATCATGTATCACCTTAAATGCCACCTCTCTGTGAGTACACATCTTCAGATCCCCATAGGACATATTCTTTTTTTTTTTATTTGAGAAAGCGAGAGAGAGAGAGAGAGAGAGAGAGAGAGAGAGAGAGAGGGAGAGGGAGAATTGTCACCCCAGGACCTCAGCCACTGCAGTTGAACTCCAGATGCTTGCTCCACCTAGTGGGCATGTGTGACTTTGTGCTTGCCTTGCCTTTGTGCGTCTGGCTTAAGTGGGATCTGGAAGTCAAACATGCCTCCTTAGGCTTCACAGGCAAGTGCCTTAACTGCTAAGCTCTCTCTCTTTTGTTTTTTTTTAAATTATTTTTATTTATTTGACAGAGAGAGAGAGAGAGAGAGAGAGAGAGAGAGAGAGAGAGAGAATATGGGTGTGCCAGGGCCTCCAGCCACTTGCAAATGAACTCCAGATGCAAGCACTCCTTGTGCATCTGACTAATGAGGGTCCTGGGGAATCAAACCTGGGTCCTTTGGCTTTGCAGGCAAATGCCTTAACTGCCAAGCCATCCCTCCAGCCCTAAGCCATCTCTTCAGCCCCCTGAACCTAGCGCTTGCCCCAAGATGTCACAGCTATCTGTTTAAGGATTCCTATACAGGAGATGGTGAACATTGTATGGAAATCCATCAATATATTTCCTGTCTGTGGGCTGAGTGAATGAATGAGCAAGCTCATGAGAGGCAGTTACGCCTGTCCTACAGAGAATGGAGGGAAAGAGAAGGGAAAGGCTTAGGTGAGCCAGAACATGGAGAAGAAGATGACAAGATGTTTGTCACCTGTAGCAGACAGCTTTAGGTTCACTGAGATGAAAACTTTCAGACCAGGCACAGTTATGGGGGAAGGGATATTTATTGAAGCTTACAGATCCAGGGGAAGTTCCATAATGGCGGAAAAAGCTGGCCTGCTTTCACAGGACCAAACACAGAGAGAGAAGCCACAAGCCAAAAGCCACATAGCATAGCACACCTCAGGAACTCCAGCTAGTCACACTTTGCATATCTTTAGATTAAAATCTCAAACCCACCACCACACCTTAGGGCTGGACCCTAAAATCCACCCAGTGACATTGCCTCCAGCCAGGTGGCTGCAGATGCAAACTACAAGCTAATGAAACACTGAATATATTGGGGGCTATCTATTCAAACTACCATATCACCTCTGCCCTGTGTTCAGTTTTTGTCACTGCTTTTGGCCACCCGCTTGTCCACAGGCACCTGGCATGCTCAGAGAGAGAATTCTTTCAGAGAGGTAACTGCTGGGTCATCTTTAAGGAGTAAGAGAGGATTCCTGATGAGCTGAGACTAGTATGGGTAGGTACTTGAGAAAGCTGCTGGGTTTCCACATCTGACATATGAGGACAGACATCTTCATCATTCTTACTTCTTCAAGACTTGACCCTTTTGCCTCAGAAAATGAGCTGGCATTTATCATCTCCTGCATAAAATGAATACAGAATTATTTAAAGAATTCAAATGAGCCTTTGTGTAAGACACTGGTCTCAAAAGAAGGTGGGAGCAGAGGCCAGGAATCTAGAGAAGGCCATGAGGGAAGGGTAGAGGAGGGCTTAAGGGGAGGGTATAGTAGATTTGTAAATAAAGAGGCAAAATATGGGGGTGATGATCTAAGGGGAGGGGGTGGAGGAGAAGAGAGGTGGGAGGAGGGTTAATCAAAATTTAAGATTTATGAAGAAGCCATATAGAAGCCCATTTCTTTGGGGCTGGAGAGATAGCTTAGTGGTTAAGCGTTTGCCTGTGAAGCCTAAGGACCCTGGTTCAAAGCTCAATTCCCCAGTACCCACATAAGCCAGATGCATAAGGTGGCACATATATCTGGAGTTTGTTTGCAGTGGCTGGAGGCCCATTCTCTCTCTCTCTCTCTCTGCCTCTTTTTCTTGCTGTCTTTCACTCTCAAATAAATAAAAATAAATGGAAAAACAAAAACAAAAACAAAACAAAAAGAAACCCACTTCCTCACTAGCTAATAATGTGCTTGTTAAACAAGAGAGACTTGAGGCAGAAGTATATTGTGGAGGTAGATAATGTTGTGCCCAGAAGCCATAGATTGTTATTAAATAAACTTTCAGGGCCAGGAGTGGGATACCTTCCAGACAGTTGTTAGCTAGGGAGGCTCCTGATGCCCCCATAATAGCACAGGCTATTGCCAAGGCTCTTGGCTGCCATTAGAACTAGATGGTAAGACCCTATTGGTAAGGCTCCACATGCTGGGCTCCAGGTCACTGAGAAATCAAGCTGGAGCTGAGCTAGAAGCCTTATCCTTGTTGGCTGTCAGGATGCTGGAAAGACCTAAGCTGCATGTTGAGAGAGAAAACTCACCAATGATATTAACCAGCAGTGAACCCTGCAAGCTTTATGGCTGGCCAGCCCAAATGTACCAACTGGTACAATGGTGGCTGTCTGTTATGGGGGAAACCAACTGCTGTCTGATTGGACTTGAGGCCTGCTCCATGGGAGGGAATTCCTGCCTGGTACTGAAAACCTAATCAAAAGCCTATGGCTTGGGAGGTCATAAGCCCTAAGGGGGAAACTACTGTTGTCTGGCTAAATGGCTATATTATGCCCTTTAAATACTTATGTTTATGTCCATATATTAATGATACTCTCACTGTTGGTTAGAGAAGCATCTCTTTTCAGATGGTGGTGACCTCTAGAGTGACTTGAAACTCATCAAAGTGATAATATGGAGTGTTTATCACCAAATGAGACCTCTCTATCACACCCTCTAAGGCTCAGGGACTATTTCAGAAGAGGAGGCAGAAAGGACATAAGAACTAAAGAGGGCTGGAGAGATGGCTTAGCGGCTAAGACGCCTGCCTGCTAAGCCTAAGAACGCTGGTTCCAATCTCCGGGTCCCACGTTTAGCCAGATGAAAAGTGACGCAAGGGCGCAATGCTGCACTTGCCCACAAGGGGGCACACACATCTAGATTTCGTTCACAGCAGCTGAGAGACTGCTGGCGCGCCCATCTCTGTCTCCCTCTCCCTCTCTGTCTATCTCTCTCTGTCTCTCTTTCCAAAAATAAATAAATAATAATAAAAAATTTTAAAAAAAGAACTAAAGAAAGGGGAGGAGTGCTTACAATATTGTCTTCCAGATACAAAGTCACCTTGATATTCATGACCTCACAGTGTTTGATGCTTTCTACACAAGACTTGCATAATAGGAGAAAAAAAAATGATGACATCAACATAGAAGAGAGACTAAATGGAAAGAAGAGATTCAATGGAGTGGGAATTTGGGAGGAGGAAAAGGGAGAGTGGTGGGAAGGGGTTATGATCAAGGTATACTGCTTATATTTATGGAAGTTGTCAATAAAAAACTTAAAAAAAAAAGACTATGTTTTCAGAGTTAGCAGTTTCCTCTTGGTACCTGTCCTCCTCTTCTTCCATAAAAATAGAAGCACAGGTTTTTGTTTTGGAACTGAAATGTCCAGAATACTGTATTTCCTAGCTTTTCTTTAGCTGTGTTGGACTCATAAGTTCTGACCAATGAATGTTAGGGAAAGTATTGAGTATGACTTACAGGGGAGTTCCTTACAGGAAAGAGAATGTATCCTTTTTTTTGAGAGACAGAGACAGAGAAGGAGAGAATTGGGCACCAAGGCCTCAGCCTCTGAAATCGAACTCCAGACGCTTATGCCACCTAGTGGGCATGTGCCACCTTGTGCTTGCCTCACCTTTGTGTATCTGGCTTACATGGGATCTGGAGAGTTGAACATGGGTCCTTAGGCTTTGCAGGCAAGCGCCTTAACCTCTAAGCCATCTCTCTAGCCTGGGAATGTGTACTTTTTATCTTCCTTTTCTACTCCTATTGCCAGTGTAGATAGATGTGTTCACTGTACCTGCCATTATAGGCCATGGGGTGGCGTTGGGAATGTAAACTGTCCTTAGGAAAACAGCAAGATAAGAGATGCTTGGGTCACTGAAAGTGGCACCCAGCTCCAGTTGTGGACAAACAAATCTCTATACTTTCTTGAGCCCAATCAGAAGTGTGACACAGTTTATGGTAAGGTCTTTGGCCTGGGAGAAGCATAGTGTAGGTGAGAGAGTATGGGCTTGAGGTCAGAGAAACTCGGGTTAAAACATTGAACCTGTCAACAATGATGGAACTTGAATGCTGGTTTGTTTTAGAATCAGCTATCAGATAGCGGGAGTATGTTGGTGTTGCAGTCAGGTTTGCATTGCTGGCAGAAATCGCCTGACTAAGAGTAGCTTGTGGGAAAAAAGGTTGATTTTGGCTTACAGACTCGAGGGGAAGCTCCATGATGGCAGGGAAAATGATGGGATGAGCAGAGGGTGGACATCACCTCCTGGCCAACATCAGGGGGACAACAGCAACAGGAAAGTGTGCCAAACACTGGCAAGGGGAAACTGGCTATAATACCCATAAGCCCGCCCCTGACAATACTCTGCCTCCAGGAGGCGTTAATTCCCAAATCTCCATCAGCTGGGAACCTAGCATTCAGAACACCTTAAGTTTATGGGGGACACCTGAATCAAACCACCACAGTTGGCAACTAGTACATAATGGTCAGTGAAAATGTAGCTATTAGCCTTTAATCCCAGTACTTGGGAGGCTGAGGTAGGAGGACTGCAATGAATTTGAGGCCAGCCTGGGGTTACAGAGTGAGTTCCAGTTCAGCCTGGATTAAAGTGGAATTCTGCCTTAAAAATATAGTTATTATAATTAAAGTACATTGGATGTTAATAAGCCCTTTAATACCCAAAGTTTACAAAGTTCTTGCTTATTATTAAGAGCAGCACATGGATTTTGCTATCTACATGAATCCCCATAGTTAGAAACATAAGCAAAACATAAAAGAAAACCTCCTACTATAATCATTTCTTTTAATACCTAAGATAGTTTTGCTCAACAATATGTAAAAAGTTATCACTTTTCCCTTTTATAACAAACTAAAAATAAATCTCTATTATTGAATGAGACTTTAAATAGCTGTGTTGGGTTAACCTCAGAAAACAGAACCATGAATGCTAATTTTAATAGAAAGGAATTTATTACAAGGTCTTAGTAGCATGTGGAATTTTCCAGAAGAACAGAGAAGCAAGGCAGAAAGGTATCCAGCCCGAGCAGTGCAGCCCAGAGTGGTTCCAACCACACCAGATAACCACTGGTTTTGTGGAAACCCCACTCCAGTCTCATTCCTAACACTGTAACAGCAGGAGTAACTGCAATAGAAATTGAAGGTTTTTTTAAAAAATATTTTACTTATTAATTTATTCATTTATGAGAGAGAGAGAGAGAGGGAGGGGGAGAGAGAGGACACACTAGGGCCTCTAGCCCCTGCAAATGAACTCCAGATGTATGTACCACTTTGTGCATCTGGCTTTATGTGGGTAACTGGGGAATCAAACCCAGTTCTCAGGCTTTGCAGGCAAGTGCCTTAACTGCTGAGCCCTAAAACTTGAAGTTCTTTTTTTTTGTTGTCGTTGTTGTTTTTCGAGGTAGGGTCTCACTCTGGTCCAGGCTGACCTGGAATTCACTATGTAGTCTCAGGTTGGCCTCAAACTCTCAGCGATCCTCCTACCTCTGCCTCCTGAGTGCTGGGATTAAAGGCGTGCGCCACCATGCCCGGCTTTGAAGTTCTTTTTTAAAGTGGGACAAAATGTCCAATGATTCTTAGGAAGTGACTCAGCTTCAAAGTTAGCATTATTTTGAAAAAAGATTTGGTAACTAGTGTCAATATTTTCCAATCAAAATTTTATATTAACTAAATTCTTTCCTTTTGACAAATTTACTGTGGGCCAAGTTACTTTCCACCACATGAACTTGTGAATAGCTTGAAGTTGGGTTTTATAGGACAGCTGTCAAATTTGGACAAATAAACAAGAATGCTTACAGATTTATACTGAAAAATGTCATTTTCAAGCCACATTTTTTTTTTTTTTTTTTTGGTGTGAAATAAATGGAGTTTGGTAGCTAGAAAAGTTAAGGTAGCTGTTCCTTACTTGGAAACAGAGTACCTAATTTGGAGACAAATGTTTGCTATCCACACAGCTGTTGACTATTCCGTAGGATTTCCAGCAATCTCCCAGAGTTCTATGACATTCACTGTGAGAAAACTGTGGTAAAGGAATTATCTACATTATAAAGCCCAAGCAGATAAAAGGGGAATAAGAGGTGTTAAGCAAAGGAGGGGAGAGAAAAGCCAAAAAAAAAAAAAAAAAAAAAAAAACCCACCAGGTGACATTGAAGTTGAAAAACCACCATAATGGAACCTCATTCTTTATATGCTAATAAAAGTAATCACAATGACAACAAGAACAGCAGCAATAAAATTCAAGCAGTACTTAATCCTACCAGCAAAGAAGAGGGCACAAACCAATAAATATCAAGTTTTAGGGATTTCTAAAATAGAAATTATTATAATCATACTTTTTTTTTTTCATTTTGAAATTGAGTTCATTATAATGGTGGCTAAGTTAATGCAGTAACAAGTATGTAAAATTTTCTGTTTTGCTGGATTTAAAAAATATGAGCCAGTTAGCTACTTCTTTTCACTATTCCTTGCATTGGCAGAAAGCCCATAGGAAATGTATATAAGCTATGCATAAATGGACAAAAAATGTGAAGCCTCCAGTTAGTATTCATTTTAGGATGATGAATAAAAAAGCCCAGACTTCCATGTGGTAGAGTTCTCTCCTGGGTACGCTATGGAAGAAGCAAAACCTGGCTCTTGTCACCAGGATAGTTCCAGCCCAGGGCCCCTGCCTTAAACCATCAGTATTTGAATTTCCACTAGATCTAAACAAATCAAAAGGGATCTTTCTTCACTTGCCTCTGTTTCCTGTCCAAATACTTGGTTTACCTACAGACTTATTTTTTTCTGAAACTGGAGTTCCTTGCCCTTTTCTGGAGAGATTCAGAAGTCACTCATGTTGAACCATTTTTACTTGGCCTGTGAAGGAGGATGTCAGCAGAGTGTGCAGCACACCCCGGAACAGAAGTGGGGGCAGAGCCAAGATGGGATGGGAGCCTACAGAGCCCCCAAAGCCTGCTTCACTGTTCTTTCCACACACCCTGGAGTCCTTTCGTAACACACACTCATGTCCTTCAGCCTTCTCTGGCACTTGGAAGGGAAGCAGGATACATACTTTCCACCACAACTTTGGATTCATTTAGAGGTTTTGTTTTGGAACTTTCCTCTCCATGTCTATATATTCATTTATAGAAAGGTTCTCTTCTAAACATCTCCAATGCTTTATTTTTAAAATCAAAGAATACACGACAGTTATAGCCTTTGTATCCATATTTAGTACCAACAGTGTTCAGATAAATTTCCTTAACAACAGTTTGAATTTAACTTTCTTATTTCTCTGACCTAGTTAGCTCCTACTTTGTTCCTTGGCCAGTTATGTTTTAAGTTCTATTTAGAAACTTCTACTTGAAGAACATGGTGGTGGTTTCAATCAGATGTCTTCCATAAAGTCATGTGTTTTAAATGCTTGGTTCTTAGCTGATGACAATTTGGGAGGTGGAGCTTTGCTAAAGGAGGTGTATTGTCGGAGGCAGACTCGCAGGTGTTATAGCCAGCTCCCCATTGCCAGAGTTTGACTCACTTTTCTGCTGCTTTTTTCCACCTGCCGCCACAAGGAGGTGATATCCACCCTCTGCTCATGCCATGCTTTCCCCTGCCATCATGAAGCTTTCTCTTGAGACTGTAAGTCAAAAATATTCTTTTCTTCCATCAGCTGCTTTTGTTCAGGTGTTTTGTGCCAGCAACAAGAAGGCAATTTCAAGGAAATTGGTACCAAAAGAGTGGGGTTGTTGATACTAGAAACCTTACTATGTGGCCTTTGGCCTTTTAGAACTGATTTTCAGGAGGAATGTGGAAGGATTGAAACTTTGGTCTAAAAGTCATCTTGAAATGCTATAAGCAGAGTTTGATGGACCAGTTTCATCAGAATTTGAGTGCCCTGAATGCAGAAAGAACTATGGACTGTGTAGGCTTAGCTTATGAAGGGAATTAAGAACTTTGTCCAGACTAGGCTAGAGGCAGTTTGTGTGAGAGGTTGTGTTCTGCCCATGTCATGAGAAATTGAGCAAGGTTGAGTTTAGAAGAAATGGATTGGTGTGACCAGAAGGATATGTCACAGAAATAAATGAAAGTTTCAGGCTGGAGACAGCAGCCTGTTTCAGCTACAATTGTTTGGGAGATTACTACCATTGAGATTGGGCCAGCAATAGAAACAATACTGACTCTTTTAAAGTAGGGTGCCTGAAGGAAGAATACTGAAGGCATCTTCCTGCTCTTCAAGTCAGCTCTATTTCCCACTGGATTAACAATTGATAGCTCACCTGGTATTGTGGGAGTATAACAAATGCAGGAAAGAGAGGGTCATTGGATTTGCAACACAGTATTTGGAAGAAAGCCACTAGCAATATGAGACAGGGTTGTTGTAGTCCCTCCAAATTGACCCAATGGAGGCATGAGGATGTACCATGCATTGTAGTGATGACCCTACGATTTTTGAGATGCCAGGACTATACAGAATAGCTACCAAGAAGAGCTGCTGGCTCAGGATGGAGTTTTCCCTGGGCTATAAGCAGCCCAGCTGGTGGTGTAGAGTTGGAACCCCAGAGACTTCATCACTGTTAACAGATGTCAGACTTGGAGCTATAGGATTTGATGTTTGCCCAGTTTGTTTTAGATCTTTCATTAGTTCAATCTTTCTCTGCAATACCATCTTTTGTAGTGTAAATGTTTACTCTGAGCCATTATGTGTTTTTGGTTTTACAGGCTCAAAATTAAAAGACCTTGGATTATGGGGATGTTTGAACAGTGTTGGGATTGATAAAAGCTATGAGGGCTTGCATTTTACATCATGGGTAGTCATCAGTTTATGGGGGCCAGGGGCAGAATGTGTGGTTTCAATCAGATATTCCCCCATAAACTCATGTGTTTTGAATGCTTGGTTCCCAACTAATGGCAATTTGGCAGGTGGAGCCTTCCTGGAGGAGGTGTGTTCTTGGGGGCAGGCATAGGAGTGTTATAATCAGCTCCTCCTTGCCAGAGTTCAGCTCAGTCTTCTGCTGCTCTTTTCTACCTGCTGTGGCAGAGGTGATGTCCAGCCTCTACTCATGCCATACTTTCCCCTGCCATCGTGAAGCTTCCCTAGAGACTATAAGCCAAAATAAATCCTTTCCTCCCATCAGCTACTTTGGGTCAAGTGTTTTGTTCCAGCAATAAGAAGGTAACTATAATAGACATGTTTTTCTTTACAAATTTTCCATGATGTTTCATTTATTATAGCCCGTGACCATAGATTCCCCTTCTAATAAGTTGCTATTCTTTGTATGTCTGGACCAACAAAGTAGCAATTTTGCTGTGAGTAAAAATGGTATGATGTTCAGCTATGTGGGCCTCAGCCCAATACTGCATATCATCAGTGCAAGGGAGCATTTGAGTTATGTGTCCCCTGGGCAAGGGGAAAAGTCAGGCTGAGATTGATATTGGATTCTCTACATTTATTTTTTTCCTTCAGTGAATGTGAATCAACCATCAATCATCAGTGAGAAATTTTCTTGTAAAAAATTCTGCAAAGTAATTCCATCACCTGAGAATTTTTAAGGCTCTCTCATTACCTAACCAATGTTTGACATAGTATGGGACAAACCCAACCCTCAGCAACTACTCAAATGTCCTGTATGCCAGAAGTTCACTGAGATAGGGTAAGATTCAGGTTTTGCTCATAGGAGATATAGTTGGGGAAAGACAGTATGTTTTAAATGCCATGGTAGTGCTAAGTCCATCTGAAAGTTCTCAGAAGTCTACCACTTCAAAGTGGTGGTGGTTTTTACTTTTTTTTTGAGATAGGGATTCATGCAGACCTTGAATTTGCTACATCACTGAAGATGACATTGAACTTCTCATTCTCCTGTCTTGGCCTGCTGAGTGCTGAGATGACAGGCAAGTTCCCAGTTTGGTGGTGTTTTTGTAGATTAGGCATGGAAGACTAGGACTTTTTTTTTTGGCAATATGGGAAATTGTGTTTGAATAGTGATAAGATGTAGACATTCAATAATAAGAAACCTGAAGTATTCCAAATGACTGACTTAAAAGGCATGTTTTAATAGAGCTAGATTTCAAGATATATGGACACATCTGAAATCATCTTCCTACTGTGAATCCTGATTCTCTAGCTGCTCATCCTGCCCTGTCCTCAACCACATGGTCCTGGCCCCCATATTTTGCATAGCACCATATCAATTTGGTTTCAGAAGGAGCCCAGGCTTAGCAGTTGGAATCCTACCCCAGATAATGGGTTCACACATGAGAGATATATCACAGATAAAAATGAACTCAAAGTGGATCATTGAGTAAAACTATAAACCTTGAAGTTGGCAAATGTTATTTTGATAGGACATAATAAGTAGGAACTACAGGAGAGATAATGAATTAAGTTAATTTCATAAGAGTCTAGGATGATTGCTTAGTGGTTAAATTCACTTGCTCACAAAGCCTTTTGGCCAGGGTTCAAATCCCAAGCCACACATATAATTCGGCAATTTTCTTTGGAGAATGACCTCTTGACAGTCATCGATACCACCTTTTCCTTCCATTGCATCACCAGACCCCACGCTGGATTTTCTTCACTCTCTTACTGCTCTGTCTTCTTTGGCCTGATATTCCTTTTGTTCCAGTCACAGAGGATCAGAGCACATGCCTGTCAAAGCCTTAAAGGTACCAGTGAAAATCTGACCATCTTGTTGGACACATTTATTCTACAGTCACTGTGTGACAGCATCTCACTCCTCCTGTCCACAGGCTTAGTTGCTGTTTGACCAAATCTCATGTCTGGTCCAGTGTTCATTTGCAGCAGCTACTGGGCCTGGCATGCAAACTCATGCGTATGTATGCATATGAGCGCATGCGTGCACACACACACATAAAATAAAATAAAAGCAAAAGATAAACTGTAGTTTGTGAGAAATATTTGCAAATAATATTTGATAAAAGACTAATATCTAGACTACATAAAACCTCCTTTATTTTTATGGTGCTAGGAATGAAAGCCAGCATCACATATGCCAGGCAAGAATGCTACTACTAAGCCACACCACCAGTCTCTCTAATATAGGAAAACTCCTAATAAGAAGACAAGCTTTCAAAGGTCAAAAGAGTCAAACAAACTGTTCACCAAAGAACTCTGACTAGAACACAAGTACAAGAAATGATGCTAAATGGTTTATTAAGAAAATATAAACAAAGACTGGAGAGATGGCTTAGCAGCTAAGGTGTTTGCCTGTGAAGCCTAAGGACCCATGTTTGAGTTGCCAGATCCCACATAAGCCAGATGTACAAAGGTGAGGCAAGTGTAATGTTGCACATGCCCACTAGGTGGCACAAGTGTCTGGAGTTTGATTTCAGTGGCTGAGGTCCTGGTGTGTCAATTCTCTCTCTCTCTCTCTCTCTCTCTGTCTCTCTAAAATTAAAAAAAAATAGAAAAGAAAGAAAGAAATATAAACAAAAAATTACAATGTTATCCTATTGCTTATATCTATTAGAATGGCTAAAATCAAGAAGACTTGCCCTACCAAGTGTTTGGGAGGCTGGGAAGCAGCTGGAATGTCGATTCCTTGTTGTGGAGACACTAAATGTAGAGCCACTTTGGAAAGCAGTTTAAGTTTCTTATAAAATCAAAAATATATTTAGAGTATGACCCCGCGATCCCATTTCTAAGTATTTACTCGAGTGAATGAAACATAAACATGTCTACACAAAGACCTGTGCATGGATGTTCATAGCAGCCTGATTCATCATAGCCCCAAACAGGAAACAATCCAGACGTCCATCAACAAGGGAGAAATAAATGATGGTATGTTTACACAATGTACTATTACCGAGTGACAAATAGGAACTAACTGCTGATACTCGGAACAGTAATGCGATCTCCAGAACACCGTGCTGAGTGAGAAAAGGTATCCTACATACTGTGTGACTTTAATTACATGAAATTCCAGACAAGCCAGACGTGCGGGAATAGAAAACAGGTCAGTGATTCTGGTGTTGAAAGTGTGTGTGGGGATGGGGTGGAGGGAGGGCTGATAAGAGAACAGAGGAACTCTTAGGGATGATGGAAATCTTTATCAGGTGGTGATGATGGTGTGAATATTACACAGATATGAAAACTCATGAATCATACACTTTAAAAAGAATACTTTTTACCATATGTAAATGATATTCCAATAAAATTGATTTAAAAGAATGAATGTGGGGCCAGGAGTCTAGGCCCTATCTTCAACCATAGGCATAGCAAAATAGCAAGTAGAAAAATATGATCTTCAGAAAGTAGAAGAAAATAAAGAGGGTGTGTAGAGAAGCCAAAGGAGAAGATGGAGAGAGATTCTGAAAGTTGTTTGAGTTCCTGGTTCCAACATGTGCCCAGTACCCAGCTGTGTTCCTGCCCTGGGTTCCCTGGCCCTCTTGTTAGTCTCTCTTTTGGGTTTAATATGCATCAAAAGTTTCTTTCATTTACAATCAAAAAGAGTCCTAAGTTAGGAAGCAGACACACTTGCAGAATATTTTCTGTGGATGTTATCTTCAGGGATAGGAAATTCTTGCTATCTTCCACAAGGAACATTAAGTTGAAGAAACTATGCTTGTCAGGAATTCCCAGGGCTTGTCTCCATGACACACTTATTGTGCAATTTTGGGCAGGTCTTGCCTCACTGGATTTGTTCTTTCTCATATGCAAAGAACCATGGCTTGAGAGCTTTATTTTCTAACTAGCTAAATAACCTCATATTAAAACAGGTGCAAGCAGAACCTCTCTGGTTGACATGGGAGTGCTCCATGTACCTACCTGGAGATCAGGAGTGCCCAGAAGTTCAGCCATAGTAGAGTGCATTTTTGTGCTGGAAGATTAAAGAGTGGGAAGTCATCTGTCTTCCTTGGAATATAAATATGCAACAAAGAATGTAAGCATACCTCTAAAATGATGATAGAAGCTGGACCTAAAAATAAATGTTTAGAGCTGAAGCAGAAGCTGGGCGGCTGAGACGGCGTCCAGAGCACACGCATTTGTGATCCTTCACCCCAGCTCCATTTCTCGTCTGCATAGCTTTACTGGGCCACTCCTAATGGAGTCACAGGTCCCACCAGACTGAAGCTGAGTCTGGCTTGTTGACTAAATTTTCATGCTCTGATTCCCCAGCTAACCCCAAAGTTCCATCATAGCCCCTCTTCCACCCGCAGGTCATTTAAGAAGTCAGGACACTGGCCATTGTAACACCCACAGGAAGCCCCTCCCAGAAGCATCAAGCTCTTCCTACTGGTTCTGTGGGTCTAAGGGACTCATCCTGATCCACTCCCCTTGGAAAGGGGTTCGGGTCCCTCTCATGAGCCTTGTTACACTTGCCTTCTCATTGCTGGGATGAAACACCTGACCAAGAGCAGCTTGGTGGGAGGGGAAGGGGAAAGGGAAAGGGTTTATTTTGGCTTACAGACTTCAGGGGAAGCTCCATGATGGCACGGGAAAACGTGGCATGAGCAGAAGGTGGACATCACCATGGGGCTAACAGCAGGTAGACAACAGAATTGGGAGAGTGTGCCAAACACTGGCAAGGGGAAGTTGGCTGTAACACCCACCCCCAGCAATACATCACTTCCAGGAGGCTCCAATTCCCAAATTGCCACCAGCTGGGAGCCTAGCATTCAATGCATATGAGTTTATGGGGGACACCTGAATCAAACCACCTCAAGCCTCATGGAGAGATAGAACTGCTAATGGATTGAAAGTCTGTTCAAGCCTACTTGTGGCAGAGATGGCTAACTGCCTGCTGAGAGTGTGTGTTCCAGCCAAGAACAGTTTTTCCCAGCACCCCTTGCTTATTGGTCTGGTCTGGTCTGGTCTGGTCATGAACCCTTGCTGATAAAAGGTGAACATGATGCGTGTCATTCATGGGATTGTGTTTGTCATTTGCAAGTGTGTCCCCAGGTCCACTTCCTTGTCCCTTCCTGCCCACTAATTCTCGAGGGGATTGGCCCTACCAATTACAACTTCCTGGACTTCCTAGCCTAGCTCTGGCTAGGTTGGGCCAGGGAAGCAGGAGAACAGAGGGAGGGGGAGAGACAGGGTATTTTAGGTTAGATCTCTTGGCTTCAGGTGGTGTCTCTGTAACCTTAGATCAAATATTCTGAGCCTCTATGACTATAATCTGAAAAGATGAGTATATCTAGAAGGGTAATATTTGAAGCATTTATCAGTTATTTGTACTATGAAAATACAGGGGGAAGCAAGAAGCCATGAAGCAGGAGCCTTGAGGCAACAGTGAAGTTAGGAGGGAAGAAATCCATCCTGTGTCCTGGACTGAGTGAGCTGCCCTCCTAACTTCTCTTTGCCAGAAGGGGTCATCCAACTCCACAGACATGCCTTACTCTTCTTATCTCTGCCTGGGAGTCCATTTCTTCCTTTTATTTATCTGTGCTTTACACAGACATATTCCATTTGATTCATGTGGGTGCGAGTGTGTATGTGTGTGTGATGCTAGTACAACTCACCTAGTCAAATCGTATGATTACTAGCTTTTAGCATGTCCACAGGGCTGAACAACTGTTTTTATTATCCTAAAATAATCCTAGCCGGGCATGGTGGCTCACGCCTTTAATCCCAGCACTCGGGAGGCAGAGGTAGGAGGATCGTCACAAATTCAAGGCCAGCCTGAGATTACAGAGTGAATTCCAGGTCAGCTTGAGCTAGAGTGAGACCCTACCTTGAAAAACCAAAAAAATAAAATAAAATAAAAATAAAATCCTCAGCTCCTTGGGTGGTACTTCCCCACATCCTGCCATTTCCAAACCCACTTTAATTTTATTTTCATTCATTAATTTATTTATTGTGTGTACGAATGGGTGTATGCATGTAGAGGTCAGAGGATGACTTTGGGGTGTTAGTCTTTGCCTTCTACTTTATTTGGGGCAGGGCCTCTCGTTGTTTTATCATTGAGGGCACCAGATTAGCTGAGCCATGAGCTTCAGGTTTCTCTTGATACTTCCTCCCATTGCTGCAGGTATGTTGGGATTAGAGACTCGTGTGTGACTTGTGTGCCAAGGGCCCAGGAGCTGTTTGAGAAGCCATATCCTGTTTGGGAATTGTTTCAAACGAAACAAGAGACTATTCCCTATATTAAGATAAGGTTTTTAAGGATGAGAAAAGAGCGAGGAGGGACCAGCAAGGGTTCTTGCTTGAGAAAAGAAGTGATTTGGAGATCTGATGATTAGGCTAGTATAGCATGTGCATTTAACTACTGAGCCATCTCCCGGTCTCTCATTTTAATTTTATATAAACAAAATCTACATTTCTGCCCCAAAGAGAGAAAATTAACCTGCATTCAACAGAAAGGAACCTACAATCTGTGGTCCTCTGTGGTATCTGGCTTCTTCCACTTGGGATAATTTGGTCAAAGTTCAGCTGTGTTGTAGCATATGCCAGCACTTCAATCCTCTCGGAGGCCAATTCAATTCCCATGGATGGATACTTGATCCATCCATCAGCTGACGGCCTTTGGCCAACTTTTTAGCTTCATGAATAATGTTGCTAGAAGGTCCATACACAGATTTTCGTGTGATCGTAGGTTTTCATTTCTCTTGCGTACATACGTAGGAGTGTGATTGACGCCTCACAGGATGCCTCCATGTTTAACTAACTGTCCAGGACTGCTTAGAGAGTCCTGTGTGTTAGACCACTTTGTGTTTCAAGGCTCTCTGTTCTATTTTACTCTCAGAAACTTGGTTTTAAATGTGTGTGTGTGTGTGTGTGTGTGTGTGTGTGTGCGCTGATTTTTACCCATGAACTTTTATTCAACTGCATCAGTATTTGTTTGTTTTGGCCTGTGTCAGTACACGTCCATCCTGTTTTGTGTTTGGTCTTCAGATCGTCCTCCTCATTCCTCCTTTCTTCCATTTTGTTCACTGCAGGTTAATTTTTTCCTCTTGGGTCTGTGCCTTTTCTTTTCTCCTCCCACCCCTGAAATCTTTTCAGTTACTAACAAGAGGGTTTTTCTCAATTCTTATTTCATTAAAGACTGGGAGCTGGAGGTGAGGGTTAGAAAGAGACCTGGGAGAGGTATGTGGGCAGAAGTCTAATTCCTGGAACCCGGGGGATGCACAGGGCTGGCTGCCATAGCCTCTTGTGCCCTGGGCGTCTCTCCAGGCCTCCGCCCAGCACTCACTGGCTCTGCGTGTGGTACGTGCTGCCCAGCACTTGTGTGAAACACCTGCACACTGCCATTGCCAAGGGCCCAGGAGCTGTTTGAGAAGCCATATCCTGTTTGGGAATTGTTTCAAATGAAACAAGTGACTATTCCCTATATTAAGATAATGTTTTTAAGGATGAGAAACGAGCGAGGAGGGGACCAGCAAGGGTTCTCGCTTCAGAAAAGAAGTGAAGCATTGTTCCTGGCAGCATCTGCCTGTGTGCCCTGTGCTCGAGTCTCTGCCTGCTTGCTTTCTCCCTTCCACGGGCAGAAGGACAGCTGCATGTCCCCGTCAGGAGGCCAAGGGGAATCTGGGCAGTCATGTCCCTCCTTGCTTCGGTGTCAACGTCCCTTCTGTTTGTTCTTCATGTATCGGGAGTCAGCATGTGCCCAGCCCAACCCTAGCCCCTGGGAATACACCTGTCCTCTTACATCCACCAGTCTCTTCTTCTCCACCTTCTTCTCTATCGTCTTATTCATTTTCCTCCTTCTTACACGTTGCTATGTTTATGTGTCAAAGAATGATTCATTTTCTTTAGAGCTGGGAGGCTTTGGCAGAGTCCAGGGGCTAACCATGTCCTCAGTGTCCCTCCTGGTTTTGCACATGTGTGCATATATAGCATGTGTGGTGTGGTGTATGCATGTGTATGTGCAGATGCAAGCACACACGTGTGGAGGCCAGAGGAGAACCTTGGATATCCTCTTCTATCACTGATCCATATATATATATTATTTATTTATTTGAGAGAGAGAAAGAGGCAGAGAGAGAGAGAAAGAGGGGGAGAGAATGGGTGCACCAGGGCCTCCAGCCATTGCAAATGAACTCCAGATGCAGGTGCCCCCTTGTGCATCTGGCTGACGCGGGTCCTGGAGAATCGAACGGGGATCCTTTGGCTTTACAGGCAAATGCCTTAACTGCTAAGCCATCTCTCCAGCCCTACACATATATTTTTAAGATAGAGTTTCTCACTGATTCTTGAGCTTGCTGTTTTTGGGAGACCCTGAAATTTTCCAGTCTCAGCTTTTCCATGTAGTTCTAGGCCCCCCTCCAACCAGGCCCTTTTGCTTGCACAAGAAACACTCTTACCTGCCCCTAGTCTCTTCCCCTGAAGAACAGAAAGCAGGACCCATCAGAAAATGTGGTAACCATGGACCTTCCATTTCTGATCTATGCTCTTGTTTCTTGTCTTGAGAGAAGGCAGAACTGAGAAGTTAGATAGCTCCAGAGAGGTGTGATGATGATGATGAAGATGATGATGATCATGATGCTAATACTGATAATGATGTGTGTGTGTGTGTGTGTGTGTGTGTGTGTGTTGTGTTTGTAGTGGGGCACAGGGGATACTGACTACAGTCATTGAAAGACCCCAGATCCTGTTGGGCTACTTGGTTAACCTCTGAATTCAATCCCAAACTATCCTCTTCTAGATGGCTCTTGGCTACTCAGAGCACTCAATATAAACTTCACCAGGGTTGTAGGTTCTTTGTATGATCTTCACTCAGATGTTTGCAGAGGTTGAATGCCAAGGCCCTGCCGCTGACCTGACTGATCCAAGGCCAGTCCTCCTCATAGAATCACAATGAAACCAGGAAGCCACAGGCTTTGCTGTTGCCTGAGTTGTCTCTTTTTTCCTGGAGGGAGCACAGGCATATTGCTTCTTTCCCTATAAGTTTCTTCCTGCTGGATGGCAGAGGGGCCTGGACCACAGCATGGAGGGGAATTGAAAGCAGTGCCCTTTCAACTTGCGGTAATGGGAAACATATAGCATTAAGAAATTTTCAATCATTCATGGGCTTAAAACTTTTTATTTTTAGAGAGAGATAGAGACAGAGGGAGAGAGAATTGGCGTGCCAGGGCCTCAGTCACTAAAATTGAACTCCAGATGTTTGTGCCACCTAGTGGGCATGTGCAACCTTATGTTTGCCTCACCTTTGTGTGTCTGGCTAACTTCTGATCTGTAGAGTTGAACATGGGTCCTTAGGCTTTGCAGGCAAGCGCCTTAACTGTTAAGCCATCTCTCCAGCCCAGCTTAAAACTTTTGTAAAATACAATAAAGACACAAGAGCATGGAAAGACCAAAGACATGCAAAACAACAAAAACTTTGATTTTAAAAAATTAGATATGATAGATAAAAAAATTTCTCTGAAAAATGTTATCCCAGCTCCTATACTTTCCCTCAGTGTCTCTGCTTTTCTACTTGCAGGCCAGTAAGGGATTGTGGGTGGGTGGTGGTCTGCAGTCCACACTGTGGCCCTCACTACCTTTCCTGGCTCCAAGCTCCTGCCCCATGGGGGTAGCCAGGCACCACTGTGGCTGGAGGGCAGAGGCACTGGTGTGCTGAGTGCCAGTTGTGGAGGTTCCCCCTAACAGGGTGAAATGGGGGCAGACATTCCAATCTGAGTGGATGTGTGTTCTCTCTTAACATTCAGGGTTTCTTAGACAGAAATTTGGGTACTGAGGAGCCTAATCCCTTCCACTTGATTTTTAAAAAAATTTATTTGCAAGGAGAGAGCGAGTATGTGTGAGAGAGAATGAGATAACTCCAGGTCCTCTAGCTGCTGCAAATAAATTCCAGATACATAGGCCACTTTCTGCTTCTGGCTCTACATGGGTACTGGGGAATTGAACCCAGGTCAGGCTTGGCAGGCAAGCACCTTAACCAACTGAGGCATCTCTGCGCCCCCGCCCCTCCGTTCCAGTTGATTTTGGGTTAGGGACCCACAAAATCCATAGGAAAGCCACAGTGGTAGACCCGGGAAGAACAAGAAGCCAGAACGTTCTAAGGTGTTCATCAGATCAAGTTTATAGATCTTCACTGAGGGTCCCACTACTCACACAACTCAGCTCTCAGCTCTCCCAGCTTCTGGTCTCAGCTCTCCCAGCCTCTGTAGCTCTTGGCACTAATAGTCAAGAGAGAGATTTGTGAATTCTGTGTGGAGAAAGGTCCACTCCAGTCCATTTAATGGTGGGCCAAGAGATGAGGATTTCTAGCCTGCTCTCTCTGCAGCAGGGGCTGTGGGGACCAGCTCTCCTAGAAAGAATGGTAGGCTGAGACTGCGGCCAGCTCTTGATGCAAGCTGCTGCCCGTGGGAGGGTTTGCAACGGTGTACCATTTTAAAAGCAGGGGAGATAATTAATCATTAAATTGCAGGGACAAATCCCTGGCTCCGCCCTGAGCACTCAGAGCATCCCCCTGGGTCTCTAAATGTGCAAAAATGTTGCTTCCTTGCTCCTGGTGTAACTAAGCCAACAAGAGTCCCCATGGAAGGCGCTGACCTGTGATTTATGTGTCATAAAGAGGGTCACAGTGTTTGATGCCTATACTTATCTGCTGGAGAAGAAACATTAAAAGAGAGCTAATGGACCCACCGTGTCTACTGCTCAGCCCCTGCGTATTGCATTGCAGTCTGGCACCCCTAGGCCAGGCCATGCTGATTTTCATGCTGAATATCTCAACAAGGCTCAGTCTCAGCGGCGAGAAGCAGAAACAAAAGATGTGGAAGCTGCTGAGTTCACCTTCTCATACCTTTACTATTGAAGGTCTCATGCGATGAAAGTGTTTTACATACCAATCCTTCTGAGTTAAAATCCCAATAATATGAAGCCAAACTTCAAGCTGATGACACCATTTAAACTCATAGTTCAACAAGCCCCAGATGGAGTTCCAGAAGAAAGGCCTCTTTGACCTTATGTTGAACAAATTCTTAGAGAGGAAGAGTCTATTGGTAAGCCCAGGAAGTGAGATTTCTTACAGAGAAAAAGCCACACTGCTAGGCTTCAGGAAATGCAAGAAGCCAGGGAGTTCCAAGGAATTTATCAGAACAAGTTCATGGACCTTCCCTTATGGTCTCATGAAATGACTCAGCTCTCAGCTTCCCCTGTCTCTGTATCTCTTGGAACAAATTTTCAAGAGAGAGATTTGTGAATTCTATGGGGGCGGAGGAAGTGCACTGTTTAGGCAGCTGTTGGTGAGCGCCCTGGATCCTTTGGCTCTGGGCCTTTACCAGAAGTGACCTCTAGGTGGCACTACAACGCAACTTTAGTGCACTGCAAAGCCTGTTGGGGCGTGCAGCAAAACCATGGGCGATTTAGTGCTCAGAGAAATTACCCTTTAAGAAAAAAGAGGACAGAGTCACCACAAAGAGGTTGCTGTAGAACTTTGGGGAAGTGTGTAGGTGGGCACAGACTATCTTCAGTGTGGCAGGGGAAATACACCTGGTCTGCAAAGTCTTGACACAGAGGCACCATTGTCTTACTGCACGGGGAAGTAAGAAGGCAGGCAGAGAGCGTGGAAAGACTGAGAAAAGAACGAGATAGGTATGGAGTGCTTTTTTTTTTTTTTGGTGTGTATGGTGTGCGTGCATGTGTGTGCGTGCGTGTGTGTGTCCATGTGTGTGAGTGGAGGTGTGCACACACCATGACACACTTGTGGAGGTCAGAGGACAGCTTACAGGTTTCAGTTCTTGCCTTTCACCTTCTCTGAGGTATGGTTTCTCACTGTTGACTGCTTAGATCTCCAGGCTAGCTGGTCTGCAAGCTTCCAGGAAAGTCCCCTGTCTCTACTTTCCAGCTCACCATAGAGGTGCTGGGATTATGGAAGCCACCCACAGTTTCTGAAGTTTTTAAAATATATTTAAAAATTTTTTTTATTATTTTATTTTTTTTGGAGAGAGACACAGAGAGAGAGATAGGGAGAGAGGGAGAGGGAGACAGATAGAGATGGGCGCGCCAGCAGTCTCTCAGCTGCTGTGAACGAAATCCAGATGCGTGCGCCCCCTTGTGGTCAAGTGCGGCATTGCGCCCTTGCATCACTTTGCATCTGGCTAAACGTGGGACCTGGAGATTGGAACAGGGTTCTTAGGCTTAGCAGGCAGGCGCCTTAACCGCTAAGCCATCTCTCCAGCCCTTAAATTTATTTTCTTATTGACAACTTCCATAATGATAGACAATATCCCCTGGTAATTCCCTCCCTCTCCCTCACTTTCCCCTTTGCAACTCCACTCTCCATCACACCCCTCTCAATCAGTCTCTCTTTTGTTTTGATGTCATCATCTTTTCCTCCTGTTATGATGGTCTTGTGTAGGATCTGGAGACCCAAACTCAGGTATTCACACTTATCCAGAGTCATCTCCCCAGCCCAGGTATAGACTTATGAAGCATTATTGAAATTGTTTTATTTTAAGAGAATATGGTCTGAAGTACAAGGAGTACATCCTCTGGGTTTATACTCTTACCCGACCATTGGATTAAGGAGAGTAGTTAATAGCTACAATACAATCATGGTAAGTATTAAAGAGATTAAAGATATAACCAAAACCTGGAGGTACATGTAAGGTTATAATCAGAACCTTGCTGACTCTTGGTTTTTAAGGGCTTGTTCTGTTTCAACTTCTACAGGTGCTCTAACCAGCAGTTCTCAAACTGTGATGTTTAGACCAATCAACAGTGCCAACATGAAAATTGTTAGAAATACAGACTCCTGGCTGGTTCATCTTACTGTGAAACGTGACTGGACTTGGAATCACCTGGGAGACACACCACTGGGTGTGTCTGTGAAAATGTTTTCAAAGAGGTTTAACTGAGGAGGGCAGAATCATTGTGAATGTGGACAGCACCATAGGTTGAGGTACCAGCCTGAATAAAGACAGGAGAAGAAAAGGAGAAAGCAAGTTGAGCATCAGCTTTCATCACTCTGCTTCCTGACTATGGATGCAATATGACCAGTTGCCTCATGCTCCCACCATGATGTATGTCCCTGCCATAATGAGCTCTATCCTGTCAAATCACGAGCCAAAATAAACTCTTCCTTCCTTAAATTGCTTTGGTAGGTATTTTGCCACAGCAGCAAGAGAAACAAACAACACATCTTAAATCAGAAACTCTACAAATGGGGGGCAGTGGGCTGTATTTAGGCTGGCCTTTCAGGTCATTCTGATGCCTGTTAAAGTTCAAGCACACCCACTCTCAAAAGCCTTTCAAATATGCATGGGGAAAAGTGAGAAAACAGAGATTACTCAGTCAATATTTGAGCCCTTACTAAGTGTAGTAATTACTTGGCAATGTGGTAGTTATTGGGGTTATAATGAGGAAAACATGGTTCTCCTCCCAATCTGCTTATTGTTAATGGGGAAACAGGCATATCTATAAGTACAAATGCAGTAACTACGACATGAATAAGTTAATTCTACCTAAAAAGCTGGAAGGAAGGAGACATACAGGGTAGTGAGGGACCTTTGAGTAGAGTCTGCAATGATGAGAATGTTTAATGAGGCAGAACACGACTTGTGGCTTTTAAATGTTGATGTCCATTATTGCCACAGAATACATTTGTTCACCCTAAAAGGTAAAGGAACAAAGCATATTGAGAGAGATTGAATTTTCACTTTTCTGCTATTTGATTCAGACATGGGGCTTTGTAAGTCACTTGTTAAGATGGGAAAAGGTGGCTATCCTTGGGCTTTCATTCAATGAAGTAATGTCTACCCAGTACTCAAGAATATTATACTCAAAGTGTTGCTCACATATAGAGACAATAGAGAAACATTCTCATGTAGCAACAAACTCGAGAATTCACAAACACTTCTGGGAAAAAATATTTAGTGTCAAGATTCAACCAAGTAAGAAGTAAAGCCAAATGAAAGATTCACAAATAGAATTGTCAGCGTAAAAGAGTAGTAATGAGTATATAAGAGCTAAGGCAAAGCAAAAGTAGAAATTTTGGTGACCGGATAGGAAATGAATGATAAAAAATTCTTTACCAGGGAATGAGGGCAGAGGTATGAGAATTCTAATTCCCTCATCTTTTTAAGAAGGAAGCTGATTTTTAGAAATGACCAACCATTTTATATTTTTAATAAGTTCTTAAAATATTTTTATTCATTTATTTATATGTGTATGTGTGCGCATGTGTATGTGTGCGCACACACACGCACACATGCATTTGTGTGTATTGTGCATCAGGGTCTCTTGCAGCTGCAAATGAATGCCAGATGCTTGTGCCATTTTTTGCATGTGGGTGCTAGGGAATTGAACCTGGGCTGGCAGGCTTTGTAAGCAAGTTCCTTTAACCAGTGAACCATCTCCTCAGCCCCAAGATTTTTTTTTTCTTACAGAGCTCTTCTTACCAAAGAAAGCAAAACAAGCCAATAAAACCAAAATTGAAACTCCCAAACCATATTTTCTGAAGTTTCTTTTCCTGCTTTACTCAGAATCTTTTGCATTTATTCAAACTGGTTTCTACAACTTCCTTAAATGAAAACTAGCTAACAAAGTATAATTTTATTTAACTTGTTTTCATCTTTTTGTGTGTGTGTGTGTGTGTGTGGTATTGGTGACTGAACCCAGGGTCTTGTATATGGCAGACAAGCACTGTACCACTGAGCTACATCCCCAGCCATTTTTTTTTTTTTTTTTTTTTGGTCATAGAGTCTGACTAATTTGCTCAGGCTGGTCTTGAACTCACTCTTCAGCCCAGGGATCTTTGAACTTGTGAACCTTCTGCTTCAGCTTTTCAAGACATCTGGCTTGCACCAAAAGGCTCTTCTCCATCTTTCTCTCTGTTCTTGGCTAATCTTTTATCTCTTTGCTTGCAATGTTCAAGTGTTAACGTCTATTCCTAGAGGAAGTCTGAGTTGCAGAATTATGTAGTCCATATCTCATCGCATGACTGATGGCCGGCACTGTAACATGCTCAACATCAGATTCATACTCTTCTTTTTCCAAAGCTGGGTTCCCATATTTCCTGTCTTGGTTCGTGCTTTCACCATCAACTGATCACCAGAGCGAGAAACTTGGAAGCACCTGGATTTCTCATCTTTCCTTCACTTTCTCCTCCAGCTAGTCAACATCTCTTCCTAAACGTGTCCCTTTCCCTGTCTTTGTCCTATGACCACTAACCTAGGCTTTGAAGAAGCTTCTTCACTGGTCTCTAGGCAACTTGGCATTTTCCCATTCACATCTGGTGTTTGTGTTCTTGCCAGAATGAGTTTTCTAAAATACCTGTTCTTTCCAGCTACCCTCCTTCAATGGTGTTGTAGACAGCTTCACATGGCTGAGATGAACATCCAAACCAGGCACAACTGAGATGAGGAAGGAATTAATTTCAAGGTTACAGATCCAGAGGGGAAGTTCCATCAGATGACGAAAGAAGCTGCTCCCATTCATAAATGCAAGCACAGAGACACTACCAAACAGTCAGCACTACAAGAAGCACAGCTAGAGCTCAAAACCTCTCTGCACACCTTTAGGCTGGAATTCAGATCTGCCCCCAGTGACCCCCCCCCCACAGTAGGAGTGTACCTGCTAGGGGCTGAAGCTGCAAACTCAATTTTAACCAAACACCTGAATCTATGGGGGACATACATTCAAACCACCACAAATGATTCTTGATTTTCCTGAGATTAAATCTCAGGTTATTTAGCACATTGCTCTGTTTCTGGATTTTTTTTTTTTTTTTACTTCCCTACTTCTGTTATGTGAACAATTTCTGATTCTTCTGTCTACAATTTCTTTATGCCCTTAATGGCCTGGATGACACCTATTGATTTATTGAAACACATATCAAGGGCCACTTCAGGAAGTTGTCTTCCTAGCTCTGAGCCTCTGTTTATCTTCTCTGTACCCCTTCACATATCTCTGTGGTAGCCTTGGGCATCTAAGAACTTTTCTTTGCAGGTCTTTCCTGATATCTTTGCAGCTTCCTTCGTTATTGGAAGTGTGTTTGTGTTGAGTAGCAGTGCCTGAAGGAAACTGTTAGCAGGGTGAACAGAGCTTATAGAGTGGGAGAGAATCTTTGCTAGTTATCTCAGACAGGAAGGGGACTGATTTCCAGAATATATAAAGACCAGCAAAAATGAAATACCAAAAGAAACTTAAAACTGCCAATAAATGCAATGAATACACAAGTCTCAAAAGAAGAATACACACACACACACACATATATATATATGTAATTTTTTTTGAAGCAGGGTCTCAGTCTAGCTCAGGCTGATCTAGAACTCACTCTGTAGCCCAGGCTGGTCTTGAACTCATGTGATTCTCCTACCTCAGCCTCCCAAGTGCTGGGATTAAAGGCATGTGCCTTCATGCCTAGCACCTATAATTTTTTAAAAAAATGTTTAACAACTTTAGCCATCAGGGGAATGCAAATTAAAACCACTTTGAGATTCTGTCTCACACCAATCAGTGTGGCCATCATAAAAAAAAAAACAACAAATAATAAATTCTGGCAAGGATATGGGGGAGAGAACATTTATTTGCTGTTGGTAGGAATATAAATAGGTACAGCCACTGTGGAAATCAGTGTGGAGGTTTCTTAAAAAACTAAAAATAGAACTATTATTGACTCGGCTATTTCATGCCTCAGCATATGCCCAAAGGACTCTATATCCTGCCACAGAGATATTTGCATATCCATATTCATTGCTGCTCTATTCACAATGGCAAGAAAATGAAGTCAGCCTAGATGCCCATCAACAAATGAATGGATAATGAAGATGTGGTACATACATGCAATGGAGTTTCATTCAGCTGTAAAGAAAAATAAAATTATGAAATTTGCAGGAAAATGGATGGAACTGGAAAATATTCTTTTAAGTGCAAAAACTTATGCCCACAAAGACAAGACAAATGCCCCATAGTCTCGCTCATATATGGAGCCTAGCTTCTAATTTTTATGGTTGTGCATTAATGTGGGAGTGAGCATGGGTAGGCATGAAATAGAGGCCCATGGGAGGGAAAAAGGTTTTAAGGAAGGAGATGGGAGGATAATAGAATCCATGTGACATGAAAGTGGGACGAGGAATAATGAGAGTGGAAGGGAACAGCAGAAGCGGCAGGGAGATGGGGAGGGGCAAGGATCAACCAAAAGAAAGCATTATGAATATGCCCTAAAAACTCGTTACTGAGTATGCTAATTTAAAGAACGAAAATAATAGTAACAAGAAAAACAACACTGTATGCTACATAGTTAGTTTACAAAGACTATAAAATGGATAAAGAAATTCCAGTACATTTTTTTTGAGACCACAAAGTACAGTCCCTGCCTCCCTGGGGCACAACTGGACAAACACTGCCAAATTCAATAGTGCTCCGTTTTTCTGAACTCAGGGCAGACCACCTCCCTTCTGTGGACACATTCTTTCTTCAGATATGGTAATCCTATTGATTAACTTACCGCTTTCTCTTATAACAATCACATTTGAAGTTATGTCTGTTGAGGTGGCATCCTGGAGTCCCTAATTGGATTTCTTCATTTCCTCATCCACTAGTTCATTTATTCTATTCATGGAAACCTGCAAGGTTAAGGGGGCATGTACTAGATTTTTCAGAAAAATGGTGTCTTTGTATTGTTGGCCTTCATTGTGGAGCACGAACCGTGAGTCCCGTGGAGGTTTCGCAGAAGGGGATGTGTGCATAAGGTGAGAGGCAGTGACAAGAGGGCAGGAGCCTTGGATGCTCAGCCTAGCCGAGGGCCTCTAGTTCTTCAGAACAGACAGGTGGAGAGGTGACTAGAGCTCTGGTTTTGGAGTGAGCCGGACCTGGTTTTGGATTTCAAGAGAACAGCTCAGTGAACAAGTTCCTTATGGTGAACTTAATGAGGTTGTTTTGAGAATTCAGTGACCCAATGTTGGGATGTCGTGGGCAGATGATCAGCATGCTACAAATGGTCCCCTACTTCAACTACCTCCTCTTGCTCATTTAAAACTAATGAATCCTCCAAGTCTGGTTTTATCTGACCACGCTTTGTGTCCTCCTCTTCTTGGGATGTGATTTAGTGGATCGCAATGGCAGCCCGGGAAAGGCCTTGTGGTTATGCCAGACATCAGTTGCCTTTTTCTGCTTCCTCTGTTGAGAAATGCTTTTGTGTTTTCAGGGACTCTGTTTATACAGGGATTATTTAGCATTTTTATTCTTTGGAGGTGTTGGCATAGCTTCAGTGTGCAATTCTAAAGAGAAGGTGTGTAGCTGTGGCTTTCTTTGTTTGTCAGGAACATTTCTGTAGATAAGCAGCCTGCACAGTAAATAAACTGCATTGTTATTACATTGCCTAGCAATTTACCTGTAACAGACGGCTGTGCCTGCTATAATGACATGATAGCTAATCCATACCCCTGCATGATGTTATCTCCTACTGAAGGAGGCTGGCAACTTTAAAGGGGATGCCCTCAAGCATCAGTCAGGGGAAACCAGTTCTGGTTTCTGTGAATGAAGTTTTTAAGCAGGAGATACACCAACAGTTTGGTGCCCAGATTTTGAACAAGTGCTTAATTTCAGGATCAATTACCTTGAGCTTCCCACAAATAGGTTTTACCTAAAGCATTTGTGGAAAAGCAGTTTGATTTAATTAAGGAATCTCACAATCCTGGAATTTGGTTGGATAATTTTTTTTGTTTTTGCATTAGAAGTTTTGGATATGCAAATGACCTATCATCCAACTTGCTTCAAAGCAAAAAAAAAAAAAAAAAAAAAAAAAAAAAAAAAAAAAAACCCCAAAAACAAAACAAAAAAATTTCCAGAGGCAATAGACAAATAGCCTTGGTTTCATTTATTTAACATCCTGTATGCTTTCTGATAAAGCCCTCAAGGTGCTGTTATTGGATCCAGTGGCAAGGACTATTTTATAACACTATAAGGTAAGCTCAATGCTATTTACCAGAGACTGAAACAATTTATCATGTTACCAAAAGTTTCCATGTAAACTATAAACTAGACTTTCAGCTATGCCTTGTTTCTTGGGTTTTGCTGGCTTGTCTGTTTTTCTGATTAGACTACTTCTGAAAAGAAGGGGTGCAGTTTGGATTTCTTGGTAGGTTGTGGCCACGTTTGTCAAGGATACAGACTTGGAGTTAAACCTAGTTCTATGCTTTTTTTTTTTTTTTTTTTTTTTTTTTTTTGGTTTTTCAAGATGGGTCTCACTCTGGCTCAGGCTGACTTGGAATTCACTCTGTAGTCTCGGTGGGGGGGGCCTTGAACTCACTGTGCTTCTCCCACCTCAGCTTCTTAAGTGCTGAGACTAAAGAAAGACATGAGTACCATGCCCAGCTTGGGCAATTCTTTTCTTTTTAGTAGTTATTTGATCTAAATCATATCAGATACCTTTCACAGTTTAAATATTACTGGCAGTGCTTATAATCAGGAATAAACATGGTTTCAACTTTAGAAGCTTCTCGTGTTGGCACCAATGGCTTCTCTCCACCCATTCCTCCCCTATGAAAGCAGATGTACATCACTCCTCCTTGAGGAGTTAGGTAGGGTGATTTCTGGCTGGTGGACTATTTCTTTTTCTCTAATCTGTCTATTTCTCCCCATCTCCAGCACCATCAATGGCTAACATTTATTGAAGGCTTACAGTGGGCTGGGCGATCCGCAGGCGTGATCTCACTTAAGCCTCACTAAAACCATTATTATTGCCATTTTACAGGTGGGGAATTTGAGGCTTAAAGAGGTGAAGTAAATTATCCAAGGTCACACAGCTAATTAGTATTAGATTCCTGGTCCAATCTCTTACCTAGACTTCCTCAGGGGGTTGGTAAGGGCTGGTGACAGGACTGACAACTGTCTTCCTGCCCTCAAGTCAGCGTGTTCGCCACAGGAAACATTGTAAGGTTTGGAAAGGGAAGCCCAGTACTCCCGACATAACCTCCATTCCACGTTAATAATCTGCCTGGTGTGGCTTCTGTGCACCTAAAGCGTCTCGTTTGGCATCACGCCCTCTTGCTGTCTGCCTTGTGTGAAGTCTATCCAGTTCCCTACCTCTACCACCTCTCCTCCTGCTCTCAGTGGCTGTATTTGTGGTTCTCTGTCTCGGTGCCTATCGTTCCAACCACATTTCCTCCCGCATCCCCTCGGTGTGTTGTGATGTGTCTCACTCCTCCTCTCCTCCTGCTGTGGGATGTTGCCTGCAGGGGGTGGCGGTGGGGGGGCTACTGCTTTTTCTCTATTGTTTTCAGTGGCTCAAAGATCCTCTAGTTCTTGGTCTCCTCATGTTGTTCATTACTCTCCTTGCAACTTGGGCCTTAATGGAACTTCTAAGGATTTATAATTATAATATATATAATGTAATTATATATAATTATATGTGCATTTATTTGGTTAATGTTTATCTTCTGTACTGACTTTAAGTTTTACAAAGATAGGATTGTGTCCATTTAACCTCATTTTATAAAAACACATCTTATTTATTAATTTGAGAGAGAGTAAGAGGCAGATAGGGAGAAAGAGAGAGAATGGGCATGCCAGGGTCTCTAGTCATTGCAAATGATCTCCAGAGCAGACGCATGTGCCACCTTGTGCATCTGGCTTTACATGGAAACTGGGGAATAGAACTCAGGTCCTTCAGCTGTGTAGGCAAGGGCCTTAACCACTGAGCCATCTCTCCTGCCCCATTTTTTTTCTCCTCAATGTCTATCATAACAATTTGGTGCATTGTAATTGTTTCCCATAGTGAGTGACAACTGAGTGTTGGAAACTGGGAAATACCAGTGATCAACCCTGTAGTTTATTTGCCTTCTTGTATTGGAGGAGCAAGCAGCATACACACGAATGACCTGTGGGTTTCCTTACACATTTGCGTATGTGTGTGCATGCAAGGTCTGTGTATGAAAATCTGCAGATGTGTGGATGTGGTACACACACACACACACACACACACACACACACACACACACACACACACAGCCTTCCTCTTTCTCCATTATAGGTAGCTGAACCAGGAAGGTGAAGAATATTTTTCATGGCGTTATTTTTATGATAATCTATTTCGATGGTTAATTTGGTTTAGGACACTGATTTATCACCAGTTTATAGATCTTTCTGCCTCTCTCTTTTTATTGTCCTGTTTGAATTATAAGGACGGCGTGTGTGAAATGGAACTTCTTAGCCTATTGTTCTGCTTCTCACGCAACCCAGTGTAGTTCAGACAATAAAAAGATCTATAAAATTAATGTATACACAGAGTGAGAGAGGAAAGAGAGGGACAGAGACAGAGAAAATGGGTAATGCTTTGGACTCAGATACCACATTGATCTCTCTCCAGTGAAGTTCAGAATTAAAATTTACATGTGGAGGAGGCATAAATGAGGTATGAAGGTGTTACTCTCTCATGTGGAAAGAGGCCTAGTAAGTCTAGTTTCCCTCTGTTAGATGGAGACATATCTTCCACTTGCTTTATCACAACTTTAAGGGCTAGCAGCTGCTAGACTCGCTTTAAAATATGTGTTCCAAAGATATGGCTTAAAAGAAAATAAACACCAGGTCACTTAGATTATTATATATGATGATATATCCACCAATTATATCCCGATGGCATCACCATGCAGACATCTAACATGAGGATTTGTGTGTGGATTTTCTCCAGCCCCCGGTGCACATTTGGCACATAGTAGGTGTCTGATAAACTGTTGTAGATAAAAAGTACAACTGAACAAGTGCCAAGAAGGTGAGCCTGATACCCGGGAATCCTGAGGGGATAGGCCTTCACAGAGGATTAGGGCCTTTTCCCAGCATGCCCTCTGACACATGGTGTCTGTTTCCTCCCAACTCTTCTGCATCCTTCAGCTCTTAGTGGCCTCTTGAATTTGTTACTCTTCTCACACTATCTGTTAACCTATTCCTTCAAAAAGAGAAACGAAGTGGCGAAGATTCTAGTAGAACATTTGATTCTGACAAAGAGCCTTGGGAGTGGAAAACAAACACAGACCTTCCTACCTCCTGAGGAAGTGTTTTGAATGACCAGGTGGCAGCTCCCAGATGGGACTTCACTGGAGGTTCTTGGACTGACTATTTACTGCCATGCTTGAAATGATGGTTATTATTGTCACAAATATTATTATGCCAAGGAAGCCAGCGTACCCGCACAGACAGCTGCATTGTTTACAAACATAATTAATGAGGTGATTTTTAATATCAACAGCTCAGCACCAGCCTTTTTAAAGACTGTTTATGGCCTAGGCCCCAGGGCCATTTGTAATTTCTATGGCACTTATATGACAAGCCTGCTTCTGAGAATCATTTCCTTTGGCCAGGACCTGGTTTATTTTATGAATGACAAAAATAAACCTCTACTTGTTGCTGCTGAGGAATGGTTTATGTCCAGTGAGTGCAGGCCTACCAAAAGATAAACACAGGAATGCTTTGCTAAGAAGTGAAGGTACAGTTCTCAGCAGCTAACTTCTGTATTTATACAAAAACCATTCAACTGAGGTGGCTGTCCCGGGGGCCAGGGAAGAAGTGGTACATTCTCTTTCTAAACATGGCCATGTTGAATTGTGATATGATGCTCTCTGAAAGCTTGTAATATATCAGTACAAAGAGAAATGGCTTATACTTCAGTTCGGCATTTTTTATTAGAGTTGTTCTTTGGAGATACCGTCTTGCTATGTGTCAGGCTGGCCTGGATCACACTTTGGACACCATGTTGACCTTGAACTCATGATTCTTTTGCTTCATCTTCCCAGAGTGCTGGTATTACAGGCATGCACCACCACATTTGGCTTCAGATAGGCTTTTGAAACTTGTGGTATAACAATTAGGACCTGTTACATAACCTCAGACTTTTATTTACATATGTGTGAGCAATTTGAACAAGTGATTTTTCTCTTCTACATAGCCTATTGAAATAGATTCTTGTAAACAAAATTTGTCTTTTGGGCTGGAGAGATAGCTTAGTGGTTAAGGAACTTGCCTTGCAAAGCCTAAGAATGCTTGTTCAAATTTCCAGGTCCCATGCAGCCAGACGCTAAAGTGACACAAGCATGCAATGTCACACATGCACACAAGGGGGCGCATGTGTCTGGAGTTCATTCACAGTGGCTGAAAGGCCCTGGTGCACCACTCCTCTCTCTCTCTGCCTCTCTTTCTACCTCTCTCTCTCAAAAAAATTTTTTTTTTGAACACACACACAATATATTTTGAGCACATTCACCTGTAATTACCCTTGCTTATCCTCCTACTCCTGATGAAAACCTTCTTTCTTCCAACTAGTTTCCCCCTACTTTCATGTCTGTTTTTTCTTTCTTGTGACCCACTGAGTTTAATTAGTGTTTCTTGCACGAGCATGGCTCTGGGGTTATTTACTAGAGGGCTGCACCTTACCAGTGTCTATACCTCTGAAGAAAATGTCTTACTGTCCCCTGGCATCCATGAACTGCCACTAGCTCCTCAGGAAGAGTGGGACTCCAGAGACCCTCCCCCATCCAGGATGGGATGTTGATGGCCTGAGCTTGATAAGTAAGCCTCTCTTCTTGAAGAGAACCAGGTTGAACTGAACTCATTGTGTCTGCTTCTTCCCTTGCACTCCTGATTTTGAGTTTTGAGGTTCTGTCACAGATTGGTAGTGGCTGTACTCCATGTTCAAAACATAAGCCCATTCCTCTGAGATGCTCTCATGGGAACACCTTCCCAAGCAGGTAGATGGAAGACACTGTCACCTGCATAACAGAGCAAATCACTATTCTAGGATCCCTAGGCTCAGGAAATGTATGCTGTTCTGGTTTCCTGGCTTGTTTCTTACATTTCAGAGGCTAGATAATTTAATAGTTTCTCTAAACGTCTTATCTTTTTGCCTACACAAATTCCAAGGGGATTATTGTTTTGTTCTCTCTTGACTATGGAATTGCCTGGTTGTGTTAGTTCAGGAAAAGGGAATAAATTAGAGATAAAAATAGTAAAAGTGGGCTGGAGAGATGGCTTAGCAGTTTAGGTGTTTGCCTGTGAAACCTAAGGACCCAGGTTCTATTCCCCAGAACCCATGTAAGCCAGATGGATGTACAAGGTGGCACATGTGTCTGGAGTTCATTTTCAGTGGCTGGAGGCCCTGGTGTACCTTTTCTCTCTCTCTCTGCCTCTTTCTCTCTCAAATAAATAAAAAAATTTTAAAAAGATTAAAAGCAATGAAAATGACCTGAGATAAGTAGGGCCTGCCATCTTATAATGACATCTTGTAATTCCCAAGCGAATGCCTTTGAAACGCAGTTTTATGATATAGATGATGCCAAGTGTTTTTGTCTATTATTCTAATCTACTACACATGACTTGCATCTCCAGACTGGGTGACGAGATCTCAGTGGATGGCCCAGGTTTCATGGTGAATAGCTGAGGTTGTGTAACATTAAGAGTTGAGTAAGAGCGCTTATTGCGTACAACTCCACATTACCAATTATCTGGGGTATATGGGTTTTACTTCTCAGAGGATTTAGGAACAAATAATTATGTTTTATCTCTGTAAGTGTACTTGTGGTCTTCTAAGAGAGTTGTTTGTTTGGGATTTTCATTTCACTGATTATATAAACAGAGAGGGCACTAAAGTTACCAGTGGTATGGAAAAGAATAACTCTAGAAAGTATGAGGAGAGGTCAAATAGAAGGCGGAGGCATATGGAGCAAGAGGGAAGAGTTTGGAAAAAATCAGCATGTACTATAGTTTGAGGGGACAATGAAACATTTTACTCATTTTTTTAACAACTAAGACATGACTGATATAAAGTATACAAATGTTAGGTATACAGTTCAGTACATTGTACATGTGACTATACTATGTAACTGCTAGCCACATTAAGACATGGGACATTTCTACACGTGTACATGTGCACATGACTATACTGTGTAACTTCTTCTTAGCCCAGGATGATCACTATTCTGAGTCTAGCCCCATAGAGTACTTTCACATGTTTTTAAACTTCATGGATCATGTATGTACTTTTTGTTTCTAACTTTTTTTGCTTGACATGTCTGTGAGATGTGCTTGTGTTTTTACCTGATTTGGTGATCTGTTCATGTTCCTTCTTGTACAGTATTCCACTGAATAAATACACCACAATGAGGATGTCCTTGGGCAAGGTCATTGCCATGTCCACTGCCCATGTTAATGAAGTCTGGGGTTGTTTCCAATTTAGGGGCTATTTTAAGCAATTTTTCTGTGTTGTTATCATACATATTGTTCTGTTTGGCATAAACCTAGGAGTACAATTGCTGGTTATAGGGCACGTGCATATGTTGAGAGTTGATGGCACTGCCAAACAGTCTTCCAAAGTGACTGTGTGCCCTGCTCAGTGGTGTGAAGTGCTGCAGTTGTTCTACACCTTGGGGACCTCAAGGACGTCTTTTAGGGTGTTATGTGGTACCCTTTCCCCCTTTGCTGACCCTTAAGAGGCTTCAGGAAAATCTGCTTTTGGAGTCATTCATGCTGAATTCCTCACAATCTCTGCCAAGGGGAGCAATCTCAGGTTTTCCTGATTTGAAGTCTGGCATTGCCATTTGCCATGTGTTCTCAGACAAGTTAATTTTTGCTTTTTTTCCCCCTTCAGGGCCTTTTATTCATGGACATTGGAGAAGCATTGTGTAGGGTTCTTATGAGGCTTAAAGTCCATCACACAGGACCATCACACAGATATATAACTAGTATGAGAGACAGAGATAGAGAGAAAGGTGGGAATACAGTTTTTATTACTATTTAATTGAAGTGTAAAACTTCCAAGGAAAGGGTTAACCTTAGAAGTGTACAGTTTGGGACCTGTGCAACTTTCCATATCCATCTGGAGATTTTCCTTTTATAGCCAGGCCTTAAAAACTTGAGGTTGACAAGTGTAGGCAAGAATCCCCTTGCAGCAGAGCTCGCTGCCCCCTTTCCTACATCCTGTTAGGCATATGCAATGTTTCATGCATTGTGCTTTTAAGCTTTTACAAAGATAGAGGGTTCTGAAGCTATCTTTGGCATATGACATCATTAACCAGCACCACCACGAGTAATTTTGAAATGAGACCTCCACGAATTAGAAGCTTCTCAGAGGACACAGGTGATGTGTAAGGCAAGAGAAGTCAGAAGAAAAACTTTGAAAAGAAAAATGAAGCAGCCTCTCCTATTTAATTTTATGGTTGATGCAACATGTGTGTCCTGCCAGAATAGATGGGATCATCTGATTTTCAAATTGCTGGGTATATTGTTTCAGACATAGAGGATGTAAATAATTTCAGTGTAGTCTCCTGGATCTGGACCTCTCTCATCCAGAACTGTTATCAGCATTAGCATAATTTATGGTGCTATCTAATAATGAAATCACTGAACACTGATTGTAGCTTCTTAGAGCTATAATTATTGCTCATTAGGAATGGATTTCATATTGTTTGCTCCTGGCACATAACAAGTTATTGAAAGAGAAAAGTTGTCAGTAGAAGTGAGAAACTAGGGAAGGCATTTTTTTTTTTTGTTCCTGAATATTCTCTCTGATGAATTTGTCTGAGATTCTGTCATCATCATAGGGAACAATTGTCCCCTGTAACTGCTGTTTATTATTGTGTTTCTTTTTTTTATGGGAAACTTTGGTCTCACTCTATGTTAGTTGTTTTTCTCATCACTGTGACAAAACACTGAACAGAAACAAGGATTTTATTTTAGTTCATGGTTTGAAGGAATACCCACCCCTCATGGTGGGGAAGACATAGTACAATGCATGGAGGTGGGAGAAAGTGGCTTGGACTCCTTACATTTTGGTGACCAAGAAGCAGAGTGGCCTGGAAGTGAGGCAGGGTCTCCTGCCTCAAGGGCCACCCACTGGTGACCTACTTCTTCCAGTGAGGCCCACATCTCTCAAAGCTTCCTTGATTTCCCCAGATAGCACTATTACCTGGTGACCACGTGTTTAAACATGTGAGCCTGTGGGGGACATTTTATAGTCTAATCACAACATCATGCTTCTGTTTTAGTCTATAAGGAAGTACTCTGAATGGATATTCAAGGAAAGCAATGAGTGAAGACAAAAGGCACAGTTTTGGAGAGTTACACTCTGACATTGCCTTATATCAGACATTAACAAAGGAAGAGCTCTCAGAGGTCTACATCTGAAATAAATCTTAGCTTATTCATCTCAAAATATCTTCCAGTTCATTTGTGAAGATTATAGAAGCAGTGCTTGACTTTTCATTGTGAAAGATATGGACAACATAGAGAAAGACTGCATTAGTTCCCTTTCTCCTTGCTGTGCTAAAATACCTGACAAAAGCAACCTAAGGAGGAGGGTCTATTTTGGCTCATAGTTCAAGGGGATACTCTCCATGATGGTGGGGAAGGTATGGTGGCAGGAACTTGAAGCAGCTAGTCACATGACATCCAGAGGCAGGAAGCAAAGAGAGGTTAATGCTGTGTTCAGCTAGCTCTCTCCTTTTTAATTTTTTTTTTTTTTTGGAGAGAGAGAGAGAGAGAGAGAGAGAGTGAGAGAGACAGATAGAGAATGGGTGCGCCAGCAGCCTCTCAGCCACTGTGAATGAACTCCAGACCTGTGCGCCCCCTTGTGGGCAAGTGTGGCATCGTGCTTTTGCATCACTTTGTGTCTGGCTAAATGTGGGACCTGGAGAATCCAAGGGGCATTCTTAGGCTTAGCAGGCAGGTGCCTTAACCACTAAGCCATCTCTCCAGCCCTCCTTTTAAATTTTTAAATTCAGTTCAGGATGTCCATCCCACAGAATGATGCAGCCCGCATTTAAGGTGAGTCTTCCCACCTCAATTAACCCAATTTAGAAAATCTCTCACAGACATGCCCAGCAATTTGTTTCCATGGTGATCCTAAATCCTGTCATGTTGACAGATGACATTAATCATCACAGATTCTGAGTTAAATGGGGAGTCCCTTTCAGTTATCTGGTTATTCTCTTCCATTAGCAAACTATATGTGTATGTGCCCTTGAAGTCATGATATTGGCAACCCTGGAAGCTTGTTGCCTAGGATGACATTGAGCTGCGGATCTTTTTTTTTTTTTTTTTTTTTTTTAAAGTTAGCAAATTACTTCTAGATGAATCATCAGGTTGTAAAAGCCTCAGCATTAACTCTGAGGAGGGAGTCTTTGTTAGTGATTTCTGTTGAATGCATGGTTGGGGAGAATTATACATTTCAATGTGGGAAGTAGCAGTAACATTGACATTACAGAACAGAGGACGTTAACAATATATTGAAGCTTTTAGGAATGGGGATGAGAGCTTCTCAGAGAAGCCTGAAGCTCCTGTGAATGGCATCTTTGGCTTGGGACATGATCCAGTTCAATGGACTCTACCTTGGCTTTGAAACTGCTATAATTTATCTCCCCTTCATAAGTTCAATGTGACTTCTGTGTTTGTTGACTAATCCCACCTGGTGATTTATCAGGCTAGATTTTGTAGCCTGGCTTATTCTTACATATTTTAACTACCTTGGGCCTTTTGGCATGGAACATGAAGAAATCAAGCGAGTGTTTCTTTAATAGATTATTTTCCTTACTTGATAACTGGGCTCTCTTTCTTCTCTCTCTCTCTTTTTTAAATGTCCTCTTATCTGGGGCTTTCTAGTCCCTGAAAGTTCAGGGAAAATGTCAGATATGCAGAAATAAAGAAAACCTTATTCTTTCACTGGAAAATTTTCAAACTTTAGTAAAACTGTAGAAATGTTTAAATTGCCTTCCAATTTCGGAGAGAAATTGGTTTCCTTTAACACTTAACGAGATAAACTGCAATTCCATTCAAGTCATTTTTCCGCTTCTTCTTGTTGACAATCTGAGCTCAGGTTTTTTTGGTTCCCTCTTGCTTTCTGATTGACTTTAAGATTGCATCTAATCTTTTTATTTTATCTTGCACGAATGCAGCCTGCAATGTGTTGTGACAAGGAGCTAGACCTCCTATTAGCATATATTTATACCTTGCCGCACACAAAGTGGTGCTTGGGGACTATTAAACCAGGCTGCAGCTCTGAAGGCACATGAAAGGCATCGTATCACCCCCCTTCCCCTAAAAGACCCCTTGATCCCAACTGCCTGTCCATGTGGAGATCTAATTGTCTGGAGAAAAGGACAAATGGGGGAGGGGGAGAGCAGTTGTGGATGAAGTTAATGTGATGGAGGGATTATCAGCTAATTGCAGGCATGAGGAGATGCAGGAGATGGTCAGTGTCCTTGAAGAGACCTTGGAGGAATTTAAGGACCAATGATAACACGATCAAATAAGTCTGCTAAAAAGGAATTGGGAGATGAAGAGGTTCTTATGCTATGTGGGATTCATAGTCCCAGGTGACAGCAAGTGAAGACTCCCAAGACAAGGCTCCTAAAACAGGATCCCTTCTGAGGTGACTTGAGGAGAGATAATAGGTGGTATTTTGCCTGGCTGTATTTGTTTCTCTGTAAGTAGAAGTCAACAGAACACACCTTGAGCAGCAGCATTGTGACACACACCTGCAGATTCTGTGGTGTCTCATTTTCTTTCAGTGACATTCCCGGGACCTCCAGGATCCCAGGGCTTATCAATTTCTAGGCTCTGTTCCCTACCCAAATAGCAATGATTGGATGATTGAGCTGGAGAGATGACTCAGTGGTTAAGGTGCTTGCCTGCAAAGCCTAGCAACATGGGCTCCATTCCCCAGTGCCCACATAAAGCTGGATGCACAAAGTGGTGCATGCATCTGGAGTTCATTTGCAGTGGCTAGGTACCCTGGTATGCCCTCTTTCGGTATCTCTTCTCTGTCTCTGCTTGCAAGTAAATAAATCGATAAATAAAATTTAAACAATGGTAATGATCTGGTATTGATTATTAGTCACTCACACATGAACACAGTCTAATTTTCACTTATGCTAGCCATCCCATAATTTTGACCCTTTCATGCATAGCATGCATATATACAAGGCATTTTTTGAGGCAAGCCTAATAGACTGGCCTTTTTTTTTTTTTTTTTTTTTTTTTTTTTATGAGAGAGTGTGTGTGTGTGTGTGTAAGAGTTGGCACACCAGGGCCTCCAGCCACTGCAATAGAACTCCAGATACCTGTGCCTCCTTGTGCGTATGTGTGACTTGCATGCTTGTGTTACTTTGTGTGTTTGGCTTATGTGGGATCTGGAGAGTCGAACACGGGTCCTTAGGCTTCGCAGGCAAGTGTCTTAGCCACTAAGCCATCTCTCCAGCCAGATACAACACATTTTAATCCCACTCTGCTCCAATTACCCTCTCTCATCTTGCTCCACTCCCAACTGAATCCATTCTTCCCATTTAGTCTCCTTCATACTTGCATGCCTTTGTTTTTTTGGCCCGCTGGAAAATGGACAGCCTACCAGTGGCTGCACCACCAAAGGTCATGACTCCTCCTCTTCCAGCAATCACCAGCTGCCACTTGCTAGCTGGGAGGCTTAGGGTCTTGTGAATCCTGCTCCCACCCATGATGAAATATTGACTTGTAGTTGAAGCTTTTTATCTCTTTAAAAAAATGTCTTCTGTATTTATCCGAGAGAGAGAGAGACAGAGAGAGGAAGAAAAAGAAGAGAGAGACTGGGCATGCCAGGATCTCTAGCCGCTGCAAATGAACTCTAGTTGCATGCATCACCTTGTGCATCTGGGTACTGGGGAATCAAATCTGGGTCCATAGGCTTTGCAGGCAAGTGCCTTAACTGCTAAGCCATCTCTTCAGCCCAAAGCTTCTTACCTCTAATTGAGAAATCCAGCCTTTGTCTTGACTGAAAGAAATCTGGGCATTAGATGATTTGGGATGATTTGCATGCTAGGGAATGATCAGAAGACCAAGTATTTTCCCCTCTCTCAGTTTGCTGGTGGTTCTTGCCCTCTAGAATAGGGAGTCCTAGTAACTACTCTTAGAAATTGCTGAGTTTTGAGGAAATTATTTTTGTGATTTTTCATCTGACAGTCCTGTATATGTGTCTTCTCCAGTTGCCTGTGAGCAATGTGGGGACAGGAGCAGTGTCTCATTCACTTGTGTTCTTCCACTGATAGTTGATGGCTGATGCAGTGTTTGGCTTGTACACACAGATGTCACAACTGAAATTCTCCATTTAGCCTTTGAGACAAGAAGTCATGCCTGTTTGAGTTGAATGCCTGAAGTGAAATGGGATGGGTTGGTCTCTCACTGTATCTCTACAGTTGTGTGGAATGACAAATTGACTCTCTTTTGGGTCCCCTCTATGGACCCAGGACAGCGATCTCCTGTCTATACCTGCTTTACTATAGTCAAAATAGTGCCATTGTTTGACTTTTTCTGGCAAATGCCATAGATGATATAAATATCTGACATGGTCTTTTTATTTATCTATTTGTAAGGAGAGAGAAACAGAGAGATAGAAAGAGGGAGAGGGAAACAGAATGAGAATGGATGCATCAAGGGTCTCTTGGCACTGTAAATAAACTCTAGATGCATGGACCATTTTGTGTATCTGGCTTTATGTGGGAACAGGAGAATTGAACCTGGGCCTTCAGGCTTTTCAAGCAGGTGCCTTTAACCACTAAGCAATCTCCCCAGCCTGTCATATAATTTTAATTCAAATGTAAATTTTTTGTTTAGACCAGTAAAAGGTTGGTATGAGGAACAGGACAGTAGGGAGCTTGTTCTAGTTCTTCTGAGTGGATGGTGGAAGCTATCAACGTGACATGCCTCTTGGGCTACCTTTTATTTTTATTTAATTTTAATTTTTTATTTTTTTGAGAGACAGAGGCAGAGAGAGAATGGGCATGTCACAGGGCCTTTCAACTGCTGTGAATGAACTCCAGATGTGTGTGCCCCCTTGTGCGCATGTGTGACATTGCATGCTTGCATCACTTGTGTCTGGCTATGTGGGACCTGAAGATTTGAACAAGTGTTCTTAGGCTTTTCAGGCAAGTGCCTTAATCACTAAGCCATCTCTCCAGTCCTGGGCTGCGTTTTTGATGAAGCTTTTGTCTGTTCCTATGTCCAGCTAAGATGGGTACCAGTGTGTGGAGAAAGACCAGTGCAGTTAGAACAGCACCCAGCCTGAGTAACAAGTCTCCTCAGAGATTAGGGTCCAAGTTTATGGGCTTGAGGGGAAGCTTCACTTCCTGCTGGCTATATGGTCTTGGGCAAAGACTTTAACTTCTCTAAGCCCTTAGTTTTCTCATCTATAAAGTGGGTTGTTGTTGAGAATTGAATGAACTGACTGGAAAATCCCTTGGAACACAGTCAGTACAGACAGTTTCAGTCAGGATGCTCTTGGCCAGGGTTCTCTGTGCCCATCCTGGAGGCATGTGCAAAGAGGCAGCTGGATTTACTCCTTAGTCATACTTCCTGTATATTTATATTCTAACAGATAATTTACCATTTAGTAATCTTCACATACAATTATCTGTCCTCATAAGGATTATTTCTATGCCCAAACTACAGATTGGGGTCATTTCCAAGCCTTTTGGGTTAAAGGTGGTATCCTTTGTTAAGTATAACTTTCTCCCCCCCCATCCCCAATCTCTCCCTGTCTCATCTTGATTATTCTGAAAGATGAATTTTTAATTTAAAGGAAAAAAGAGAAGGAATTAGAGATAAGAACTCTCATATTAGTCCAAATTTGTCCCTGACACTTTAACTTTGATGTATTTGAAATTATCTTCCCCAGCCTCTTCCCACTCTCTCTCTCTCCTTTTAATTCTCCTTTAATAAGGAAAAGAAGCTAAGATGGAGAGCATTCTAAGTGACTGTAAAGGGTGAGAACCATCTCCATGGACTGACAGGCAGAATTTAGAAAACAAACATCAGAGCCACTGATCATGATGACTGCATTTGGGCTGAATCTATAGTCAAAGAAAGTTACAAAACTGTATTTCAGGTGGGGCGTGGTGGTGCACATCTTTAATCCCAGCACTCGGGAGGCTGAGGTAGGAGGATTGCCATGAGTTTAAGTCCAGCCTGAGGCTACATAGTGAATTCCAGGTCAGCCTGGGTTAGAGGGAGATCCTACCTCGACCCTCACCCCCAAAAAGTATTTTCCTGGGCACAGATAACTATTAACAGTGGTTTTACATAGATAACTTTATACTACTATAATAGTTTTTTATATTATTTATAAATATAATTATTGCTTTATTCCATCCTGTAGTTGTTTTTCCTTTGCAAAATACATATGAACTAATCAATTATACCAGAGAACTGGAAAATCACCTCGGTCCTTCAATGGGGTTGCCTAAGGTTAGGGACCCTTTCCTTAGAGTGTCTTCCCAAAGAATGATGTGAGACCAGAGGAGAGCATGAACGGGCTTTAAAAAAAGTGGAAGTAGAAAGATATACCTTGGAGTGTCAAGGTTGGACACTGGAAGAGAACAAAGAACTGGGTGCTTTAAGGCTTTGTCCAGTTTGGCTTTTATTAAAGTGGGCATGTGTGATGGTTAAAATTGCCAACTTGACAGGATCTAGAATCACATAGGAGAAAAATTTCTGGGCATATCTGTGAGGGGATTTCTAGATTGGGTTCATTGAGATGGGACGACCCACCCTAACTGTAGGTAACACTATTCCACGGACTGGGTCCTGGATTCAGCAGAAAGAAGCCGAGTTCCAGCCTTCATTGCTGCTTTCTGACTGCAAACGTAACGTGCCCAGATGAACCATGGTCTTGCTGCCATGATTTCTTTCCTTATCGTGATGGATTTGTATACTCCAGCCATAAGCCAAACAAACCCTCCCTTCCTTAGGCTGTTCTTGTTACAGCAATGAGAAAAGTAGCTAATACATAGTGATAACTCCTCCTATTGGGTCTAGTCAAGAAAGAGATAATAGGGCTGGAGTGATGGCTTAGCGGTTAAACGCTTGCCTGTGAAGCCTAAGGACCCTGGTTTGAGGCTTGATTCTCCAGGACCCACATAAGCCAGTTGCACAAGGGGGTGCATGCATCTGGAGTTCGTTTGCAGTGGCTGGAGGCCCTGGCACGGCCACTCTCTCTCTCTCTAACTGCCTATTTCTGTATCTATCTCTCTCTCAGATAAATGAAAAAAAAATAAAAGATTTGAAAAAAAAGAAAGAGATAATAACTTCATTTTGTTACTGTTGTTTTTCACCTTGGGTCAGCTAAAGAGTATTCTATGTGGCCTGAAACTCAAGACAGATATTTAAGATAGGTAACCACATTTATTACCACTAGCTTACCTTTGAGCTCTTCTGGCTTTGGTCTAGGAAGGAATAGTTAATCATACTGTCTTCAGCTTACCCTTTAGCTTTGTAGATGGTCTAAGTTACTTTTCTGGCTCAGTTTTAACAAGCTGTGACAAGCAGGTTGAGGGTAGGTCGTTGAAACTGAAAGTGATGGTAAGTGGCTTCTTTGAGAATTTGCCTTCTTATCCAATGCCTACTCCAGCAATTACAGACCAAGTATTTTGTGCCACTGGGAATATAGCTATACGTGAACAAAAATTGATGTCAAAGGTCAAAAGTCCAATGAGAGGAGACAGCACATCAGTAAAAAAAAGGCACATTGTATTGGGTGGTGGTAAGATGGAAAATAAAGCTGGATGAGATCAATAGATAAGTAGTATAAAATAATAAGAAAAAAGGGAAATAAAACTGGGTGAGAGACTAGAGTGACATTTGAACATGGATGGGTACTATGTTTGACAGATTGTTTGGGGAGATCTCTCTAAGCTGAGATCTTAACACACCCTCCACCCTGTCCCCCACGGCCTTTTCAGTCATTGTCACCAGGTGAGATTTTATGAAGAATCCCTGGCATTTCCTTGGGAACAAGATTTTTCCATATATATCTCGCAGTCACATCCCTAGTAGAATTGTTGCATTCAGCATGCTGTTTAGATTATGTTGATGATTACCACAATATTAGAAAGCTCTCTCTTTCCATATATATATATATATATAAATTGCCTCACTCTGTGAAAGATAGGAATGGGCTGAAAATAACTCATTAGAAGTATTCTTAAGTTTGTGTATGATGATTTAGCACTAAGGTTTATATTGGTTTGAAAAATTCAGGTCTTTATTCCTTCATCTTTTTTAAAGGCCAAGATTCAGAACTGTATTAACAAGCAGGAACCAGGCTGGGGGTGTTGGAACTAGCAGTGCCAGACACTTATGGATTTTCTGTTTGATCTGTGTGTACTTTGTTGTGGGGGTGGCGGTGTTGCCTAGATCTGGGGTCTGGCTCATTCTTCACACTTATGTCTCTCTTGTGGCCACTTTAACACCTGAAAATCCCCACGCCTTTCTATCAAAGTCTGTATAAGGGAGACAGAGGACCTGCTGAGTGGGATTTTTATGGTTACGTTCTCTTTGCATTATATGATGATGTCTCATTATGCCTTGAATTCTTGCCATGTTGTTCCCTGTCATCCCAAACACATTCCACCGAAGGGTGAAGATTGTTCTTTGCCACGATGCTTGTGTGTCTATTACAGAAGAAAGACAATCTTCTGGGGATGGATGGCGGGCAGTTCTCAGTCCAGGTTCATCTGTGATGCGGGCAGGCTGCCTCGTCTGTGCGCTGCCCCGCTTCTAGCTTGTTTTACCTTGTCTAACATCATTTCCAGTGGGTGACATAGCTGGGCTGTAATTACTTTGCTCTGAATATTCAGGTCTAGAAAAGAGGAAAGAAGCAGCCTACCTTTCTGATCCATGGTCACTGGGTGGGATGCTTTGCATGGAAAATCTGAGGAGAGTAGAAGCAGGTTTGAGAAAGGTGAATCAGGCACTTGCTGTTGCTAGGGAGGACACACTGTTAATCTCTGTCTCCTTTCTTGAGGCCCCTTGCTTCCACAGCTTCCAGAGTAGCTTCCCAGACACATTGGACTTTTATTTTCTTGGTCCTGGCGATTGAACTTGGGGACTTATGCATGCTATGCAGGCACTCTACCACTAAGCTACATCCCAAGTCCATAAATTTTATTTTTCCACATGTATCAAGAGCAGATTCTCTGCTAGGTTTATAATGAAGGGACCAGTATAAAGTTACCTGTGGGATGCAGGGATATGACAAGAACAAAAGTGAAAACAAAAGACAGTGGAGAAGCAGAAATAGTTATGGAAACCAGTCTCCATTATATACCCCAAACATATTTGAGGAGGAAGATTCTAGAAAAGGAGACATTCTGGTGCTGATGTAGGCTGTGCTACAAGTGGTTGTGTGCAGATACAGCGGAGGTGACGGAGAATGTGGAATAGCCTCCTCGCACGTGGAGAGCTGGAGAAAGAGGCAGTAAAAGAAACAGTGGAGATAGGGGTCTGGGGAGATGGTGCAGTGTATAAAGTGCTGGCCTTGCAAGCATGAATATGTGACTTTGAATCCTCAGACCCCACGTCAAAGATGGAAGTTGTGGTGGTGGGAGGGCTACTGAACTTCTAGGAGACCGAGGGCAAGAGGCAGAGATAGGACACTTTCCCAGAAGCTCCTAACCAGCTTAGCCTTGTGAATACAGCCGTGAACAATGAAAGAGAGACCCTGCCCCCACTCCCCCCCCACACACACCAAAAGAAGGGAAGAGTGGAGAGATGGTGGGAGAGGTAGTGGTGATAACAGAGGAGGTGAGGATTGTGTTTGGTAATGGTAGAATTGTGCAGGAGGGGCTGGGGAAGGTGAGGTAGGTGGTGGCAGTGGTGGAAGAGCTGGAAGTGATGCTGAGTTAGTAGAAGGAGTGTTACTAGAGAAGGTGATGGGGGTAACGGTGATGGAGGTATAATGAAGAAGGTGGAGGAGGTGGGGAAGAAGATGGTGGAGGGAGTGGAGCAGGGTGAAGAGGAAGGAGAGGAAGTGAAGATGGTGGAGGAGGGGCGGCACTGGTGGAGATGGGTGACATACTGAAGGTGATGGACAAGATGGGGAAAGGGCAATGGAGCTTGTAAAGGTGGCAGTACATTTGTAGTGGTAGATGTGGCAAAGCCATCTGCGTGACATAAATAGCCAATATTTTTTGTTTTGTGTTTTGGGGACACAGTCTCACTCTAGCTCAGGCTGGCCTGGAACTTACTCTGGTCCTGAACCCCTCCTGCCTCAGCTCCCAAGTGCTTGGATTAAAGCTGTGGTCACCATACCCAGCTCAGAATATAAATATAACTTGAGATATCTATTCGGGTGTCTAAAGACTGCAATATCCTTTTTGGAGGACAGTATTGAGCCCAGAGCTTCCCAAATGCCAGGCAAGCACTCTGTCACTAAGCTATATTTCCAGCCCTTAAAATCTTAATAGAGGGCTAGAGCGTTGGCTCAGCAGTTAAGCTGCTTGTCTGCAAAGCTTCATAACCTGGGTTTGATTCCCCAGTGCCCATGTAAAACCAGATGCACAGTGGTACATGTATCTGGAGTTTGCTGCAGCTAGAAGCCCTAATATGCTCATTCTCTTTATATTTCTCTCTCTCTCCCCGTGTCTCTTCTATCTCTCTCTGCTTGCAAATAAATAAATAAAAATAGTTTTAAAAATCTTAATAGAAAGGCAGAATGAACTAAGTGCACTAGTGCTTGTGCCAGGAAGCAGTCTTGTGTAATACTTTTATCTTTTAATTTTTTAAAAAACATTTTATTTATTTATTTATTTATTTATTTATTTATTTATTTGAGAAATAGAGAGGGAAAGAGAGAGAGGGAGAGTGAGAATGGGTGCACCAGGGGCCTCTAGCCACTGCAAACGAACTCCAGATGTGTGTTCCCCCTTGTGCATTTGGCTTACGTGGGACCTGGAGAATAGAACTGGGATCCTTAGGCTTGGCAGGCAAATGCTTTAACTGCTAAGCCATCTCTCCAGCCCTGTGTAAAACTTTCTAATAGTCAGATATTTTGTTCATTAATCCCATACAACTTTACTTTTAAGTCTAAATTTATTATTTTCTTAAATCACTCTGAGGGCATCATTAGTGCCCATTCATTCTCATCTGGAGCACTGTTCAATCTGCCAAACTTGACCCAACATAGACAACAAAAAGTGAAAAAGACTCAGTTCCTATCCTCATTGAAGAAACAGACCTATAGACAGTAGTTCTAACACAGGGACATTAAGTGTATCGTTGGAGATACAGGTAGCTCTTGAGGAGAGATAGACAACCAAGGTGGGAAATGTTGGAGCCCCGGGAGGCTTCCTGGAATGGGCAACACACTGGGGACCAGACATTTGCAGATCCGTTGGGTAAAGGGAAGATGGTCTCTCCTGGCAGCACTTAGGGGATGAAAAACGTTTCCTGGCAAATAGGCAACACTAGAAGTAATTCCAGCTTTGACCTCCTCCCTTCTACCTGGGAATGTTTAGTTCCTTGCAGTATATTGGGACTCAGGATGAATTTTGAAAGCATCTATGGTTGCAAAAAGTAATTCTTAAGTGGAATTGGGAATATCTGGTCCCTTAATGGTGAGGCGTTCAGAAGTCACACCACCAGATTTTCCAATCCTACCCCTCCTCTAAGCCTAATATATGTGTGAAGAGAGAATTTGAGTCATTTTTTCCTACCAGAAGGAGCTGGGCAAGCAGCATTTGAGCTGGGATGGGTCACTGTGCCATGTCACATCTTTGTGGGACTTAAGCTTCCCCGCTCTAAGAAGACCTGACATTCAGAAGTCTGCCCAAAGGATGAGTCACTCATTTGCCTCCTTAGGAGGTGGGACATGCTGAAGGCAGGGCGAGCGAAGAGACTCTTATTAACTCGGATTAAGATGTGCCCTTAGATATGCTTTTCTGCAGATGAAAAAAAAATGCTCTCCAAGTTCTTAACCAAATTATATGAAGACTCCCAGAACAAGCAGATAACATATGGTTTGTCAAATGACTGAATAGAAATTCATGAAATATATTTAAATACTTCACAAGCTGTCTGTGAAATAGAAAATAAAAACAAAAAAAAATAAATAGGAAAGAGTAAAGCCTATGAAATAGACTTTGGAAATTGATTTCCTATCATGAATGTTGTACACATCTGAAAGATCGCAAAGAGGGGGTTTGCTGACCCACTGCCCTGGACCGGGATGGACGGGGGTGGTCGTCTGTGAAGCCTCTGTGCTGAACAAGGGGAGGCGACCAAGGAGGCTAGACTCTGTCTTGAGGATGTTGGAGCCGACTTTCCAGACCCAAGACGCCCCACACCCTACACCCCGTGGCTTGGTGCCTTTGCCTGCCTACCCTGGGAAGCACGATATAGGTTGCAGAAGGGTTACAATATTAGAAATTGACCTCTGATCCACATATTTCAATTCATTTCTAGCTTATTCTTTCCAAATAGCAATTGAGTTTGACTATTGTGATGTCACCGTCCGGGAGCCTGTGTCTATACTTACGCATGCTATCACTGTCTCTGAGATTTTCCCAGTTAACATTATTAAGGGGTGGATATAATAATTTCTTGGGTGGTTCAATTCACTCTTCTGGCCCATTTTGATAAGAAAGTGTCTACCGGCAGCATCAAGGGGCTTCTATTGGCATTTTGCATTTTCGCGTGTAAGGAAATAATATAGGAGGACACCACCTCTCTACTGGTCGTCTTTCAGAAACCAAATCCTGTTTAATTTGCAAAAACCATTTATAAATCCTAGCCGTGAACACAGCCTTCCTTGCCTGCCTTACAAAAGCAGCTCTCAGGAAATAAAGCATTTGGAACCCGGTGGGAAAGCTTCCAGCTCATACCTCCAAATCTCCTGAGTTCCCCAGACTCCCACCTGAGATTTGGGGATTTGCTATTAAGAAGGAGGAGGGAGGAGTTGGCTCCATCTGAAGCCTAGATGAGAGAGTAAATAGACTTGTCTGTTTTTCAAAGATAATTGTGGGTGATGAAACAAAGCTGAGTAGGTAGCAAAATCCTACGCAGATTACAAAAGTGATCTTACATCTCTGCATTAGCACAAGCAATTTTAAGCCCCGAAGCAATGTCTGGTGGACCAGTAGAACGTGCTGGGGCAATCGTTTCATGACTCTGAGAGAAACAATGGTTGTAATTAGATCATGGGTTGTAGGCTTTTAGAACTGGAAAGGACTTTACGTTTTTTTTTTTTTTTGGCAGCCATTTCAAGTGATAACCGTGGCTGTCTTGATTTCTGGTGCTGTGGGTTGGGGTAGGATGACCCTCAGCTTGACCTCCTATGATGGGTCTGATGCCTTCCCTGTGGCTGTTCTCCAGTAAATGTGTCATGAGTGACACCTGATTCCTCCCAGCTAGTTCTGCTGCTCTAAGACCTCATAGCATCTTGATCTCACTACGTCTGACCCTACTGTGGCTCTGGTAGTACATTCTCCCTGTGGATTGACACAGGACTCCCTCCTGGTTCTGCCATTGGTCTCAATGGGTGTTTGGGGAGGTCTTTCCCCAGGGTCATGCTTTTCCACTGAAACCTCTTCTTTCCATGCATGGGATCCTTCCTCAAGCTGAGGGGGAAGAGCATCCTGATTCCAGGGATTTTGTTTTGCTGTAAGGTTGACTCTATTAATAAGAGTCTTGATCAAGCCAGTCAAATTATCTGTGCTTTTGTTTCTTCTTCAGAAAAGCAGAAATACACAAGAGGACAACAGTCCTCTTTATTCTTTTGCCTTTAGTAATACCAATTTCTGAATAGTTTTGGGTTTCAGTAAGTCTAAAAGTTATTTTTTTCTGTCTATGAAGAAAATACCTCTTTAGTGTAGAACATCAAACAATGACAAAAATCATAAAGTCCTTTCAACAACTGCTATCCAGAGTTAACTACTGAACCTACTTTTACAGCCTCGCTCCATTCATCTACACATAGCTAATTCTGCATTAGTATTCATATTTATAATGTAGCATAAAATGAAATAATACAGCCACTTGTTGCAATCTGCTCTTTTCATTTACTAAGAAATTAATTCAAAGAAAATACCACCAGATAATTTCTGCCAGATCTTTGGAGCATTTAAATCCTAAACTCAGGAAGTAAAGGGGAAGACAATGCCACCTCAAAGGTTGACATTTTACTAAGATCTGACTGACACTCTTGTCTCCAGTTGTTCTTTTCCTCTGTGCTCCACAAGTGAAGAATATTTTCCAGGGGCTGGAGAGATGGCTTAGTGGTTAAGCACTTGCCTGTGAAGCCTAAGGATCCTGATTCGAGGCTCCATTCCCCAGTACCCACGTAAGCCAGATGCACAAGGTGGGGCATGCATCTGGAGTTCATTTGCAGTGGCTGGAGGCCCTGGTGTGCCCATTCTTTCTCTCTGCCTCTTTCTCTCTCTGTCTTTTGTTACTCTGAAAAATAAATAAAATAAACAAAAAAGAATATTTTCCAGCATTCTCCACAATGTTATTTATGGAATTTGCAAATGGTAGGCCAACTAGAGAAGTCTTTGCTGTTAAAGGCTGGAGTGAATAAGTACTGTATGCTACTATTGTCCCTTCTGCAGCCCTCAGATTCCACTGGTTTAATCCTTCTTTTATTTTCCATGGGAAAAACCTGCCAGAAAGGCATAATGTTTTGAGTATCTTAGCTTATCTTGTGTATCTTTGTTGACCTGTAACTATGGGTGCCTATTTTTGTTTAGATTGCTCTCCCTGGTAGCCCAATGTGTTGCCCTTGTCAGACAGACAGATTGCTATTACCCATGCTCTATCCCTCAACCTGCCTCCCAACTTTGTTTGAATTCCCTGTGTCTTGGGGATATTGTAGGTGTAATATGAGTGGTGATTTGGAACCAAGCATTAGGAAGGCCTGTAGAATGATTCTTCCTAGAATTATAATCATTTTTGCTAGCAACACATGCATGTGAGTATTTGTTGACAGAAAGCAGAGCCATTAAAAGTCTTCGGATGGGGGCTGGAGAGATGGCTTAGCAGTTGAGGCATTTACCTGCCAAGCCTAAGAACTCATGTTCAAATCTCCAGGTCCCACGTATCTTGATGCACAGTGTTGCACATGCGCACAAGGGGATGCACATGTCTGGAGTTGGCTTTCAGTGGCTGAAAGCCCTGGCACACCCATTCTTTCTATCTCTATAAATAAATAATAATAGTAATAAAGATTTGGGGTGTTGGGAGCTTTGTATCATAGTGAGCAGGTGACAATTGTCAGCATTACAGCCTTGTGTAGAATTATCACACATCCACTCAAAAGAATATCATCCATGAAGAGAGGGTGCTACATTCTTGTGGCTCTAGATCTCCAGTACAATGTGATGGGGTCTTATGTGCCTGATGGCTCTGGTTAGCGTTGCCATTTAACATTTTCAGGCTGTTTATTGTGTCATATTTGGGCCAAATTCTCTCCCACAGACTGAATTTTAGTTTCTAGCTCCTTCACTTCCCAAGCCTGGAATCTACACTGATTCATTTGTGCCAGATGTACCCAGGTGTTTTGGGTCAGGCAGCTTTCCTCCAGGAAGAGCAGGGCTGACTGCACCCACTCATTTCCCACCATCTCCATAAGCAGCAGCTCGAGCTCTGACTCAGTGACCCAGGGCCTCTAACCGTGACCTGAGGAAGAAAGGCCCCACCACTGGTCTTATCTGCTCATCAAAACCAGATGGTGGTGGTGATGCGCAATCGAGGCTCCCTGGCACCCCTAATCCCTGCCCTGAGAGGGCTCTGCCAGGCCTGGATGGAGATGAAGACATGCTGACCTTCTTGTGCCAAGTTTCTATCATCAGTTGAGATTAGACCTGCTCCTGTTTGGGGGTGTTGATAAATCAGAACAGAATATTCAGTGCGAACTTTTCTCTGCTGGATTTCTCTTTCAAAGGAACATCTCTGATGCAGGGAGGGTCGATTCTGCAAGGATGACTATAGTGTGTGGTGTGTTTTCTCATTTGCTGACTGTTTCATGCTCCTCCTCACAGGTTGTTAATCACTACATAAGGAGCTGGAAAGGAAGCTGGAGGCTGAAAACTGAAAGAATTTTTGGATCTCTTGGATGATGAAATGCAATTTCATTTCCATATATTTGTATTCCTGCATGCTTTAAAGGGATGACTTCAAACTCTAAATTCTGATGAAAAATCCATGACTAATTCATCTTGCCCATGACCAACCTATCTTACTTATGACTTAGACATTGATGTTATTTTGTAACTAAGTGAATTTCTATTGAATTTGATAAGATTGAGTAAATCTCCCTGAAATAAAGCAAAGATAAATAAGTGATACTAATCAGAGGGTTAGATATTAATAAAGAATTAAGGATCAATGTAAGAGATTCAAATCTGAACAATAAGCCAGGTTGAGGGAGGATGAGGGAGGAAGATCACCATGCGTTCAAGGTCAGCTTGGACTACAGAGTGAGTTCCAGGTCAGCCTGGGCTAGAGTGAGACCTTGATCTCCCCCAAGTCCCCACAAATCCGAACAATAAAAGTTGCTCAAGGAGGTAAAGGAGGCAATAAGAGAAAGCCATCAATCAAACGAGTCAAGAAAATTTTCTAAAGAAGGACATACATTTCTAGTCTGGAAGTTCATGGACTGACTACCTTCTGAATGGATGGGAATAGACGTATTCAAAGGCTACTTCAGTAGGAGATTTTGGAATACTGAGGACAAAGACCCTATTCTAAAAATAAGTGAAAAGAAAGTAGACCACAAAAAGAACAAGATCTGAATGGCTTAGGTTTCTCCAAAGCAAAACTAGACTAGAACAGTTGACACTGAAATTCTATGGAGAAAAGATTGTCAACATAGACTCTGACAGTCATTCAAAATGCCCAACAGGGGGCTGGAGAGATGGCTCAGCAGTTAAGGTGCTTACCTGCAAAGCCTAACAACCCAGGTTTGAGTCTCCAGTACCCACATAAAGCCATATACACAAAGTGGCACGTGTATCTGGAGTTCCTTGGCAGTGGCTAGAGGTCCTGGTGCATCCATTCTCTCTCTTTCCCACTCCCTCCTTGCAAACAAATAAATAAATGAAAAAACAAAAACCCAGTAGATGCGAAAGGAGAACAGAAACATCATCAAATCAAATGATCAAAACCAAATTTCCTTTCCACAAACTTTGTGTGAAGTGATTGGTAGCTGTGTTCCTATGCATATATGGCTATAAACCAAGAAAAGGAAGCTTTGGGACACAGGCACCTAGGGAACCATTAGGAAGACAGATTGTCTGGACATAGAGAGACTGGAGCATTTCAGTAAGGCCCTTCATGAACCAAGTCGGGAGATGAATTGACTGAGGATTCCTAGGCATTGAATGTGCTGAGAGAATTATGGAATGGTCAAAACAGGCATTCAATTAGTGATAAGTGCACAGAAAATATAAAAATAAAAGCAAGGCAATTATTAATTTCGGGAAGAATGAAAACTTGTACAAAAAGGGAACAATGATTATGGTTATTATCTGGCTCATCTGTGACTAACATTTACAATACAAATTCCAAATATTGGTCTATCTAAGGTTACAAAATTACATTAGAAAGATGTACATGACTATGGTAGCATATATAAAAATAAAATATTAAATTTTATAGAAGGAAGTCAATAAATATTGCCTAAAGCTGGAAGAAAAAGAAAAAAAAAAAGCACCGAGTAGTAGAACACAAAAATGCTCTTTAGACACCTAGAGACCAATTTCATATTTAGTGAAAAGACTGAAAGTAATTACCTCATGAGGCTGAGGGAGCTATGGAACTACCATCTTTTTGTAGAATTATTTGACTATTAACTTTAAACATGCATGTCTTTCTGATTAAAAAATAATAAAAAACAATAAAAAGAAAAATAATTAAATAATTTAAAATATGCATCACCCCAGGCAGCCATTGCTAAGCAATTGGAATTGGCAAACAAGGCAAAACTATCCTTATTTGGGATAATATGAAAACTGCACGAGTAGGAAAATCATCTTTATGGGAGTCATTACTGCAGTGTTTATTAAAGAAGGCTTGGAGATTGGATTAATTGTCAATGGATGTCTGTCACAGCAAGGTGTTCGGGACATATGCTGCAGCATAGTTTCAACTCATTGCAGCCAGATGGAGGCAGGACAGGCCAAGAGGCAAGGGACTGATTCCAGCTGAGATTTTGGATCTAGACCTGTGAGGAGAATTGTCTATAATTTGGGAAGGTGAGCCCTAGAGATCTGGACAGTGGCAGTCTAAGGCTGCGTACTCGGAGACAGGAAAACGCTGGTTTAGATATGGCATGTGTCCCTCAAGGGTTCATGTGTTGGGAGGCTGGTCCTCAGTGTGGCCAGGTTAGAGGTCGTGACCTTTATAAAGTGGGGTTGGATGGGTGTCCTGAGGTTACAGGAGGCATAATCTCAGAAGGGATTAATGTGTAGTAGTTCTCAGGGGACCACAGGCAGTCACTGGTTTTGTTTTCTGGCTTTCTGTCTTGCTACGTGAATCTCTCCCTCTTGCCAGGCTCCTCCACAATTCTGGCTGCTGGGATGTGATGCAACCAATGGCGCCTCACCACAGCTGGTGCTATGCTGTCTGAACTTTCAGCATCCAGAACTGTGAACCCAAATGAACCTCTTTTCTTTATATACATTACGCAGTTTCATGAATTTTGTCATAGCAGTAGAAAATGGATGAATACAAGGAGAACCAGAAAGCAGGCCTCAATTCTAATCTTTTTTTTTTTTTTTTGATTTTTCGAGGTAGCATCTCTCTAGCCCAGGCTGACCTGAAATTCACTATGTAGTCTCAGGGTGGCCTTGAACTCACAGTGAGCCTCTTACCTCTGCCTCCCGAGTGCTGGGATTAAAGGTGTGTGCCACTACGCCTGGCTTCAATTCTAATCTTAAGTGAAGGAGATTTGGGCTTTGTGGTCTGTTATACATTGTTTGTTAGGTGTAGGTATTGTTTAGATCCAATCCCTTAGAGCTATGCTTCTTTAACTATTACAGCTGGATTCTTCTGTGCTCTCTCCCCCCTCTTTCTCTCCCTTTCCCTACTTCTCTCTGCTCTCTCATAATGTCTTATCACATAGCCCAGGCTGCCTTGACCTCACAGCCTTCCTGCTGAGCCTCCTGAGCTGGGACTATTGGCATGTGCTTGGCGGCTTTTATCCTTATGTGTGGCTAGTTGTGCTTCAGTATCTGGACCCAGTCTTGCCTCAGCAGCTCCCTAAGTGTCATGATTTTTTCCTCATCATGCACTGATGTGTGCAGCAACAGGATCCTTTCTTCTACCTCAGTTTCTCAATAACTGAGGGCCTTGTCTGAATCTCAGGCACCCCTGTCTATTCTAATGCCCAATTTCCTAATGGCTACCACATAGTAAATGAATGTTCATAACAGCTGAATATATATATATATATATATTTTAAAATTTATTTATTTTTTTGTTGTTGTTGGGTAGAAAATCTGTATGTCTCCTTCCTTTTCCCCATGAAAATTACTTCCCCAAGCTTTGCAACCAAATCTTCACCTTATTCCCAGGTTAGGAAATTGTTGAGTCTTTACAACCAACCTATTTGAAATCCTCCGAACCCTGTACTTTGCATGGCATACACGGGTTACTTCATTCAAGCCTTGGAATAATTCCCTGTAGCTATAGGTATGATTGCCAACATCATTTAATAAAGATGAAGAAGTTGTAGTTTAAAAATATGAAAGGATGTGTCTGTGACCACAGTACAAAGAAGGGACAGGAAGTGAAGCACAGGTCACTGGTTCCTTTCCTGGTCTAGGATTACAATCTTCCTTGTCTCCTTTAGGCTTGGTTCAAACTTTATCACCTACTTAGATCAACTTCTCCCCAGCTCCCAGCCCTGGATCCAGCAGCAGGTGAGTTGTGTTTCTGCCTGTGGTGGGGAAGATGTGCCTGTGGCTCACACGATTCTTTGCTTCTATGAAATTCCCACGATCCTGTCACTCTGCACAGTGCCCTAATGCCCAGGCAGTGACTCTCTAAGTGTGGTTCCAGACCAGCAATATTCATGTCACCTTGGAGCTAGTTAGAAAATTGTAGACCCTGCTTCGGGCCAACTGAGTCAGAAACTTTGGGATTGGGACCCAGCAACGTGGGTTTCCACAAGCCCTCCAGGTGATTTTGATGTGTGTTACAATCTGAGAACCATTCCCTAGGGTCACAGTCAGAGGGAATATGACAAGCTCAGGTCTTTGCTTAGATTTTTGAGTGTGTTTAAATTAAATGTGTTTGGGAAAAAGAAGAGAGAGAGGGAGAGAGAGAGAGGGAATGGGCGTGCTAGCAACCTCTCAGCCCCTGTGAATGAACTCCAGACATGTCTGCCCCCTTGTGGGCAAGTATGGCATTACGCCCTTGCATCACTTTTTCTTTGCATCTGACTAAACATGGGATCTGGAGATTGGAACTGGCCTTCTTAGGCTTGGCAGGCAGGCAGGCGCCTTAACCGCCAAGCCATCTCTCCAGCCCTGGAAGATGGCTTTTTATCTTGAGTTACCACACTCTTCCCAGTAGACCCCTCCCCTATGGCACTGGGAACACGAATGGAAAGATGCAATGTGATAAGTCTCTGACTTTGCACCACACAATTGTGATGATATCTCCAATGGAGAGATGCTTGGAAAATATAGTTGTACAAGAGGGAGGGACAGATCACTATAGGAAGTACTATATATCCTCTTCTCACCCGTGGAGGCTTGACATGCCTTATGGTACATGCTAGCAGTCATGGTCCAGCTCAGAGGCTGTATGTATGCAGCCATCGATGGTGGCTGACAGTGTTTACCTTACTCTTAGAACCATATGGGGCAGATAGTAAAGTTGATAGTTTTTCCTTTTACATACTTCAGTGATCTAAGTAGAAACATAACAACTGCTCATTCCCCTTCTTGGTGTTTAGGCCTAGCCACTTCCTATTGTTTGCTCCTTGGAATCTATCTACATGTTTTGGGGTGTCTAGAGCACACAGCCGCGGACGTCCTGGCCCTGGGTGTTGAGCCAACATTCATCCAAGCTCTGGAGCTACAAGCTTGCTGAGGCTGCCCAAGTGCTTTATGAGCAGGGCGTCTTGATTCATGATGAGAGAGAGTAAATAAATCTCAGCAAGTACACACGAGAGTGGATCAGGACAGTAAGTGTTTACTATGTACAATCAATGGGCATTATTTTAGAGGAGATTAAAATTTCCTGGACTTAATCCTCCTGCTTGAGCAGAGTCGGTGGCAGAGGATGAATTACTGTTTTCTCTGGGGAGGAAGTAGTAGAGCATCTGTACCTTTCAAGTCAGAGCATGCAGAAAAACATGTAGCCATTTAGAGAGCTGTTTGGGGCTGTAGGTGTGACTCAGTGATATAGCACCTGCCTCACATGTGCAAAGCCCTGGGTTTGATCCCCAGTAGAACAAACTTCTTCCAAACAAAAATCCACCCATCTCCTCACCGCCACCACCCCACAAAAAATTCAGGAATTAGTTTGGTTTGGAAGTCAGCTCTCCAATAAAACATGTGTTTGTAGCATGTGAAGTGGAAGAGGTGGTTCTGGATTAGAAGGGAGCATGTTTCTCTCTCCCTGTAAGTTTCTTGGGCTCTGACCCAGCTTCTCCAGTTTTACAATGTGTGTGAGAGAATCGATGTTTGGTGAAGTTGGCATTGGACTATACTCTGGATTTGTTAATAGATTTGAACTGCTTATATCAGGAGTCTGGCAATCCAAGCTCACTAAGAGTGAGCTGCAGATGGAGTATGGTATCTTGGCAGAAACTGGAAATCTAGATTTTCTTTCTCTCTCTCTCTCTCTCTCTCTCTCTCTCTCTCTCTCTCTCCCTTCCTTCCTTCCTTCCTTCCTTCCTTCCTTCCTTCCTTCCTTCCTTCCTTCCTTCCTTCCTTCCTTCCTTCCTTCCTTCCTTCTCTTTTTTCCTTTCTTCCTTTCTTTTTTTTGAGGTACTGTCTCACTCTGGCCCAGGCTGACCTGCAGTTCACTATGTAGTTTCAGGGTGGCCTCAAACTCATGGTGATCCTCTTACCTCTGCTTCCCAAGTGCTGGGATTAAAAGCATGTGCCACCACGCCGGGCTCTAGAGTTTTTTCCTAATTTTTTTCCCCAGAGGTTAGAAAAATTTAAAACACTGTCTGCTTCCTAAGAAGCCCAAGCCGGCATAGTGGGACAGTCATGGGAGATGAAGATCTTAAGGACCTAGCCAAGATTTCCTCAAAAGTAGGTGTTTAAATATTATTAAGGTAAATTATATATGTGTTTTAGCAAGGTAAAGATTTCTTTCAGAACTATTTCTTGTCTACATAGATTTGAACTGCTTATATCAGGAGTTGGCAAACTGTGACCTGTAGTAAAAATCTGGCCCACTACTCATTTTGTAAATGGTTTTATTGGAATATAGCCATAATGCTATGATTTATTTGCACATGTGCATGTGTCCCGTGTGTGTGTGTGTGTGTGTGTGTGTGTGTGTGTGTGTGTGCACCTCTTGTTACTATAAACAGAATGCCAGACACTTGTACCACTTGGGGGTCTGGCTTTACATAGGAGGCTGTGGAATTGAATCCAGGCTGGCAGACTTTGCAAGCAAGCCATCTCCTCAACCCCTATTGCTACTTCTTATGTGTGTGCTCTTGAAACAGCTGCTTATAGACACTGGAACCAGAGATCAGAAAATGACAGGGAAGATATGTGGGCCCAAGCTTCCATCTGACTTGTGACGAGTTTGAAGGTGACCTGAGCTTGCCTTGATTAAAGTTCTGCTTGGCTGCTCTGCTGATCTTCTGCATCTGGATGCTGCTATCGCACTGAAGAACCTTGTTTCAGATTGTTATGGTTTGAATGTGAAGTGTCCCTTCAGATGTTGAACACTTGGCCCCCAACTGGTGGCGCTGTTTGGGGAACTTGTGGGTTCTTTGGAGGTAGGGCTTAGCTGGAGAAAGTGGGTCTCTGGGTGGGTTGTAGGCCAGCCTCACTTCCAGCCCCAGTCTCTGTCTCTCCCCATCCCTCCTCTCCTTCTCTCTCCTGTGATGCTGAGATGTGAGCAAGCAGCCTCATGCTCCTGCTATCATGAAGCCACTTGTCACCATGTCTTCCTGCCGTGATGGACTATGCCCTCAAGCAGTGAGCCAGTGTAATCCTTCCTCCTTGAATTGCTTCTTGGGAGATATTTGGTCACTTAAATGAAAAAGTAGCTAATATACTGACTGAATGATTGTTTTCTGATGTGATTGTCTCAAAGAGCCATAGGATCAGCCTTCACTCTGTGTCATGTGGGTGAGTACAAGCAGGAGTTCCCTGCAAAGGAGGAAATCGCTTACCGCCACTCACCTGGACAAGATGACAATTCTGGAATAGGAAGGGAACACTGCACAGGAACCTTGACCTGCTTTCAAATGATGGCAGCCTTGGGCGAGACCCTAAGAAGAAGCTCTGAGCTACCCCTGGATTTCTGACCCTATCAACTTCATGAAATAATCATTGCTTGTTGTTTTAGGTAAGTACGTTTAGGGGTAATCTGTTGTGCTGTGATGGAAAACCCCATGCTACTCTTCACGGCGGCCTTGATAGACAACTCCAGCATCATTTGCAGGTAGGTATGGGACTCTTATTAAAGTACTCACTTGTGCTCAATTTAGGCTATTATCATCTTTCAGCTTAGATCCCCAGGTCACGTAAGAGGGGCAGTTTGAGACTGTAGTGACTGTACATACATGTGTATAGTGTGTACATTGTAAACATTGTTGTTCTCTGTGCCCCATAAGGAACAAAAGGGCTTCTTGGCTATGCCATCTGCTTCCAAGGTGTCTAAGAGCCCTACTTTGTTTGGGGTACCTCTTTAGTTTTTAGTTCTTGCTTGTTTTATTTTATTTATTTATTTTTGGAGAGAGTCAGAGAGAGAGAGAGAGAGAGAGAGAGAATGGGCATGCCAGCAGCCTTTCAGCACTGTGAATGAACCCCAGATGTGTGTGCCCCCTTGTGGGCAAGTGCACCATTTCGCCCTTGCATCACTTTACATCTGGCTGAACATGGGACCTGGAGAATCCAATGGGCGTTCTTAGGCTTGGCAGGCACCATAACCACTAAGCACCTCTCCAGCCCTGTTTTATTTTTTAAAAATATTTTTATTTATTTATCTGTAAGCAGAGTGTGAGATAGGGAGAAGACAGAGGGAATGGCATGCCATGGTCTCTAGCCACTGCAAACAAACTCATGATGCATGTGCCATGTTGTGCATCTGGCTTTCCAAGGGCACTGGGCAATTGAACCCTGGTTAAACTGAGCCTTAACCGCTGAGCCATCTCTCCAGCTTCTCTTGCTGATTTTGATCCTCAGTGGTCTTCCTTTCTGTATGGACTCTGCAAGAACTTGTTCAGTAGTGTTCGAAGGCCAAAATCATGTTTGTTTCCATATGAGCCTTCTTGGTGTGTGTATTGGAAGTCCTTGCTAGGTACCAAGTGTAACTGCATGGTAAATGTGCCTGGAATCTAGGCAAACACACACACACACACCCACGAAGTTAGTGTTGCTGGTTTGGGATTCTCAGTCGAGAAACTCTCCTGTCTCCCCGAACCTGGCTGTCAGCACTGGGGCCATGTGATGGAGAGGTTACTAATGACGAATGTTCCCCAAGCACTGTGGGCTTTGCCGTAGACCTGCCTGTTAGGTGCTCACTTCCAGAAACTCAGAAGCTAAGTCATTTCTATGATTGTAAAAACAAAACGCATCCCACCAACTGTATTGTGTGAGGTTTGTTGCCTGAAATGTAACAAGGGAAAAGGAATTGACAGTAAGAAACTTGAAAATGATTAGCTTCTGCACAGTATTCCCATTGAGAGACAAGAAAAGAATTGGGCAGGAGAGCACACATCACACGGCACCTATCTTCTGGCCTTTCCTCACTCTTCCTAGTTGACAGCCTAGTGGGTGAGGTTGTAGTTGGAACTTGAGTCCCCTGGTTATCTTTAGCAGCTGATCATTTGTGCTTATATGGGCAGCTTAGCTGTCTGTCCTCCAGGCCTATGGTTTCCTGTTTTGCAATAAAAACATCTGACTTGCCTCTCTAATCTTGAAGGTATATCTTGTATCAGTATGTAAACTTTGTCAGTGAGCTGCTCCCTGCTCCTGTCACCCAAGATTCCATAAGCTAGTGTTGCCTCTCACCGTGCACAGGAAATATTCCCAGTAGTTCTCCAAATTCTAACAACTGGCTTGTTGGCATTGCGTTCTCCTCTAGCAAGGTCCATCGAACAGTAGTGTGGGGCTAACTGGGCAGCAAACTTCACTTCCTTGTATCATCATCCATGTAGCTAACTCAAGGCTGAAAGTGTTCAGGATGGCTTCTTGGAACTTGTCATGTGGTGGAGAGATAATTTTGGATATATGTGTAATGAGAATATATATAAGAAGATAAAAGAGATTCAAAGAAAAGAATATGTGCCTTATAGTTAAGCAGGTATGGACATTACTCAGGACATCTAACTATTTTTTTTTCTTTTTCTGTTCTTTTGACACACACACACACACACACACACACACACACACACACACACACACAGAATGGGCATGCCAGTGGCCTCTCAGCCGCTGTGAACGAATTCCAGACACATGCACCCCCTTGTGGGCAAATGCGGCATTGCACCCTTGTATCACTTTACCTCTGGCTAAACATGAGACCTGGAGAATCCAACGGGTGTTTCTTAGGCTTGGCAGGCAGGTGTCTTAACCGCTAAGCCATTTCTCCAGCCCCTAGCTATTTTTAAAAAACAGCTTTTTGGTGGCAACTTCCATCTATATAGATGGTATATCATGATCACAGTCCCTTCCCACAGCCATCCCTTTTCCCTCTTTCAAATCTCCCCTCTACTGAATCCCTTCTTCTTTCCAACTAATCTCTTTCTATTTTGATGTCATCATTGCTTTCCCTCCTATTATGCAGGTCTTGTGTAGATAAAATCAGCCACTGTGAACTCATGAATATCTAGGCTACTTTGTGTGTGGAAGACGGTATTGTGAGCACCCCTCCACTTCCTTTGGTTCTTATGTTCTTTCTGCCACCTCTTCTGCAATGGATCCTGAGCCTTGGAGGGTGTGATAGAGATGTCTTACTTAGCGCTAAACACACCACTGTCACTTCTCCACACTTTGGTGAAAGGACATCTAGCTTTAAGGACAATGTAATAAGGTAAAGTTTAGGGTGAGGACCAGTCTCCATTCCAACACTTGTCCAGTGTGCTAAAATGGGTTATCAACAGTGCCTACTTCACAGGTGGTTGTGGGAATGAAATGAATTAATTAAAGCATGTGGAATGGTGCTCAGGTCAACCCAGTATTATAATTATTACTATTATTTTTAGTTCTTAACAACAACAACAATAACAAAAACCCAAGAAAGTAATAGCAATCTCATATTTTGGGGAATTGGCATTTCTGTATATGTAGCCCAACTTCAGGTATATATTCAAAGCTCTGTGATATATGCCATCTGAAAAGAGAAGTTTCTCTAACCAAAAGTGAGAGTATAATTTAATATATATGATTAATATATGATTAATAACTGCCAACCTGATTTGCTATGTTTGAGGCTTTGCAGACTCAAATGAAGAGATCAGATTGGAGTGGGATGACACCATTTCACGGAGCTGGGGACCATGGAGCTGAAATTGCCTTGAAGGCTATGTCTCTGTTCTATAGTGACAGTCACTCCCCTAAGGTCATTTGTCTCCTCATTCTCAGCCAGGTTTGATTTCCATCAGTGTCTCTTCGTGGAGCAAGTGGGTCTGACTCAGACACTTTCCCCTAATCCTTATGGTTAGCGAAGGAGAATGTGCCCTTTATGAACTCTGAGACCCACTGAGAAATCTAGATGGTTTCTGTTAAGATCTTGTAACCTGATCAGTGCACATTAACATGTAGTGCTGAAGCCCCATTACTGTGTGATAAAGTCTCCATTAGCTCATGTTGCCGCTGTCATTCCTAAAAGTCCTTCCTTACTATTCCCATACCTCTCGCCCTGACCTACCAGGTACATTTGCTATATTTCCCAGTTTCCTGCTCAACTTTGCTTATAACTTCTCTAAGACTTGGGTAATCTCTCGCATCTCTACAACTTGCTATTTTGTGCATCCCATAGTGACTCATCCTCCTCTGGTGGGTTCCAGATGGTTTTGCACCAAGCAGAGCATATGCCTCTTTCTTCCCCTTGATTACACTGGGCATTTTTTCATTCCTTTGCCTCATCCTCTGTTTGATTTACTTCTGGAGTATTTATCGCTGGGGTGGTGTGCATAATGAATACCCATGGGCATTCATTAAGCTCAGCTTTGTGTAGCTTCAGTTTTCCCTCAGTGTCCTTGGTGTCGGATGTGTTTGGTCATTTGCTCACATAAACATCACAGTTTGCCAGCATTTATGCCATAGAAATCCATACCTCTCTTTTGGATTATGCTGTTTTTTTTTTTTAAACCTCATGGGAGTTCTTAGTTGAAAAAGAGTAAAGGAAAGGTGGAGAGAGGGATAATCAAATCCTAAGCAGATATAAATATGCCATGTAGAAACCTCCTTTTTTGGACAATAGAACACTCAGAAGCCATAGATTGTTACTAGACAATTTTCAGTGCCAGGGATGGGATACCTTCCAGTGAGCTGTAGCCAGGGAGGTCCTTGGTAACTCCCAAACATTACAGGCCACAGGAATAGACGGTAAGACCCTATTGCTGAAGACTTTACACACTTGGGCTGCAAAGTCACTGAGAAATCCTGCTGGAGCTGAACTGAAAACCTCCTCCATGTAGACCAGCTGACAGAAAGCCGAAAAAAGCTATGCTGCATGCAGTTCATTGGGGCAGAGAGAAATCACCAGTGGAGATACTCAACAGTGGAAACTGCAAACCTTAAATTTGGCCAGCCAGGCCAAATGAGCCAATGGGTGCAATAGTGGCATATCTATTATGGGGTAAATCAACCACTCTCTAATTGGACTGGAGGCCTGATCCATGGGAGGGAATACATCCCTGATACTGAAAACCTACACAGGGGTAGTCATGAGCCCTAGGAGTGTAAAATATCCTGGTGTCTGGCTAAATGTATATACTATGCTCACCGAACTGCCCAGTAAGCACTTCTCTGAATGTTCATACCCATATATTAATGCTACTCTCACTTTTGGTTAGAGAAACTTCTCTTTGGTGCTGAGAAGAAGGGACAGAGGAGTGCTCAGCACTGAAATATCTCTATCACATCTTCCAAGGCTCAGGGTCCATTGTGGAAGAAATGGCAGAAAGAATGTAAGAGCCAAAGGAAGGGTAGGACTGCTTACAACGTGCTCCTCCAGACACAAAATGGACTGGATATCCATGACCTCACAGTGCCTGACACTACCTACACAAGACCATCATAATAGGAGGAAAGGATGATGACATCAAAATAAGAGACAGACTGATTAAGAGGGGGAGGGGATGTGATGGAGAGTGAAGTTTCAAAGGGGAAAGTGGGGGGAGGGAGGGAATTACCATGGGTTATTGTCTACAATTAAGGAAGTTGTCAATAAAATAAATAAATAAATAAATGAATAAAATTCTACTGGTGACCTTTAGTGTGTCCCTGTCCTAAAGATCTTCTGGCATCATTTCCCTTGCTCTTGGCTAGTGTGAGGGGCTACAGCAGGGAGTGTGATTCTCTGGGTAGACTAGCCACTACAGGGAATGGTTATTCTGTTCTTCTTTATTTTAGAGAAGCAGATTGAGTTCTCGCCAGTATTTTTTTTTTCTTTCTGGTGCCTTGAGTAGATCCAGATAATTTGCCTTCATAGCAAACCTGAGTCATGACATTCCCAATGCCATCTGTACAAGGTGCCCCTGCTGTGGCAGCATCTCTGTCCTCATCTCTCTGTGGTGGGCAAGACTGGGCTCACCTAAAGAGATGATGCCCAAGGGAAGGGTAGCTGTATCTGACCTCAAGAACGTGTGTTCTGGTCTGGCTTTGGAGCACTGTGGCTAATCTTGAGTGAGTCACTTGTTCTTGTTTGGATGGTCTTTTGTGAAGTCTTTTATAAGCTCTGAAATGCCACGAGACTAACTGCCACCTTCTCTTGGATCAAGTACTCTACCTTAAACCCTGAACTGATTGAGCCCAGGTTTGGCAGCTGCTAGAGAGAATGTTACTGCCCATCCTAATGTTTGCATAAGCTAGGCACACAGTATAATTTTTGAAGGTGAGATTTTAATCTAGAAACCTTGATGATACCATTATTTTTAAGCCCTTGATGGTAGACGTTGCTAGATAAGTTATTCTTCTTGTTTTAAATTTTTTAAAAAATTATTATTTGCATATGTGAGGATTTACTTTCCGAGTTTGAAATTTCTTGTTGACACAGTCTCTGCAAATGTTCCTTTGCCATTTCACCAACGGTCCTTTGTGTTGGTCGACAGATTGATATTTTGCAAGTCACCCTCACACCCTGTTCCTGGTTGTGATTACCTCCAGCTGCAGCAACTGGAGGGGTGCCAAGAGTCCACGGTCATTTGACTTTGTGCTTTTATATTTCTTATAAACAAATGCAGGGCCACTGGAACCTTGAGCTCCGTCCCTCTGGAATTGTAGAGGTAAAAGAAAATTAGGAAAATCCGTGGGAGTGGAGGAAGAACAGGTCAAGAGTAAATGAAATATATGGGCTGGCCTCCTGGCTGAATGCGTCAGTTCCGAGGCTTGCTCCAAGTCCAGGCTGACTTTGGGCTTCCTGCCCTCCTGGCCCATTTGACATTTGAGATTGGACAAAGGGATTTGTCAGGAAAAGGCTTAACCCTGCTCTGGGAGAGCTGGGATCCAGACAGAGGCTTTGCCTTCTTTTTATTTTAGGAGAATCAAGTTTCCAATGAGATTGACTTCTTATAGACCCAGGATTTCCTGACGGTTTGGGAGGCTGCTGGCCTGAAAATGGCCTGTTACTATGCTTCCTCTGTCCGTCAAGAAGACATCCTCCCTTCCCAGGGAAAACGAGCACCAACTCCTAACATGACCTGAGGCTGAAGACAGCAGCACAAGCAGCCTAACTGATCTGAGTATTTTCAGGAAAGAGGAAAAGTGAAGCAGTAAACGTTTTCAGCTGGCATGAGCAGAACGAGCGAATGTTTCCAGCAATTAGTTACAAACAAAACAGGACGGATTTTGGGGGTGAGGCACAGTGCATTGTAGTCTCTCCGGAGATTTTGCTGGAAGAAGTCTTTCTGGACGGCTTGGCAGCCACCTTGACTCACCTCTCTGCCAGTCATATTTTTTTTTCTTCTAATTTCAATGTCAGCAAACACTTTGTATCACTTATACTTAAGTAAATAAAACCTATCACATTCTGAGCTGGAGGAACACAGGTCAAGTAACACCCTCCTCTCTCTCCAGCCTTTGCTGAACCCTGTTATGCAGCTATACCCCCAGCTGCCCCTGCCCCGGAAAGACATCCTTGATAATGTTAATAGCTTTGATCCCTGTGGTCTAGTATTGCCCCCCCCCACCAAAAGTCTCTAAAGTAAGAAGGAGGGGACTGTTTACCTGGTTAAACTGACCCTAGACAAAGAGGAAGGGCAGAGCAATTCTTCCCAGACAGGCCAGGCCATGTACTTCAGCCCAGGATTAGTGCTGTTTGTCTGTGGCCTAAGACTCTTTGCTGTTGTGTGGTGAGCACGACAGTGCAGGGGTGGGGCTGGAGGACCCGTGACCAGTTGGCAGGAATTAAGCCTTGGCTGGTTAGATGAAGGTTTTTCTTTGCCTGGCCCTAGCAGAGGTTAACTAGCAGTCTTGGGTTTACAATGGGCCTCTCTCAGGAACCCTGAAACTAGTTTTCCTTACCTCCAAAAGTATAATGAACCCCACCAGGAAATCCTGGGTGTTAATCTCATCAGAAGAAATCCTGAGAGATCTACTTCTCTAGTTTGCCCAAGGGCTAGAGGGAATATTTATATCTTCTTTCCTACCAGCTTGATTTAATAGTACCTAAAGGCCTTTCTCTTTGTTTATATTCTAGGGAAATCATTCCATCACAGAATAAATTACAAGACATTTCCAATAAAGTCTTCAGTCTTTTTATTTTTATTTTTTTCAGATTGGGAGAGAGGCAGGGTGGAATACGGATTGAGAAAGACGTAGCTGACCGGAATGATATAAATAATTTTAGTCAACAGTTTGAAGGGGTTTTAAAAGTCAAAGCTTTTATCACGATGATGAAGAGAAAAGAGCTGACTGGCTGGCAGCCAGAGCTGAGCCTCAGGAATACATTTTCTGTCTAGAATCCTGCTGGTATCTAGTCCTTCAGGCCCTAGCAGGTGGAGTACTTAAGGCCTTCCACCAGCTGGTGCAGCCCAGATTGGGCCTGGTCATATATCCAAAGTGCCATTTCTATTAGCACGTGAAGTGGTAGGGTCCCCTTCTCAGTTCTTGCCTGAATAAGTCTGGCACATATTCCTGGCATGCAGAGGTCAACCTTTCTCCCCAACTCCATTGCCCAGATGAGACAAAGGGGATGATGACAATACCTCTGGCTTAGAACATTTCCTCAGAGTGAGGACACTATATTAAGTGCCTTATCTGTCCCTTATCCAGTAATCTTTGCAATGACCTTGTGAGGTACTTATTGCTATGATTCTTGGCTTGCTGATGAGGCTTGGGGGAAGCCAAGGGACCTGTCTATGGCCATGCAGAAACTAGAGGTGATGGGACCTGAAACCAGTTTTAACTGGTCTCAGGATCATGCCCTTGAATTCTGTGGTATATTGTTGGATTTTTAAAAATTTGATTTGATCTTTTAAAAGTTTTTATTGGGACTGGAGAGATGGCTTAGCAGTTAAGTGCTTGCCTGTTCAAGGCTCGATTCCCCAGGACCCACGTAAGCCAGATGCACAAGGTGGCGCAGGCATCTGGAGTTTGTTTGCAGTGGCTGGAGGCCCTGTTGTGCCCATTCTCTCTCTGCTTCTTTCTCTCTGTCGCTCTCAAATAAATAAATAAATAAATAAATAAATAAATAAATAAATATAAGCAAAAAGTTTTATTGACAATTGCTCTACATGTAGACAATCTATCATGATACTACCACCCTCCCTTCCCAAATCCTCCCTCTCAAGTCTCCCCTCCACTGAATCCCATTTTCTTTCCAACTAGTCTGCCTTCTATTTTTGATGTCATTTTGTTTTTCACTCCTGTTATTCAGGTCTTACGTAGGTAGCATCAGCCACTGTGATGTCATGAGTACTATGGATACTTTGTGTTTTGAAAGCAGTATTGCAAAGCATCCCTCTCCTTGCTTTGGCCTTATATTTTTTCCACCTCCTCTTCTGCAGTCATCCCTGAGGCTTGGAGGGTGTGATCGAGATGTCTCGCTTAGTGCTAATCCCTGTGCTGTCATTTCTTCTCAGCACGTGAGTTTTGAGTTTCCCCAGTGGTCACCACCATATGAAAAGAGAAGCTTCTTTAACCAAAAGTGAGAGTAGCATTATTATATAAGTAAACATAGTATTTAGAGGGAAGTTTGGTGGGCATAATATATCTATTTAGATGTGGAAAAGGGGAACCCTTCTCCACTGCTGGTGGGATTGTAAACTGGTACCACCATTGTGAAAATCCGTGTGGAGGTTCCTGAGGCATCTATAAATAGATTTACCATATGATCCAGCTATACCACTCCTAGGCATATATCCTAAGGACTCTACTCATTACCAGTAGAGATTCTTGCTCACCTATGTTTATTGCTGCTGTGCTCACAATAGCTAGGAAATGGAACCCGCCTAGATGTCCACTGACTTATGAATGGAGTTTTATTCAGCTGTAAGGAAAAATAAAATTATGAAATTTGCAGGGAAATGGATGGATCTGGAAAATATTATACTAAATATTATACTAAATCAGACAACCCAGACTCAGAAAGTCAAATGCTGCATGTTCTTTCTCATATGTGGATCCTAACTTCAATTTGCATGTGAGTTGGAGAAAAAGTTAGTAGTAGAGGCCAGGAAGTTAGAAAGGAGCCATGAGTGAGGGAGGAGAGGAGGGCTTAAGGGGAGGGTATTATAGTTATGTAAGTAGAGGGGCAGAATACTGGGGGTGAAAGTGTCTAAGAGGGTTGGGGGGAGGGGCTGTAAGTAGAGTTAACAAAAATTAAAGCTGTTATGAATAATCCATATGAAGACCTACTTCTTTGCTAGCAAATTATATTCTCATCAAATATATATATATAATGTATACATATATATATCACCAGTTAGCCAGACAACAATAATAGTTTCCTTCCTAGGGATTATGACCTCTTTGGCCATAATCTGTTGATTAGGTTTTCAGTACCCAGCATGAATTCCCTCCCATAGAGCAGGCCTCAAATCCAATCAGAGAGCAGTTGGTTTCCTCCAGGTATATCACAATTGCATCAGTTGGCACATTTAGCCTGGCTGGCTAGCTATAAAAGTTACAGGGTCCACTGCTGGTTAAGACCGTTGATGACTTTTCTCCCCTCAAGAGGTTATGACAGCTAATCAACTGGGAGGAGTCTTTCAGTTGAGCTCCAGCTTGATTTCTCCATATTCTGCAGCCCAAGCATATGGCGTCTTCAGCAACAGGGTCTTACCATCTAGTTCTGGTGGGCAACCAAGAACCTTGGCAATAGCCTGTAATGTTTGGGGGGGCATCAGGGGTCTCCATGACCAATGACTCTGTGTAAGGTATTCCACCTCTGGCATTGAAATTTTCTTGTAACAATCAATGGCTTCTGGGCACAGCATTATCCACCCTTACAAAATACTTCTGCCCAAACTCTCTTTTTTAGCATATACATTATATAGCTAGCATATAAGTAGGTTTCCATAGTGCATATTCATAAATTTTTAAATTTTTATATTATATATTTATTTATTTACTTGAGAGAGAGAGAGAGAGAGAGAGAAAGAGAGAGAGAGAGCACCAAAGCCTCCAGCCATTGCAAATGAACTCCAGATGCATGTGCCACCTTGTGCATCTGGCTTACATGGGTCTTGGGGAACTGAATCTGGGTCCTTTGGCTTTGTAGGCGAGCATCTTAACTGCTAAGCTATCTCTCCAGCCCAACGTCTTTATTTTTTAATTTTCATTAAATCTCCTCCCACACCCTCTTCTCTTCCATCCCTCCCCTAACCTCACTGGATTCTTTTTTTTTTTTTTTAATTTTAACTTCTTATCTTATCTTACTATACTTCCCGTTAGGGGCTGTTTCCTAACCCTGAACCCAAGAGCATTTGGTTAGAGCCCTACCTAACTTTGTCAACTCCTTTCCTAAAAAAGGGCACTGGGATTGACCAAGCACTGCTTCAAACCACGCAGATCTCCATGGAATCACAGGGCCTCACGACTATGATTGATCCAACCCAGAAGCAGCTTCTGCTGCATCCCGTCCTCCAGGCTGGACCTCCTGTGCTGCATCCTATCCTCTAGGCTGGACCTCCTGTGCTGCATCCTGTCCTCCAGGCTGGACCTCCTGTGCTGCATCCTGTCCTCCAGGCTGGACCTCCTGTGCTGCATCCTGTCCTCCAGGCTGGACCTCCTGTGCTGCATCCTGTCCTCCAGGCTGGACCTCCTGTGCTGCATCCTATCCTCCAGGCTGGACCTCTCATGCTGCATCCTGTCCTCCAGGCTGGACCTCCTGTGCTGCATCCTGTCCTCCAGGCTGGACCTCCTGTGCTGCATCCTGTCCTCCAGGCTGGACCTCCTGTGCTGCATCCTATCCTCCAGGCTGGACCTCTCATGCTGCATCTTTCCTCCAGGCTGGACCTCTTGTGCTGCATCCTGTCCTCCAGGCTGGACCTCCTGTGCTGCATCCTATCCTCCAGGCTGGACCTCTCATGCTGCATCTTTCCTCCAGGCTGGACCTCCTGTGCTGCATCCCGTCCTCCAGGCTGGACCTCCTGTGCTGCATCCCGTCCTCCAGGCTGGACCTCCTGTGCTGCATCCCGTCCTCCAGGCTGGACCTCCTGTGCTGCATCCCGTCCTCCAGGCTGGACCTCCTGTGCTGCATCCCGTCCTCCAGGCTGGACCTCCTGTGCTGCATCCCGTCCTCCAGGCTGGACCTCTTGTGCTGCATCCCGTCCTCCAGGCTGGACCTCTTGTGCTGCATCCTATCCTCCAGGCTGGGCCTCTTGTGCTGCATCCCGTCCTCCAGGTTGGACCTCCTGTGCTGCATCCTGTCCTCCAGGCTGGACCTCCTGTGCTGCATCCCGTCCTCCAGGCTGGGCCTCTTGTGCTGCATCCCGTCCTCCAGGCTGGACCTCTTGTGCTGCATCCTGTCCTCCAGGCTGGACCTCCTGTGCTGCATCCCGTCCTCCAGGCTGGACCTCTTGTGCTGCATCCTATCCTCCAGGCTGGACCTCTTGTGCTGCATCCCGTCCTCCAGGCTGGGCCTCTTGTGCTGCATCCTATCCTCCAGGCTGGACCTCTTGTGCTGCATCCCGTCCTCCAGGCTGGGCCTCTTGTGCTGCATCCTGTCCTCCAGGCTGGACCTCTTGTGCTGCATCCCGTCCTCCAGGCTGGGCCTCTTGTGCTGCATCCTGTCCTCTAGGCTGGACCTCTTGTGCTGCATCCCGTCCTCCAGGTTGGACCTCCTGTGCTGCATCCCGTCCTCCAGGCTGGACCTCCTGTGCTGCATCCCGTCCTCCAGGCTGGACCTCTTGTGCTGCATCCCGTCCTCCAGGCTGGACCTCTTGTGCTGCATCCCGTCCTCCAGGCTGGACCTCTTGTGCTGCATCCTGTCCTCCAGGCTGGACCTCCTGTGCTGCATCCCGTCCTCCAGGCTGGACCTCTTGTGCTGCATCCTATCCTCCAGGCTGGACCTCTTGTGCTGCATCCCGTCCTCCAGGCTGGGCCTCTTGTGCTGCATCCTATCCTCCAGGCTGGACCTCTTGTGCTGCATCCTGTCCTCTAGGCTGGATCTCCTGTGCTGCATCCCATCCTCCAGGCTGGACCTCTTGTGCTACATCCTATCCTCCAGACTGGACCTGTCATGCTGCATCTTTCCTCCAGGCTGGACCTCCTGTGCTGCATCCCATCCTCCAGGCTGGGCCTCTTGTGCTGCATCCCGTCCTCCAGGCTGGACCTCTTGTGCTGCATCCAATCCTCCAGGCTGGACCTCTTGTGCTGCATCCCGTCCTCCAGGCTGGACCTCTCATGCTGCATCTTTCCTCCAGGCTGGACCTCCTGTGCTGCATCCTGTCCTCTAGGCTAAATCTCCCAGGTAACGTTGTTGGTTCACATACCACTCGGCTTCTTGAGATACTACAATGGAAAGAGTTGGTCAACTTAGGAAAGCCAGGGCCATCACCCTTCCAATCCCCAGGGTAATTTCTTCCCCACCCTTCCATGATTTCATGCCTCATTGTAAAACGCACACGTGTTTATCAGCTCCCTTGGGGCAAGTCAGTTTTGGCAAAATCTGTCCATTTACCATCTCAGAAAAAAAAAAAAAAACATTAACAAGGGTGTCAGTTTATTAATTTACAAAATTTTGTGTTTTTCAACTTTGTTAGTTCTCCTTCCTGAAGGGTATTTTATCCCCAAATTAGAATTCAAAGGAAGTCAGATAGATCAATCATCAGATTACTTGAACAGCCTAGAATTAGAGTAAATAAATTGAATTGGCCCAACTGATATGTGGGACCTGAAAGAAACATTCTTGTTCTCTGCCGTGAACAGAACCCGCCTCCGTGCCGGTTAGCCTGAAGATCTGGGTTCCATACCAGGTTCTGCCACTTCTGGCCTCTGTGGTCATGGACAAGGCATTTAACTTCCTTGTGCTCCTGTTCTGTGGTGGGTAAAATGGGAGCAGTAATATCTTAGGTATGATTCCCAGTGCTTAAAAAGGTTATAGAGAATGTTACCTTCATCCTGTAGAGATGTCGAGACAGTGTTTTAACAAACTCTCCTGAGTGGGCCTGAGATTCTGAATTGCTACATGTCCAAGGGATGTGCTGGCTCTGTCAGGTTTCTATGCAGATGTTTAAAGGGCCATGTAATTAAAGACCAGCAGATAAATGTGTGCAATACGGTATACCAATTGAAAGCATTTGTCATTGTGTCCAAAACAAAACAAAAATCATCAACAACAAGCAATACCATAATGACTAAATGCAGTACCCAATTCTGAACCAAATTCTTTAACGGAAGAAAAAAATTAGGAAAGGACATGATTGGAAGCAGACAAAATTGAAACATGGGCAAGTGATTAGACAAAACAACTGTGTTAGTAGGGATTTTTACCAAAATTGATGATGGTATCAGAGACATGGAAAGGGAGAGAGAAAGAGATATAAATAATAAAGCAAATGGGTGAAATTAACAGTAAGTGAATTTGACTAAGAGGTCTATTGATATTCTATGTATTATTCCTATCACTATGCAGGATTTCTATTTTTTTTATTTGGTTTTTTCAAGGTAGGGTCTTGCTCTAGCCCAGGCTGTCCTGGAATTCACTATGTAGCCTCAGGGTGGCCTCGAACTCACAGCAATCCTCCTACCTCTGCCTCTCAAGTGCTGGGATTAAAGGCATGCACCACCATGCCTGGCTATATGCAGGATTTCTAAATTCACCTAATGACTGTTCACTACTGTTGAACTTCCATGTTCTTTCTCGGTTCTTTATGTTCCATGACTTTAATACTCTTAATTAATTAATGCATACTCAATACTCTAGCTCTCTTTCTGACTGCTCCTCCTCAGTCTTGTTCAGACATGCCTTTAATTTATAGTTTTGTGTAAATCCCTGAGTGCCCTGCTCTGCTTCCTGATCATTTTCCTTGCTGCGGGTGAGCGTAAGGATATGTCCAGTGGGCACTTGCTCTCGGCTCGCTCGGCTGACTTCATGGATCCTTTCCCACTTCTGCTGCATCTTGTTGCCAGATTCACTTAACAGCAATGGTTTGTTTTCCTGTGTCACTGTGCAATTGTTTTTTTATGACCTATGACTGACTTCTTTTTTTAAAGAATATTTTATGTATTTGAGAGAGAGAGAGAGTGAAAGAGGCAGATAGAGATGGAGAGAGAGAGAATGGGTACACCAGAACCTCTAGCCATCTTGTGCATCTGGCTTTATGTGGGTCTTGGGGAATCAAAGCAGGGTCCTGGTCCTTAGGCTTTGCAGGCAAGTGCCTTAACCACTGAACCATCTCTCCACCTCCACATGACTGACTTCTTGAGAGCAGAGAGTTCTGTTATACATAATTGAGTCCTTTGTACCTATTATAGTGTTCAGGTTCCCTAAGTGTTTGAGGAATAAGGAAAGCAAACGAGACACTGGAGTAGACCTCAGAAACTACCATCGAAGCAGACCAGGTGGCAGGTCTTACTATTTGATCCCCATGGAAACACAACTCACTAAATTCTGGGGCATGTATAATGTGAATTACCTCTCTGGATGGACTCAGGATACCAGTAGCATCTAGGAAGACAACCGAGCCAAGTTTCCTCTGTAAATTATTTCTGGATTCCTTTCTTTCAGTGTTAAACAAAAGGTTGTCAAATTGTCAAAAAGAGGAAGCATGCTTCTTATGAGGAAATTATTTATCATGCTATTCTAGTGCAGTAACAAAGCATGCTCTTCCAGAGAAGGAAGGTTATGGCCTCTAAGAAAGTGTGGCCTCCAAGAAAAGCTTTTTCATATTTGTCCTTAGAGAGGATTAGGAAGACCAGGTAAGTGATGGCTGTCAGCCTTCACTTGAAATGTCCTCAGTCTAAATTTCACGTGAACTTGGATTCAGTTCAACAAACAATATTCAGTACATGGTTCTTCATGTTAGGCTTGTCATAGGCTAGGGTAGAGAGAGCTATTTAGACAAAGAAACATAACTCAATGTGATGAGTGTCATATTTATGGAACTATGAGGACAGACTCACTGGAGATACAGAAGAAAAAGGAATTTTATTTTGGAGGTAGATCTCACTCTAGCCCAGGCTGATCTGGAACTCACTCTGTAGTCCCAGACTGGCCTTGAACTCATAGAAACCCTTCTACCTCTGCCTTCTGAGTGCTGGGATTAAAGGTGTATGCCACTACACATGGCAAAAAAAGCAATTTTGTGTTAGTGTCTCACCCATTAAAAATCAAACTACAAATATTACTCCCTTCATGATTTAATTAAAAATAACAATTTTAGTGCCTATGGTATAAACTCACTGCGTAATCAAGAAGAACAATTGGAAATGACAGGGTCATTAGATATACAAGTAATATGTGATAGGAATATGAGGAAACTAGTAATAAAGTCAGAGTGGGATGTGAAAGTCTTTCCCAAGCAGCTAAGTCTTAGGGATATTTACTTGTGCCTCCCCATAATGGCTGTGGGCTCTGTAAATTATATTATATATTATAATGTTTTAGAACATTATAGAACCAGAGCTCTTAGGGGAGATGACATATTGGCCAGGCCATGAAATTTTCCTGGGAAACCTAGAATCGAGACCCAAGGATTTCTTGTGGCCAGGAAAGCATGAAGGAGACTTGCACAGCCATGTTTAGATTTTGTATGTGAAGTGAGGCTGTGTTGAAGGAATAGGAGAGGTGGATAGGGGGAGGAGGAGGTACAGCAGGAGAAGTAGAGAGAAGGCTGAAACAGCATATGGATAGATGTATTCCCGAACAGTCTTTAGTTGCAAGCTCTGGAATTTCATTTGAGCTTGTTAATCTGGAGAGAAGCCTTCATTAGGAGAGTTCAGGTTGCAATGACTTCCCAGAACCTAATGTCAGAAAAATGCAGTTTTTGGTATCAGGGACAGAATGGGATTAAATGGAACAGCTGTGAGGACCTGGCTGTTTCTCAGTGCATGCCTTCTAGGCACAAGATGTGCACTCTTTAATTTCCAGGCTTATATTTCCCTTGATTAAGACAACAGGCCAGACTGAACCAGGACCTAATTTTTGCCTTACTTCTAAATTCTAATTGCCTCAGATATATCAGTTATCGTCTCGGTCTTAGTATAATGACTGTGACCTTGGAATGAGGACAGGGTTATGGAGCCTGAATGTGGCTTAATAGGGCCTCATTCCTGTGTGAAGGATGACACAGAGGTCCCTGTTAACTGAGGATTGCACCTTCAAAAGTTTTTTTTTTTTCTTTTTTAGATAAAAGTTTGCTTTGTAGTCTAGGCTAGTCTTGAACTTGTGATCCTCCTGCCTCAGCCTCCAAGTAGTGGAATTGCCACATCGGTCTTCCTTCAAGGTTTTATGCTGAAATAAGGATGCCATAGACTGAGAAGAGATATGACTCTCCAGTTCCTCTTTGCATTTCCATTGTGAAAACCTTTCTACTCTTCCTAAGAGATCTTGAATGTTGCCCTACTTAAGGTAAACTGAGTGTGCATTTCTTGCCACGAAGTATTCCTCATAAGATTTCAACAGTCAGAGAAGGGATGAAAGAGACATCCCAAGTCCAGGCACTGGCATGACACAGAGCATGGCCGTGCGAGGGTCCCTGGCCGACTGGGAAGCGTTTTCCAAGTGGGGATTGCAGCACAAGGTATATGACTGGATAGTGTGGGGAGTGAGGCTGGAATACTGCTTTGAAGGCTGCTCATGGTACCCTTAGGAAAACCCTCCTAGGGCTGGAGAGATGGCTTAGCAGTTAAGGCACTTGCCTGCAAAGCCTAAGAACCCATGTTCAACTCTCCAGATCCCACATTAGCCAGATGCACAAAGGTGAGGCAAGTGCAAGGTCACACATGCCTACTAGGTGGTGCAAGGGCCTGGAGTTCAATTACAGTGGCTGAGGCCCTAGAGTGCCAATTCTTTCTCTCTCTCTGTCTCTCTCTAAAATAAATAAATAAACAAATAAATAAATTTTAAGAAAAACGTAGACCCTCCTAGTAGTCAGAGAAGGAAAGGGAGCCCAACAGAATTTGAATGGTATATGGCCAATGATGGGATTCTGACCTTGTAGAGATTGGCCAGCACCTCTTCTGTACATAAATTTGGTGGTGGTGAATTGCAACTTCAGTGTTAAGTGACAGATATAAAATTCCACTTTCCAATCAAATTGAATTGCACATTGAAATCATCACAGAGGCTTCATTTTCTGACCCTACCAAAATGTCCTGGGTGCCCATAGCACCCATCTTCTACTGGTCACAAGTGCTGTAGCTCGTGACTCACCTATGTCACATTTTCAGGAACTACATCTCTGGGAGACACATGGAATATTCTATCATTCAACCCCTGTGGCCAATGACTGAATGATTTATTGTTGTACAAGAGGTTGGCCTCTTTGCCTCAAGGTGGAGCAATGCTGCAGTGTGACTCATGCTCCAGAGCCTTGTGGATCAGTTAAGATAGATGGGATCTTGCTCAACATCTTCGCTCTCCCTCTCCTGCCTCCTTTCCTGCTTCCAGAATTCTCCTAGAGTCTGGACCCCAGAAATACAAACCCCTTTCTCATGCTCCTGCTCTGGCATAGCCTACCTAATATGGTGCTGCTGATTTCAGTAAATATCTACAGTCACATAGATTGCTAACTTTCCATTTCAACACCGCGTGGAGGGCAGGAGCATAGATTCATTCAAGTGTAGACCCTTCTACCTCATAGTGAGTGGCCTAGGCACATGGCTTAACCTGCCCAGTCTCTGTGTTCTAATTTACAAAGCTGAAGTAGGCTAACAGCAGTACTCTGGTTTGCAGGTTAGATGAGGAGATGGAAGTGAAGCTCTCGGCTCAGCACCCACTGCGGAGCTCACAAGCCACCAGCATCATTACTTCTGCTTATCTCTTTGCTCCAGCAATTTATTTATTTATATTTTATTTATTTGGTTTTCTGAGGCAGGGTCTTGATCTAGCACAGGCTGACCTGGAATTCACTATGAAGTCTCAGGGTGGCTTTGAACTCATGGCAATCCTCCTACCTCTGCCTCCTGAGTGCTGAGATTAAAGGTGTGTGCCACCATGCCCGGCCAAATTTTTATTTGTAATTGATATGTAATGGTAGTACATATTTATGAAGGACACTATGATATTCTGATACTGTAGCAGACAGCTTCAAGTTCGCTGAGATGAACTTCCAGACCAGGCACAGTTATGGAGGAAGGGATATTATTTATTGAAGCTTACAGATCCAGGGGAAGTTCCATAATGGCAGAAGAAGTGACCTTCTCTCACAAGACCAAGCAGAGAGAGAAAAAGCCAACCAGCCACACAGCACACAGAGCAAAAGTACAGCCAAAAGGTCACACAGCACACTTCAGGAACTCCTGCTAGGCACATTTGCATATCTTTACAATGGAATCTCAAACCATCATCACACCTTAAGACTGGCCCCCAGTGACATTGCCTCTAGCAAGGTGATTGCAGATGCAAACTATAACTAGTAAAACACTGAATATATTGGGGGACATATATTCAAACTACTATAGATACATATACACAGTAAGAGTAATTAGCATTCGTGTTATCACAAACATTTATCATTTCTTGGCAACAGGAACATTAAAAATCTTTTCCTGTAGATATTTTGGAGTATATGTTAAATTCTATTTACTATGGCCACTGTCCTGTACAATGGAACAATAGAACGTATGACTCCTATCTAACTGATCTTGGTTCCCTTTATCTATCCTCATTCTATCCTCTTTCCTCTGTCCCTTTTCAGACTAAGCTGCCCTTGGTTCTATTATCTACTTTCATGAAATCAAGTTTTTAGCTTGTAGACATGAGCGAGAACATGTAACATTTGTGTCATGACAATTTTTTGCACAGGTGGATGCCAATGTGAGGAAAGGGCCAAGTGCTCTGTATGCCAGCAACATGATGGCTGGAAGCCATGTCCAGATTCTTTCTTTTGTTCCTTCCACACTTCGAAACTGGCTCTCAACTGAGTGCAAGGATGTGGCAGGAGCTGCTGTAGCGTGTCCCTTTTCATCTGCTCTGGAATTCAGTGACAACCAGTGGCTGAATTTTTGTTGAGCCCCATTGCTGAGCAATGGCAGCTGTACTTAGACACTGATGTCATCAGATGACCAGCTGCTGAGTCATGGTAGCTGGGTGCTTTGCCAACACTGAAGGAAGTAGGAGGGCAACACTTGAGGTACATAGGAGGTGTGGAGGATCCTCTGAAGGAGGACCACCAAGAAGGAAGCCAAGGCAAGTGTCTAGCAAGGATTTTCTGCACGTCTGGCACATGGTTGATTCACACTGGGCCTTGAGGTGGACAAATGAAAGACTGTCAGGAGTCTCAAGGAGGATCAAGAGTTTGAGGCTAGCCTTGGTTACATAGTGAGACCCTATCTCAACAGAACAAAATGAAACACAAACATACAAAAAAATACCTAAGAGAACAAAGCAAGAACAAAGATTTGGTCATAGTTAACACAAGGTGGCCAAGAGGCCCCGGAAGCCTTCACTGTGGACATTTCCACACAAAGGGCTCTTGGCTGTGGAGAGCTCCCTTCCATCCATCTCCCTAACCCACAGTGCCAGTCAGAGAGCTATGTTCTAGCCATTCGGGCTGGGCAGTCCTGTCTTTCAGTTGGCAGAGCCACATGGCTCGATAAATGGCGTGTGTTCAGTTGACATTTGTTGCTCCCTGGAATAGCTTCTCACTTTGTCATGAGACTCAGTCCACATGGCCAGGCACTGGTCCAAGACTGAATTACTGAGGTGGAAACTGAGATGAGGGGAAGTTGTCAAGAGGTAACCTGACCGCATTTCTGCAGATGAGCTGGCACAAACCAGCGAGGATTAAAGTGTGTGTGTGTGTGGGGGGGGTGGTACAGATCTGATTGGCAGGTACTTTGTATGAGGGAACACATACCTTTTCTTAAAGGAAATCTGGTCTGAAGAGTAGCAGAGAAGTGGCAGAAGGCGGAACACATGGGGAACCTTTCCCTTATGGAGTGACAGTCCCATACTCCTGAACAGAAAAGGACTGTCTTTGAGGCAGACCTGGTGATGTGCAGTCCTAGCCGTTAGGGGGATTGAAGAGGGAAGGATCTTTTGGGAGCAAGAAGCGGAGGCCAGCCTGAAGAACATGGTGGGATTCCATCTCAACAAACAAGACCAGCTCTTCTCTTGTGAGCCTTCTGGCCATCCAACCTTTTCTAGTATCTCCTCCCCACCCAATCAAATGAAAAAAATTCTGAAAACCACAGCCCACAGACTTGAGGTCTTGACTTGCATGCTTGTACTGGCTAGGTTTCATGTTAGATAACATGAGAAACTTTGGCATCACATTGGAATATCCATTCCATAGTAAGCCAGGCATTTCTAGCTATCCAGTCATGGACTCAGGAAAGTCAGATACTTGCTCCTGTAATATTGGATGACCACCACTCAGTCTGTGAACCTTACTATTCAGGAGAACATAGTTGGTGGGTAGAGTCCTTATCTTTGCTTTCTCTTCAGCCCCGGGGATGGAGCATGCAGACTATCATTAGCTTTACCAGCATCTCATGCCAGGATTCTGGAAAGTGTCAGAAAGCTGCTCCTTTTTTGGAAGCTGAAGACTGCCTAGGTCCAAGGTGCCCAGAGCACATCTTGTTTGCTTTTAGGATTCATGCTGGGTCACATATGACTCTAAGTGGCTGTCACAAGGATTGGAAACGGAGCCCCAGTTGAAAGGTGCCCGAGGAAACTCCCAGAGTGCCCTCTGCAGCATGCTTGCTCACCAGCTTGTGCAGTGGGAGTCTGCAGTGTCTCACAGATGGGACTGGAACTTGAGAAACTCTTTTTCCTCATCAAATCTAACTCTGACATCAAGAGTTAGTGCCAAGTATACCAAACTTAGGGAACAGAAGTCCAAGTTCTGCTGGGAAGAAGGGGAAGAGTCAAACGTATTTGGAATCAGTTCACTGTCATAGAAGTATATTTTGCTTTGTGCCTAGATCCTGTGAAATCTTAAGATCCATGAAGTCCAATTAAAACAGAGCTCAGGCACAGGAAGAGCCTAACAGACAAGTATAATTATGTGAACCAGAACTGTAGTAGGGAAAGGGAGGGAAAAAAATCCAAGGAGAAGCCAAGGCCAATTATCAGAACTGCTAATTTTTACCAACTTAATCATTAATGAACACCATGTTTCTGGAAGGAATGCTAAGAGAATAATTGTATTTCAAGGGCTTGAAGACTGCTAAACTCTGAAGTTGTACAATTTGTGCAAATTAATATGATAAAAAGACACAATTAAGGTTTATAATTAACAGATAAATACAAATGATCTGGTGAAGACAATCTTAAGTTTCGGCTCTGTCTTATGAAGCAGTGTAATTGATTTTTATACACGCTAATTTACAGTACATGGTCTGTTAACTATTAACACAGAGGAAAGAACGTGGGATAAATGGAAGTCAAGGAGGAAAGTGGGCCAAGAAACTAACAAGCTACATCTAGCTGAGGAGGAGAAACAGGAAAGTATGCCAATGGTCAGAATGTGGCATTGAAAAGAGAAAAAAAAATTTTCCAATAAACCTTCTTCCTTTTTCTCCTTGATCATCCATCTCCTCAGGGTGAAAAAAAAAATTCCTCAAAGCCGGGCGTGGTGGCGCACACCCTTAATCCCAGCACTTGAGAGGCAGAGGTAGGAGGATCACCATGAGTTCAAGACCACCCTGAGACTACAGAGTGAATTCTCTGAGCTAGAGTGAGATCCTACTTTGAAAAACCAAAAAAAAAAAAAAAAAAAAAAAAAAAAAAACAAAACAAAAAACAAAAAAAAAAAAAAATCTTCAAATGTCTTTACAAGGCTAGGATATAGCCCCGTTGGTAGGGTGCTTGCCTAGTATGCACAAAGCCCTGGGTTTGACCCCCTAGCACCTCATCCCTGAGCATGGTGGTACATGCCTGTAAACCTAGCATTGGTATTGGTAGGTAGAGGCAGAAGAATCAGAAGGTCAAGGTCATCCTTGACTCCATAGAGAGTTCTAGACTAGTCTGGACTACATGAAACCTTCCTTGCCTCAACAAAACAAAAAATTATGAAGGCAATTAAGTTTTTCTCTGTTTTTTTACCACCTAAAATTAGTTGGAGTTTCCTAAAGTTTCACAAGATGTGGATGGAATGGTCTCATTGAAAACGTAGTTACGGTGTATAAATGAAAGCATTTCAGTAGGGAGAAGTTTCCCAGGCTAGGGTAAGTGCACTGTCCAATCACAGTGTTGTGTCACTTCTGTTGAGAAGTCTGTCCTATGTGATCAACTGGCACAGGCAGAATCATGGCTCGCGATCACATGCGTGCTCCACACAGATTACCCCAATGCCAGGTCTTCAGATGGCAGGCGGCTGGGGACAGAGTGGCCCTCTCCTGGGCAGTGCTGGTAGAGCGGGCTCCTGCTTCAGCACTTGTAGCATTGTCTCTTGAAAGTGGTTAAAGAATTTCCTGAGTCACTCTTGGAGGCCAGATAATTCACCACAAAAATATCTCTTTGCCTGGGTGGGAGAGATGGCTCAGTAGTTAAGAGCTGTTCTGTGCAAGGATGGAGTCCTGAGAGATGGCTCAAATTCAATCTCCAGGACTCATCTAAACAGCTGGCTGTGGTCAGTCATGTGAGGAGCGGAGACTGGGGAACTGAATCACTGGGACTCAAAAAAGCTCCCAGCAATGTCCAGGATCAGTAAGAGACTCTGGCTTAAGTAAGAAAAGCAGAAGAGTAATGGGGGCAGGGGTCAAAGGAGGGCACAGGGCACCCCATGGACACATATATGTGCATACACCACCATCACCATCACACCACATTACACACACGTGTGTCTGCAAAAAAAAAAAATCTCTTTTTTGATGGATAATGAGGATTAAAACAGGAAAGGGAAGCAAAGGGGATAGAGGAGAAGAGAGAGGAAGCATGGCACACGTCTCAGTCTTGCATATTTATACTCTCGCTGCTCAGCAGTGTTCTTCACATGATAAAACTTTGAAATCACTAGTTCTGATGTGGAGAGGGGAGGTCTGGCCTGACAGCCCTCCTCACCCACACTTTCACTTTCAGTGGTCTGTTGCTTCTAGTCAGCTCTGCATTCAAGGCATCACATGGAAATTTCAGAAATAAGCAATGCAGAACTTTTAAATGACTATTATTATAATATGCTGTTAGAATAGTTTGATTTCATTCTTAGTGTTACCGGGCCAAATTTACAGATTAAACTTTATCATAGGTATGCAGGTAGAGGAAAAAACATAGTATATATGTAGTTCCATAGGATTTACCATTTTAGTGTTCATTAAAAGTCTTAGAACATCTTCCATACATAGGAGAGGTGGGGAGGGGTAATTGTCATTCAGACTCTTTATAAAAGAAAACCCTAAGATGTGACTCTTTATTTTGAGACCCCTGAGTCTGATTAACACTGTTTTTGAATTTTCAAGTTGAAATTTGCATGATGACAAAGAAAATGATGAAGAGAGCATCAAAGGATGACTTGAGAGGAACATCATTGTTCTCAGGAAAAGGCTTTTCATTTGCAGCTCCTTGTCATCCTCTCTTCCCTGGTGAGTCAGGAGCCCCCCGACCCCCAGGTACCTCCAATGGCACTTGTGGATCTTACCTGATGCTTCTGAGAGGGGGAGCATGCAGGACCAATGATACTTGCAGTGACACATCTTTTGCTTCTCTTTCTTTGTTACTTTCTGGATAAATTGTATTTGAATTGTTTACATTTACTAATAAAAGATAAAACCTGGGTTCTAGGAGCTGCTGTTTTAAAAAATTAAATATGAAATGAGTGCATGCTATAGACCAAGATTGCCCATTACAAATGTCATCTGAGCCACATAAATAATTTTGAACTTTCTAGTAGCCATGTCAAAAAAGAAAAACTAATGTGTGAAGTTAATAATATGTTTAATTTAACCCAATACATTAAAATATCATTTAACATGTAGTGAGTATAAAGTTATTAATGAGACACTATATCTATGCATTTTGTATTATCTTCAAAATCTGATGCTTTATAGTTATAGCACAGCTCATGTGGTATTAGCCACCTTTTAAGAATTCATTTCTCATGTGGCTGGTAGATACTGTATTATACAATGGAAAGAGACAGAGAGGTTCTGAAATACTTTTTCCAGAACTTAAACAGGTCTCACTATGATCATAAAATGTGGTCATGAAGTCTAACAAGTACAATGATGGTAGAGTTGAGTAATTATGCCTTCCTAATTAAATTCATTGAGTCCACTAAGTTAAAAGAAAGCCTTGCTGGGCTGGAGAGATGGCTTAGCGGTTAAGGTGCTTGCCTGCAAAGCCAAAGGACCCAGGTTCAACTCCCCAGGACCCACATAAGCCAGATACACAAGGAGGCACATACCTCTGGAGTTCATTTGCAGTGGCAGGAGGCTCTGGTGTGCCCATTCTCTCTCTCTCTCTCTCTCTCCCTCTCTCTACCTGCCTAGTTCTGTATCTCTCTCTCTCAAATAAATAAATAAATATAAATTCAAAAAAAAGAAAGCCTTGCTAAGCAGATCCTAAGGAATCATATGTCTGTGTGAGTCATTAACTCAAGGTCATACTCAAAATATGAGAGAGAGAGAGAGAGAGGGAGAGGGAGAGAGAAAGAAAGGGAGAGAAAAAGAGAGGGTCTGGCCTCAGACTTGTGATCCTCCTATGTCAGCCTTCCAAGTACTGGGATTATAGGTGTGCATGACATATTCAACCCACTTTTCTGCTTTTACAAAGTCTTTTAGACCAGTTGACATAGCTAGGCAGGGTGCACACAGGAGCTACAGCATGGCTTCAGTCTCCATATATGCAGAATCATATGGGACAGTGCTCCCTTTTGAGGGATCTGCGTGTTTGACCCATGGCCATTGTCTTACATTAGTCATGGGGAGATGACTGAAAGTCTCCAGGCTGGTGAGCCTTCTCTGCTATACCTGCAAGAATAACACAGAGCTGTAGTAGAAGGTTGTGCTCTGTAGAGATGAAGAGTAATAGCGTTCCTTACAAAACAACTTTTTAAAATTAATTTTAATTTTTTTTTTGGTTTTTCGAGGTAGGGTCTCACTCTAGCCCAGACTGACCTGGAATTCACTATGTAGTCTCAGGGTGCCCTCGAACTCATGGCCATCCTCTTATCTCTGCCTCCCAAGTGCTGGGATTAAAGTCGTGCGCCACCACGCTTGGCGTACAAAACAACTTAATAATAACTGGAGGGATACTAGGGAATGGAAATCAGGTCATTAGGCTTTGCAGGCAAGTGCCTTCACCGCTGAGCCTTCTCTCCAGCCCCTCATCAATCATTTTCTAAGAGCCCAGTTTGTACCAGTCAGTGGGTGAGCCACCATGCCCAGACAGTCCCCACTTCATTAGACTGCACTGAATGGATGGTGAGTGGTGCCACTTTTTATGACAAAAGTGAAAATGAGAGAAGATTGACAGGGAGTGAAGTATATCAGGGTTTTCCTCAAGGTGAGGATGCTAGGCCATAGAGGGTTTATCCTAGAGGGTAAAGAGAGGAAGATACTGGAGGGCATAGAGAGGCAGATGCTGGAGGCCATAGAGAGGAGGATGCTTGAGGGTGTAGAGAGGAAGATGCTGGAGGGCATAGAGAGGAGGGTGCTGGAGGCCATAGAGAGGAGGATGCTTGAGGGTGTAGAGAGGAAGATGCTGGAGGGCATAGAGAGGAGGGTGCTGGAGGGCATAGAGAGGTGAGGTTGCTGGAGGCCATAGAGAGGAGGATGCTGGAAGGCATAGAGAGGAGGGTGCTGGAGGGCATAGAGAGGAGGGGGCTGGAGGGCAGAGAGGTGAGGGTTCTGGAGGCCATAGAGGGGAGGGTGCTAGAGGGCATAGAGAGGAGGATGATGGAGGGCATAGAGAGGAGGGTGCTGGAGGGCACAGAGGTGAGGATTCTGGAAGCCATAGAGAGGAGGATGCTGGAGGACATAGAGTGGTGAGGATGCTGGAGGGCATAGAGAGGAGGATGCTGGAGGGGGTGGATGATGGAGGGCAGGAGAGAGAGAGGAGGATGCTGGAGGTCATAGAGTGGTGAGGATGCTGGAGGCCAGAGAGGAGGATTCTGGAGGCTGGAGTGAGGATGCAGGAGGGAGTGGTGGGAGGATGCTGGAGGGCATAGAGAGGTGAGGATGCTGGAGGCCATAGACAGGAGGATTCTGGAGGACATAGAGTGGTGAGGATGCAGGAGGGCATAGAGAGGAGGATGCTGGAGGGCATAGAGAGGTGAGGATGCTGTAGGCTATAGACAGGAGGATGCTGGAGGAATGGTGAGGATGCAGGATGGCATAGAGAGGAGGATGCTGGAGGACATAGAGTGGTGAGGATGCAAGAGGGCATAGAGAGGAGGATGCTGGAGGCCATAGAGAGGTGAGGATGCTGTAGGCTATAGACAGGAGGATGCTGGAGGACATAGAATGGTGAGGATGCAGGATGGCATAGAGAGGAGGATGCTGGAGGCCATAGAGAGGAGGATGCTGGAGGCCATAGAGAGGTGAGGATGCTGTAGGCTATAGACAGGAAGACGCTGGAGGCCATAGACAGGAGGATGCTGCTGAGGCTTCAGCCTTCTGCCTCCAGGCGGGAAGAACTGCAATAGATATGGCACAGGACAGTGACAGCACTATGTAGAGACATGAGAGCCTGAGAAGGAAAAAGTGCACCAGACTCAAGAGCCTTTAGGACATGAGGAGGGAGAGGTGTCAGCAGACCACAGAGCAGTCCCTTTGGGGTCTGAGGACTGAATCAGAGGTTCAGAGGGGAAAGGTGAGCTATATGACACACTTCAGAATGAGCCAAAAGTCAAGCAATACTTTTTTCCCCCCTAAAATACAGCTTTTGTGTGTGTGTGTGTGTGTGTGTGTGTGTGTGTGTGTGTGTGTAAAATAGAGAAGAAACTAATCCTGGCTCTGGAAAACTTACATTGTAGAAAAGGTCCATTTTGGTTTAATTTTCAAATCATTTTTAAAGCCAGGTGGGGTGGCCCAAACCTGTAATCCCAGCACTTGGGAGATGGTGGCAGGAGGATTGTGAGTTTGAGGCCAGTCTGGGCTACATAGTGGTCTCCTGTCTAAAAAAAAAAACAACAGTTTTAAAATTTATTTTAGTTTGACACTGTATTGGAAGTAACTTTCCACATAACCCACTTTGAAGCATATACTATTTTTTTAGATGTGCATCTGAACCCGGCTTGAGGCTCTCCTAGACATCGCGTGTTTCCCAAGTATCACCACTCGGGTGATTACAAAGAAGCAGCGGGGGGCGTGGTCCAGCTGGAGACCAATTCCTCAATGGAGAGCTGTGTCATGTTTCCAATTTTGTTATCCAGTACTCGGCCTAAGACAATTTTTCCTTTGCTCCCTTACCAGGAAAACTTCTACTTACTCACCAACATCCAGTTCCTCATTTTGTCAAGTCTCTTTTTGATCTGATCTGTCTTGTGTTAGCTACTTACTGAATGATGACACCTTTTCTTCCAACCATCCTGTGTTCTCTAAAGTGATTTCATCATGTCTGATGGGTCCATGCAGTTAGTTTGGGAAGCTAAAGAGTCTTCAGAAAAAGGAGAGATTTGACTCGGATCCAGAAATCTCTGTGAGTAAGACTAATGTTGTTATCTAGAATCTGAGTATTCTCGCTGGTGGATTAAGTTAGTACATGTGCTGTGAGCAAGTTTCTTTGGCCCTAGGAATGGGTAGTTCTTGTCTAGGTTCACTGGAAGCCTGAAAGTTCTATAAGGGACTATTTTATATGTACACACTGGGTTGTTTTAGGCAGCCTGGACTGTGTTTTCACCCAAATCCTGCCCTTTTGGGGGAATCTGTACCCATGTCCCACTCTCTACTAGCCACACAGAGAATGACCCAATTGTGCCTTCAGTTTCCTCTAAATACAATCTATTGATTTTCTTTCACCCACAGTAAGCAGGGTGATCTTGGTTATTCCAAAGCAATTAGGTAGAGTATTTGGTGGGACTCTTCTTCAACCTTGAAGGATTCTATTTGCTGTCCTTCCATTATAGCCTTAAAGCTTTAGTCCCTTATATAGCCAAGAGTTGCTTTTCTGCACCAATAAGCAAAAGCATTACAATATTAATAACCCTAGGCCCCGGGTTTAGCTTCCTCACCTTCTTGCCATGCTTGGATGACTTCCTCCGCATTTGAAGTAATCAATAGTGGCCTGAAATTCATTCAGGCTCTCACACACTCCATGAAGTTTCCAAAATAAGCTAGTGGCAAGCATTTAATTAGCTCATTTTGTTTCTGCCAGGGCAGAGGGTGCAGGCTTGAGGAGTGCAGGAACTGGGACACAGTATAGCTGTTGTTGAAGTTTCTATACTTGGAAGTAAATAGGCATGGGATTCAGAAGACGGAACATTTTGCCTCTACCTCTCTCGCTTTTGGGGACTTTGGATATGTCTCTTTGCCAGTCTGGGTCCTTGTTTCCCTAAAGGGTCAAAAGACCAAGGTGCCCCTAATCTTTGAGGGAGGGCTTCTTCGTCAGTCACCATACAAGGTGAGGAAGATTAGTGATGCAGCATACACAGCGGAAGAGGTACAGAGACGGGCCTGGACAAGGACCCTGGGAAAGGTTCTTCTTGCTAGAACTGGGCAGAGAGAGCAGTGGAGGCATCTGTGGGGCTGTGACTGAGCCAGGCCTGGAGCAAGGTTGTCCCAGGACCGCCTGCAGCTCAGAACATTGTGCTCTTCTGCTTCTTCCCTTCTGGTCTTTATGGCAGGGAGAGATTTTGCCCAGTCAACAGTATTTATTTCTATGACCTGCAATTCAGCTGGAAAAAAGGAAGTTTCTCTTTGAATGATTATGTTTGGAGCTGTGTGCTTCTTGTTGATAGCCATCAGAGGTTTTGAAGTCACTGCATTTCCATAGAGATGAGCTGGTCATGAACTCAGGCACGCACAGGAAAAGGCTGCAGTGAACGCCAGGTGAAGAGGAAGTGGAGATTATCTGGCCTGGGAAGGTCTCTGGCCCCGGTCAGGCAAGAAACCCAGAAAGCTATTCACCGGCTGAGTGAAGGTGAGTCCTTGGTGCCTGTTTAGGTCCTGGAGTCGCATGCTTCCACGCATCTGAAGTTCCTTTGCAGTGGCTATTGGTCCTGGTACACCCATTCTCTCTCTCCCTCTCTCTGTTAAATAACGAACGAACGAACTAAACAATACCATGTTGTGAACTTAAAAGTTTTTTTTAAAAAATAGTTGTCATCAGATTGATTGATACCAATCAACTCTCCTCCCACCTTCCCCACTGGTAAGGCCATCCTCACAGGGAGAAAAGCCTCTGCAGTAAAGTTGCTGCTTCATCCAGGAGTCCCCTGGCCACACACACAGTAAGCAACTTGAGCTGTGCCTATTCACCTGACTCTTGTTTGTGGCTTTCCCTGACAAAGCCAGCTGTCAGCCTATACATGACTTGTGGCTTTTGACTTTACCACTTCCCACACAAAGCGTCTTCCAAAGTGACAGTTCTTGCTCAGCTCTGACTCAGTGTGGTCCTTTTGCTCTGCCTCCTCTCTGACACATGGATTTTCAAATTCATATTGAAGTCTTATCATTTTCTTGATCAATCTTGTGGTTATAAAATTGTAACTGTGGGGGCTGGAGAGATGGCTTAGCAGTTAAGGTGCTTGCCTCTGAAGCCTAGGGACCTAGGTCAGATTCCCCATTACCCATGTAAGCCTAATGCACAAGGTGGTGCATGGTCTGGAGTTTGTTTTTAGTGGCTAGAGGCCCTGGTGTGCCCATTCTCTCTTTATGTGCCCCTCTCTCAAATAAATATACGTAAAATATTAAAAATAATTGTAACTGTGTTTGAAATTAGACAATCTTTGAGTCACTCGGGTTTTCTTTTTTGTGAAAATAGCTATTAATTTTTTTCCAAGTTGTTTGCCTTTAAAAAAATCATACCAATTATTGGTGCATTATAGTTTTGACCCCTTGGTCATTTGCGTGAGCCACTACTATTTTCTCCAATTTTGTGACCTGCCTCTCCTTTATTATGAGGTCTTCTGTAAATAGAACATCTTAATTTCAATGCAGACAATTGTGTTAGCTTTTACTTTATGGCTTGTGCTCTTGGTTTTGTTTACAAACTCCTTTCTTATCTGTGTGCAATTAAAATGTTTGTCTATATTTTCTCTTAATTTTTTTTGCCTTTTACTTTTAATCTTGGAGTTGATGTTGGTGTGTGGTTGAGGTCCAATTTGACATTTTTCTACATGGATAATTGTCCCAGCACTATTTAACGAAAAGTCAGTGCAACTATACCAGACATCAAATATCGATGTCTATAGGAACATTTTTAGATTATTATTTAGTTCTTTTTTTTTTTCTATCAAAACATAGATTAAGCCAGGTGTGAGGACACATTTCTTTAATCTCAGCATTCAGGAGGATCGATGTGAGTTTGAGGCCAGCCTGAAACTAGATAGTGAATTCCAGGTCAACTTGGGCTAGTGTGAGACCCTACTTCAAAAAATAAAAAAGTGGACTTAGGCACATTAAAAATTTTAAGTATTGCTTTGAAGACAGTGATTCTTGAATTGGGTGACTCCAGAAGGTGAGCAGTTGGCTCTTTGGCCTCCACAAAAGGAAATGGGGAGAGAAGCCTTTTTACATGGTGAATATGGAAGAGAGGTGTGGTAGTTTGAATAGATGACCCCCCAATATATTCAGTGTTTTATTAGTTTGTAGTTTGCATCTACAGCCACCTGGCTGGAAGCAGTGTCACTGGGGGGATATTAAGGTGTGGTGGTGGGGTTTAAGATTTCAATCTAAAGATATGCAAAGTGTGCCTAGTTGGAGTTCCTGAGGTATGCTGTGCTGTGTGGCTTTTGGCTTTTTTCTCTGAGTTTGGTTCTGTGAAAGCAGGCCAGCTTCTTCTGCCATTATGGAACTTCCCCTGGATCTGTAAGCTTCAATAAATCCCTTCCTCCATAACTGTGCCTGGTCTGGAAGTTCATCTCAGTGAACCTGAAGCTGTCTGCTACTTTAGTGTTTCCTTATACATTTTAGAATTAGCTTTCAGATTCTGTCAACAAATAAAGAGGAGGTAAAAATTTTGTTGGGGGTGTCCTCAATTTGAGAAAAATTGATCCCTTCACAGAAGTAAGTTTTGTTTTTATTTTTTTGAGGTAGGGGTCTCACTCTAGCCCAGGCTGACCTGGAATTCACTCTGTATTCTCAGGGTGACCTTGAACTCATGACGATCCTCCTACCCCTGCCTCCTGAGTGCTGGGATTAAAGACATGCACCACCACGCCCAGCTTAAATGAGTATTTTAATTCATGAGCATGATCTATCCTTACTTTTATCTATAGTTATACTATGGAGAATCATACTTTATAAGATTTTTTAATTCTTCTTTGTTTATGTTAATGTGCAGAATAAAATAGACTTTTTGCATGTGTATATGTGTGGTATGTGTGCATGTAGGTATGCATATTCACACATGTGTGCGGATGTGAGTGCATGTGTGTGCATGTGGAAGCCAGAGGTTAATGTTGGGTAAGTCTTCCTTGATTTCTACACCTTTATTTACTGAGGTAGGGTCTCTCACTTGAACCCAGGGTGTACTGCTCAGCTAGTCTAACTAGCCAGCTTGACCCAGGTTTTCCTGTCTCAGCTAGGATTTCAGGTGGGCCACTGTGTGTGCTGGCATTCAGGTGGGTGCTCGGGATCTGAACTCCAGTCCTTACACTTGCATGGGCAAGCTCTTGATCCTCTGAGCTGTTTTCCCAGCCTTCAGTTGATTTTTATGTATTGTTTTTTATTAATTCTAGTAATTCACCCTGTTGAGTTTTTGGTTTTTTCCTATGTAGCTGTATCATCAGCAAATACAGTAAGGATAGTTTTATTTCTTCTTTGTCTTGCCATTCCCTGCTGGCCAGAGCAAGCACAGTGTCAAACAGCATGAACAGTACAGGAACACTCATCTTGTTCCTATCTTAAAGGGAATGTTTTCACACTTCTCCATTAATATGTTCTTTGTTGCAGGTTTATTTTGAAATATCATTTATTAGTTAAGGAAGTTTCCACCTACTTTGAGTTTGTTAATATACTTTTTAAAAAGATGAATGCTATCTTTTTGTTTGTTTGTTTGTTTTTGTTTTTTTGAGATAGGGTCTCACTCTAGCCCAGGCTGATCTGGAAATCACTGTGTAGTCTCAGGGTGCCCTTGAACTCATGTCGGTCCTCCTACCTCTGCCTCCGGAGGGCTGGGATAAAAGGCGTGCGCCACCACACCCGGCCCTGGATGCTAATTTTTATTACATTACTTCCACCTCCTCAGGAATTTAGATGTGTATTTGATTCTTTTCTCATTTGTTAATATGATGAACTATATTTTTCAATGTTAAATTATGGTTGCATTTTTTTGTAGTACTAGAGTTTTTATAGTACTAGAGTATAGAGTTCCTCGTACATGCTAAGCCCTCTTTGCGTTTTTTTTTTTTTTTTTTGGTGGCAGGGCAGTACTTTCAACACAAAGTCTCAGTCTAGTATAGTCTGACTTGGAACAATGTAGTTCAGGCTGCCCTTGAATTTATAATCCTCCTCCTACCTCAGCCTCCTGAGTGCTGGGATTAAAGTATGAACACCATTCCCAGACATATTTTTACATTATTGAGATGGCCAATCTCACTATTTTTTTTCTTTCTTTCTTTTTTTTTTTTTTGCTTATGTATATGTGTGTGTGTGTGTGTCTGAGTGTAGAGTATGTGTGTGGTGTTGTTGTGTGTGATGTGTGGTGCATAATATGTACATGCAGTCACAGGTGCTCTATGCAAAGACCAGAGGTGAGCATTGAGTGTCGTTCTCTTACTGCTCCACTCCGTGTTTCCTTGAGGTGGGGTGTCCCCCTCAACCTGGAGCTGCTATCCATCAGTGATTCTCTCTCTGGTCTCTGCCTACTCCCTCTCTGCTGGACTGGAGCTACAGAGTACGTGGCCACGCTCAGCTTTTTATATGAGTTCTGAGGAATTGAACTTGGCAGTCTCCAGCCTGAGAGGCCCTCAGGCTTAAGCAGCAAGCACTCTTAACTGCTGAACCATCTCCCTAGCCTCCTCATTATGGTTTTTATACATTGCTTGAATTAATTTGCTAATTTAAAAATTTAAGTTCATGATTATGATTGGCTTGTAATTTTTTTCCTTACTGCTCCTAACACTCTTTGATGTCAAGCTGGCTTTATTATGGTTTTGAAGATTTAATTTTCTTAGAGAACTTTTAGGTTCATAGCAAAATTGAAAGGAAGGTACAGACATTTTCTGTATAATCACTGCCTTTCACAGATAGACATCAATACCACCAAGAGTGTACATTTGCTACAGCTGATAAACCTGCACTGACACATCACATAGTCATCTGAAATCTGTGGTTTAAATTAAGTTTCACTCGTGCTGCTGTATACATTTCTGTGAGTCTAGATACATGTACAGTTACATGAGTCTACTCTTTGGGTACGTGTGATACTCTGTGTCAGAGTATTTCATTGGCATAAAAATCCTTTGTGGTTGGCCTACTGATCCCCTGTTCCTACCCTTTGGGGTTTATTTTCTTAAGTAAGAATAATGAGACAAAGGGAAGATATAAACATGAAAGAGAATGATGAAAGTTAGGATTGAGGTTAGAATTCAAGATTTATGCTATGTGCTTTCTTACATGGCTAGAAATTTGGCTCTGAGCCTCCTAGTAATGAATTTAAATCAATTTCATGATTCAAGAAATCAATGAGCAGAATCAAGCTAGCTGTTCAGGAACAGAACACGTTTTTATCTGAGGTGGTTTAGAGATTACATGGTAGAGCTGGACTACCTGAGTTTAAATTCCATTTCTACAATTTACTAGTTATATTATTTGTACAAGTTGCCTCATTTCTGTGTGTTTTAGTTTTCTCATATGTAAATAAAAAATAATTATGATATTCATTCATGAAAGTGTTCCATAGATTAAGGATGTGAAAGACCTTTACAATGAAAACATAAAAACACTCAAGAGAGAAATTGAGGAGGACTTGAGAAAATGGAAAGATCTTGCATGCTCCTGGATAGGCAGAATTAACATTGGGAAAATGGCAATCTTACCAAAACAAATATACAGATTTAATGCAATACCAATAAAAATCCCAGCTTCTTTCTTCACAGAGATAGAAAAAATGATCTCAAAATACATATGGAATGGCAGAAGGCCTGAGATATCCAAACATATCCTCAGCAAAAGAACACCTCTAGAGGCATCACCATTCCTGGTCTAAAGCTATATTACAAAGCTATAGTAATAATAATAAAAAAAAACCATGGTACTGGCATAAAAACAGGATTATAGACCAATGGAACAGAATCGAGGACCTGGGCTTTGGGTCAAGTACAACTACTTGATATTTGACAAAGACCCTAACAGTGTAGACTGGATAAAAGACAGCATCTTCAACAAATGGTGCTGGACAAGCTGGACAACCATATGCAGGAAAATGAAACTCGATCCACACATCTCACCATGCACAAAAATCAAGTCCAAATGGATAAAAAGACTTCAATATAAGACCAGAAACTCTGCTACTATTGGAAGAAAAAAAATAGGAGGAACGTTCCATCATATAGGAGTGGGAAAAAACTTCCTGAACAAAACCCCAGTGATTAAACAATCACTCAACCATTGGGATCTCATGAAGCTGAAAAGTTTCTTCACAGAGAAATATACAATAAGCAGAGCCAATAGATTACCCACAGAATAGGAGAAAATTTTTGCTGACTATACAACTGACAGAGGCCTAATTTCTAGAATTTACAAAGAACACAGAAACCTAAACAATAATAAGTCAAACAACCCACTCACAAAATGGGGCAGAGAACTACTCAGGGAGTTCTCAGAGGAAATACAAATGGCAAACACACACTTAAGAAAATGTTCAACATCCCTAATCATCAGAGAAATGCAAATTAAAACAACTATGAGATTCCACCTTACCCCAGTAAGGATAGCAAACAATAAAAAATCTAATGAAAGGCTGGACAGATGGCTTAGCAGTTAAGGTGCCTGCCTGCCAAGCCTAAGAATGCCTGTTCGAATCTCCAGGTCCCACGTTTAGACAGACTCAAAAGTGACATAAGCACGCAATGTCACACATGCTCACAAGGGGGCTCACATGTCTGGAGTTGCTCATAGCAGCTGAGAGGCTGCTGGCATGCCCATTCTCTCTCTCTCTCTCTCTCTCTGTGCTTCTCTCAAATTAAAAAAAAATAAAATAAAATTCTAATGAAAACAAATGCTGACAAGGTTGTGGAGAAATAGGAACCCTCATTCACTGTTGGTGGGAGTGTAAGATGGTACAACCACTATTGAAAAGGTTGACTATAGAGTTACCAACAGACCCAGTTATCCCTTACTGGGCATTTTCCCTAAAAGCTCCAAGCCTCAGTTCAGAGAGAGTTGCTCAACCATGTTTATAGCTGCTCAATTCATAATAGCTAAAAACTGGAATCAACCCAGATGTCCATCATTAGATGAATGGATAACCAAGATGTGGTATATCTACATGATGGAATTCTACATAGCAGTAAGGAAAAATGACACAATGAAATTTGAAGAAAAATGGTCAAACTTGAAACAGGTCATTCTCAGCAAACTCACCCAATCATAGAAAGGTAATAGTTGCATAGTCTCACTCATCTGTGGCTCCTCACCTGAATCTGCCTGAGATGCTGACATACCTAATAAGCATCTGGAGGACCAGACAATAGGGAGGGTGGAGCAGGATGGAAGGGTAAGGGGGGATGATGGGGGGGACACAAAATGACCCAAATGGAAATGGTATCATAAAATCCTATATCCTGAAAGACAGACTAGAAGGTTGAACCTTCATCAGGTCCTTAGAGGCAACACCTGATTCACAGGGCCCTGGAGAGGGTAACCTTAATATTCTCCTGTTTTTTTCTTTCTCCCCCTCTTCTCTCTTTCTCTTTTATATTACCTATCTTTTTCTTCCTTCTTTTCCCTTGGTGCTGGCCTCTAACTCCCAATACCAGCATGTGGTTAACATCCACAATGAGCTCTTGATCAGAGAGATCTACAAGGTTTCCCAAAAGAAGACAGATTCTGTCAGAGTACTTGAAGACCCACCAAAGTTTAATGGTAAGACCCTACTGCCAAGGACACCATATGCTGTTGGTATGGAACATGGAGTGACCTGGCTGGAATCTGGAAGAGAGTCAGTCCCCAGACAGCTTGTTTAGTGCCAGAAGGTGATACATGAGCAACTGGGGGAAAATGACCAACATCTGTCCAAGAAATGCATAATCTAAGCTTCTCAGCAGCAGACAACCTGATGTGATGCTCACACAAGGGCAATAGTGGCACACAGCCTTGGTGGTTAACCAACTACTCTTGATTTGGCTAACAGATCTGCTTAGTGGAGCAGAACACATAGCTGGAACTGGGAAAAAAGTCAGAACCATATCCAAAAAACAAGCCCACTCTCCAATATCAAGCTCCCACCAATTGTGGACTACAAGAGGGCCTACACCTATTAAATTATCTCTAAAATAATAATAATGGTTATCCCATTTATCTGGTGCTAACTTCTCTCTTCATTGGAGAATTTGCTTCTCTTTTTCAGATGGACACAGAACCTGAGGAGAGAATCAGCCCATAGCACCTCACCAGGGCCCCAGCTGAAACCATAGAGTAATTGGGGAAATGAGCAAGAGTGCTGCTTTCTTGTTGAACCTGATACTAACACAAAGGTGAAGGAGATAGACACACAGAACACCCAACTCCTACCAAACCAGAGATCCAGAGACACAGAGGCTCCCAAGACTTCATCACTGAAGTAGACCTAAAATGAACCCAGCATGGCTCAGGGAAATTCATGGAAGAGGGGGATGGAAAGATTGTTAGAGCCACAAGTTGGGACATTATGCACAAGGACATTACCTCTTCCCTGTAACTGATGGCTACCCCCACAATGAACGACCCACATTCCCCAATGAGGAGGGCCCCTTTGGAGGAAGGAGGACAGGGAGGAGGCTAATGATGGTACCAGCATGACTGTATACACACAATCTACATAACTAATAAAAAAATAAATCAATGCACCCTAAGTATCATTTCTGATACTGAGAACAAAAAGAAAAATTTCACTTAAATTCCTTTTGAGAGGATACTATTTAATGAAAAGGACAATTATTAAAAGAATAATAATAGCTATTATTCTCCCATTTTAAGCATGTGTATATATCCTTCAAACAAAGTTTCATAAGTAATATTTTGCCCAGATAACTTTTGGTAAGTTTTGAAGGCAGTGAGTACAATGCAATACTCTCTAAACAGTATCTGGAACACAGTCATATACACACATGCTTTTGAAACTAAAGGAGCATAATGTGAATGATTATCATACTTCTGAACAGGCCAAGATGTACTTGAGAGCATCACTAGTCATATCTCCTTGGGTAGTGTAATAGACAATTCCATGATGCTGGGATGAACATCCAAACCAGACACAGTTTATGGGAGGAAGGGATTTATTTGAAGCTTACAGATACAGGGGAAGCTCCATCCATGGTGGAAGAAGTTTGGCTTCCATTCACAGATCCACACAGAGAGAAACCACCACCAGGCAGCAAAAACCAAAAAGCAGCAAGCATGAACGGTAGCAAGCAGGATCCCCAAAGGTCAGACTTCTTTGCATACCTTTGGGCTGGAATTCAAATATTCCCCCCAGTGACACACCCCCCCTAGACAGGAGTCTGCTGCGAGGGCCTGAAGCTGCAAACTCAATGTTAATAACACTCCTGAGTCTATGGCCCCATGCATTCAAACTACCACAGGGAGTTTTGGTGTATAGTGGTGCACAGTCAAAAGAATGACAGTGTCCAATCCTGCACTAACTTTATCTTGAGAAAGATTAAAATGGCATACTGCTAAACTATCAGCTTGGTCATAAATTAGTTACAAATATTGAAGTACCTATATTAGTTACTTTTCTCATCATTGGACAGAAAAATTGACATAAGCGACGTAAGGGAGGAAAGGTTGATTTTGACTCATGGTTCAGGGTTACAGTCCATCATGGTGGGGAAGACATGGTGGAGAGACCAGCTTCTGTTCATGGCGGCAGTGGGAGGCTGCTTGTCCACATATTGGCAGACCAAGAAGCAAGGAGAGAGGAATGCCAGCATCCAATGGGCCTTTTCCTTTCCCCCTTTTCACTCAGTCTGAGATCCCACCCTGTGGGATGGTGCTACCCACATTCAACCCACATTCTGGAGGACTCTTTCCCCTTCAGTAAATCCTCTCTAGAAACATCCTTATACACACACCCAAGGGTGTGCCTCACTAATATCATAGTCATTTATTAATTCAATTAAATTGACAATCCAAGTAAACCATTACAGCACCTAAGTGAGTTAACTTACCGTACTAGATAATTATACTGTATTCCAGTCAAAGAGTACCGTCACTAATGACAAGCTTGAGCTTACTCTATGCTGAACAGTCATATACTGCAGACACTATTACCTCCCCCATTTCCCAGTAGAGTCATACATCCAGCACATGGCAGAGCTGGGATTCAAGCGCAGAGGGATTATCTCTTAAATCCAAATGTTAATAAGATGCCCATCTAAAATGATGACTTTATTTTAGAATAGCTAACCTGTGTGTAGCCCTTCTCTGTGGCAAGAATTTTATGTATGGCAACTGTATTCCAAACAATGAAATGGTATGATTTGAGTATGAGTGTTTTCTATTCTGTTTCATGACAAGGTACATAGTGTATTAAGTTAAAAGTTGTACCGATTTACAAAGTAAAAACAATGATGGCATCTCTCATGCAATTTCTATCTGATCAGTTCTAGATGTTAAGTTTTATAGTGAATTAAAGAGAATGCCCTCACTAGTCATCAATGATCAAGATCAATAGTGTATTGATTTTGTGATCTCTGTAAGCAATTCCTGTGTACTGAAAAATAAAGAAAAAATCTTTTAAAAAGGCTGCACATATCTTTTGCAATTCTGAATGTTTCTTCACAAATTAATGGTTTGTCACTGATCAGCAGAGTAAGAACTGCCCAGAGGCTACCTGCTCCCACATAAAACACTGGCTTTAGAGACCTTAGCTTTTAGTTTATCAAGAAGGAAGCAGGGGGCTGGGAAGACAGTGGTGAAAGGTGCTTGCTACTAAAGCCTGTTGTCCCAAGTTCTGTTTCCCAGTGTTCACATAAAGCCAGATACCAAAGTGACACATGGGTCTGGAGTTTGTTTGCAGTGGCAAGAGGCCCTGGCATGCCCATGCTTTCTCTCTCTCTGTTTGCAAATAGAGTGGTATTTTTTTTTAGAAGGAAGTAAGCATAGTGTCCTAGTTTATATATGGACAAAATGGGCATAATAATATGATTCTCTGTGGCTGGGCTCTTCCAGTATGTAAGTTTCCTATGACATTAGTTTTTAATATTATAATATTTTGCAGAGGCTATCTAATAGGAAGCTTGAGTCCCTGTTCTGGTGAGGCTGGAAGCTGAAGCATTTTCTTTTTTCTTTTCTTTTCTTTTCTTTTCTTTTCTTTTCTTCTCTCTCTTTTTCTTTTCTTTTCCTTTCCTTTCTTTCTCTTTCTCTTTCTTTCTTTCTTTCTTTCTTTCTTTCTTTTTTTTTTTTTTTGAGATAGGGTCACATTCTAGCCCAGAAACTTATTCTGTAGCTGAGGCTGCCCTTGAACTCATGGTAATTCTCCTTCCTCTCAAAAGGAAACCAGTCTTCTACCACATCTTGCTTTCAGAAAGCATTTCTTGACTCAGTTTTTGTCTGCCTGGATTAAGGTAGTCCTGCTGCAAAGGGAAAACCCTCTGGTAGTATTTGCCTACATGACTTTTCGGAGTCTCATCTGTGATGCTCAGGAAAATGGTCCACTTCTTGATCTTAAGGTATTTGAGCTGCAGAAGCATGGAGGACACCTCACCATAGGCTGGCGTTTTCAGGGGCTGCCTTTGGAAATAAGGTAGGTGCCCTTTAAAGACATAGGATAGAGTTCACAGTGTTTTGAGCTGGATGGTTGAATAGTTGTTAGCTAATAAACATATACAAACAGGGACCTTTTTAATCAGTCCTTTAATAGTTCTGAAGTTTCTGCAAATACTTTATTTAGTTGGGTTTTAATCTTTAGAAATCACCTGTTTAATAAAAGGTAGTGACCTAGATTCAGCAAGATATCAACCTAGAGTTTCTAAATTCACTTGGGATTACAGAGCAGGAAGCAAGCTTCCCAGCAGTTAACCAAGACCAAGACTTCTGAAACCATCTGTCAATTCCTATGGGCCATTGCTCTTGTTTCCAAATCTGATGGTCAAACTCAGGTCTTATCATATAAATTAATTATATACTATATTTAAAATTTTAAAAATATATTTTATTTATTTATTTGAGAGAAAAAGGCAGAAAGAGAGAGAGAGAGAAGGGGCATGCCAGGGAATCCAGCCACTGCAAACAAACTCCAGATGTGTGCACCCCTTGTGCATCTGGCTTATGTGGGTCTTGGAGAATCAAACTGGGGTCCTTTGGGTTGGCAGGCAAACACCTTAACCGCTAAGCCATCTCTCCAGCCCCTAATTATATACTATTTTTAATTAGATAAGAAGTTTATGGGAATGCATAAGTTAGGAAAACTTCCATACAGTTCCAATTCTCATGATAAGAAATTTGATAAATTTTTTGTTTCATTTTATTTTTGTGTACCTGTCTTATAACTCCTAGCTCTTTTTAGCTTCTCTCTGATAGGTACCGGGAAGGTAAGACCCACATGTAGTGGGACTCAGTACAGGTGAAGCTGGTGTCATGTTATTAGGTACAAATCAAAAGGAGAGAAGCCAAGATGCTTCTTCCTCCAGACACTGAGGTAAAGTTCTGAAAGGACACAGGTTGGCAGCAGACAAGGAGAAGTTGTAAGCTCAACCATTCTTTCCCCAGACTTCCTAGTCATCCCAGAAAAATATGAGTGTGGATGGCCTTCAAGATGGATATACTGGGCTACTAGGATGGCTTAGCATATTAAGGTGCTTGCCTGAGAAGCGTAAGGACCCATGTTCTACTCTCCAGATCCCACCTTAGCCAAGACGCACAAAGGTGAGGCAAGTGTAAGGTTGCACATGGCCACTAGGTGGCGCAAGTGTCTGGAGTTTCATTGTAGTGGCTGAGGACCTGACGTCCCAGTTCTCTCTCTCTCTCTCTCTCTCTCTCTAAAAAGAGATGGATATATTTAGACTTAAACCTTAGGGGAAATTAGTTCTTTCTAACTGGACTGAAATGTTAACTCTAAGATAATAATAAGTAGATGAGAAATAATGTCCATATAACATATGATTCTAATCTTTGGAGTACTTATATAATAAATTTTTCATTAACTTTCCCTATGAGCCAACATCCCATACCAACATACCATTCTTTTCATAATGAGCTTCAGTGAATCTTTGAAGAAACCTCATAACACTGGGAAGTGAATCTATCTATTACTAAACATATCTGGAAGAGTTTCATTTTGCTCATGACAAATCATGAGTGTCCAGGGTCTTAGAGACAAACAGGTTCTGCCATGGAAGACAGAAAATAATTTTAGATTTAAACAGCATTACAAAAATACCATATGGAGAGCAGAAAATGATGCCTTTGGATGGGGAGAGGGTGAGTATAGAAAGGTGTTAAAACAAATCATGGACTGTTTCCTAAGGAATTCATGATGAATGGGAGGAAGAGGGTCTATCTATGTGAATCATGGGACTCAACAGCAACTCGGAGCCAGGAGAGGATCTGAGTCATCCTGGCCTCTGAGTAGTACAACAGGCCATTATATTCTCCCATGCATCAGGACAGGAGGTGCAATGGTTTAATTTTTCTCAAATGTCGCCACATAAAGTTACTATTTTCCCTCTAATTTTAACAAGTATTTTGTGAAGTAATGGAAATATGTGTGTGTGTGTATGTGTGTGTGTGTTCTATTTTTTTCCTCTGAAAGTTCTATAACTTTAAATCACTGATATGGAGAGATAACTAATTAAAGTTTCTTATGAGAAAGTAATAGATGCCATCTTTAAAGGCCAGTGCATCCATTTCCTTCACTTTAAAATTTTTAAAAAGTATTTTATTTTATTTATTTATTAGAGAGAAAGAGAGAGTGAGAGAGCAAGGGAGAGAATGGGCACGCCAAGGCAAACTAACTCCAGATGCATGTGTCACCATGTACATCTGGCTTACATGGGTACTACTGAATTGAACCTGGGTCCTTAGTTTCACAGGCAAATGCCTTAATTGCTGAGCCATCTCTCTAGCCCCATTTCTTTTAACTTTTGTCCTGCTGTTCTACATCCAGGAGAAAAAGCCTCTTGGTCAGTAAGGGGCAAAAATCCAGGGCCCTTAACAAATCTAGAAAAAAGCAACAAAGGACTTAGAACACATTGCTCAGTGATGCTGTTTCCCCAGGTGACCTAGCTTTACCCACATCTAGCAAATCAAGCTGATCTAGTCCAAGGTGGAGCACTGGCCAATACTTAGGATTATGAGACACTTCACGTTTTCTGGGTCAGGTCCCTGGTGCCAACATGGGGCTCAGTGGTGAGTCACGCAGACACAGAATCAAGAATTATCTTTAGGAAGCCAGGCGTGGTGGCACATGCTTTTAAACCCAGCACTGGGGCGGCAGAGGTAGGAGGATCACCATGAGTTCAAGGCCACCTTGAGATTGCATACTGAATTCCAGGTCAGCCTGGGCTAGGGCGAAAACCTACCCGGGAAAACCAAAAAAGAATTATCTTTAGGAAATAGAGGACTTAGTAGTTGGGGGTTTGAATAGCTTGAGGGTCTCAACCTCCAGTTAAGAAAGAACAAATAGGGAAATTGCTTTTTGGAAGTGTGTGAGAGAGACAATGTGATGATATGAAAGGAAAGCCAGCAAAATGATCTAACAAGAGGCTCCACATTGGGCAGAAAGTGGCATTATCATGACAGCTAAGGTCACGGAGGATGTCTGGCTTGTCCTTTCCACAAATGGTCTTGTTGAATAAACCAGGTAATGGATCTGACATGGTCTGTTCTGTGTCACCTTGGACACTGAGAATATACTGGCTTCTGACCAAGACGGAAACTGGTTTTGTTGTACATGCCTATGCTGCCTGGTTGATCAGCTTCTTAAACCAGAGAAAACAGCAACCATTCTGGCTAGCAATAACTCTAGGATGAGGCCAGAGAGCTCTGCAACAAGAGGAACTTCCTTTGATTTTGCAGAGGAGGTTCTCAGAAAAACTGGGAAGACTCTATGGAGGATGGCTCAAATGTGAAGCCCAGAAAGGAACCCTCCATCGGACTTGTCCCTGGAGAGTCGAGTCATGAAGATCAGAGGCCCCTGGCTCTCCCTGCTGTGGGTGTGCTCCCCTTCCCACGGGAGAGCTTGCTGTGGGTGCATGTCATTCACACCTATCTTACCAAGCTCTTGGTTTTGCCCTCACGTACTGTTTGCTGTGTACGTGCTCACCCTCCCACTCTGAACCATTTGACAGTAACTCTATTATAAGCAAGAACATTCCATTTCCCCTTAGGCGTTTATTTATAATCTCTATGGATTCATGAATTCTTAGTTTTTGCCCTATGGGTCATCGTTCATTACTACAATTATTTATTTTGATGCTCAAAATGCCTCAGATCTGGTGAGACCTTGTAGACCTTTATCCCCAATACATAGTCTTAAGAATAATAGTTTTCTTTTATACAATCACAACACAAATCATAAAAATTCACATCTTATTATTATCTAGACAATAGTTCATGTTAGTATTTTGCCAATAGTCCTGTATAACTACTCCCTTTCCCCCAAGGACTCAAACCAGGGTGGCATATTACACTTTACTGCCATTGTTTTTAAATTCCTCAATCTGGAGTAATTTCTTAGCTTGTTTTTGTCACTGGAATATGTAAAGGCAGTTATTTTATGGGAGGCCTTTCAGCTTAAGGTAGAACGATGTTATCTAATGACTAGAGTCAGATAGCTTATTTTCACTAGGAATATTCTAGAAGTGATATTGTACTCTCAGGGCATTGTGGAAGAGGCATGCTGTTTTAAAGTTTATGTTTTCCAGCTTGCTCCACTTAAATCTACTATTTTTTTCTTTGGAACGGATAAGTAGTTTGCCAAATTATTTTGAGACATCTGATTCTTACCAAATTTTTACAAAATGATGGTTTGCTAACTTTATCAATATTCCTACATTCATCAATAGACATTCAATTTACTCTGTGCTTGTGCATTCATTTAGATAATTCTGTATAGCTTCCTGGATTCTTTTGTTCACTGAGTTATAACTTATTATTATTATTACTTATTTTGATGGTGAAATGTCCCATGTTTGGCCTATGGGCCTCCATCCAAACCGAGTTCCGTGTTCTTGCTTTTGTTTTGACATGTTTGCATCATTGTTGGAGCTCTCTTTTTGACACATTAAGTTATTTCAGAGTGCCTTTTGCTTGCTTCTAACCATTTACCCAAGAAGAAATGGTCCTTTTACTGGGGGAATGGTATTTGGAAGCCAGGCTTGGGGAAGCAGATGTACTGACACTCCTGGAGTCTTACCATTTGTCAGAAGGCAGAGCTAGGTGATAAACAGATACACACACACACACACACACACACGAGTGTGTTACTGCTGATCTCTGGGTATTTCCAAGTTCTTGGCATCTTATTCAGAGAACTGAAGATGCACACACAGATGGTGAAAAGACATTTTATTATAGAGTAACACAAAAGTAAAAGGAAGGTAGAGGTACACTACAAGGGAGTAGAGACCCCCGTGAGCTGGATTGCTCGAGAGCATTGGGGTGCTGTCCTGGGCTTCCTTTCTCTGGGGGCTAGGAGTATGAGAGGCTGGTTGCTAGGGGACAGATTTTGATTGGTTCTTGTTTTGATTGACATACTTGGCTTATGTAAGCTTTTCTCCAGTGTACATGTCCTTTCCTATAGAGCATCTAGTTTTAATCATCTGCACTCCCAATTATGCACAGGTGGAAGATGGTCCATAAGAGATTTTCCTCAAAAGTTCACCCAGAGGACACATGCATTCAAAACCAGTCCGAGCTGAATTGGCTTCCTGTCTCCCTGTCTTGCATATATATCTCAGGACATGTTTGAATAGAAATGAGGTATTACCAACGAGTTGCTCGAGTGAGTAACTAATTCCATTGTTTGAAGTGGACTGTGCATGCAGCTTGATGCAGGTGAGGGTCCGTAGTGGCCGCTGCATCATTAGGAAAGGGATGTTTGCATAGTCCAAGCCAAGTGGAGTCCCAGGTTGCAAAGCTATTTCCTGCTGCACGTGTGTATGTGTGCATCTGCGTTTTACAAAGGTAGGTATCTGCTGATGTCTGTGTGAACATAGACAGTATTTTACTATTAATATTAGATCACAGACAAGATACCAACTTTCCCTTTGTAAATTTTTAGATGAAAACCTTCTCTTGTGGATGCATGAAGGGAGATTAGTATTAGAAGGGAACTGAACTTTCCAAAGAGGGAGATGAGAGAAGAGGCGCTCACAGTGTGGTGAATGTTTACTCAATCTCTAAAATGGGAGGTTGAGAAAGAATGAGCCCCTGAAGGACTTAGTTTCATCAGCTTTGTTTTTGAACAGTGTCAGTGAAACTAAAATTCAGCAGGGAAATCCCGAGACACAAGCCAACAAGGAAGAACTTAATGAAACCTGGTGATTATCTGGATCATAAAGTTAAAATAGGAAGTGGAGCCAATTCTGTCTGGCAGACAACCTGAGGCCTTAGTCATTGCGTCCGTTCGTGTGAAGATGCTTCTGCAGGTCTCTCTCCCAAGCTGTCACGGCAGTCATGGGCGTGTGCAGGGCAGAGCTTCCCTTTCCCACGTCACCCTCTCAGTGCACTGGGACTCTTGTAGCTGTACACTAGACCGAGTCCTTTGAATGTGTTTAGCACGATTACCAGCCACCCAGAATACCAGCGAAGGTCAGGGCAGCAGGTAGGGTTGGCAGAGGAACGCGACTCTAGCTGTTTCCTGTCTACCCTGGAGCTTGTCTGCAGCTGAATTCCTGACGTGTTGGGGTTTCAGGGTTGGGCTTGGTGTGATTGCGTTTCTTTGTTCCCCTTGTCTTATGTGAGGAAGGAGTGGAAGGAAATGGGAGGACTGGGAAATAACATAAACTATTCCTTTCTGTCACTTGGATCCGGAATTCTCATTTCATATCTCTAGCACCGTTTGTGAAGGTCTCAAGATCATTTCCCAAAATCAGTCACAGGTCTTTACACGATGAAAACTTTTCTCATTAGGCTTTTCATATATCAGTCTTAACTCTGTTTCTCTATGTCACCCCCTTGTTATACTTTTCAGTAAACTTAATTTGCTCATAGCTGGAAAGGCTAAAAGATGAATGCAGGCCTCAAAGAACTGGCCAGACTCTGTACTAACTTGACGAAGATATCCCGTATCTCTACTCACATATGTGCCCACACATATATGAACATGCATATACATGCCAAAAAGGAAAGACAGAAGGAAGGAAGGCAGGGGAAAGGAGGGACACAGTTTTGGTGAGGATCACAATGGGCAGTACTAATGGGACAGTGGGAAATACAGAATCTGATCATCTCTGCTTTCCATAACTCACAGTCTAGCTGGGGAACTAAAAGGCTTTGTGTGAAGAGTTGAGAGCAAGAGAGTTAATACCTATATCAGATAACATGAGAGCTTGTGGTTAAATGTGTAGTGGGTGGTTTAGAGATTGCAGATCAAACAGCTCAGGGGAACAGAAGCTTCTGATAGGGATGGGATTCAGTTATACCCTGGTGGGCAGCATGAACACCACCTTGGCTTGGTACTGTGCCTTATAGCTTCCAAAACATCCTGCCCAGGGTCATGCATAAATCAGAAATCTTCCAGCCAAAGAAACCAAGTGGAAGCAGTGGGTCCTGGCTTCCCAACTATAGGACTAAGGTTTTTCTCACTCTAGCTGCCTTTCTCTGGAAGGAGGAAGAAAGAATAATGAGCTGGGAGGAGAATCTGGAAGCCAGGCCCCCACAGGCCTGGATATGAGTCTGTAGGGTCCTCAAAGTGGAGGTAGGCTTCTTATTAGGATAATAATAACTAGCCCAAGCCAGGAAGAACAATTCACCTACACGCGCGCGCGTGCATACACACACACACACACACACACACACAGTTTGCTAGTTGAAACCTGGAATCCCTGGCAGCACCAAGCCCTCTTCTTACTGACTGAATAGCCCTAGGTGAGGGGGCAGTTTGCTCTGCAGTACTTCCCAGCTTCACAAGGCTTGGCCACTTGAGCCTTTGTCATCACCTCCTATGATGCAGATGGTGTCCTGTAAGGGAAGACGGGATGTGTTGCCCTTTAACATTTATTCCTTTACGTATTCTGCTGTGTACTTGAGAGATGACTGTGATGTGGTGGGAAGGGGCAGAAGGCATCGACTCACAGAGACAGGCCCAGCTCTGCTAATCTACTTGCATGACCTTAACTAAAACACTTCACTTCTCCCAGTGTGAGGCCCATAATCTTCTTTCCTTTAATTCTTTTCTATTTTATTCTTTTGTTTCTGTGTGTATGTGTGTGCAGGTGTGTGCATATGAGGGTACATGTGTGCCACAGGGCACGTGTGGAGGCCGGAGGACAGCCTCGGGGGTCTCTCCTCTTCTTCCATCTTCTTTGGAGAGAGCATCTCTCTGGCCACTGCTGCTGTTGCTACCTGCAAGTTTCTGAATTCTTCTGCTCCGTCTCCAATTGCTGTAGGTGTGTTTGGATACAGATGTTTAGTCATTTTGTGTCGGGCTTTATGTGAGTGCTGAGGAGGATCAAGCTTGGGTAGGCTGGCTTGCAAGGAAGCACCTTTAACTACTGAGCCATTTGGCAGCCCCTCTTCCTTCCCCTTCCTTCCTTCCTTCCTTCCTTCCTTCCTTCCTTCCTTCCTTCCTTCCTTCTTTTCTTCCTTCCTTTTTTTGGCATGTGTATGCATGTTCATATATGTGTGAGCACATGTGAGTAGAGATATGAGATATTTTTGTCAAAAACTCACTGTTTACTATGGCAGAGTCTCTCACTGGAACCCAGAATGTGACGATTTAGCTAGTCTAGCTCACTATCTTGCCTTGGGGACTGTGTCTGTCTCCTTAGTGTCAGAATTACAAGTGGACTACCATGCCCACCCAGCATTTACACGTGTGCTGGGTATCTGAACTTGGGTCCTCACCCATTCATGGCAAGTGCTTTATCTACGGAATCATCTCCATAGCCCTAATGATCTTTTATTTTCACTGTGTGTGTGTGTGTATGTGATATGAATGTGTATATATGTATGTGTGCAGATATGCATGCCCTGTGTGGAAGCCAGAGGAGGTCACTGGTTGTCCTTTCTCGCTCTCCTGCCTTCTTTCTGTGAAGCAGAGACTCATAGAAAGAAGAGAACCTGGAGCTTGCTGGTTTTCCGCTAGACTTGGCTGACCATCAAGTCCTCTTACTTTCACACCTCTCCTCCCTCCAGTGCTGAAGTTATCTGTGTGCACGGCCATGCTCAATTTTTCATGTGGGTGCTAGGGATTGAACTCGGGTCCTCACACTTGTACAGCAAATGCTCTCACCCACTAAGCCATCTCAACATAAGTACAAGTGTCACCAGTATAATTTCAAGGGTTGTTTTTGGAAGTATGCAACCAGAGATTCCAAGTTACCAAGCACTGATTCTATAGCACATTCCTCACCATCCTTATTTTGTGAAAAAATCTACAATGAGTCTCATGTAACTTTGAGATTTGCTATGGGCACAGGGTAGTGATGCAGGAGGGAGCTCTGAGTGGAGCTAGAACTCGCATGCCGATCAATCAAGTCTCAAGTTCTTGTCTACGTTAGCCAGTAACTGAAAATACGGACTCAGAAAAGGGTAAATTACGAGAATGATTTTAGGGAGAGTTGAGCTAAGAGAGAAAACAAGGCAGGAAAGTGCCCAAGCCAGAAGAAATTCTCCCTCTTCCCAGGCTGGGAAGGAAAATCTCCCTCGCATAGGGAGATTCCTCTCTGGGGAGGAAGCCTCTGGAGACTCGAGGGGACAAGAAGAAGGGACTTCCACATATTTCCCGGCCATTGTATACCTCAGACATCCCATTGGAATGAGCCTCATCACTAGGCTCAGGTGTATAGGGAGGGACCTGGTAGGCTCTGGAGGAACATTTACTTAGGAAGGGCCTACCTAAGGGGCTAAGCCAGCAAAACCAGGGAAGAAACAGGGGTTTGGGTTGTTGCCTTCAGCCATCTTGGATGAGACTAAATTATACATGAGTTCTAATCCCGCCAAGGCAGGCAAAGCATCAACCATGTTTTTGTGGGCCAATCCCTAGCTGACTCCCTATCAGGAAAAAAGCTACCTTGCCCCTAATCTGTATCAGAGGAGGATGGCAAAAAGGCATTGCAAGCAAGGTTGCTTCTTCCCTGCCCCTAATCTCAGCATTTGCCTGCTATTATGTCATCTGAACAGGATGTAATATGTATATTTATATAGCAGGGAGAGGATGAGAAGTGAAAAGAATGGGAGCATTTCATGAAGTCCATTTTTAAGGGAAGACAGTATTTCAGAAAAATCAAAACTTAGTCAGCAGAGAAGGTCAGGCAAACCATGGAGGTCTTATCCCCGGGAGAGCTTCATGCATCTGTTGTCCATTGACTTTAGGGTTGTGACAATAATGCTGAGGGTCTTTGAAGATGGCAGTGGCATGATAAAGCTTTTAAGTAAGGAAATATCTGTGTGAAGTATTTCTGGTGAAAATTCTGTCTGGATGGTGCTTTTTGGTTTGTCTTTAGTCCCAGATTTCTGAGTGGTTATTCTGGTGAGGTGTGTGGAAAGCGGCTGGATGAGAACAAGTGCCCCCTGAGTCCGTGTTCAGGTTCATGACTCTCATTCTTCCTCCTTCCCTTTCTCCACCCTACCCATTCTCTCTAAACCCTGTCAAAGCCTGCACTTAAAATGCCATTTTGCCTTTTTCATTGTGATTCCATTTTGAGACGAAACCACATAAATGCTATCCCAAGACATTTGTCATCTCTGGCTTGCACTGAAAAGCGACATGATTGTTGAGCCTTGGTACACGTTTGCCCAGCTTTCCAGACATCTGAGAGTGCACATAACTAAACATTTATATAATTGCCACTTGTTCGGCTCTTTTTCTACAGCTTTGCTTTCTGGAAAAGATCCTTGAGAGAGATGCCTGCAGATGTGCAAGTAATAGCTTTCTGAGGCCCAGTAGGTAAGTTTGCATCCTTTTCTTGCTTCCTAGGAAATTGAAAGATAACTGGGCAAAATGTAACTCTAGTTTTTATCATTATATTCTTAAAATAGACTGGAATCAGCCTCTTTCTGGACTGAAGCCAAACATGTTTACATACATAGTTAGTAAGGAAAGCAAGGGGAGCTCTTGAGACTTCACTGAGGCCACCGGAGGCCCCTTGCTCTGACTGGTCACCTGCCTTTCCACCTTTGCTGGCCTATCTTCCTTGAGGTCTGCCTTAACTTGGTGAGCAAGACTCCACAGAAAGATCTCTTGCTGTGTGAAGCTGGGAAGGAATCTGCCCAGTTGGGCATAGAGATGCTAATAAGCCGAGAGGAACACTTTGCCTTGCTGATGCCCTTGGAACATATTTTTACACCTCTCCCTAACAGGGAGAGAACACAGTGCCATTTTTCCCAAGCTGCATGGCAACTTCTGTGGGCTTTTCTCACCACTCGGCCCTGACTGAGGTGCTGTACATCGGAGGTGCTGGGAACATTTGATCCAAATGTTGGGCATCAGCCTCAGGCCAGGTTGCACTGTGGCAGGTTACAGGCTGGTGAGGACACCAGGATCTGTGTTTTACCTCTGGTTGTTTTGCAGTAAGTTGTTCTCCCTGTGTGCACATCGCTTCCCCAGGAAACTGGGGGTCAGGAGAGAGAAGGTGACGATATGGCTCATTTCCACAGGGCTCCTTCCACGCTCTGTGCTTTGCTGATATCTGAGGAAATGTACCTCAGGGAGGCTCATTCCTCTCGGGGAGTCTAGCCAATGTATGGGGTGTCTAGAAGCTCCTAGCTCATTTATTTATTTTTAAATATATTGTACTTGTTTATTTGAGCGAGATAGAGAGCCAAAGAGAAAGAGACAGAGTGAATATGGGCATGCCAGGGCCTCCTGCCACTGCAAACGAACTCCAGATGCATGTACCACTTTGTGCATCTGGCTTTATGTGCGTAATGGGGAGTTGGACAAGGGGCGTTAGGCTTTGTAAGAGAGCACCTTTAAACACTGAGCCATCTCTACAGCCCCAAAGCTCCTAGTTCATTGTGACTGCCCAACTGTCCTAAGAAAAAAAAACACTCTTGTGGATATATTCTAGGATGACTGAATTGGCATTTCTTTCTTTTTTTTGTGTGTTTGTATGGTACATGTACTTATATATGCATTCGTGTATTTGTGTCTCAGTGAGCATGCATGTGAGATCAATGTCTGGTGTCATTATTGCTCTCTGTTTCATTCTTGATACCGGGTCTCTAACTGGACCTAGAGTGCACAGATTCTGCTAGACCAGCCAGCCAGTGAACCCCAGGAATTCACTGTCTCTGCTTTCCCGATGCTGGGATTAAGGTGTGTATCACCATGCCCAGCATTTTGTGTGGGTTCTGGGGAATCCAAACTCAGGTCCTCATGCTCACATGGCAAGCAATTTGTCCTCTGAGCCATCTTCCCAGCCCCTATTGGTCTGACTTTTCAGATTCTCATCTCAACAGTTTAAGTAAGATGTGTGAGAAGATGGAAATCTTATCATCTACATGACATTATAGAAGCATTCTTCAATCACAGGGCTAGGGAAAGGTTAGGCCATGACAACCCAGGCCTCTGCCTCCTGCAGATGTAGCTGAAAGGTCTCACTGAGCAGACTTCCGTGTCCTAGGGCTGGTAGACCATTCTAATTGTGTGAAGTTACCAGGTATATCTGGTTATTAAGGCAGCTAGAGGTGCAGGGAAAGGGTTCCTGAGCCAAGGGAGAAGAGGACCCAGCTCTGCTCTGCTCAATCCTGCCCATCAGCTTTTGCTCTGATGACAGATATCATCCACAATGTCATCTGTGGAGTTGTCAGGGATAATCTCCATGTCCTTCTGCTGGCAGAGAGTCTGTGCAGTGGCTGGTGGAGCGGCAAATGCGGAATCAGGAGATCCAGAAAGGGCTTCTTTTGTGGCAAATCAGGTGGGGTCTGCTGATGCTCAGGTGGGTCTGGGAGTTGAAGCAGAGAGCTTTAGTATTGCTGTGAAAGTCTGTTGCCTTTTCTTTTCTTTTTAAAAAATATTTTATTTATTTATTTATTTGAGAGAGAGGAGGCAGATAGGGAGAATGGGCACACCAGGGCCTCCAGCCATGGCAAACAAACTCCAGATGCATACACCACCTTGTGCATCTGGCTTTATGTGAGTACTGGGGAATCAAACCTGGGTTCTTTGGCTTTGCTGGCAAGTGCCTTAACTGCTAAACCATCTCTCCAGCCCATCTGTTGCCTTTTCTAGACAAGCTGGTAAGAACACTAATTCAGAATGTCAGCTAAAAAACAAAAAAAAAAAAACAAAAAAAAAAACAAAGCATCAAACACCAAGAGCTTCGTTCTGAGAGTATCTGCATTGGGAAGAGGAAGACAGAGTCCAGAAGTTAAGAACTCACAAGGGCAACCTGGGACACCATGACTTCAGACTGATAGCTGCCTTCCTATACTGAAGATATCCAGAAGTTTGACACATTTTGTTCCTTGCTTTCGAAGACTGGGGGCTTATAGCTTAGTCTTACAAAGAGCCATACCTGAAGTAGCACAGATCTGCAGAGGAGCACTTAAGTTGTTTTTTTTTTTTTTAATAACTTTTTTTTTAGATTTAATTTTTTAAATTTATTTATTAGAGACAGAGAAAGAGGGAGAGATAGAGTGAGAATGGGCATGCCAGGGCCTCCAGATGCATGTGCTACCATGTGCATCTGGCTTACGTGGGACCTGAGAATCAAACCTGGGTCTTTAGGCTTCGCAGGCATGCTCCTTAACCACTAAACCATCTCTCCAGCCCGTTAAATTGTTTTAAAGAAGTCATTATTTACATGAGTCCCTAAGACTATTAAGCAGGATTCAATTCATAAGCCATACTGGTCTGGGTCACTTGTCCCCTCTCTGATCCTCTGGCCTCTACAGGCCACTTGCCCACATACCAATAGAAATCTCTTTCCTTTCTTTTCTCTGATCTCTCTCCTTCCTTTTACTGTGAGGGTTGCTTAGCCTCTGTTCTGGAAAATAAATTCCTTCAGCTCAGGGAAGGGTAAATTTTATCTTCACAATGAAAAACTGTAGGAATTTAGGATTCTTTTTGAGTAGATTGGGGAGACACTGTGTGCACATACCCCTGAATCTTTCAATCTTTCTATCCCCTGAAGTGATCAGCACTGGCATGGCCACTTGGAAGGAGCTGGGAGAATTTTGGCTGAATAGAATTGACCCTGAGAAACTGGGCAGCCAGGCTGATTCTGGGTCATGGCTCCATTTCCCATGTGGACCAGGCTTGGCTTCAGGATGAGAGTAGCCGTTGTCCCTGAGTTGCCCTTGGTGCTTTTCACATGACAACCCCGTTTGTGGCCTTTAAATAAGGGCTTCGTTTCACACTCTCTGCCAGATCCTGAGAGCTCTGTCATGTAGGAGATGGGTGTGGGGCTCTGGAGAACGAGGCTGGCCTCTGGGTTAGATCCTACAACTCTCTTCAGGCTTTAGCCTTGCTGGAGAGCTGGAAAAGATCCAAGAGCAAACATGAGGAGCAAATGACTGGGAAGCTGAGATCTGGAGTGTTCTTTCTTCATGAATTCTCTCTGTTCTCAAGAGGGTGGGGTGGTAGCTGAGCTCCAGAATCAAGCAGAACTAAAGCTGAAGCTGGTTTCTTTAATGACCAGCTGGTCACATTCCTGTATCTGTTCAAGCCCCAGGTGTACAGTTGGGGGAAATGACAGTGGATTGTGATGAGGATGGAATGAAAGTTGAGAAATCCATCTAGAGCCTCAGTCCGTGACTGCTCAGTCATTGGCTGGGATTATTGCTGTGGAAAATACCACCCAAGAAGGCTGTGATGGAAACGAGGGCAAGTCAGACACAGATCTGGTCCTGATGTAGCTGTCAGTAGGCGATCATCATGTAGGAGATGCTGGGAGCCAGGAGAGCTGCATGAAAGGCACATGTAACAAACGAATCAAAGGTTCCAAAAGCAGATAGGTGGGGCGTGGGGTTGGTCACACGTGATAGGGCTTGGAAGGGAAAACTGAATCTCACTGAGAAACAGGGCCTCTTTCTGACAGAGCCTGAATGCTGGGAGACTTGAGGCAGAAGAGTAAGAGGACTTGTTAAGAGAAAAACAAATAGGTGTGCAGGCTTGCTGTCAGGCTGACAGGAGTGTGAAATAAGCAAAGGAGAAGAAAGCAAACTGGAACCAGAAAATGAACAACTAATGTTGCCATAAAGATGACCCCCGTCAGTGGGGACAGAGAGACCTGTCTGCCCAGGGGCTGGAATTTGGCTGAGGGTTAAGATGTCAAGAAAGAAAATGAATGCAGATAGTCACAGATTGCTCTGATACTTTGTTTTCTTGCCACAACGTTCAGAAGGCTTCCCAGTGTTGATTCTTAGTGGGGAACGTCAGAGGATCTCCTTCACCCCTTACCACTCGCTGCCTTGGAGGTTTCGCAATCTAGTTCTATGGGTAGGATAAACTATTCCCAGAGTGATCGATCAGCTCAGGGTGCTGAATCCCAGGGACCCTGATGGGAGCAGATGCTGCTGTGGGAACTGTGTCTAGACATGGAAATTGTGCTCCTAATCTCTCAATCCCGCTTTCTCTACATTCTCTGACGATGCTGTTTCTGTCAACATTCACTGCGGGAGCAGAGCCGGAAACACATGTGCAATCAGCAAGCCGCAGCTTCTACAAAGGGTGATGAAATCCCGCTCAAAAATAGCCTGCTTGCCCCATAGGCATGCAAAGCAGCTCACCAGCCAGGGTGAACGTGTCATGCAGCAGCTTTTCAAGAGACTTCCAGTAACCTGCCACAATTAGGGCCATGGTTAGAAACACTCAGAGGCGGTCTGGGCTGGTGCACTGAGCCCACCTGGGCCCACCAATACAGACAATACACAGCTTTTCAAGATGTGCCAGCCTCCTGTCCTGCCTGTCCCCTGAAGCCTCAGCCCTGATGACATTTATTTTGGGTTAAAATTTACAGGTCACTTAATGTTGCCTGAGACGGGAAGCTAAAATGTCTGACTCCCACCCTCAGAATCCACTTACCACATCAGCAGGCTGGCCCCATTGCAGGGTTGGACAATGCATTTTTTCCAGTGAGTGTGTGAGGGAGAAAAGAGCTGCTCAGAGCCTCAAGGAAGGTGGGGCCACCATATGTGCCATTGTCTGCAGGGTGACAGGGCGAGGAGGAGGCTTGCCCTGAGCTGGGCAATGCAGTGGCTGTCCAGCGTCTTGAACTGACAGTACCTACTGCTGTGTAACCCTTGGCCCAGTCGCTTCAGGCCTTTTGCTGCAGCCTTCCTGTGAGGCAAGAGGGGTAGGCCTCTCTCCCTGAACTTCATGCCTGAAAAGGAAAGAAACACTACAGAGGGCTAGCCTTCACCTCCCCACATGTTCTTGGAGGTGGACGCTCAGTCAACTCAACAAAGTGATACAGCACCAGGTGTAGTTGCAGACATCCTGGGGGTATTTCTGTCCACGTATCTCCTTGGGACTAAAGAGACAAGGTTACTGAATGACCACTCCATGGCTTTCCTCTGTTGAGCAAGGCTCATGACTTAGAGAAGGCCACTGGGCAATGGTGGCACTGGGCTAGGGCTATAGGGCACCTATGGCAGTGTGGAGGGTGAGGACGAGGCACAAGGCCAGCTTTCACTTTCTGGGAGCCTTAAATGAACAGTCTTCTATTCCCCATCCCCACCCATAGCTTCCCTTCCCTGTTACTGGGGGTTAGTTGGCTTTGGCTCCAACTGGGTTTCTGACTATCATGCTAACTCCCAGGTTTCTGTTGGGAAGAAAGCACCACTGGGAGGAGCAGAAACTTACCTGGTTTTGAAGTGAAACTTGTATGGAAGCTGGGCTTGCACCATCTCTTGCTAAAGTGCTGTTTCACACCCTCTTACAGGAAGCACACCATCGACTTCCGGTTAAGATGGCGGCATAGGAACCAGGCCAAAACAGGCTAGGGGGAAAAAGCAAAAAAACAAAACTAACAAAATACACTCTTCTACTAAAAAGTGAGGTGGATAGTAAATTAGAAACGGCAGCAGAGAAGTAGGAGAGATCCAGAGCTGTCTGGAGCCCACAGAAGCGGGCAGAAGCGGCTCCAGCAGCTCGGCGAGTTCCACACCTAGGCAGCCGCCAGGCTCTGCCTAAGCCGCGGGATTTTAAAGCCAGGTGAGGGGATTCTCCACTCACACTGGCCTCCTTGCAAACTCAAGAAACGTGGAAGGAGGACGGCAGAGACCAACGGAGTGGCTTGTGAGGGAGAGGTTCACGTGGACGAGCAGACGGACTTCAGCCGCCATTCACAGCCTCCCCTCCCCCACCACCAGCCCAAGCGCCGGCAAGCACCAGAGACCTGGGGAAGAGAGCTCACCTACCCAGCATCTGGCACGGCGAAAGCAGTGACCCACAGATGCAGCTGGTCTTCCTGAGCCCACAACACAGCAAAGGACCCAAGCAGCCGTGCAGCATAGCTGTGATCAAACCCGTTCCAAAAGATAACTTGGATTACACGAGGTTAGTACCGACCAAATAAGCGATGTATAGGCTTGCATTAGAAGGGCTAATTGCACCTTCCATGTCAGGGTAAATTATATGTTAAACCTGATGGATGGTCAGACCTGACATTCGTAAATAAGCTATATTTTGGGCTGCTCATTTGTTGCTTCCTGATTTATAGTGCCTTTGTTTCCTCTTCTGTCAATCGTTGGGAAAGGGTCTCACTTGGTCACAAGCTGACCTTGGAACCCTCTACAGACCAGAAATCTTAGCCTCCCAGTTGACAGGATTAAGGGTATGGGGCAACACACATCCTTAGGGACGGTGATGGTTTTAAGGATCTGTTTATCATAACACCTACTTTTGTACAAAAACTCTGTGCTGTATTTCATTGAATGGGTACATTGTTTAGTTAAATTTTTAGAATTTGACTGTATTCTGTTCCATTCAGCCTACTTGATTACTCTCATAGCAGGCAAACCCAACACCTAGGGTCACTTTTGTGATTACTCTGAGAGTCTTAGGAGCCATACCTAGCACCTTAAGCTCCTACTCTGAAGATATATAATATCAGATTGATTGATACGTCTAATATTACTGCAGATAATTAGAAAACCCAAGCATTAAATTAATCCAAGATGCAAAAATCTCTTCATTATAATACAAGAAACACAAAAAATAAAGACAATATAAATCCACCAAAAAGTATTAATGTATCAGAAATGACCTTCAGTGAGACTGAATTAGAGGAAATGCCTGAGAAAGATTTCAAAAGAATGATTATAAATATGTTCAAAGAACTCAAAGAGGAAATGAAAGGGTTCAAAGAACTAAAAGAAGAAATGAAAGGATTCAAAGAAAACACAGAAAACCAATTTAATGAAATAAGGAGGTCAATACTAGACATTAACATGGAAATAGAAAGAATAAAGAAAACCCAGTCAGAAATACTAGCAATAAAGAACACAATGAAATTAAAAACACTGTAGAAAATCTCTCTAGTAGAATGGATGAAGGATAGAACAGAATATCTAAACTAAAGACCAGGTGGCAGATCTAATACAGTCCAACAAAGAGAAAGACAAAATAATAGGAAGGTATGAATGGGAATTTCAAGATATTCGGGACACTATGAAAAGATCAAACATAAGAATTCAAGGTATAGCAGGATAAGAATATCACTTCAAAGAAGCACACCATCTTGCAGGTGTGGCACAGGTCAGTGGGCTCTGGGACAAGCATTTGAGGGAGGCCATTCGTAGTAGTTTCCTTCTTGTTGCTGGGACAAAACACCTGATTGGAAGCAGCTTATGGGAGGATAGGTTTATTTAAGGCTTATGGTTTTTTTTTTTCCCAGTGTTTATTTATTTGAAAGAGGGAGAGAGAGGGGGGAGGGGAAAGAGAGACTTAGAAGGAGAGCAAGGGAGAGAATATGGACTTGCTAGGGCCTCTTGCCACTACAAATGAACTTCAAATGCATGTGCCACTTTGTGCATCTGGCTTTATGTAGGTACTGGGGACTTGAACCCTGGTGGTTGGGCTTTCAGGCTTGGCAAGCAAGCAAGCACTTTTAACCACTGAGATATCTCTTCAGCCCTAGGGCTATTTTGAGGAGAAGTTTTATGATAGAGGGGAAATCATGACACAAACAAGAAGCTGTCACCTATCTGGGTGGAAGCAGTCTCAGAACTAGGTTTGGAACTGGCTAATAAACTTCAAGGAACATGCCCAGTGACACTTCCTTGAGCTAGGCTCTAACTTCAAAAGGTTCTAACATCTGGGGATTGAGCATGAGGCTAAGAGGGACATTCCATATCTAAACTACCACACTATCTATGTGAGGTTGTAGTAGACAGCTTCAGGTCTCTGAGATGAACTTCCAGACCAGGCATAGTTATGGACAAAGGGATTTATTGAAGCTTACAGATTCAGGGGAAGTTCCATAATGGCAGATGAAGCTGGCCTGCTTTCACAGGTCCAAGGAGAGAGAGAGAGAGAGAGAGAGTGTGTGTGAGAGAGAGAGAAAGAGAGAGAGAGAGAGAGAAGAAAGCCACAAGCCAAAAGCCACACAGCACACTTCAGGAACTCCAGGTGGAAATAGGTACTTTGCATATCTTTAGACTGGAATTTCAAACCTACCACCACACCTTAAGATCTGCCCAGTGCTACCTCCTCCAGCCAGGTGGCTGCAGATCCAAACTGCAAACTAATAAAACATTGAATATATTGGGGGGCATCTATTCAAACTACCACATTCCATCCCTGGCCCTCAATGGATTCAAAACCATCACACATTGTAAATTGTGTTCAGTCCAATTTCAAAGGTCCCCACAGTCTTGACCAACTCAAGGTAGTTCCAAAGTCCCAAGTGTCTGAGATTTAAGATTGTCTCTTAGCTATGAGTCCTGTAAAATCAAACAAGTTATATACTTTCAACATATAAAGGCACAGAGTAAACATTTTCAGCTGGTATAAGGCATAGCAAGGAGAGACTAGAACAATGCAAACTCAACAACCATCAAACTTCTGCAGTTCAAGTCCAGTGACTGGCAGTCTCTGGATTTTCCAATTCTGCCCCTCCAGCTGGGCTGAGTAGCCAGGGAAAACTTCCCTATTAACAGCCTCCATGGTAGCCCTTGCACAGTCCTGGCATATCCAAAACGTCTTCAGGTCTCCATGTAAACCACAATCCATCTTCCAATGGCTTTGTCAGCCTATCAGGGTCATCACACCCTGCCTCATTCTGCATCTCAGCAGTGGATCCTGGAATTGTGTGCACTTTATGACCACTCCATACATTTTCCATGCTTCCAAAACTAATACCAGGTGTGTAGGACACAAACATATTTTTAATTCAGAGACAAAATAACTCAAAACCATGAGAGTATGCTCCTTCTCTAGTCAGCTCTTTTCCAAAAGTTTGCATGCCTATCATAGTCTTTCCTGAGGCATCCTTTCCATTGTTTTAATGTAAAGCAGTTGGGCCATCTTACTTAAGATTGCTAATGTGTTGACAATAGCAGCTTCAGTGACCTAAAACCAGTCTCAGTGCCTGTAATTTTAACTTGCTTGAGGTTTTCCAACTTAAAATCTTAAATCTCTCTGTCCAATATCTTTAGTCAAGCACATCAGTCCATTACAAATTTAACCTTTATCAAACTCTCTGGGCCTGGGTAGCAGAACACAGCCATCCCTTATGCCAGTAGCCCAGTTACAACAAAGTCCTCTGCTGTTTTTTCCTTCCCTCTAGAAATTTGATAAACCAAGCCTTGAAGTTCAATTCTCTCTGCACTTAGTATTCTCAAACTCTCATCAGAATAGGCCATAAAATTTGGTTTACCACTCCAGAAGGCATCTTCAGTTGCAAACACTAAGTCCATGCCTGTTGCTCCAAAACAAAGGTTCCAAAAGACCAAAGTCAACATGGTCAGGTTCATCTCACCCCACTTCTGGTACCAATTTATGTAGTAGACAGCTTCAGGTCCCTGAGATGAACTTCTAGACCAGGCACAGTTATGGAGGAAGAGAGTTATTGAAGCTTACAGATCCAGGGGAAGTTTCATAATGGCAGATAGAGCTGGCCCTGCTTTCACAGATCCAAGAGAGAGAGAGAGAGAGAGAGAGAGAGAGAGAAGAAAAGCCACAAGCCAAAAGCCACACAGCACACTGCAACTGGCAGTCTCTGGATTTTCCAATTCTGCCCCTCCAGCTGGGCTGAGTAGCCAGGAAAACTTCCCTATTAACAGCCTCCATGGTAGCCCTTGCACAGTCCTGGCATATCCAAAACATCTTCAGGTCTCCATGTAAACCACGATCCATCTTACAATGGCTTTGTCAGCCTATCAGGGTCATCACACCCTGCCTCATTCTGCATCTCAGCAGTGGATCCTGGAATTGTGTGCACTTTATGACCACTCCACACATTTTCCATGCTTCCAAAACTAATACCAGGTGTGTAGGACACAAACATATTTTTAATTCAGAAACAAAATAACTCAAAACCATGAGAGTATGCTCCTTCTCTAGTCAGCTCTTTTCCAAAAGTTTGCATGCCTATCATAGTCTTTCCTGAGGCATCCTTTCCATTGTTTTAATGTAAAGCAGTTGGGCCATCTTACTTAAGATTTCTAATGTGTTGACAATAGCAGCTTCAGTGACCTAAAACCAGTCTCAGTGCCTGTAATTTTAACTTGCTTGAGGTTTTCCAACTTAAAATCTTAAATCTCTCTGTCCAATATCTTTAGTCAAGCACATCAGTCCGTTACAAATTTAACCTTTATCAAACTCTCTGGGCCTGGGTAGCAGAACACAGCCATCCCTTATGCCAGTAGCCCAGTTACAACAAAGTCCTCTGCTGTTTTTTCCTTCCCTCTAGAAATTTGATAAGCCAAGCCTTGAAGTTCAATTCTCTCTGCACTTAGTATTCTCAAACTCTCATCAGAATAGGCCATAAAATTTGGTTTACCACTCCAGAAGGCATCTTCAGTTGCAAACACTAAGTCCATGCCTGTTGCTCCAAAACAAAGGTTCCAAAAGACCAAAGTCAACATGGTCAGGTTCATCTCACCCCACTTCTGGTACCAATTTATGTAGTAGACAGCTTCAGGTCCCTGAGATGAACTTCTAGACCAGGCACAATTATGGAGGAAGAGAGTTATTGAAGCTTACAGATCCAGGGGAAGTTTCATAATGGCAGATAGAGCTGGCCCTGCTTTCACAGATCCAAGAGAGAGAGAGAGAGAGAGAGAGAGAGAGAGAGAGAAGAAAAGCCACAAGCCAAAAGCCACACAGCACACTGCAGGAACTCCAGGTGGAACTAGGTACTTTGCATATTTTTAGATTGGAATTTCAAACCCACCACCACACCTTAAGATCTGCCCAGTGACACCTCCTCCAGGCAGGTGGTTGCAGATCCAAACTACAAACTAATAAAGCACTGAATATAGCTACCACAGAGGGTTAGCCAGGGAACCCCAGTGGCCTGTGTCTTATGGTTGAATCTATACTTATTTCTAAGGGGACATCTTTTTTCCACCCTGTAACCTTTGCTCTTTCTGTTGGGAGTCATTAGAGCAAAGGAAAATGAAGTGCTGATTTTTTCAGTGAATCAAGTTTTATTTTATTTTATTTATTTTTTTTTAATTTTTATTCCTCAGGTTGTTTAAAGCATTTTTTAAATATTTATATTTATTATTTTGGAGAGAGACACAGAGAGAGAGACAGAGAGAGGGAGAGGATAGAGATGGGCGTGCCAGCAGCCTCTCAGCCGCTGTGAATGAACTCCAGATGTGTGCACCCCCTTGTGGGCAAGTGAAGCATTGTGCCCTTGCGTCACTGCATCTGGCTAAACGTGGGACCTGGAGATTGGAACTGACGTTCTTAGCCTTAGCAGGCAGGCACCTTAACTGCTAGGCCATCTCTTGAGGCCTCAAGTTTAATTTTAAGTTAATGTTTGGAGGGGGCAGTATGGCTCCTCAAGTCCTGCTCTGGGAGTCTGTGGTTGCCTAGGCTGGGCACCTGACACAGTGCCGCCATATCCCAAACACTGATTTCTTCCCTTAGCATGCTGCCTGTTCTCTAGGCCCCTGGGGTGTGTGATCCTAACCTCGTCCTCCATCATATTGGATTTTGGCTATGGAAGACAAATCTTGGCATTGTGGCTCCTTCCAATAAGGCTTTCCTAAGAAGGAAGGATATCTGCTGGGGAGTATCGCTGCTATGGAGTGTCTACTTGAAAAGACTTGAAGGTTTTGACTTCCTCTAATGTTTTCTTCATGCTTCATACCGGACAGCTTGGCCAGGGATCCACTGCCACCAACTTAGCTGCAAAGGTCTGGCAGCTGCTCAGGCTGAAAATAGTAGGTGCTTTGCGTTTAAAGTGCAGTATGAGCAGGAACTCACGTACACACACCGGGACATGCAAATGTGGGATCAGAGGCTGGTCCAGGTGCCAGGGCTGGAAAGTACAGCTAGCAGTGTGATCCGATTGCCAAGAATGAGCAGGAGACCTCTACCATGTGCAGCTGTCACCTCCTTCCTGAAAGCAGCAGGGGAAAGGAGCCACCTGGGTCTCAGTGGTTCCAATGTCTGCCCACCTACAGCCTGGGAAAAGCATCAGAAAAAAAGGCAAAAGAGCAAGTTTATTGTATTTTTATTTTATTTTTAAAATTCTTTTTTTAAAATTTTTTTAGAGAGAGAGAGAGAGACAGAGAGAGAATGGGCACACCAGGGCTTTTCAGCTGCTGTAAACAAACTCCAGATGCATGTGCGCCCTTGTGCCCATGTGTGACATTTCATGCTTGTGTCCACTTGTGTCTGGCCATATGTAGGACCTGGAGATTCAAACAAGTATTCTTAGGCTTCATAGCAAGCGCCTTAACTGCTAAGCCATCTCTCCAGTCCCTTATTTTTATTTTTTGAAGTATTTTATTTATTTTCAAGGGAAAGAGCCGGGGAGAGAGAGAGAAAGGATAGGGGAGAATAGACATGCCAGGGCTTCCTGCCTTTGCAAGTTAACTTCAGATGCATATACCACTTTGTGCATCTGGCTTTAGATGGGTACTGAAGAATCAAACCCAGGCTGGCAGCTTTTGCAAGCAAGCACCTTTAACTGCTGAGCCATTTCTCCAGCCCTGTATTTTCGTTTTAAAGCAAAACCTTTGCATTTCTCTCTTTGGCTCCAAAAACAAATACATAAAATGTTTAAATAGCTGTAGAAGGGATGGAAAGATTGCTCAATGGTTAAGGTGCTTGCCTGCAGAGCCTTATGAACTGTGTTTAGTTCCCCAGTACCCACATACAGCCAGATGCACAAAGTGGCACATGCACCTGGAGTCTGTTTACAGTGGCTGAAGGCCCTAGCATGCCCATTCTTTCTGTCTGTCTCTCTTCTCACTATCTCTCTCTGCTTGCAAATAAATAAATAAATAAATAAAATATTTTTAAAAATAACTGTAGGAAAAAAACCTGAGAGCAATATGCTAATGAGACTAACAATGTTCTTTTTCCTGTGGCGTCCTCCTCTGGATTTTCCTCTCACTTCCTGGTTGCTCTTTGCCAGGGCTCTGTGCAAGGCTCAGCCTGGCATGGATCAGTAGCTCTTAAACTCAGGAACACATCTCTTCAGAGGTCTAGACCACGTGTAGGGCATTCCAAACAATATCTACAGCACCTGTCCACTAGACTCTATTAGAAGGTTGTTAGGCTCTATTCATTGCTTAAAGAAGATTGTTGTTGATTTATTTCCATTTTCCCCTTAATGTTCCTCAGCCAGGAGGCTCAGTGGAGTAATCCAAAGAGCTAGAGCCTGGGAGGGAGATGGGCTTAGCTTTTAATCTGATATTCTATTTGTAGAATCTTGGGGTTTGCCTAAATGCTCTAGACTCTGTAAACAGAATCATATATATATATAATATAATATATCATAGATATATATACATAGATATTACATATATATATATGATGTGTGTGTGTGCATGCGCATGCCAGGGTCTCTTGCCACTGCAAACAAATGTCAGATTCATGCATCATTTTTTGCATTCACCTTTGTGTGGTGCTGGCTAGTTGAACCCAGACCAGCACTCTTGTGAGTAAGTACCATTATCCACTGAGCCATCAAACTAGCCCCTTCTGTGAGGTTTCAAAAAAACAATACGTATGAAGTACCAGAAGCGTATTAAGACACTATGAATGTGAGCCCAGTGTTTTCTTTAATTTGTAGCACCCTGAGACTCCTAATAAAGAGCAAACATCACAGAGGCATAAACAAAGGGTGGGCTCAGGCACAGCACACACTATCAGCTTATCATTCCCAATCAATTTGCTCTTGTGCCACAAATAAACCTGTGTTCTTTGGAGTGGAGCAGGGTGCATGTGGGCAGGAGCCACGCTATAGTGCCATTCATTTCTTATGTCAGTTTGAAGCTGCCTCCAGACAGAATTAGCAGTGATAGACAATCTTGCTGGAGTCCAGACTTGGAGCAAAAAGTTGCTGAAACAATTTCTTCAATTTGTATACCAACTGTTACTGACTTATTTTATTTATTTATTTTTGGCTGTTATTGAAAAATAAGTTTAGTGAACTATTTAAAAGGCATGGCAAGCTCATTGTCTCTGTCTGCAGGGATTATCAATCATTTTAAATATTGCTTATATGTGATTATATTTAAAATTACATTTGAAGAATAATTGAAAAATTATATTTAAATATAATTAATTATTAATTATAAAAGGCACAGAGAAGCACATGATAGCTTATAGCACAGAGGAAAGGACCTCACTAGGAGACAAGGGAGATGACCCTGGGGAAGTCACTTGCTTTCTCAGCATTTTTTAAATGTATTTTATTTATTTGCAAGAGAGAGAAAGAGGTAAAGAGAGAGAGAGAGAGAGTAAGAAAGAGAAAGAAAATGGGCACACCAGGGCCTCCAGCCACTGCAAACAAACTCCAGACGCATGTGCCTCCTAAAGCATCTGGCTTACGTGGGTCCTGGGGAATCAAACCAGGGTCCTTTGGCTTCACAAGCAAACACCTTAACTGCTAAGCCATTTTCTCCAGCCCTTTTTCAGCATTTTTTTTCTTTCTTATTTGTTTATTTGAGAAAGAGAGACAGAGAGAGAGAGAGTGTGTGAGTGTGAGTACACCAGGGCCTCCTGCCACTGCAAACAAACTCCAGGCACATACGTCATTCTGTGCATCAGGCTTTGCATGGGTACTGGGGAATTGAACCTGGGCCATCAGGCTTTGTAAGCTAGTGCCTTTAACCGCTTAGCCATCTCTCCAGCCCAGCATTTCAGTTTCTTACTCTGTAAAATAAATATCATGACAATGACAATAATAACAGCTGCATGTGGTATGTCCACATCAGCTGAGGCTGTGCTTGCAAAGCCGTGTCAGGCTTAGATGACACATTCTGCAGGAAGGTCTTGAGTCCATTCAAGCAGGCTTTGTTGGCTTAGCACATTCCTGAGGCTGATTGTTGTGCTTGCAAAGGTGTTGAGAAGGGCTGTAGGCGATGTCTGCCCAAGACTTGGAGGTCTTCTTGGCAGGGCAGATGACGTAAGGCTGAGGAGGCCCGGGACTATATCAGGGGATAGACTCAGAGAGCCTTTGCTGCCTCTGTTTTATTCCCCGTGCACATGCTCGAGTCTGCACGGTCTGGTTCTGGTTCGGCATGAACATGGACTCCTTCTCTGCCAGCTTCCCCACTCTACTCCTGACCTCCGGAACATGCTGCTAATGGCAGGCAGTGCTCACCAAATGCTCTGGGTATTGCGTTGTGCTCAGTCAGCTTCATATTTCATCAGCAAATACCTCAGACAGTCAAGTTAAAGAGGAAAGGTTTATTTGGGATCATGGTTTGGGTCTGTAGGAATGTGTGATAGAGAAAAGCTGTTCACCTGAGGGCCAGAATATGAAAGAAGAGGAAGAAGAAGGTCTGGGACCCTGCTCTTCCCTCTAGGGATACACCCCTCTCCAGTGGCTGGAAACCTGCTGCTAGGCCCTCCTACAATTTCACCACCCCCAAGGGCATGGTGACCATGCTTTTAACACATGGGCCTTCGAAGGCCACTTATGATCCAAACTATAGTCAATACAACCTAACAGACGAACTGAGAAGAAATGCCAAGTGTGGTTTCCACAAGGTAATAAATATCTAAATCTTAATTTTTGTTTTCTTTTCTAATATTTTAGTTATTTACAAGAGAAAAGAGAGAGAGAATATAGGCATGGGCATGCTTGGGCCTCTTGCTACCACAAACTCCAGACATATGCACCATTTTGTGCATCTGGCTTTATATGGCTATTGGGGAATTGAACCCTAATCTGTAAACTTTGAAAGTAAATACCTTTAACTGCAGAGCCATCGCCCCAGCCCTCAGCTCTTATTTCTGTTATTCTCTACTGCCTCTGCCATGTGCTCCAGAAAGGACAGAGAGGGCTGTTTGACCTGTGTCAGGCTTTACAAGAACAGGAAATAAACCTTTATCATGTGAAGCCACTGTGATTTGAGGTCCACTCCGGAGTGCAGCACCGTATTAGTCACTGGTCCTGACTAACAAGGCATACGTGCTTAAAGCTGCACGCCCCACCACCCACCACTCCTCAAATCACTACAATCTTGTGCCGTGCCTTGCTGCTTGGGGAAACGGCTATTCTCAAAACTTAATATTATTCATTTATGTACTCATGAGTTGCTTCCTGAACTTGAAGCTGTTTTTTCTCACTTAACTATTACTGCAGTATTGTAAATTCATGAAGTTCATTTTAAGGAAATCTCCCCATTACCTAGCTGCTTTCTGTTTTAGCTACTGTTTCTCTCATTCCTTCTAAGAAATTCCTTCTAAGTACCTCACAGAACTGACTCTGGACCCTCTTCTCTTCCCTCTCACTGCTCTGATATATATATTTGCATGTGTATGTACAGAGTATGTGTGTATGTTTGGTGTGTGTGAGATGTTTGGTGCATACACATGTGTATGTGCAGTGTACCCGATACTTGTGTATGCAGAAGCCAGAGGACACCCGCTGTTCTTCTCTTACTGTCCACCTCCCTGCAAACTGGGGTTACAAATGTGTGTGGCCATACCCAGCTGTTAACATGGGTTCTAGAGAGTCAAACTTGGTGGTCTCCTGCCTAAGGCTCCTCATGCTCAAGAGACAAGCTCTCTCAACCACTGAGCCAACTCCCCAGCCATGCTCGGATATTTTTATATTCTCATCTGTGATCTAGCTGTTGCCTCATTTGCACAGCTCAGTCCTCTCCATGAAGCTCCAGGACATTCTAGATGTTCTGATTGTCTGCGGTTTATGCCAGCGTACGGAGGTGAAACTGTCTAGAATTGGGCTTATTCCGTCTTCTCTTCTCCCTCCTTCAGGCTTTATCCTGGATTTCCTTCTTTCACTCCTCTGTCTCCTCATCCCACTGGTCCCTTATCTAATCAGTTGTTGAGTGCCGTTGATTCCCTTGTATGTACGTGACTGCATTGAGAGGGGACTAGAAATGTATACACTTGGCTTTGACCATGGTTAGTTCTGGAGAAATCCATGGAATGGATGGAGATGATTGAGGGATTTTATACTTTAAAATGCACTATTTGTATTCTCTGTTTTCTATCACGGTGAATTTTCATATTGAGTAAATAACACAGAAACAACTTTTTTTTTTTTTTTGGTTTTGCAAGGTAGGGTCTCACTCTGGTCCAGGCTGACCTGGAATTAACAACAGGGTGGCCTTTTTTCCTACCTCTTAGTGCTGGGAAGAGCACGCCCGGCATAACAACTTTTGTTTTTGAGGCAAGCCCAACAGACTGGCCTTTTTTCCTTTTATGTAAGAGAGAGAGAGAGAGAGAGAGAGAGAGAGAGAGAGAGGGAGAGAATTGGTACACCAGGGCCTCTAGCCACTATAATCAAACTCCAGATGTGTGTACCGCCTTTTGAGCATGTGTGACCTTGTGCACTTGCATCTGGCTTACGTGGAATCTGGAGAGTCGAACATGGGTCTTTAGGCTTTGCAAGCAAGCTCCTTAAACTCTAAGCCATCTCTCCAGCTCCAGAAACAACTTTTTAAGAAATATATTTTTTTATTTATTTGAGAGAGAGAGAGAGAGGGAGGGAGCGAGTGAGGAAATGGGTGTGTTAGGGGCTTCCTGCCATTGAAAACAAAGTCCAGGTACATGCATCTGGCTTTGTATGGGCACTGGAGGGATTGAACCTAGGTCTGTCAGGCTTTGCACACAAGTACCTTTAACCACTGAGCCATCTCTGCAGCCCTTGTACAAAAACAACTTTTAAGAATAGGAAGAGGCTCCCTGTGGGTATTGACAGGTTCACAAGAGGAAATATTTAAACACAGTGGAATGACAGTATTGGGAATGCCATAGATACTGATGGGATTCCTGTATTGAATGGTAAACTAGAACTTTTCTATTGTGTGTTGGGATTAGATTCAGCTGTGAATGGTGGGAATGCACTGCCTTAAACCATATGAAAGCTGGTGAGTTTGGGAGAGGGCTCTTTGATTCTGAGATTTCTATTATTTGGATGACAATTTGGTCACATCCTGGCTTCTACCATGTGTCTTAATCAAGCTGTCAAATTTTAGCCATCATATTTGCATTCCTGTTAGAAGCAGGAGATGAATTATAGCACACCTCCTTCCTGAAGGACACTTCCTGGGAGTTACTCACTTTGACTTCTTTTCCATTACTCAGACTCTAGTTACACAGGCACATGTAACTTCAAGGGGGCCAGGGGAGGCTTGATCCCATGGATCCATGTGCCCAGCTAAAGTTGGGGACTCTGTTACCAAATATTTGGCTTTTCTTTTGTCCCTTTTCTTAGACATTTTAGAATTTTTAAAAATTCCCACCTTTCAGCCATGGTAATGCATTCCCTTAATCCCAGTACTTGAGAGGCAGAGGTAGGAGGATTGCCAAGAGTTCAAGGCCACCCTACTTGGAAAAAAAATCCTTTGCAACCAGTGGTATATTGTTTTCTGACATCCAAAACAGGGGTGGGTGGTAGACAGGACAGTGTATCCCACCTTAAGATATCCATATCCTAATTCCTGGACCTTAGAATATGTCACCTTGCGTGGCAAGAGGAATTGTGTACACATGATTGATGTGACTAGCATGAGGTGGGAGAGAAGCTTGGATTACCCATATGGGCCAATATCATCTTAAGGATCCTTATAAAGGAAAGAAGAAGCTAGAAATGTGAGAATGAGAGGAGATATGATGGGGAACCAGATGTCAGAGTGCTGTGTCTGCTGGCTGGGACAAGCCAAGGCATATGACAGTCTCTAGCTCCCAGCAAGGCCAGCCCATGGATTCTCCCTATGGCTCCAGAAGCAATGTGGTCTTTCTGCTCCTGGCTTTTAGCCCAGTGTGGTTTATTTATTTTTTATTTTTTTATTTTTATGTTTTGATGACTGTTTTTTTTAAATATATATTTTTATTTATATTATTCTGATTTTACATTCATAGTATTGGTTCCATTGTCCTCTTCCCTGTCCTCCCTCTTTCAAAGGGACCCTTGTCAATGGGGAATGTGGGTCATGCATTGTGAGGTTAGTCAAGTTTTTTTTTTTTTTTTTTTTTTTTTTTGGTTTTTCGAGGTAGGGTCTCACTCTGGTCCAGGCTGACCTGGAATTAACTATGTAGTTTCAGGGTGGCCTTGAACTCATGGTGATCCTCCTACCTCTGCCTCCTGAGTGCTGGGATTAAAGGCATGCGCCACCATGCCTGGCCCCAGTGTGGTTTTATGAATGTGAATGTATGTCCCCCATACCCTCAGGAATTCTGATTAAGATTGAACTTGCAACTTGAGTCTCTAGCGGGTGGAGCCTGTTGCAGTCAGGTTCACCTTGCTGGCAGAAAACACCCATCCAAGAGCAGCTTGTGGGGAAAAGGGTTATTTTGGCTTACAGACTCAAGGGTAAGCTCCATGATGGAAGGGAAAATGATGGCATGAGCAGAGGGTTGACATCACCTCCTTGCCAACATCAGATGCACAAGAGCAACAGGACAGTGTGCCAAACACTGGCAAGAGGAAGCTGGCTATAACACTCATAAGCCCATCCCCAATAATACACCACCTCCAAAAGGCTTTGATTCCCAAATTTTCATCAGCTGGGGACCTACCATGCAGCACACCTAAGTTTATGAGGGACACCTGAATCAAACCACCACAGAGTCCTACTGGGGAGGAGGTGTCACTGGGGGTGGATCTTGTAGCCCAGCACTACTAAGGTGTGTGGAGAGCCAGTTTGAGCACTGGCTGTTGGTCTCTCTGCTATGGATCTATGGAAGTGAGCCAGCTTCATTCACCATGATGATGCTTCCCTGAGTTCTGTAAGCCTAAGGCAAATCCTTTCCTCCCGTAAGGTGCTTCTGGTTGGGTGTTTGTCCCAGCAACAAGAAGGTAACTGCAACACCCAGTGAGACAGGTTTTGGACTTTTGACCTCCAGAACTATAAGATAATGAATTTGTGTTTTTTTTTTTTTTTTTGGAGAGAGACACAGAGAGAGAGAGAGAGAGAAGGAGAGGAAGACAGATAGAGACAGGCTCACCAGCAGCCTCTCAGCTGCTGCGAATGAAATCCAGATGCATGTGCCCCCTTGTGGTCAAGTGTGGCATTGCACCCTTGCATCACTGCATCTGGCTACACTTGGGACCTGGAGATTGGAACTGCTGGAGATTGGAACCAGCTTTCTTAGACTTAGGAGGCAGGCGCCTTAACCCCTAAGCCATCTCTCCAGCCCTAATTTGTGTTATTTTTAAGCCACTGATTTCATACTAATTTGCAGGAAACCAATATAGGATGGAAGTTAAAATGCTTACAAAATACAGAATGGATCATGAAAGAGTAAGGAAGACTATGGGTAGAATCATTTTTGAAATGTGTTTCAATCTATTATTTTTCCTGTTTTGATAATAGATGTGAATCCAAGAACTTTTGATTTTCCTCCTGATTTTATCTGCTTGTAAAACAATAGCAGAAGTATGGTAATAAATGTTATGTGACATGTGATTTAGTGGGAGGCAGAGCACTGACAGGAAAATAAGATGCTAATGTGAATAACAAGCCCCCAATCTAGACTTTAGAATTTGCATCTGGTGTTTCTAACTTAATTTGAACATTATTTTTTGTTGTCTTACCAGGCAATTTTTAAATATTTTATTTGATTTTTAGTTTTGCAACCTTTTGCATCTGACATGCCAGATATTCTGCTCTTGCATCTACCCTAGCTGATCTCCCAGAAGATACACATTGCATCAGGAGGCTGACATGACATATTCTCTCTCTATTTTTAAATTTTTATTTATTTATTTTCAACAGACAGAGAAAGAGAGAGAGAGAGAGGGAGGGAGAGAATGAGTACACTAGGGCCTCCAGCCACTAGAAACAAACTCCAGATGCATGTGCCACCTTGTGCATCTGGCTTATGTGGGTCCTGGGGAATTGAGCCTTGAACTGAGGTCCTTAGGCTTCACAACAAGCACTTAACCACTAAGTCACCTCTCCAGCCCCTACCCCTCTTTTTACTTTACAAAACATAAGAAGAAAGTCATCAGAAAAATTCGTGATTCAAAAGTTATTTATTGCCTAAAGCATTCTCCATGCTTTATTTATTTATTTATTTATTTTTATAATTTATTTTTTATTTATATTATTCTGATTTTACATTCATAGTGTTGACTCCATTATCCTCCTCCCTGTCCTCCCTCTTCCAAAGGGACCCTCATCAATGGGGAATGTGGGTCATGCATTTTGGGGGTAGTCAAGAGTTCTGGGGGGTAGGCCAAGTCTCTGTGCATAATGCTCCAACTTGTGGCTCTAACATTCTTTCCGCCCCCTCTTCTGTAAATTTCTCTGAGCCACATTGGGGTCACTTTAGTTCTACTTCAGTGATGAGGTTTTGGGAGCCTCTGTGTCTCTGGATATCTGGCTTAGTTGGAGCTGGATGTTCTCTGTGTTTATCTCCTTCAGCCTTTTTCTGGTGTCGTGATCACCATGAATGCTGTATTCTTGCCCTTCCCCACATTACTCTATTCTCCATGCTTTTTAATCAAACATTCTTCTGTTAGGATAATATCCAAAGAGGATTATAAGCACTGGCTGCAATTACCTTCTCTTTGATGGGACAAAACACCCAACCAAAAGCAGCTTTGGGGAGAAAAGTTTATTTCAGGCTTCCAGTATCAAGGGGAAGTTTCATTGTGGCGAGGAAAGCATGTCACAAGCAGGAAGCTGGCTTACATCTTGTCACATATCTGGGTAGAAGTATTCTAAGTGCTGGGCTTGGAGCGGGACTAACAAACCTCAGAGCCCATCCCCAGTGACAAACCTCTTCCAGAAAGGCTTCACTTCCCAAAACTCTGCTAGCTGGGGCTGAGTATGAGGCTTAATCACAAACCCATAAGGCTATGGGGAACACTTTATATCGAAACTATCATAGCACTCAAGCAGCCAACAAATGTTTATTGAGCATTTAGGAAGAATAAAGCTATGTATGCCCTCCTCCTGGGCATGCCTGTGAGTCTTGGGAAGCACAATGCCTGATCTGTTACTTCTTGAATAATTGAGGCACAGGGTGATTCCCCATACCAGAAAAATGTTTGCTTAGGTAGCTGAGCAATGCATTTTAGCTATAACAATTTGCTCAGACAGAGGAGCAAATCCCTTCTGCATTCTTCTGGTTTGTATTTTCACTACAAGAATAGCAATATAGTGTACAAGACTTTTTTAAAACAATATTTATTTATTAGAGAGAGAGAGAGAAAAGCATGTGCCAGGACTAGCCACTGCAAATGAACTTCAGATGCATGTGCCACCTTGTGCATCTGACTTACGTGAGTCCTGGGTGTGGTGGTTTGATTCAGGTGATCCCCATAAACTTAGGTGTTCTGGATGCTAGGTTCCCCAGCTGATGGCAATTGGAAATTAAAGCCCCCTACAGGTGGTGTATTTTGGGGGTGGGCTTATGGGTGTTATAGCCAGTTTCCCCTTGCCAGTGTCTGGCACACTCTCCTGTTGCTATTGTCCACCTGATGTTGGCCAGGGGTGATGTCCACTCTGCTCATGCCATCATTTTTCCTGCCATCATGGAGCTTTCCCCTCGAGCCTGTAAGCCAAAATAAACCTCTTTCCCCCCACAAGCTGGCCTTACAGTGACTTCAGACTGGGATGTGAAAGCAGTTTCTCCATGGCTGTAGGAAGTGACCAGCTGAACATGGTGCTGCCTAGTGCCTTTGGTCTCCAGTGACTTTGACGAGGCTCTAAATTGTTGAACTGTGCTGAGTGGAATTCCAATACACAGTGTCTGTTTCTTGGGTTCTAACTTATTCTGCCCAGTTCTCATGGTGCCTGGACCTGTGCTGCATGCATGGTGGACCTGAGGTTAATGTTAGATGAGAATGCTCATTGCCTGGAGTGCTTATACTAGGCCCGGTGCAATACCCAGTTCTTTACTTTGATGTTTAATCTTCACAGCCAACTAATTACATTACTATATTATTCTCAGTGTACAAACAGGAACAAATGATGCTCAAGGTCATACTTCTGCTCACTGATACAGCCACAATTTGAATGCAGGATTTCACTTGTCTGTGTATACCATGTGAAAACTAAAACCTGGCACTTGCACACTCTTGTAACCTCAGGACTGGGGATTCTGAGGCAGGAGGATATTAAACTAGAGGCCAGCCTGGGCTACATAGTGAAATTGTGTCTCAAAAAAAAAAAACCCTTTAGCACTAGATTTCAAGAAACTTTAATATGGTTCTGAAAATATATGTCTTAATTTGTTCAATCAATATGCTTTGAAAAATCAAGTATAAATATAAATATCCTAAGGGCAAGCTTTATGGCTTTGAAAATAAGGACCCCAGTGGCCTTTATCTGGCCTATGAGAATGAATAAAAATGCTTTGGTGGTAATGGGAGGTGTTACATAGGATTGCCCCTAGAATATAGTTTAAGCCTCAGTCATTCCTCCCTTACCTGGCTGAATCTCAGATTTATGTGTGTTACTTATAAAAAATACACATTCTCAGGTTCTATGCCTCTCTGTTTTCAGTAGATGTGGACCTAATAAGTGGATAGCAAGAGTCTTTAACAGAGCCAGGCCTGGTGGTGCACACCTTTAATCCCAGCTCTCGGGAGGCAGAGGTAGGAGGATCACCGTGAGTTCGAGGCCAGCCTGAGACTACATAGTGAATTCCAGGTCAGCCTGGACTAGAGTGAAACCCTACCTCGAAAAAAAAAAAAAAAAAAAAAAAAAAAAAGAAAGTCTTTAACAACAACTATAGTAATGATAATAGTAATAAATATTTTATTGTAGTGGGGGTAGAACTCGGCATTATGAACAAAATTCTTAATCAGTCCTTCAAGTGACCTCTGATTACAACCAGATTAGGAATGGTGCTGGGCCTTAGTGGTTGCTCTTTGGTTAATAGGTCTACCTTCCATGTGCAGGGCTGTCCTTGTTCCTCTTTTTATCCATCTCACATCCACTTATGCTAATGCCACCACTGCTCTGAAAGCCCCGTGCTCTCAAAGAATGCCCACGAATGACTGATTGAAGCAAAGGAACATTTTTGAATGCCTTTATTTCTGGGAGGTGATGGACACACACCTCCAAAGTCATATGTTGAAAATCATTTGATTTAGAGAAATGATTTCATAAATATGGTGTCAACAAAACCAGAGAAGGGAAGAGTCCTAGCTTAGTCTTGGGAGGGTTTTTTTGGCCTTGGGGCTATTAAGAAATAAGTGATTCTTTCTAAATAAAACTTGCACTTTTCATCAAAAGATAGATTATTCATCCACCTAAAGCAGTATGTATGAGTTATTTGCACAATATTTTAAAAGCAGCAAATTGACTCCATAGAAAAGATATTTTCTAAATGATACTGAAATTTTGCCCTGAAATACAAACCTTGCAAGATAAGACCAAGAGCTCCTTTTTTATTTTTATTAGGAGATAGATGCAGGGATACAAGTTTAATTTTTTTAGTATTATGATTTATTTATCAGGTGTTCTGCTTTCAAAGGGTTCAGAAAGCATGTGCCTGCAGAGTGCCCAGGTCATTTGAATCTGAGGGGGGAATAGAGAAGATTTGGCTCAAAGAAAATTTTGGTGCTTTTTCAGCTGTTTCACAACTGTCTTTGCCAGAGGCCCTTTGCCTAGCCTCTAACTAGTGAGGTTCAGGTGGGGTGGAGTGGGGTGATCTTCAGAAAGGCAGTGGGCGAATGGGGTGATGAGACATCTAGTTATCATGAACTTGACTGACTATGGCCTCTTGGGTTTGAACCAGCAACGGTGAACAAGTTTGTCCCTCTGCCTAGAGTGCTGAGGCTTATAGGAACTATTTCCACAAGTGATCAGAGTCTTCATGAATGTTTGATGAGATGTTTTGGAGCCCAAAATGTCTTGAAATCACACTAAGCTTATGAAACCTTTGTTTTGTATAACTAGCACCTGTTATATGTTTCTCCTCTTATTCTTCTTTAAACCAAGGCTACAGTATAATAAACTAAATTAATATTGTACAGGAAAAGATAGGAGGTGCTAAGAGTAAACCATGCTGGTTTGCTGAAGAGCCATGCAATGACTTGAAATGCTAGCCATCAGCAACAAGCCCAAGGTGAGTGGAGATGTCAATGCTTAAAAATACACATTGCACAAAGGATGCCTTTGCTGAAGTGATTGGATTATAAATGTCAGGCTCAGCACAGTTGTCCTCTGTGAAGTTGGGAATTATGGCTGCTCATTCTGCGCCCTAACTTCTGAATCCATTAATAGCTATTACTACCACTTCTACTACTTCTAACATTATGATTATCACTGCCATTCCTGTTGTTATTACTCAATGAATTCTCTCTCCAACCTGGGAAGAGGAGTCTAAATGAAAAGCACAAAGTGTTCTCAACATCAGGACCTCTGTCATAAACGGAGCATCCTAGAAGAGTGCTGGGAGGGTGCCGCATGGTGTCTGTGCTGTTACGAAAAAGAAAATTGTTACAGCAGTCAACTGGCACCTCAATCCTGTGACATTTCAAAGTCCCCACACATTTCAAAGTGAGTTTTAATCTTATGTGCTATCTCAAAAGGTATGGTAAAAGAAAAAAATCCTGTTAGACAATAGGCATATTTGGTGGCAGCTTTGAGAGGGGTGTGGTAATTTTATAACTGATGAAAACAAACATAAATATTTAAGAAATAATAAGCTCTCCCAGTGGAATGCTTTCTTCCTCCAACATGGTATAGAATGGCCTGAAGGCATTTGTAGTCAAAGAAGCAATCTAGCAACCTGCATCTCTAGCTAACTATGTCTGCTAATTCATGCCCATGTGATTAAGATGTTTATTGAAAAATTGTGCAATATCAGGATCAATAGTCAGGCTTTGGAACAGTGGCATACATTCAAACCCCTCCTGTGGGACAGGGTGTATGCGGAAAGAACACACGTCCACTGGCAATTAGGAATTGAGGTTCATGGCCTGAGAAAACAATGAAGTCAGTCAGGTATTTAACAAGAGGGTATATGATGCAGTACAATCTCTCATAATGAGTTCAGCTCAAATCACTTGGAAAGCGAGGGGCAGAGGCCAAGAGAGAGAATGGTTGTATAGTTCTGACCTCTCTAAGAAATAATAAATGGACTTATGGATGGTGTCTCAGAACAGCAACCTAGAATATTCCACTCCAATGGTACCATAACCAAGATCTCAAAAAAATTAATTTAGAGCCAGCTTTAGATGAAAGAAAGAAAGGAAAAACCCTTATCCATATATTTACATTAATTTTTCAGGGCATATTTTTGACTCTTCTTTTCTCTGGTTTATCTTGTTCTTTGAGTAAACCAGTGCATATCTGCAAGTGGAAGAGAGGATCAAGGGAAACATGGAAAAGATTTGCTTTTGTTCTTTTGTGCTTGAAACTGCTCTGCCCCTGAGAAGGTCATAGGACGGAAGAAAAATCATTTCTGCAGGATGCATAAGACTGGGCACTGCCCACCTCTTCCCCTGGGCCCTCAACAGCTCCCAACCCCTTCCTCACCTAACTTGCTCTGACTTTTGTAAGCCCTGAAGTGATGCCATGGCCTTTTCATGGCATGGCTGCAAAAGGAGAAATGGGTTAATGTTTGAAAGACCACCAGGGAAAGCCCGACTTCCTGTAATAGAGCTGCCCAAGAGCTCCAATTGCAGCTTTTCCAGTGTTTTCGATTTCTTTACTGTACAAAGCTTCGTTTGGAATCTGAGGGTCTCGAGGTTTTTTACTTCTGGGAGTTATATCAGTACAGGATGCTAGGCCAGAAGCTCTTTTTTTTTTTTTTTTTGTAGCCCTGAAAATGGGTACAGCCAACTCAAGTCCACCTGCATTTTTAGGGAAGTCCAAAGGGAAGTTAGGAGGTGCTATGGGGGGGCGGGTGTAATAGTGCTAAGAGTATAGACTGGACTGATGCATATTCTCTTCAGCACAAAAGGCTGAGCAGAGTCTGATAAGGCCCTTCCCTTCACAAAGGGAATACTAAGATAAGAAGTGGGCCCGAGAATTGAAAACTGTTCAGAGAACTACAATACTCAAAAAGGCCAACTTCCCTATTATTCTACACTGGGAGGCAGCACAGAGGTGTTGATGGGTCTGAATGGTTCTCTGCATTGGTCCGTCTCTGTCTTTAAAAATTCTGCTTGGGGCTAATGAAACTGGGCTAAACCTAAGTAACAGCTCTCAGAGGTGTGTAGTCTTGTCCCAGGACATGCTTCAGCTAACTTGGACCTGCTTGGGACAGCCAGCTTTGTGCATCTCTTTCCAACTCTGCTTATTGATAACATCTTATAGAGGTAGTATTCCCACCATAGAAATTGGCAAAAGCTACAAGTTAGAGCCATTTGTAATACATTTACCAGCATACCACTGCCTCGAACCCCTCCATTAGGATGGACAGTCTCCTTTGGAATTTTTAGTTTTAAATTGATACATCATAATTGTACATAGTTATGGGATACAATGTGATAATTTAATACATGTATATACCATGCAATGAACAAACCAAGGTAATTAATATTGGTTATCACCTATACTTATCATTACATTGTGGTAAGAACATTCAAAACCTTTCTTCTAGCTATTTTGGAATATCTACTCTTACTATACTTGCCCCACTGTACAATTAGAACACTAGCCTGTATTCCTTCTATCTACTTGGAACTTTCTGCCTAACTGCCCTCCTCTCCTTCTTATTCTCTACTTCATAACTTTTCTACTCTGCACTTCTATATGGTCTGTGGTTTTAGATCCTGCACATGAATGCGCACATGGAGAATTACCTTTCTGTATCTGGCTTATTTCACTTAACAAAATCTCCTCTAGGGCCGTTCATACTGTTGCAAAGACAGCTGCATAGTGTATCATTGTACACAAATGTCACACTTTTCTTATCTGCTTACTTATCTATTATTAGGAAATTAGGTTGATTCTAAATCTTGGCAGTTGTGAAATGCTGCAATAGACATGAGCATGCGTATGTCTTTCATGTATAATTTCATTTCCTTTGGCTATATATCCAGTAATGGTATTGGTAGTTCCATTATAGTTTTTTTTTTTTGTTTGTTTTTTTTTTTAGAAAGTTCCATAGTGGGGCTGGAGAGATGGCTTAGCGGTTAAGGCGCCTGCCTGCTAAGCCTAAGAACCCGGTTCCAATCTCCAGGTCCCACGTTTAGCCAGATGCAGTGACACAAGGGTGCAATGCTGCACTTGACCACAAGGGGGCGCACACATCTGGATTTCGTTTGCAGTGGCTGAGAGGCTGCTGACATGCCCATTCTCTATCTGTCTTCCTCTCCCTCTCTCTCTGTGTCTCTCTCCAAAATAATAAAAATTTTTTAAAAAGAAAGTTCCACAGGGTTTTCCATAGTGACTGTATTAATTTACACCCTACTAACACTGTGTAAAGAATTCTCCTTTCTTCATAGCCTTGAAGGCACTTATTATTTCTCCTCTTTCTCTCTCTCTCTCTTTTTTTTTGAGTGTGTGTGCAGAGTATGTGTGTGATGTGGTGTATGTATGATGTGTGTGTGTGTGTGTGTGTGTGTGTGTACACGCAGATGCACACAGCCCATATGAATGCCTACAGAGAGCAGAGGAGCTCGTCTGGGTATTTCCTTGAGGCAGGGTCTCTCCCTCCACCTGGAGTGGCTGCAAGTCAGTGAGGTCCAAACATGCTCCAATCTCCACACTCTGAGGACTAGGGTTATAGATGTGCACGGTCACACTCAACTTTTTATGTGGTCTGGACAGTCACTGGTCCAACAGGCCCTCATGCTTAAGCAGCAAGCACTCTTAATGGCTGGGCCATCTTCCCAAATGTATTTCTTGTTTTTTTTTTTTTTTCAAATAAAAGTCATTCTATTTTAACTCATTGTTGATTTGATTTGTATTTTCCTGATTATTTGTGATGGCAGTCATGTTTTTATAGCTGTTGGCTATTTATATAACTTCTAAGAAATGTCTTCAAATCTTTTTCCTGCTTTTACTGAATTATTTGGGTTTTATTAAGTTGTTTGTATATTTTGAACATTAATCCCTTGTTGAATGCATAGTTTGTTTTTCATTGTGATCAAAGTACCTGGCAGAAACAACATAAAAGAGGAAATGTTTCATTTGGCTCATGGTTTCAGAAGGTCTCAGACCATCATGGAGGGGATGGCATGGGAGCAGAAGGCATTGAGAGCTTGGGGCAGCAGATTTTCACCCTGTGGCCATTTGGGAAGCAGAGTGATCAGACCAGAAGCAGGAATAACTTTCAAAGCCTGCCCCATGTCCTAAAGCTTCAATAACCTCACTAAACAGTGTCACCTGGGCACCATGTGTTCAACCACATAAGCCTATGTGTGACATTTGACATTTAAAGTTTTTATTTATTTATTTACTTGTTAGAGATAGAGAAAGGGAGAGAGAGAGAATGGGTGCGCCAGGGCCTCTAGCCACTGCAAATGAACTCCAGATGCATGTGCCACCATGTGCATCTGGCTTACGTGGGTACTGGGGAATCACACCTTGAGCTGGGGTCGTTAGGCTTCATAGGCAAGCACTTAACCTCCAAGCCATCTCTCCAGCCCACATTTGTCATTTAAATCACAATATTATACACCTGAGCCTCATAGGCTCCCTGCCATCATTTCAGCCCAACTTCAAACAGTCCTAATAGTTTTGACACTGTTCAGCGGAGACTAATGGCAAACTTTTAGTAGTGGGCGCCTGCAAGATCAAAAAGCAAACCACATACTTGCAATGTACAGTGGCACAGAGTAAGTTCCTATTCCAAAAGGAAAGAATGGGAGGCTATCACGGAAAGACTGGACTAAGGCAAGACTGAAGTCCAGCAGTGCATGTGTTCCCATTGATCCATGTCTGGCATCTATAGCTACACCTTGCCTACCTCATTGGCTTCTCTTCAGGAAGCCTGGTGGAAGGTCTCCATGACCCCATCATAACTAGATTCTGCATGTCTCCAAAGCTGACACCATGTGGATGACATCAAGTTCTGCTATCAGCTAGAGATACAGCTAGGCCACTTTGGACCATGCTTCAGTGGCTTCCAGGTGTTTGCATGGCTAAGCCTGAGGATATACTTCTCTAGCCCACTGTTACCAGTTCCCTGGGAAGCCATCTTTTCCAGTGACACTCTAGGCCTTCAAGGCATCTTTCCTATTGTCCCAGTGCAGAGTGTACCCACCTTATGCTGTCTGCAACTTTAAATGCATGTAACCCTTTCCTTATCAAACTACATGTTTTTCACATTTTTCTGCTCTGCTTTTTTTTGAAGTCTCACTTTTCATCTGGCCAAAAGCATCGACTAACAACCACGCCACAGCCCAAGTGCTAGGCTTTCTTGGAATTTCTTTCATCAAACAAATGAACAGATTGCTTTGGAATTTAGCCTCATTCAAAATTTCAATACACAGGTAGAAAGTACACAAATTCTTTGACAGAATGTAATACAAAGAAAACCTCTAACCCAATTCCTGACACAATCCTTCCTGTCTGAAACCTCATGAGCACAATTGCTATTGTTCACATAGCTATTGGCATTCGGGTTTTCCAGACCTCCTCTGGAATGGCAAATGAAGCTTTAATCCCAGCACTGAAGGGCTTTCTTAGCCTGTTTCTCCTAATAACCCTTCCTCATGAGACAGAGAGAGAGAGAGAGAGAGAGAGAAGAGAAGAGAAGAGAATGGGTATGCCAGGGCCTCTTGCCACTGCAAGTGAACTCTGGATGTGTGAGCCATTTGTGCATTTGGCTTTAAGTGGGTACTGGGGAATTAAACCCAGGCAGTCAGGCTTTGCAAGCAAGCACCTTTAATCAGTGAACCATCTTTTCCAGCCCCACACCATTTTTAATATGTTTGCCCCTGGTCAAAGTTCTCTTTCACCACTTCGTGTGTATGTATGTTTGTGTTCATGTGTGTGTGTGTTGGCGTGCATGTGCCACGATATGTGCTTGGAGGACAGCTCTGGGTGTCAGTCCTTGCCTTCCACCTGAATTGAGGCAAGATCTCTCATTGCTCCCTACAGTATATGCCAAGCTAGCTATCCTGTGGGTGTCCGAGTGACTCCCCATATCTTGGTCTCCCCTCTTGCCTTAGATATGCTGGGATTCTAGATGCCCATGCTATAGCATCCAGCCCTTCATGTGGCTTTGGGGATCTGAACTTGGTTCCTCAGGCTTGTGAGGCAAGTACTTTATCCACTGAGTCATCTCCCCAGCTTGACATTCACTTTCTTTGTCTTGTGGGTTCTTGTTGCTGTTTTCCTATATTCCCCATTTTTATGTTTCCAGGACCCACAACTAGTGTGTGAGGTGAAGAGAATACTACTTAGAGGGCACTAGTAATAATAATTAGTAACAATGGTAGTGGTGGTTGAACAGAGGGCTTAAGGAAACAGGGCTGACTTGAAGGACACAGTAAAGCATCCTGAAGTGTGGGGGTACTGCTTATCCCATGTAAATCACATGAAAGGAGGGGCTTTGTGGATCTCATTCTAATGATGTTCAAATGTTCTCCTAATATGCTTATAAGGCTTGATTTGTGATTGAAAACTATATATACAGTTAGCTTCCAGCCAGAGCTGCTGAAGGCTATGTCTTGTCTACAGACAAGAGAGGGATGGGGAAGGGAGAAATTGGAGCATAAAATGTGTTGCACATATCAGGAGACTCATGAGAGGATGGAGAGAGTGGTGGTTGACTCTGCAGTAGATACCTGCTATGTGTCTACAAGCAGCAGGCTGCTCCCCATTATCCATCACTATCCCTCTACCCTCTTCCTGTAGGCGTGTGGGAGCTTTGCATTGTGGTCTAAAGAGCCCCAGCAGGGTTCGAACCCTCCATCTTCTCGTTGCAGAACTCTGTCCCAGGAGGCCCTGCTAGTGAAGAGATTAGGATAAAGGTGTCCCACCAGAGGCTCCTCCATCCAGAAATAGTTTCAAGACAAACCTGAGGGCCCTGGGTCTCTGATGGAGAAAGCCCTGGAGTCTAAGAATGGGAAACATTACCTTTGTGTTGCTCTAAGAGACTATGTCAGAGCCTGGCTTTATGGGTGAACATGCACCTTTGGGGAGACTGGTTGTCTTGATGACTGAGTGTGTCCATGGGGATGGAGGTGGGCATGGAAAGATGTACAGTAGAAGAGGGGTGGGTGCTGGCTCCTAAGGTGTCCTCCATCTGGGGCTGGCAGTTTGCTCATCACAGGCATGAGAAGAGTCTGCTATCTTCCTTCCAGTTCCTCTTCACCCTGGCTCCACTTACCATGCGTCTACCAAGTCCATGTGGCAGGTCTGAGTGCTCTGATAGCATTCAAAGAGTGGCCCTCCTTCCTTTTCTTCTCCCAACTTCAGGACCCCCACAGTAGTTTGTTTAGAACTCTCATGTTTATCATACTGTCCCTTTTCATGTGTGTGTCTGCATCAAAAGCTCCTTTTGTTGTTGTTTTCCGAGGTAGGGTTTCACTCTAGCCCAGGCTGACCTGGAATTCACTATGTAGTCTCAGGGTGGCCTTGAACTCAGGGCAATCCTCCCACCTCTGCCTCCCTAGTGCCCGGCTCCAAAGTTGCCTTCTTAATTGTCCTTTAGCACTTGATCCTAGACCTAGTGCAGGCACATGGAAGATGAGCTGTGAGTGTCACAACTGACTGAATAGAGGTAGGAAGGAACATGTGGATGGACAACACAATGTGGTTAAATGGAGGCCATTCTCACAGTTGCCAAGGAGACTGGTCTATAATTAGAAATACAGAACCAACAATTTAGAATTTTTACACATTTCTCTTCTGATCATTGTGAAATGCCAGTAGATCTACTTAACATTTGGTGCATTTTTTAAAGCCAATTTAAAAAAAGATTTTATTTTTATTTGTGTATTTATTAGAGAGAGAGAGAGAGAATGGGTGTGCCAGGGCCTCTAGCCACTGCAAACAAATTTCAGACTCATGTGCCACCATGTGCATGTGGCTTACATGGGACCTGGAGAATAAAACCAGGGTCCTTAGGCTTCATAGGCATGTGCCTTAACCGCTAAGCCATCTCTCCAGCCCCCATTTGGTACTTTTAAGGTATTCTCTATGTAGAGTTTGAACACTTAATATAAAATAAAGGGTGTTTTTTTCCCCCTGTAACCTTGCTCTGTCTTCTAAGAAGAGTGAATTCTGATAGCTATAATATTTTCTGATGAACAAACACACAAAGAATTTTAAAAATACTTATCAGGTGCCCAGAATGGAATTAATTAGACCCCCTGATTTGTCATTGACAGGACACTCTTTTAAAAATATTTTTATTTATTTATTTGTGAGGAGAGAGAGAAAGAGAGCGAGGTAGAAGGAGGGAGGGCACATCAGGGCCTCTAGCTGCTGTAAATGAACTCCAGACACATGTGCCACTTTGTGCATCCAGGGTTATGTGGGTACTGAGGAATCAAGCCTGGGTTCTTAGGCTTCTCAGGCTTTTGCCACCAGGAAGCACAGTACTGTTGCAACATGCTCTCCACAACTGGATAGCAAACGACACTCCTTTCTTCCTTACCATCCTTTGTGTTGCCATAGAAACCTGAGTGAGGGCTGGAGAGGTGGCTTAATGGTTAAGGCACATGCCTGCGAAGTCTAAGGACCTTGGTTCGATTCTCTAATTTCCACGTAAACCAGATGCACGTGGTGGCACATGTCTCTCTCTCTCTGTGTGTCTCAAATAACTAAACTAAACTAAACTAAACTAAAAAAACCTGAGTGAGATGTACACGTAAAATTCAAGAATTCAGCAAGGATAAGGGCAGAGTGTCATTGCCTTCTTTCTGATTTTTATGAAGTGGAAAGTCTGGGTTATACAGATCATGGCCAGTTTTAGCAGTTGGTACCAGGTGCTATAGAGTTATGTTTTTTGTACCTTAAATTTTATTATTTTTACGAGTCTATAAACCCAAAGAGTCAACCTGATTTGCTTGGTTGTCAATGACAGAAATAAATCTGAGATCAAATTACGAAAGGGTGCTTATTTGTAAAACTATGGCTAGGGAAGCCATCTGCTGTTAATATATTGTTAGGACAAGAGAATGATTTATTTTTACTTTTAAAAATTGACACATAGCTGGGCATAGTGGTATATGTGTGTAATTCAAGTACTCGAGGGGATGAGGCAGGAGAATTACAAGTTTGAGGACACCCTAACAAATATGAGGCCAGAAAAAAATGACACATAACAATTCTACACATTCATGAGGTACAGTGTGATAATCTGATACATATGTATGATAGGTAAGATCATAGGAAGGCAATTAGCATTCCTATATCCTTAAATATATAGCATTTCTTTATGTTTGGAGCTTTCAAACACCTTTCTTCCTACTTTGTTATGAAATATACAGTAATTACATGTAATAGATTATAAACCATACTCACTATACTGTGCTGTGGGATGCTAGAACTTATCCCTAGGTGAATTTTTATAAGAACACATTCACCAGTGAACTTTTCTACAAACGCATTTCAAAGAGCTGGTGTGTGTGATTTTGTTGGGAAGGGGCTTGTTGGCGCTCTCGGGGTGTTTGGTGTGTGGCATTCTAGCTGACCGGACCCCGTAGAAGAGGCTACAAGGCACAGAGTGTGATAGCGTTCTATCGGTATCTGTGTCACTGCCTCCCCTTGCCCGAGCCTCAAAGCCTATCCAGGACCATTGACATCATCTGGGGGCTCACTGCAGGACCCTTTGTATAAAAGTTTAAAATGTCAAGACAACAATAGCAGTACATGACACTGAGAGGAGCCCTGTGTGACTCATAGGTCACATGTCCATGCAGCTGGTCCAAGCTTTGACCTTAAATATGAGTATTGGGTAAGAAGGGAAATCCCCTAGTTTCCTCTGAGACAATAAACTGTGGGTTCTACGTGCTCATGGGGAAGAGGTAATGCTTCCCTGAGGGGCCAAGGGTCCACTCACCAGCTCCTGGTGCGCAGAAGAGTGTGAGAGGCTGGAAGCAATGGCCGCCCCCTTCTCTTTCTCACAGTCTACAGCTGAAATGTCTCCATCCAAATTCTACTAATTCCACCATGCTGCACTTATCCTCAGTGCTATTCCCAAACTGAGAACTGCAGCTTTACCACTGATGAACTCCTGTGACATGGTACTGGTCATTTGGCATGTAGTGCCTCAGTTTCCCCATTTGTAAAACCAAGAATATTTACCTCATGGAATGGCTATGAGGATTAAATGACATAATACTTGTTAAATAGAGTTCAGGCACATTGCCTGCTCTCAGTGAACAGTGACCATTATTGCTGTTATTGTGGTAATCCCTTGCTCCTGGAAGGGTGTGCATGAGAGAAAGCCCTCTTTGTGTACCAGCCCACTCGGGCCCAGGATGACAACCCACTGGAAGGCCTGTCACTGCCCCAGTCTGCCTTCCCTGATTTCCTTCTTCCCTGGCCTCTTCCAGCTTAACTCCTTTCAAATGTAGAACCTTTTGAATATGATGAAAGTCCGCACACTAACAAAGCCACAGCTGCCAGCAAGGTCAGCCAAGGAGAGGCAGCTTAGTCCTCTGGGCGTGCAGAACCACATGAATTTATTCACACTGGAGGCTGGTGCCACTGTGCGGAGCCCTTATAACGGCTGTCGAAGCCGGGCTCAGGACATCTGTTCCGTTCTCGGTGGGAACCTTGTGCCGACCATTGCAGCATCTGGGACTTGTTAGCGAGCTCTTCCTAAGACAGTGTAGAGTCTATTAGTCCTTGCTTCCTTCTCTTGCTTCCTAGAGCGGGGTGGGATGGGTCATTGGCCTGTGTCAGTGCAAAACAGTGTTTTAGGGTCATCAGCCATCTCTTTATTTGGAATCTTTCTTTTATTTATATATTTTCTTTATTTATTTATCTGTGTGTGTGTATGTGTACGTGTGATGTGTGGCATATGCACACTATATTTGGAAGATTTCTTTTTTTTAATTTATTTTTATTTTTATTTTTGGAGAGAGACACAGAGAGAGACAGACAGAGAGAGAGAGGGAGAGGGAGACAGATAGAGATGGGTGTGCCAGCAGTCTCTCAGCTGTTGTGAACGAAATCCAGATGCGTGTACCCCTTTGTGGGCAAGTGTGGCATTGAGCCCTTGTATCACTTTGCATCTGGCTAAACGTGGGACCTGGAGATTGGAACCGGGTTCTTAGGCTTAGCAGGCAGGCGCCTTAACGGCTAAGCCATCTCTCCAGCCCCATATCTGGAAGATTTCTAATGCCCATACTTACTTCCTCAGGACTGAAGAAATCACTCAGATCTGGAAGGCCACCTTGCCCTTTCACTGCATGTGAAAGTATTCCTTGGGTCATACTCCTGCTACTTCATGGATGTGGGGTCCCCTGTCTCCAAAGCCTTCAGGATACAGTTCTTTTCTTCATGGCCAAATTTCCTGTTTGAGCAAAAAGAGCATGTTGCAGGCTGGAGACGTGGCTCAAAGGTTAAGGCATTTGCCTCAAAGCCTAACAATCTGGGTTTGATTCCCCAACACCCATGTACAGCCATATGCACAAAGTGGCACATGTTTCTGGAGTTCATTTTCAGCAGTTAGAGACCCTGGTATTCCCATTCTCTCTCTCTCCCTCCCTCCCTCTCATTCTTTCTCTCTCTGCTTACAAATAAATTAAAAATAAATTTAAAAACAAAAGCATGGTGCTATTAAATGATCTGTACCCTTACTTCAGTCTTGGGGTAGGTGACTGAATGAGACTTCAGGCTTCCTGGAACTGTATGAAGGTTGCTGCATTCTTGTTTTTTTCTTAGAAAGCAAGAATTATTTTCCTTCTATTTGGTTAAAGTTAAAGCTGAGGGAGCTCAAATGTGTACAGGTAGTTAAAGGCAGAACCAACATTTGGGAGAAGCAGCTAAAAAGAAATTCTAGAACAATGCCCAGGGATACAAGTAGAGTTCAGTAGGCCATGCATCATGCAAAGAGAGGAAGATGTAAAATTGAAATCTTTAAAAACCTGGCCAGAAGGACAGCCAAGGTACCTGCTCCTTCTAGCAACCTTTGGTCTGCCCCAGGATGGAAGGTTCCTTGTCTCACGGGGAAGCAGCCTAGGAGCGCTGGGAATGGTATGGTGGACAGTCTTAGGGCTGCTTGACTGCAAAAGGGAGGTGTGGTAGAAGACCTGACTAGGCTGCCAGGAAACAAGGTTCATGCTCCTTTAACAAGAGCCTCTAACACAATCCATTTCAGTGCAATGCCTGGGGTGGGGTCCCTGAGCTCCTGGTAACTGATAGTGTGGGGAGGGGACACTCTTGGGAGCTGATTGGGCTACTGCAGGTGGAAGGCCACACACCAAAATATTTAGAGCTACATTTAATTGGATTGCTTTTCTCCATGCTGTGACAAAATACCCGACAAAGGCAACTTAGAGAAGGGCTTATTTTGGCTCACAGACTGTCATGTCAGGGCAAAAGCATGAGTCAGCTGGTCATATTGCATCCTTTTTCAGGAAGCAGTGAGAGAAAAATGCAGGTATTCAGCTTGCTTTCATCTTTTTAATTCAGTCCTACACTCCAACCCATGGAATAGTGTTGCCTACATTTAAAGTTCTAAATCCTGTCCAGTTGACAATCAGAGATTAGCCATTATGGAATCCAAGGTCAAGGCAAGAATGTTAGGGAGTCTGAGAGCAGAAGAAATTTGTAAGTCTGAGTGGATTTGAAAGTCCAGGCTGGTGAAAAGTACTTAGAAGCCTATTTGATTCATATCTTATTTTTCCTTCGATTAGGATCATGAATTGGGAAACTCCCTGACAATGGACTCACTTGTCTGGGTGAGACAAGTATGAAGCCATTGGTTATTCTTACAGTCCCTGTACTGAGCAGAGGGGTACCAGGGCCCAAAAGGAAAGTGATAGGTAAGATGCAATGAAGAGTGACTGGAGAGATGGCTTAGCAGTTAAAGTGCTTGTCTGTGATGCCTAAGGACCCAGGTTCAATTCTCTAGTACCCATGTAAGCCAGACGTCTGTGTCTGGAGTTTGTTTGCAGTGGCTAGAGGCCCTGGTGTGCCTATTCTCTCTTCTTCTCTGCTCTCTCTCTTAAAAAAAGAAAAAAAGAAAATAATTAAAAAAAAAAACTGAATGAAAGCTGGATGTGGTGGTGCACATATTTAATCCCAGCACTCAGGAGGTAGAACTAGGAGGATCACCTTGAGTTCGAGGTTACCCTGAGACTACACAGTGAATTCCAGGTCAGCCTGGCTTAGAGCGAAACCCTATCTTGAAAAACCAAAAATAAAATAAAATAAAATAAAATAAAATAAAATAAAATAAAATAAAATAAAATAAAGATTGGATTGTGGGAAAGGTCAGGTGGGAATCTGGAAGAGAGAATTTGAGGATTTGAGGAGGCTGGTTTCATGGACTGTTCCTTGGGTTGGGGAACAAGCAGGAACTTGGCAGGGAGATGTTGGAGTTCTCTCAAAAACCTTTTCCTAAACTGAATGTTTTGAGGGGGGAGGTTAATTAAGAGACCATTGTACATGTATGGTGAAGATTTAGGGAAATCAAACCAGGGATAAAGATGCACTCTGAGATAAGTATTATCTCAGTATTGGCTGCCCTGTGCCAGGCCTCATGGAGCAAAAGGAAAATAGTTATGGCAACTTGGAGAGGGCAACTGTGGAGAGGCCATTTATTAATATGTAGATTAAATATAGTCTGCATTTTTTTTGAGGTAGGGTCTCACTCTAGCCCAGGATGACCTGGAATTCACTATGTAGTCTTGGTGGCCTCCAACTCATGGTGATCTTCCTACCTCTGCCTCCTGAGTGCTTAGATTAAAGGAATGTGCCACCATGCCTGGCTGAAATTATTATTGAGGACTTTAATATATGAACATAATATTATAATTTGGCCATAGTCCCCAATGAGGTTCTTTTGTCCCCTCTCTCCCACTCCTGTTCAACTGAGGACCCTTCTCAGTGGGATAGCAGTAGTCACTGTGGGGTCATGAATGCACCAGTCTGTGGGGTGGGTGGGAGAGATAATGCCTCATAATATTTCTTCCCATCCTGTGGCTCTTACATTCTCCCCACGCCCTCTTCTACAATGTTCCCTGAGCCTCGGAGGGTGTGTCAGAAGTCTGCTTGAATGTTGAGCTCTCTGTAGCCTCTGATTTCCTGTTTTGATGAGTTTTGAGTCTCTTCAGTGTCTACTTGCCGTGTCCCTGGAGGAGGTCCTTAGGCTAGCAGTGAGAGCAGCATGTAGTCTAACATTCTGTGATCCTCCTTCCACCACAAGGAGGGTCTGTCTGGTCTCTCCTCTGATCACAGGGGTTTTCTGCCTGCTTTCATGGGAATGCCTGTACTTTCTAGGCCTTAAGGGATTGCTAGCTTCATTCTCTATCTTCTTGGAAGACTGTTTGCTCTTGAACCCACTGCTTCACTGGTAGAAAGCCTAAAGAGCCCCATATGGAGAAGAACTGGAGGCATTTGCTAACAACCCTGCTCCAGCATCAGATGACAGCCAGCATCCATTTGCAGCTGTGTGCATCAGCCATCTTGGAAGCCACATCTTGAGCTGCCACAGAGCCAAGATGACCTGCTCCAGCAAAGCCTGCTCACATTGTAGGTTGTTACAAATCAGGAATGAATGACTGTTTTTTGCTTTAAGCTATTCATTTCCAGTGGGTACTGGATATAGACCTGTGGCCACAGGCGAATGACACAGATAGCCGACAGTACCTTGGTAGGAAAGGAGCCAGGAGGATAGACAGCCTGGTGTTCTCTCTTTCTGCTTTCTGCTAATACTTCCTGTCAGTGACGTCCTAATAAAGGCTAGAAGACGAGGAACCTGTTCATGCTATTCTTATAGGTCAGCCCCTGGGAAAGTACCAGGCAGATGAAACAGCTAGCAAGAACAGTCATGACTCGCATCTGGGTAGTGGAACTCCAGAATCCTAGCTCTAATTGTACCTCCCCATAAGCCAGGTGACTCTCCAAAGCTCCACAGACTAGATTTTGCATTAAGTCATTTGCAGTATGTCCTATATAATAATAATAATAATAATAATAATAATAATAATAATAATAATAATGATGATGGCTGGAGAGATGGCTTAGCAGTTAAGACATATGCCTGTGAAGCCTAAGGACCCCAGTTCAATTCTCCAAGTCCCACATAAGCCAGACGCACATGGTGGTGCATGTGTCTGGAGTTCGTCTGCAGTGGCTAGAGGCTCTGGCGCATCCATTCTCGCTCTCTCTCTCCCTCTCTCTCTAATAAATAAACAAATAAAAATAAAATCTTAAAAAAACCAAAACCTCATAACCCTGCACACCATTGGCATAAACCTCAAAGACAAGGTCAGAGTCCACTTTGAAAAGTCAGCAGGTATGTGATGAATAAGCTAGAGAAAAGAAAGATTAGCCTGAATTAGTTCGTAGTCAAACAGGTAAATTCTAAGAGGCAATAATAATCCCCTGTGAGTTCCAGGCCCTCAAGAATAGCTCTATGACCACAATCCCCATGGGATTGACCTGCATCCCCAGTGAGGAGGGCCCCTTCGGAAGAGGGGCAGGGAGGAGGGAAAGGATGGTACCAACATGTGTTGTTTACATACTAAGTGTGTCCATATCTAATAAAAATAAATTAAAAAAAGAATAGCTCTATGAGTGGAGCACATAATCCCCAATTTCCTTATCTGTTAGTCTGAGGGGAGCCCTGGAAGTCTGACACAGCAAGAATGGGATTTTCCTTTAGAGCTGGGATAACCTGGCCAAGGAACAGAAATCCTTTCTGGGATTAGTGGCCCCCTACCCCCACTAGGCAAGCCTAGGTAACCTGGGCAGAATCCAGGCTGGTTTTACCTTGTTCAACACCAGTGAACCCATGAATAGCTAAAGGGGACCCATCCCTGGCACAGCGGCAGAGAGGGCTGAACCCTATGCTGAGCCCTTTTCTCTCAGTTTCTAAGTGATGAAGTTTCTGGATTCCATATGTAAGTACATGACATTTGTCTTTCTTGCCTGGTTTGCTTGTGCTCTGTTCAGTACCCTATGCCCAGTTTTGTTCAGATCGCCACAGATAACAGAATTTCATTCTTTAAGTGTTTCAATTTATTTATTTATTTGAGAGAGAGAAAAAGAGGCAGAGAGAGAGAGAGAGAGAATAGCCATGCCAGGGCCTTCAGTCACTGCAAACGAACTCTGGATGCATTCACCACCTTGTGCATCTAGCTTATGTGGATCCTGAGGAGTCAAACTTGGGTCCTTGGGCTTTGCAGGCAAGTGCCTTAATGGCTAAGCCATCTCTCCAGCCCATAATTTTATTCTTTTAAACATTAATAACATTCATTGAAATGCACCACACATTCTTTATCCATTTATCAGCTGACAGACCTTTAGATTGATTCCCTATCTTGCCTATTATGAGTAGTGCTGTAATGAACATGGAGATGTAGATACTCCTTTGACATACTGACTTCATTTCTTTGGGATATATATACAAAATAGTGGGATTTCTGGGTCACATGGTAGTTGTAATTTTAAGTTTTTGAGAAGCTTCCATACTGTTCTAATTTACATTCCAACCAACAGTGTTCCCTTTACTCCATACCCTTGCCAACATTTGCTGTTTTTTGCCTTTTTATTTTATTTTTAAAAATTTTTATTTATTTGAGAGAGAAAAAGAGAGAGAGAACCAGCAAGCCAGGGCCTCCAGCCACTGTAAATAAACTCCAGATGCATGTGCCACCATGTGCATCTGGCTTATGTGGGTCCTGGGGGATCAAGCCTGGGTCCTTTGACTTTGCAGGCAAATGCCTTAATGACTAAGCCATCTCTATAGCCTTTTTGCCTTTAAAAAAAATTTTTTTTTATTTATTTGCAACCAGAGAGAGAGAGAGAGATAGAGAAGAGAGAGTGACACACACACACACACACAGAGAGAGAGAGAGACAGAGACAGAGAGAGAATGAATATGAATGGGTACAGCAGGGCCTTTGGTCACTATAAATGAACTCCAGATACATCTGGCTTTATATGGGTACTGCGGAATTGAACCTGGGTCATTAGGCTTTGCAGGCAAACACCTTATCCACTGAGCCATCTCTCCAGCCCTTTTTCATAATAGCTGTTCTTACTGGTATGAAGTGATCTCTCATTCTGGATTTGATTCAGTTTCCACGATGATTTGTGATACTAAACATTACTTCACATACCTGTTGGTCATTTGTATGTCTTCTTTTGAGAAATGCCTTTTTTTCTGTTTTATTGCCCATATTTTAATTGGATTATTGGTTTGTTGTTGCGTTTTTCAGTTCCTTAAATATTCTGGACATCAGTCCCTTGCAGACATATAATTTGCAAGTGTTTCTGCTCGTTCTCTAAGTTGTCTCTTCATTTTGGTGATTGTTTTCTGTGTGGAAGCTTTCAAGATGATATCACTGAATTTGTCTATTTCTCCTGCTACCTTTGGAGTCTAGTCCAAAAATCCTAGCACATTCCAAACTTCTGAAACATTTCCTCTTTGCTTTCTTCTAATAGTTTCATTGTTTCAGGGTTTAAGTCTTGAATCCATTTCGAGTTGATTTTTGTAAATGGCAAGGGACTGGGTCTAGTTTCATTTTTCTGCATGCAGATACCAAATTTCCTTAGAATTATTCATTGACAACATTATGTAGCTCTGCCTTTTGCTGGCCATGGAATCTTCATTGCCTTCTTTATCACTTTGTTCTTTTCATCAGAAAAGTGGGGGTGGTAGCATCACATATTCTGCGCAGCTTTTGTGGAAGGTAGAAGGTAAGTGAACGCATCTTACATGCGTCAAGAAACAGCAGTGGTGCCGGGCGTGGTGGTGCATGCCTTTCATCCCAGCACTCGGGCACAGAGGTAGGAGGATCACCATGAGTTCGAGGCCAGCCTGAGACTACACAGTGAATTCCAGGTCAGTCTGGGTCAAACCCTACCTCAAAAAACCAAACTAAACCAAAACAAAACAAACAAACAAACAAACAACAACAACAACAACAAAAACCCAGCAGTGGTAAGGAGCACAGTTTAGAGCCAGCCAGGGTATGAATCCTGATTCTACAGCTTCCTGTGTGCAGAGTGTGGGGCCAGTTACTTTACTTCTTTGCCTTGGTATCTATTCTTTCTTTCTCTCTCTCTCTTTTTTTTTTTGGGGGAGAGACACAGAGAGAGACAGAGAGAGAGGGAGAGGAAGACAGATAGAGATGGGTGCACCAGCAGCCTCTCAGCTGCTGCTAATGAAATCCAGGTGCACGTGCCCCCTTGTGGTCAAGTGCAGCATTGCGCCCTTGCGTCACTTTGCATCTGGCTAAACATGGGACCTGGAGATTGGAACCAGCATTCTTAGGCTTAGGAGGCAGGTGTCTTAACCGCTAAGCTATCTCTCCAGCCCTCTATTCTCTTCTATGACAATCACAGTAGTGCTGCCTTCATTTGGTTGTCATGACAATGAATAAGTTAATGCACGTTAAGGGGTCCAGGGTGGCATCTGTACTGAGCAAGTACTCTGTTAGCTGTAATTAGCAGATTGCCCTATATATCCCAGGGTGTGTGTGTGGCTCACAATAACTGTACAATAATATTTTCATTCTGCTGGAAACAGACAGAAGCCCATGTGCTTGAGGAGGGGTTGCATACAGTTTGGGTTCAATGGATATTAGGACTTTGCTGGTGACTTTGCTGTTGAACTTGGTCTATTCCTGCAGATGTGGTCACATCAATATCATTGTTTTTTGTTCAGTCATACCTTAGCTTCTAGGCTACCCACCCCCCAAAGACACCCCCGGATGGTCTGTCAGGTCCAGCGAGGCAGAGTGTCTCTGCCACCATTGTCTTGGGTGAAGTGGATCACTGGAATTAGGACTTCCTTTTGACCCTGTGGTTTGGCTGTGAAAGAAAACATATGGCAAATAATTTCCATAAGGAATGCTGCTCCTGGTAGAGAATGGCTCTTTGTTTCCAATAAATTATCTGCTAAGTCCTAAGCCTGTCAAATCTGGAATGTGAACAGCTAGCCTGTCCTTCCTGCTCCTATGATCCACTTGGATGTTGCTTCTCTCTGGACTTCTAGTGCACCCTTCCTTAAGAACTTGCCCTGTTCAGCTGGGCCACATGTGCCTATTGGAGCTGGGCTTGTTCAAAGTGACAAAGCTCAGGAGTGGGATGTGGCTGAGAGTCACACAGCTGTGGACGTGGATCCCTGAATATGGGGGTCACAGTCATGTTTAACCTCTGTGCATCTGTGTGCACAAAATAAAGCAACATTAGTTGGGGATATTATGAGACTAATTAAATCTTTGGAAAAAGTTAAGGAGCTGGGCGTGGTGGTGCACGCTTTTAATCCCAGCACTTGGGAGGCAGAGGTAGGAGGATAGCCATGAGTTCAGGGCCACCCTGAGACTACACAGTAAATTGCAGGTGAGCCTGAGCTAGAGTGAGACCTTACCTAGGGGGGAAAAGTTAAGGAAAATCAGATAGTGACATTGTCGTTAGAGCTGTTTGTTTATCAGACCCTCCCCCCCATTTCAGGGTCAAGGGTGTAGGTGAGTAGGTGGGTGGGTGGTTATGGAACTCTCTATCAAACAGGGCTGGATAGCTCTCCTGCCTGCCCTGCCATTTCTGCTTCCTTCCCTTTTCCCTCTCTCCCTCCTTTCATGCCACCTGCCCTGGGAAGATTCTCTGGAATGGCTGGACCCAGGAGCAAGAGTTCCGGGAAAGTCATTTATACAGGAATCCTGCAAAATCTCCCAGTTCCTTTCCATTTCTTTCTACCCACTAACCTCCTCAGAGTGTGCTTTGGCCTAACTTCATTCTGTTCATACTCAAAGAAGCTCAAGGAAGTGAAGGTGATCTGCAGGCTCCATCGCAGCAGCCATTCGGGAAGCCTGTTGTGTAGGCTGTGGAGGAGTGTTGCTCTGGAAGTGAGTCCTCTGACAGCCCACAGAACAGCCCTCATCCTTTGTATCCAGGCTGGTGGAAAACTGCAATGCACAAGCCATGTCCTGTTGCCTAGCTTTGCTCTTTCTGTAAAGTTGCATTTCTCCTCAGAAAGTTTCAAAGCAACCATTCCATTTTCAGTCTCATGCCTCGTGTGATGGAACAGATGGTGCCAACCGCAGCAAATAAACTTATGCTTTCCAGCATCCAGCCAAAAGCCTGAGTGTGAGATAGAGCCATCCCTGTCAAATTCTGAGTTTTGCAGGTGAAAATTTCAGTCAGCCACCAGAGGGTGCCCACAGAGTTCTCTGAAAATAACCAAAACCTGAAAAATTATAGGAGAAAAAATTTCCAGCATGTGTAAGACCAAGACAAATAGAGTTTGCCTACCCCTGACTGGAACAGAGGCGAAGGCTGGCAAAGGAGCTGTGAGACTGCGGGGGAAGAAAAACTGGGGAAGGGGAGGTGGGTGGAGCAGAGGCTGAAATTACCTGAATCTGGGCTGCACAAACTGCTCCAGGATTTTAAATTGGCAATTGCAGTAGCACTTTGTGTATTGGCCCAGGAAGCATTTTCATTTCCAAGCAAAACTCTCTTCTCCCACCCCCTCATCTGTGTGTACAAAGGAAATGCAAATGCATGTAAATATTAGCCCCTGAAACCAAAGCCTTCATGGAAGGTGGGGCTGCTGGTCCTGCTGCTGCTAAAAGAAAAAGAAGAGAGAGAGAGAGAGAGAGAGAGAGAGAGAGATAAAATACCCCATAATGGATGGAAATGAAGGGACAGATTTTCTGAGCCTTTGGTCCTGCACCAGGGTGAGGTCTCAGAAGGAAGAAATGAAGGCACCATGGTTTTCATCCTGGAAGGATTGGTGTGGAGTGAGCCAAGAATCAGAGGACCAGGAGCAGAGTCCGCCTCTTCCAGCAGGCTGCCCAGCCTCTCTGTATCTTCAGGGCCTGGTGCGGTGATTGCCATGCAGTAGGTGTCTGCGAATGTTTGCCTGATGACTAATGAATGACTGGAAGAGAGCTGGAGTAGGTGTGACACTGACAGGTCTAGCCAGGCACGTTCCCCATGGTGAGAGGAGAAGTGGGAAAAGGGTGGGCTGGGCTGGAAGGGTAATTCCCCAGTGAGGACAAGTCCCATGATGTCTTCTTATGTTTATGTCACCATGTAAAATAACTGAGACAAACAACTTAAAAGGCAGACTTTTTTTTTTTTCTTTTTGGCTCATAATTTTAGAGGTTTCAGCCCACAGTTATTATGCTCCCTTGTCTGGTCCTGTGGCAAAGCAGAAGAATATAGCATGGGGGGGGGGTTGGGTGAGGCAGCAGAGCTGGACACCTCAGGGCAGTGGGATTTTTCATGGGAAGGTGGAAAGAAATGCCTATTTGCTCCAGAAAAGGAACTGACAGGCCAAAGACGATGACATCCATCCACTCAGACTGGTAAACTACTGGGTTGACTGGGGTTACTTACAGGAGCATGGGCCACTCATCTAGCAACTTTACCACAGGGAAATCCCAATGCCTAGCACGTCCGACTCATAGGCAGCTCTGTCACTGAAGAGTCCCACCTCCCTCAGTCCTCTGCCTCCTATGGACACCCCCACCCCCCAGTCCCGCTGGAGCAGGACTACATGCAGCTGGGAAGGGGCCCGAAGGAGTGGTGACTGTAATCTCAGGGACGGTCTGGGGATCCTTCTATACGAGAATGTTAACAGCTTCATTGTCAATACTGTATAGTTAGCCATTACTATTCGGCTTATTGCCATGACTGAACCAGCACATTCTGTAGGTCACCACAACATCTCTGCTTCATGATGCCCAGTAGTCATGGTAGTCCTAGGGGAAATAGCTTATGGTGAATAGCAGGGAGGAAGGAAAGGAGGGAGGAGGGAAAGGAGGAGGGAAAGGAAGGAGGGAGGACAAAAAAAGAAGCAAACAAACTAGGGGCAAGCATATTTCAAGGGCACACCCCCAATTGCCTTCCTCTAACTAGGACCCACTTTTTAAAGTTCCCGTAGGTTCCCAACAGCCTATTAAGCCATGATTCCATCAATGGGTTAATCCATTGATGAAGTTATATTCTTTTTTTTTTACTTTTAATTTTTATTTATTTATTTGAGAGAGAGACACACACACACAGAAATAGGCAGGTAGAGAGAGAGAGAGAGAAAGAGAGAGAAAGAGAGAATGGGCATGCCAGGGCCTCTAGCCACTGCTAATGAACTCCAGATGAGTGCACACCCTTGTGCATCTGGTTTACATGGGTCCTGGAGAATTGAGCCTCGAACTTAGGCTTCACAGGCAAGCTTTTACCTGCTAAGCCATCTTTCCAGCCCTGATGAAGTTATATTCTTTATGATGGAATGGCCTCCCAGAGACCCTACCTCTTAATGCTAGTGCACTGGGGACAAAGCCCTCAACACTTGAGATTTGGGGGAGCATTTCAGATGCACTATAGTACATGGAGCACCATCTGGGATTCCTCTACCTGAGGCCTTTGCCAGGAATGTCCAACGCTGAAGAACAGAGTGTATGAATGTGGTGGTTTCATCCTTGTTGTGGTTTGAATGTAAACTGCCGCCCATAGGCTCGTGTGGTTGAAAACTTGGTCCCTAGACGGTAACAGTGTTTTGGAAGGAAAATCATGTAGTTGGCGGATCCTTGATGGAGGAAGTGGGTTACTGGTGGTGGATCTTGAAGTTTTAGAGCCCTACTTCCTGTTCATCCTCTGTTTCCTAGTTTCCTGACTGTAATGTGACCAGCTGTTTCATTTTCTTTCTACCATGCCTCCCCCACCATAATTAACTATAACCCTGAAATGTAAGCTGAGATGGTGGTTGCTTATCGAGGGCCCTATACTTTGTGAGTCATTTGATGGCATAGGTTGTGTCTACTACTCGTCTTTTATTTCTGAAGTGTGCCTGGTTCTGTGACACGCTTAAGTTAGACTCAAGAAATTTTTGCCCCCAAGGGGATGACAGTTGGGTGAGGGAGGCAGATAAATGACCAGACTAGCAGAGCTTGAGGCCTCTTTTGGGGACTCCTGGTCCATTGATATGAAAGGGGCAGGGAGCTATAGGACTTCACCTCTCATGGGCTGTAACTGGGCTAGAGATGGACATCCAATGGCTGGCAGGAGACAAGTTCTCATTTGAAAATTTGTAAGTGGGATGATAAAAAATTAATTCACTTGGATTTAGGGAGTGAGCTTAAAATTTACACAGGCTTGGGACTGATACTGCCTTGGGGAGAACATATAACCAGAGGTGTACAAAGCAAAGGAAACCAGCCAGGAGAGAGGCTGAGAGGGGAGCAGGGCTGACTCAAGGGGAATGCCAACAGGAGGGCATGTAGGCTGAGGCTCACTTCCCTTCTCACCTTGGGTTCCAGATGCAAAAGTAGCAGGCTGTCATTCTTTTTAAAAAAAATTTTTAAATTTAAAAAAATTTTTATTATTTGAGAGAGAGAATGAGACAGAGGAAGAGAGAGAGAGAGAAAGAATGGGTGTGCCAGGGCCACCAGCCACTGCAAACGAACTCCAGATACATGCACCACCTTGTGCATCTGGTTTATGTGGGTTCTGGGGAATCAAACTGAGGTCCTTTGGCTTTGCAGGCAAGTGCCTTAACCACTAAGCCATCCCTCCAGCCCCAGGCTGTCATTCTTTATCTTTGTATTTTGTGAGACAGGGTGCAATTCTTTTTTCTTTTTTATGAGAAAGAGAGAGAGAGGGAGGAAGAGCAAGCAAAAGAGACAGAGAATTGGTGTGCCAGGGCCTCCAGCCACTGCAGTTGAACTCCAGATGCATGCACCACCTTGTGTATCTTGTATGTGCGTCACCTTGTGCATCTGGCTTACGAGGGATCTGGGGAGTCAAACATGGGTCCTTAGGCTTCACAGGCATGCACCTTAACTGCTAAGCTATTTCTCTAGCCTCAGGCTGAAATTCTTTAATTTAAGTTTTTCTCTTCCTAAGTTTCTTTTTCTTACAAATGATCTTTGATTTTAATTTAAAGCATTATATAATAAAATAACATAATGGCTATAAGAAATTACCATAAACCTGGTGGCTTAATACAGCAGATATCTATTCTCTCATAGTTCAAGAGACTGGAAGTCCAAGTTCAAGGTGTCAGCAGAGGTGATGACTTCTGAGGGTGTGGGGTGAAACTTCTAGACTCTCACCCAGCTTCTGCTTCTGCCAGCCATCCACAGTATCCTTTTACTTCTGGACGCATCATTTCAATGTTTGCCTACATCTTCACTCAGCCTCTCTCCACAGTCTCCGAATTCTTTTCTTCTGACTCTTACAGGCTACTTGTCATTGAACTTGGGGGCCACCTTCATCCTGGGAGGTCTCATCAAGGAACTCTTAATTATATCTGCAAAGACCTCAATTTTCAAATAGTCACCTTTTGAGGTTTGGGGTTTTCATATCTTTGTGGGGGGAGTGTACCTTTGAACCCACTATAAACCATGTATGATGTGTTTATTGGTAAATTATTCAACTATTAGTTTAGGCATGTTGTGGTTTGAATGTAAAAATGCTACCTCCCCCATCAACTCACGTGTTTGAACACCTTCTCAGCTGGTTTGGGAATACGTGGTCCCCAGCACTGGGAAGGTCAAGGAACCTTTAAGCGGTGGCACCTCACTGGAAGAAGTGGGTCACTGGGGGCAGGCCTTGAGTTTTCTGGTCCCCCCATTTCCTGTTCACTGTCTGTTTTCTGACTGTGCTTTCAATGTGACCAGCCAGCTTCCCGCTCCTGCCACCATGCTTTCCCCACCATGATGGAATGTGTCCTCTTGAAAGGAAACCTTTCCTTCCTCAAGCTGCTTCCTGTCAGATGTTGCTGTTTAGGATTGCTCATGGTTGTGATTTCACATTAAAGTGGGAGAAAGAGGCCATACTATTCTAAGTGTCTGGACTTTCTAAAGATAAGAGTTAACTAGTACATTGAGATTTGTGTGATTGGAAAACAGAATGTGGCAGAATCTTGGTTGTTGTTAATGGGGTTTTGTTTGCCTTTTGTCTTGCAATGATTGATGCCACAGGGGTTTTAGAAGGAGCCATCACTATATAGTCAACATTAGGTAGTTAGGGTTGAGGGTCAAATGAGGTGAAGACAGATTGTAAATGTGGATTATTTGTAAAAAAAAAAAAAAAAAAAGTTTAATTGTGAGATGCAAGGAGTAGTTAGAAGTCTCTCAAATGAGTTTTTGTGTCCAGAAAGTTAGTTAATAAGATGCTGTTTGTGTTTGAGTACTACAATCTGCTGCTGACAGAATCTCTTAGACTTGGTGTCCAGTGAGGTCCCTTGATGTGAACTGAAGTTCCTGACCAGGTGTCACAGCCTCCTTTCAGGTACCTTCATGTCCTTGACAAAACAAACTACTCCCTCCATATCAAATGCCACTTATAACTTGATGCAAAGAAATCTCACAATAACTTGTGTGTATGTTTGCCAGAGTCCTCAAGGGTCATTATGTCAGCTCTGTTCCCTGCCTGGAGTATCCTTGATTTCCCTTTCACTTATCTAAGCCTGGGTTGAATGGTCCCTGTTGCATGACTCATGAAGCTACTCAATTTTCAGTATCCCATAGCACCCTTATACTGTAGTACTTATCACCGTGCTGAGGAATTCCTTAATTTTCTACCTCTTACCTTGAATTGTAGAGGTCAGGATCCCCGCTTTCTCTTCTTTCAATCCGCAGAATCGCACATGGATTGGGCACAGAGTACAAGTTGAATAAGTGTTTACTCACCAGTAATCATCATGGAAATATCAAAACCACAATGAGATACCATCTCACCCCACAAAGAATGCTGTTGTCTGAAAGAACAAAAGCACAAATGCTAAAGGGGAACTCTTTTTAAAAAATACATATTTATATTTATTTGTTTGCAAGGAGAGAGAGAGCTCCATGGCCTCTTGTCACTGCGAATGAACTCAAGATATATTTGCTACTTTATGCATGTAGCTTTGCATGGGTACTGGGGATTTGAACCCACACTGTCAGGCTTTGAAAGCAAGTGTCTTTAGCCTCTGAGCTATCTCTCCAGCCTCAAAGGAGAACTCTTATGCACTATTTGTTGAGGCTAATGTAAATTAGTACAATCACCAGAGAAAATGTACATAAATTCCTCCAAAAGAAAAATTAATATTAGAACTAACACAAGATCCAACCATTCTACTTGTAATGGCTTAAATAAAAACTGTCCCTGATAGTCTTATGTGTTTATAATTAAGCCTCATACTTGATACCCAGCTGGTAGGGTCTTTGGGAGAGGTGGAACCTTGCTGAAAGAGTTATGTCACTGGGCCTTGAGGTTTATTAGTCTAGTCCACTGGATATTGATAGACAATTCACTCTTGCAGCCTGGGTAAAATTCACTGGATCCAGCAGTTTTCCTTGGTGGTTATCTCATAGTCCTGGAATCTTCAACATCCCAGCTGATGTGTTAAGATGTGATGCCCTGTTGTCTGTTCTTGACAGGATTTCCCTGCCATGATGAAACCTTCCCTTGAGACCACAAAGTGAAACAAACTCATTCCTTCCATTAACTACTTCAGAAGGTAACTTCAGCAGACAATTGGTACCAGAAGTGGGGGTCACTACTGAATGAATCTGACCATGTGGTTTTTAGTCTTTGGAATTGGTTTTCAGAAGAAATATGGATTTGGGACTTTGGATTAGAGAAGCAAAGCTTGATGGGCCATTCTGGTGAGTGTCTGAAAGACCACAATGTAGAGAGAGAACCATGGACTTTGAAGGCTTGGCTTATGAGGTTTCAGAGAAAGAGGACTTTGTTGGGAACAGGGCTAGGAGCAGTTTATGTGATGTTCTGACAGAGAGACTGTCTGTGTTTTGCCCATGTCCTGAGGAATTGAGCAAGGTTTAGTTTAAAAGTAATGAACTGGCATGTTTGGCAGAGGAAAATACAGAGAAGAATGTTATGAAAAATATAAAATTTTGCACAGGAAGAAATGTGAGCAGGCCCTGTTCTGAGCCCACAGACTGCAGCCACTTCAGCTGTCATTGTTTAAGAGATTATCATCACTGAGGATGGCTCAGCTCATCTGCATTGGGACAGTAGAAAAAAGTGCATTTTTTTTAAAAGGAGGGTGCCTGAAGGAAGAGTGCTGAAGGAGGTTCCTGCTCCTCAAAGTCTGGTCTTATCACCCATCCCTCCAGCATCCTCACCTGGTGCTGATTTTGGAAGCATTAAAATGCCAGAAGTAGGGGGTGATTGAGAGTAACCATGGTTCCATGACCCACTGAAACTGGACAGTATGAGGCAAGGTTCCTGCAAGGACACCCTGTGAGAGGCCATGGCATGGAGCTATGAAGATGAACAGGGGTTGCAGTGGAACACCCAGGATGTTGTAGATTCCAGGACTATTAGACAGCCACCAAGGAAAGCTGCTGAGTTGGGTGTCTTTTACCCAGGATGTATGTAGCATAGCTGGAGGGGTGAAACTGCCCAACCCTTTTGGAGCACAAATGATTTCATAACAAGTCCCAGGTGCTGGAAATGAAGCTGCAGGATTTAATATTTCTTTTGTTGATATTTGATCTTGCATTGGTCCAATATTTCTTTGCTATGCCTCCATTCCTATTTTTGGAATGGGAATGTTCACTCTATGCTATTATGTGCTGGAAGTATGCAAGTTGTGTTTTAATTTTACAGGGCTCACATTTAAGAGACTGTCTTGAGTCTTAGATATGACTTTGGACTTTTGAATAGTGTTTTGAATACTGAACAGTTGGACTGAAAGCATTGTCCATCATGACATGTCCATGATTCTATTGGGACTAGGGATGGACTGTGGTGATTTGAATGTAAAATTTTCCCCATAGCCTTATGTGTTGGTGATTAAGCTTCATACTTGATCCCTGTTGGTGGAACCTTTAGGTGGTATGTCCTTGCTGGAGGAAGGATGTCACTGGGTGCAGGCCTTGGGATTTTACAATCTAGCCTCCCTTGCCAGTACTTGCTAGCTCTCTCATTCTACCTCATCACAGCTGATGTGACAAGATGTGAAGCCCCACCGTCTGTTCTTGCCATGCTTTCCCTGACATGATGAAACCTCCTCTTGAGACCACAAGTCAAAATAAACCCTTTCCTTCCCTAAGCCAGATGGGTGTTCTGTCCCAGCAACAAGAAAGTAATTGTTACATCACTTCTGGATATTAAATTAGTATGGGGAAGAAATATGTGCACTGCCATGTTTATTGCTACACTATTAACACTAGCAAGGTATAGAATCAACCTAAATATCAATTAGCTGACAATTGCATAATGGATACTATTCAGCCATAAAAAGAGTGAAGTTCTGTCATTTACAGCAACATAGATGACTATGGAGGATATTTTAAGTGACATAAAATAGGCATAGAAAGACAAATATCACATGTTCTCACTAGTTTGTTTAAGCTAAAAAGGTTTTCTCATAGAAATAGTAAGCATAATAGTTGCTACCAGAGTCTGGGAAGGAGGTGATGAAGAGAGAGTTGGAGAAAGGATGGTTAGTGGGTGCAGGGTTCAGTTGAATAGGAGGAATGACTTCTAATATCCTATAGCACAATAGAATCATTATGGTTGATAACAGTTAACTATTTAAAGTAGCTACTAGAGAAGGTGTGGTGGCTTGATTCAGGTGTCCACCATAAATTTATTATGAATGTTAGGTCCTCAGCTGGTGTCAATTTGGGAATTGACCTCCTGGAGGAGGTGTAGTGTTGGGAGCGGGCTTATTTGTGTTATAGCCAGCTTCCCCTTGCCAGTTTTTGGCATACTCTACTGCTGCTGTTTTCCACCAGATGTTGGCCAGGAGGTGATAGCCAGCCTCTGCTCATACCATGTTTTCCCATCATGGAGCTTCCCCTCAAGTCTGTAAGCCAAAATAAACCCTTCCACAGGTGCTTTTGGTGCTTTCTGCCAGCAATGAGAACCTGACTGTAACAGAAGGTTTTGGATATTCCTAACACAAAGAAATAATACTCTTAGGTGACAAATATGCCAATCACCTCAATCTGATCATGAAACTTTGTATACATATGTGGAAATGTCACATTGTATCCCATAATAAGTACAGTTAATAGATGTCAATTGAAAAATAGAACATATTTTAAATTATTATTTATTTTTATTTGTTTCTTAGAGATGAGGGAGAGAGAGAGAAATTGAGAATGTATGCACCAGGGCCTCTAGCCACCACAACTGAACTCCAGATGCATGCCACACCTTGTGGATCTGGCTTACATGGGACCTGGAAAATTGAACCTGGGTCCTTAGGCTTCACAGGCAAGCACCTTAACCGGTAAGCCATCTCTACAGCCCCAGAACATATTTGAAAGTGTTTGTCGGATCTGGAGGTGTGGCTCAGCAATAGAACATGTCCTGGGTTTAGTCTCCAGAATACCTTTCTGCACTTACTAAATAAATGAGTTTGAAATAAATACATTCAAATACTAAGTACATGGAGCAGGAGTGGGCAGGGACTGGTTCCCAGTGGATGTGTAACAAAGAAAACAAGCTAGGAGAGAGAAAGAGGGAGAGGAACTGGGCAGACTCATCATCTGCATGTATTGCCCACTTCATTACTATTAGAATTTGGGTTGTTTGTTTGGTTGGTTGGTTGGTTCTCAAGTGTCCATTCTTACAAACTGCCATGTACCTTTGGGTCAACTCACTTTTCCTAGCCTGGGTGGTCTGATTGATTTAAGAGCAAACTCATTTCCTTGCCAGTGATTAGTGGGAATAGGGAGGTCACTCAATCTGGCCCATGAGACAGAAAGATTTGTTCCTAAGAGAGGGAAAACAAGGAGATGCTTTCTCTTCCTGCTCAGAGTGTTATCAGGTATAGAGGAGACACCTTGAAATACCCTTGCCATCTTGTCATAACCAGAGGCAGGACAATGGTAAGAGCTAGAGCCTGTATTGACACACTAGCCTTTGAGCCTGCTGGCCCACCTCTCCCTTCCTCTGGAGGTGACAGGCCAGGCAGTGCATTTCCTTATTGGAGGCTATTTGCATCTGGACTAGATGACTTGAAGCTCAAAGCATTCTAACCAAAGACTTGCTGTGTAATAAATACTTCACTTGAGTTTAAAGTGACAACCTTAGAAATGAAAGAACAAGTTCCCAGTGAGTCTGGTCACGTACTAAGATTCAGAAGAGTGAAACGTAGTATTCCTATGATCAATTTCTTGTAAACTTACACTGACTTCACTTTTGTGACTATATCATTTGCTGGTAGAGACTAAATAACTTTCCCAGAAGGTTAGGTAAAATCTGACTCTGAGCTATTGGAAAGAAGATAGTTATAAGACAACCTGACCAACTCACTTCTACTGGATCTCTGATTCAAAGGACAAGAACCTAACAGAAAAACACAAGATATTGATCAAGATTGCCAATTTGGCAATAGCTATCAGAATTACAAACATGCAGACTCTGTTTCATCAGTTTTATTTGTTGGAATTTATAATAAAAACAATATAGCTATTTGCATTGAGTTAGGCATTGCAAAGAGTCTACAGATGACTTCAAGAATACAGGGGGATATGGACAGTATATATGCAAGCACTGTGCCACTGAATATAAGGATTATATTGGTATTATGGTAGGGAAAGTCTTAGAACCAATCTGTGTTGGATATGGGAGCACAAGTATCTAATGATTCCAGTGGGGTAAAACTGGATTTATTATCGATGGTGCTTGACAGCAGGGTAGCTTAGTGCAATAGTGAACTATGCAATAGTTTTGGAGCTTCACTTTATACCTTTCCAAATAGATTCCAGATGGTGGACGAGCCATTTTAAATATGAAAATGTAAAACCATAAAGAAATCATGAAAGTTTTTTAAAATTTTTATGAATGAAGAAAATCTAAAGCACTACACACAAAAATCATAGCAATCATAAGAGATTAAAATTTTAACTACATTAAAAAAACTGTCTACATGTAAAAATGATCCTAAGCAAAGCAAAGAGTCAACACTAACTGGGGAAACACACTTGCAACTTACTGCTGTGCAATCAGTACAAAAAAGGACAAGAACCCAATAGAAAAGCACGGGCACAGGATATTGATCAAGATTGCCACTTTGGCAATAACTATCAGAATTACAAACATGCAGACTCTGCTTCAGTAGTTTTATTTGTTGGAATTTATAATAAAATATAATAATTATATTAATAGCAATTCTGTTAAATTATAAGGACACTCGTAAGTGGAAATTACTCATGAATAAGGTTAATCATTGCATCATTATTTGTAGTGGCAAAAATTGGAAATAATGGAAATGATCATCAGTGGGGGAATGGTTACACAAATGATGCTGTGTTCCAGTAATGGATTCATCATAAGAGGTTGAGGAGCTGTGTGTGTGTGATGGTGAGGAATGACCTCTGAATTAGGAAGAGAAAATTATCAAGGCACAGACAGAATAGTGAATTACCATTTGTGTAAATGAAAGACGGTGGTGGTACTTCATGCAAATCTGCTTATATGTCACTGCAAAGACAAGCAGGCACGCAGTGCCTGGAATACCTGCCCGTGAGAAACTGGGCTGCTGGAGCTGGAGGTGGCAGGGAAATTCCACTGCATATAAGTACTGCCTTTCAGATTATGAAAGGTAACACAAGAAATACAGCCTCACCCCCAGCGCGTTAGAAATGAAAACTGTCCAGGTGTAGTGGCACAGGTCAGAAACCGCTAGACGCTAGGAATGCTGAGACAGGATGAGCATGCGTACTAGGCCAGCCTGGGCAGAGCATTGCGATGCCATCTCAAGATGAGAAAGAAACGAAGAAAGCTGAAAATAAGAAAGCGTGAATCTGATTCTGTAAATGTGGCCCACCCACCCACACAAGCAAGGTCTGACACCGTCCCTCTCCCCGCCCCCCGCCACCCCCACCGTCTTCTACCCATCTGCCCACCTCAAGTTCACTGGGACTGGGTTTACCAACTAGTAGCTCCTCCCACCACTTTCCCTGTCCCCTGCTCCAAAGATCAAGCCTGTCCAACAGGGGCATTCACGTCTGTGCTTCTGTCTTCCTTCTTTCCGCCCAGGGAGTCCTGGGACAGTGTTCTCTATTTCTCTGCTGGGCACTACCCATGGGTCCACATGATTGTTTGTCTGAAGGGTGAGAAGAGTAGTGGAGATAATCTTGAAAAAAAAATTAGACTAAGGCAGGAGCACATGAAGCAGGTCACGTGAGAGGTTTGCACCTGTAAAATATTGTAATTGGCCACTAAGAAGAAATGATAATAAGTCATAGGGGTTGGGGGAACTACCCACTGCCACACGGGCTGAATTTTTCCCTCCTCAGAGCTGTATGCCTTATTCGGTCAGAGGAGATTTGATGACTTGCCATGTCATGTTCTTTCCGGACTATGGAAATGAAAAGGATAGAAAACGAAAAGTATGGAAAATAAAAATCAATTGCATTCTTTGAGTCATCCCCTTCCTGGAGCATATTGAATACTACTTTGGGTTCTTTATTGTTCGGGTTATTAATAACAAAGAGCCAATGTATTTTACATTCCTAAAGAGTCTTTCATCTCAAAGGAGCCAATGTAATTCACTAATTCAGTTACCTGAACTACATTTGGTAATTATTTGAGGATCACTTCACCCAGAGGTGAATTTCGACGAGTTGTGTGACACAGCCAACAGTCCCTTCATTCTCCAGTCAGCGCAAAAGAAAAATGAATCGCTAATAGGGATGTCCTCCTGAAGGGTTTTCTCCGTGAAAACTTCAGGGAGATGGATGCTGAAAGCATGTAATTAACTGCCCGAAATTAATATCTCCAACCTTTCTCAAGGTTTCTGACCTCTTTACTAGTGTCGGGGTGGAGAAGTAGCTTTTCTCAGAATGGGACTCTCTAGTGGCCTGGCAGCCTGGGAACAGCAGCCACTCCACTATTTCATTTTTCACCTATAGTAACTTCGTCGTAGTGATTGTAGAGGGCATTGTATTTACAGTTATTTCCACACATTCACTTCTAGGATATGGAAACCGTTGATTCCGCGTGTTGAGCTTGGGCCAGTGACCTTGCTGGATTCCCTTTTTAGTCTGAGGAATGTTTTTGTAAATTCCTTGGGATTTTCTGTGCATGCCATAGGAGCTTTTGCAATTGGGGGCAGTTTTAATTCTTCCTTGCTAATTTGCATGTCTTCTATTTCCTTTTCTTGCCTTATTCAACTGGCTAGTTCATGGCTGAACTGCAGTGGTCAGAGTAGACATTCTGGTCTTAAGAGAAGATTGTTTCGTTTTTCTACACTCAGTGTGCTGTGAGCTGTCAGGCTGTGTTTTCATCTCCTTGAGGAAGTTACCTCCATTCCTGGCTTGCTGAGAGTTTTTTTTAAAAATTACAAATGGGTATTTAATTGTGTCAATTGCCCTTTCCACATCAATATAACCATGGGATGTTTTTCCTCTTTAAATGAATTACATTGATTGAGTTTTTAGCTTGGAGGCAGCCTTGCATCCCACGAATAGCAGCAATTCCAACGGTGTTTACTTTTAAAGACCATGTCCATGGAATAGTGTGTCAGGTACATGGTTCTCTTTTGGACCCAGGTCTAAGGCTTGACTTGTCTGACTGTAATGAGCGGCTTCTTTCTCTCATCTTCTCTTGTTTGTTACTCAGCGGTCAGGAAACTGCTGTTAGTAACAGCTTCCCAGTACCCTGGGGACTGGCCATCAGACTGGTCATCCCTCTAGGCTCATAGTTATTCTCCAGGTGGGTAGAGTGCTGACTCTAGGGTAGAAGTTTGAGTGGCCGGTTTTGTTCCTGTGTGGATGGAACATTCTACAATGCTTTGTGACCATAGACTGTTTCCTTTGCGGGGTCTATAGGTAAGGGACATGGGTCCCAAGAAGGATCAAAGCAAAATTCTAGATCCAAAGAATGGTGGAAAAATAAAATCTTCACCGGATGTGGTATATTTCAGGTTGAGTGTAGTGTTTCACACCTGTAATCCTAGCACTTGGGAAGCTGAGGCAGGAGAATTACTGTGAATTCCAGCTCAGCTTAGGCTTCAGAGTGAGACAAAAAATGTTCATGTTAAGCACTTTTCTATGCCAGTGATTTTCAAATTATCTTATCCTTTAAACTCTTTTCTTCCTTCCTTTAAAACAAAGCTTACTTGAAAACTCAATACAAAAATTAAGTAGGTGAGGACCTGTTTGAGTTCAAGTATGGCGGCATTCAGAGACCTGCGTAAAGACCTCTGGCCCTTTGAACTAGCGATACAAAACCTCTGGGGCTTCAATTAACAATTCAATTAAATTCAATTAACAGTTTAAAAAAATCACTGTAATATGTGCCCTTCAGTACTGGTTATCTACTTTTAAAAGGGAAGAAATGGAGTCACGAAGGGGCTGAAGAACTTTATTTTGCCCACGAATCTGCTTGCCTGATCCAAAACTTGATTCAAGTAAGGTGGCCTTGACTTTCCTCTTACCTAACAGGTTGTTCAGAAGTGGACAATCGAGGGCTATGAGGTTCTTGGGAACCCAGGCTTCCCTCAGCTTTGTGGTCCTCTGCCAAGTGACTTTATTTCTCCAGGCCTTATTTGCTTTTCAGTAAAATGGGATTAGACTACATGCACTGGATGGCTACTTGCAAATCAGACGTTTTGACGTTGAGTTTCCTGTCCCCAGAGACTCCCTTTGTCCCCACTCAGAATGTGAGGCACATGTTGCCTATCACTGGCTCTTGAAAATCATCTGCCCACTTTCTTTTTCTAAAAAAAAAATAATTAATTCATTGATTTGCAAGCAGAGAGACAGGAGAGAGAAAAAGAGAGGGAGGGAGGGAGAAAAAGAAAGTATGGGCACACCAGGCCCTCTTGCCACTACAAATGAACTCCAGATGCATGTGCCCCTTTGTGCATGTGGCTTACATGGGCACAGGGGAATTGAACCCAGGTCATTAGGCTCTACAAGCAAGCACCTTTAACCACTGAGCAATCTCCGTAGCCCCATCTACTCACTTTCTACCACCAAGAACAACTGTAATAAAAATCACCCTGTTTCCTTAAACTTTGACTGATGAAGACTTGCCCACCCCCCAGATTTTAGAAGGTTTTCCTAACACAACTCTTTAACCAGAATGCCTGCAGTTGGGATTTAATACCTGTCTGTTTTTGTCCTATTACTCATAGGAAAAGTTGAGACAAAATTAAAATAACAATACAATGAAGAACATGTTCCAAAGGAAGAAATGGGATCCAGATTGCTCATAATCTTTCTATGGGTTCTTTTTTTTTTTTTTTTTTTTTTTTTTCAAGGTAGGGTCTCACTCTAGCTCAGGCTGACCTGGAATTCACTATGTATGTATTCTCAGGCTGGCTTCGAACTCTTGGTGATCCTCCTACCTCTGCCTCCTGAGTACTGGGATTAAAGGCGTGTGCCACCACGCCTGGCTGAGTTCTCTTCTTAACTGATTCACTTAATCGAGAAAACTCGTGCCTGCTGTGCTTTTGTCACTACATGGTAAAATGACTGGTGCTCACATGGACTTGAACTACACGGAGGGTAAGTGAGCGTCCATGTACCTTTCAGTATCTGCCTGTGTGTCACATTGTGATGTAATCTTCACGAAAGCCATATAATATGGGCATTTTTCATTGGAATTTTATTGCTTTTGTCCTTCCCCTTCCTATAGTTAATCTAAAGTTGATGTCTAAATAAATAATGAGGGTAATTACACAACATCCTTTCCTCAGTCATTTGGTCAGCTAATATATTGTGCTGTGTGCTAAACAAGATGGACAAAGTTTATCTGATAGGATTGTCAACCTCTAAATCAAAGAGCCCTTCCTACTGCCATGCTGTAGCAGTTAACTTCTTGTGGCTGGAACAAAACACACAACCAGAGAAAGCTTATGGAAGGGAAGGGTTTATTTCAGCTCATAGTGTCCAGGGGAAGCTTCATCATGGCAGGAAGTCACAGTTGGAGCAGACAGCTCAGCAGAGAGGAGGGGTGTCCATCTCAAGAGCAGCAGCTCTAAGGAAGTAGTCTGAGTCCTGGGCTTGGAGTTGGGATATTTTACCCCAAAGTCCACCTCTAGAGACACACCTCCAGCAAGGCTCTATCTTTCACGGGCCTGACAACTTTCCCAAGCACATAACCTAAGCCTGGCCAATCATGAAACTGCCTGTCCTTTTTGACAGTGATGGCGCCAGAGGTTGGGAACATGACCAAAGTAGGGCCAGCTCTCATGTACTATGTGATCCAATTCTGTTTGCTAGAAAAGCTTTTCTTTGTTCAGTTGAGCTCTGGATGCAACCTACCACACTGTTATACTTTCTGGATTCATAAAGCAATAAATTCTTTATTTTGCTTGAACTGTTAGGTTGAACCACACCCCCCCGCACACACCAAAAACAAAAACAAAAACCACTATTTTTTGTAGGTAGAATGTTAGAATTTGCTGGGTATGGTGGCACATGCCTTTAATCTTGGGAGGCAGAGGTAGGAGGTTCACTGTGAGTTTGAGGCCACCCTGAGACTACATAGTGAATTATAGGTCAGCCTGGGCTAGAGTGAGACCCTACCTTGAAAACCCAAACAAAAACAAAACAAAACAAAAATGTTCAGAATTTCATGTAGTCTAACCCAACGGCTTGACTTTTTGCTGCCTGTGTGAAAAGTCCCGAACAATATGGTAAGTAGTATTGTTATCTGCAACCCAGATGAGGAAATGAGGCAAGGAGAGTTTCTTTAGCCAGGATTACTCAGCTATAACCAAAACCCTGGTAACTTCAAAGACCGTGGTCTTGATTACTCTGGGACCAGAACATAAAGTTAAGCAAGCAAGCTGTTGTAGTCAGCTTCATGTGGCTAGGATAAACCTCCAGACCAGACACAGTTTATGGGAGGATGGGATTTATTTGAAGATTACAGATCCAGGAGAAGTTCCATAATGGAGGAAGAAGCTGGCCCCCTGTCACAGATCCACAGAGAGAATAAAGAAACCACCACCAGCATCACCAAAAACAAGGATACACCAGGAACCTCAGGCAGAGCTCAAGCACTCTGCATACCTTCAGGCTGGAATTCAGATCCATCCCCAGTAACACCTTAGGGCTGGACCCCAGGATCTGCCCACAGTGACACCTCCTCCAGCCAGGCAGCTGGAGAGCCAAGTTACAAGGTTCAATGAACTCCTGAGTCTAATGGGGACCATACATTCAAACTATCACATTGTTGTTTCTTTAAAAAAAGGGGGAGCTGGAGAGATGGCTTAGCGGTTAAGGCGCCTGCTTCCTAAGCTTAAGAATTCTGGTTCCAATCTCCAGCGGTTCCAATCTCCAGGTCCCACATTTAGCCAGATGCAAAGTGACACAAGGGCGCAATGCCGCACTTGACCATAAGAGGGCGCAAACATCTGGATTTCATTTGCAGCAGCTGAGAGACTGCTGGCACACCCATTTCTATCTATCTTCCTCTCTCTCTCTCTGTCTCTCTCTCTGTCAAAAAAAAGGTAAAATGCAGGAAGCCATGTAGAAGAAGATTCTGTAGTAAGAGGCTCATCTCCTCTAGGATTAGCTTCAGTTCTGTGGATTAGCACTTCGAGGAACCCTGGTGGAGGATCCTTGGGTTTGTAGCCAATGAAAACTATCTCTATCTCTGGAGAGTTTTATGGAAGTCATAACCAAACCTGACCTTTCTTCTGCTAATCAGAGTTAAATGTTTCCATTTATTTGTTTGAGCTAAACTGGTGGGTGTCTAAAGATAGAGAATCATGAAAGGAGAAACAAAAGAAGTAGGAAGGCCTGAGGAGATGGCTCAGTGATTAAAGACATGAGCTTTCAAAGCCTGATAACCTGAGTTTGATTCCTCAGTTCCCACATAAAGCCAGAGGCATAACATGATGCATGCATCTGGAGTTTGTTTGGAGTGGCAAGAGGCCCTGGTACTCTCATTCTTTCTTTCTCTCCCTCTCTACTTACAAATAAATAAAAAAAGAAAGTATTTTTTAAAAAGAGAAGTAGAAGGGCTGGAGAGATGTCTCAATGGTTAAGGCACTTGCCTGCAAAGCCTCAAGACCCAAGTTTGATTTCCCCAATACCCATGTAAATCCAGATGCACTAAGTGGCACATGCTTCTGGAGTTTAGCAGGAAGCCCTGGCATGGTCATACTCACTCTCTCTGTGCCTGCCTCTCTCTCTCTCATAAATAAATGAATAAATAAATAAATAAATAAATAAATAAATAAATAAAATTTCTAAAACAGGGAGATGTTAATAACTGAGCTAGCTTTAGTGGTAGCAGCAGTAAGCCTAGAGCTGGGTATGTAGAGCAGTGGCAGAGCACTTGTCTAGCTGCACAAGACCCTGGGTTCAATCCTCAGCTCTATGGGGTGTGTGTGTATGTGTAAAGTACACGTAGGACCTTCTGTTGCCCTGTCCTAGAATGGCAGTAGTTCCTGCACTCTTGACGTGTGGCTACTTAACTTCCTCACTTTTTGTGAGATTATCAGTATCTTTTAAAGGGAATTTCTTCTTCTTGTAAGCTATCTAGAGTTGGTTTCCAAAAGAAGATTAATTAGTAGTATTTAAAAGTATAGGGAAGAGGGCTCAGCATTTAAAGGAGCTTGCTTGCAAAGCCTGACAACCCAGGTTCAATTCCCTAGTATCCACATAAAGCCAGATGCATAACATTGGCACATGTATCTGGAGTTTATTTGTAGTGGCAGAAGGCCCTGGTGCACTCATTCTCTGTTTTTCTCTCAAATAAATAAATAAATAAATAAATAAATAAATAAATAAATATTTAAAAGGTATATGGGGCTGGAAAGATGATACAGTGGTTAAAGACACTTTCTTACAAAGCCTGTCATTATGGGTTCAATTCCCCAGTACCCATGTAAAGCCAGATGCACAAAGTGGCACATGCATCTGGAGTTAGTGAGCAGTGACAAGAGGTTCTGGTGTGCCCAGTTTCTTTCTCTCAAAGAAATAAATAAGACTATTTTTTTTAAATATAGGGATGATCCCATGATTCATGAGTCAGGATTTTGTTTTATAATTTCAACCCTTTGCCTGCCTGTGGAGGATCCTGCCCACAATTGTAGATCTCAGTAAAGACTGAAAGGGTTACCAGCTCTGCTCGGAGAAACCCTAACATCAAATACAAAGACAGACTTAGTGAATTTACGCTGGTTACTAAAAACTGATAGACACGGAATATCTTAGTGAAAATTAATAACTAGCCTTTGCTGGCTTAATTGTATGTAGATAAATAGAATCCAAATGGATGAATCAGTGCTGACACCTTTCTACCTAGCTCGTCCTAGTCACTGTATGGAGACAAACACTGTTTTACCAGCTCAACTCAGACAATAGGCTTGTGAATTCCAGCTCATTCAAGGAAAAAAATTATGATGAAGACACAACTTGAATCCTTTCATGACATGGCCACATCTTTCTTAGAAGTAATATATGATTTTTTTTTTAAATTGGATGTCTCCTGAGCCAGTCACTGTTTCAAGTTTTAATTCCCAATGGTGACCATCCAATCTCACATGGTGAAGATGGCAGCTAACCAGAGGCCTCAGGTACAGGCTGGTTGCTGCAAATTGCCGGGTTCCAGAAGGAGGGAAGTAAGCAGAGTGTTTTTTGCCACTCCTGCTTCATGGAGAGAAAACAAAACAAAACAAAACAAAACAAAACAAAACAAAACAAAACAAAAAAAGCAGGGCTAGAAGGCAGGGGAGGCTTTATGATTTTGCTGCTTTGATTGCTATGTCTGAATGTGGATCTGTTCTTAACTGCACACTTACCTAGAACCCCTGCAAGAGCCTGGCTCTTAATAGGTTAATCTATTTTTGAAGGATATCCAAATGCTGTTAAGCTAATTCTTGCATTCCTTTGCTCTTTCCATTTAAAAATAAAAAAAATGCTGACAATAACCGATGTGTCTGAAAGTATAGCCAAGAGGATCACCAACAAATGCTGTCTGAATAGAAAAAATGGATCTGGGATTCCGACACCCATGTTTATAGTTCTCCACATTTAAACCTCTTCTTAGACAGTCTTTTAAAAATCTAATGACTTAGGGGTAGAGTTCTTTTTTGATTGTCTTGCTGGACATATATTAAGTATAATCTATATGACTCTCAACATAATATCATATATCCAGCCTTTTTTATTGTTCTGAATTTCAGGCTAATCTAAGTTTAAACTCTTTATTTTAGAAAATCAGTAACAGCAGCTAATTAGCACATCTCATTCTGGATGTATTTGCCAACCAATTTCAGAGACTCATTTGCCTGTTAAGAGATTTTATTGAACACCAGCACCACAGACTCTCCTTTTTTTCTAGTAAACAGCTCATGCTTATTATCTTATTACAGGAATGCCACTGGTTAAATCAGGCTCTGAATATAAATAGCCATATTACTGCCATCAGGCATCAATGTTTATTTAGTGGCTGTGAGTCATGCATACCTCTTTGATCGGGTTTGGAATGAGCCATTGCAGTTTTTGTTCAAAAAGGTTATTTGCAAAGGCTACAGAAGTATCAGTTAGATTAAACATGAAATTAATCAGTGTGGAATTTTATCAGCCATTTCTGCCACCGAACACCAGGTGTCAAGAGTGTGTGCAAATGAGGACTGAGCATAATGAAGCTGGGGGAAAGCTTAGTAGAGAGGTCAAAAAAGATTCCAAGAGGGCTACCATGCTGAGGGAAGAAGGAGGGAGGGGGGAAGAAAGGAAGGGAGTGAAGGAGGGAGAGAGGAAGAGATGGAGGGAAGAAGGAGATCTTGAAAGCCTAGGGAGTCTTCTGAACTGCTGGACCACTTCACATCATGTCACCATATAAGTTGTTTTTCTTGTTGCTGTGACAGAACATCTGACATAAACAAGGAAAGAAGGGTTTGTTTGAGTAGACACAGGCGCATCAGGGTGGCAGCGGGGATGTGAAGCAATTGATCACACTGTGTCCAGAGTTAGGAAGCAGAGAGAGACGAATACTAGTGCTGAGCCAACTTCCCCCTTTTCTCCTTCTCATTTAGTCTGCGATCCCAGTTCACAGCATGATGTCATCCACACTTAAGATAGATTTTCTTTCCTCACTTAAACCTCTTTGGAAACACTCTGAATGACACATCCAAAGGTGAGTCTCTTATGTGACACCAACCCCAGTCAAGTTGATAGTGAAGATGGACCATCACAGCAGACAGAGTACATGGAATGGGAGGGAGGTGGGTGGCCTGAGAGGCCCAGCTCTGATGTGCCTAGCCCAATCATCTTTGAGAAATCACTTAGTGCCTGTGTACACCACAAAAGTAGACATATATAATATGATAAACTTGTACAAAAACAGGGAGTAGGGAATATACATTTTCTATCTCAACTTTCCCATTCTTTTCTTTTTAAATTTTATTTTCATGTTTTGGCCCACACATGCATCTCTCTCCCTCTTTCTCTCTCTCCCTCTCTCTCTCTCTCTCTCTCTCTCTCTCTCTGTGTGTGTGTGTGTGTGTGTGTGTGTGTGAGTGCACATTCATGAGAACATGTGTGCAGATCCTGTGTGTGTATGAGCTTGGAGGAAGCCAGAGGAGAATTTTGGTGACCTTCTCTTCGCTCATCTGTTTTCTTGAGACAGTGTCTCTTATTCAACCCAAAGATGCCATTCTTCCTGTTTTTACAGGCAGTGGGCCCAGGTGATATTCTAGCCTTCCCCCCTCCACCCCATTACAGATGTGTAGGGCTGTTTATGTGGATGCTGGGAATCGAATGGTCTCAGGCCATCTCAGGTCTTAAGAACTCTTCACCGCTGAGCCATCTCTCTAGCCTTCTTTTTTTCTTTTCTTTTCTTCTTATTTTTCTTTTCTTTTCTTTTTTTTCTAAGGCAGGGTAGTCTCACTGTAGCCCAGCTCTTAACCTGGAGCTCACTGTGTAGCCAGGATTGGCCTTGAACTCACTGTGGCTCTCCTATACAAGCCTTCCAAGTGCTTGGAATAGAGGTGTGTACCACCACACCCAACTCTCAATATTTCTTTAGACTAGAGATATCAGAGACAAAGACTCAAGACGGATGTCACGTGGATTTTAGCTGATGATGGTAGTGAATGAAATGTGGCCCTTTAGCTGGAGGGCACACTTCAACTGGGTCCATTCATTTAGCAGACACTTCTGTTTGTCAGGCACAGTGAGTCTAGCCTGTGAATAATATAACACCCTCTGTTTAGTTCTTGATGACTGCCACCATAAGTTCCTGCTGACCTCATTCTCAACCAAGCCCTCATCACTGCTTAGCAATCCTGAGTCATTCCACAGGGCCACTGACTCTCTTCGTCCACAAAGCTTACTTTTAATACTATGCACTGTCATCAAGCTTCTGCCTCCAATTCTTTTACTTTGCATGAATAAAGAAAGAAATGAATAAATAAATAAATTTACTCACGTTTCTACTTAATCCTCTCCCCTCATCAACAAGGGAGAGGGAATATCTTTTCTCTTACATCTGACAATCCTTTTACCTCTTATTTGGATCTCGTTTCTTCCCAGGGTTCTTCTATCCAGAACCTTCAGTTCTTCCCTCTCAACTAGTATAGTTCTTCAAAATTTACAAACAGAGCTGGGCGTGGTGGTGTATGCCTTTAATCCCAGCACTTGGGAGGCAGAGGTAGGAGATTGTCATGAGTTCAAGGCCACCCTGTGAGTACTGAGTAAATTCCAGGTCAGCCTGGGCTACATTGAGACCCTACTCCAAAAAAAAAAAAAAAAAAAAAAAAAAGCAAAAATATTTACAAACAAATAAAAAAAAATCTTTTAACAGTAGCCCTTATCAGAATTTTCCTTGTCAGTCACAAGCTTCTTTTTTTTAAAAATTGACTTTTATTTGAAAGAGAGAAAGAAAGAGAGAGGGAGGGAGAGAACGGGTGCACTAGAGCCTTCAGCTACTGCAAACGAACTCTACATGCATGTGCCCTCTCGTGGACATGTGCAACATTGTGTGCTTGCTTCACTGTGCGTCTGGCTTACGTGACACCTGGAGATTTGAACATGAGTTCTTAGGCTTCACAGGCAAGTGCCTTAACTGCTAAGCCCTCTCTCCAGCCCCAGTGGCAAGCTTCATATCTATTCTTACCTCCTTATGCTCTCTGGAAGATTGACACAGAGATTTGCATTGAGGCAAAGACGTCAGGCCTTCTAGCCTCTCTCAACCTCAGTCCCTTTTATTAGATGTATAAAGTGAGTGCAAAAGCCTGGGCAAGGCAGGATCACTTGATGAAGGGTAATTCTTATGGAAGGTTAAGTTCTGAGCCACCTGTAGGCAACAGTCCACGTAGCTGGGGGAATGAGGATTTCAAGCTTAAGAGGAGGTTTGGGGTGGCACACTCAATGCTAACAAGTCAGCCTTCCATGCCCTGTCCTGCTTCTCCTGCACTCAAATCTACATTCAACTTGGAGCCAGGATTTCCATTTGGACATTACACAAGGCTTAATGAAAAAGCATGCTATAGTGGCACATGCTTTCCAGCATTTGGGAGGCTGAGGCAAGAGGATTGTGGGTTTGAGGCTAGCCTGGGCTATACAGCAAGACTCTATCTCAAAAAAAAAAAAAAAAAAAACAAAGAAAAGAGCCAGTGAAATATATGAAAGTGTAACTCTCTTCACCTTCTCCCACTCCTTCCTAGAGTTCTGTCTCCATAGGGGAAGATGGGAAATAACTTGATGGGCAAAGTCCCCCTCCTGTCTCTCTTCTGTGGTTGACTTTGGGGTGTTCTTTTCAGCCCTTCTGGTCAGTCTTGGTTGCTGAATAACCCCCTCTTGGAGCAATGCCCTATGTCCCTGGCACCCCACTGTGAAGTGAGAGCCATAGGGAATACAGATTCTAAGCCTTTTCACTCTCTTTTCTCCCCATGATCTTTTCCCAGGTCTCACTTGGTCTCACACCTACCACCAAGTTCTTAGCACCTGATCTGACCTTGGCTTTGCATTCTAGAGTACATAGGGGAAGATCTCACCTTTTCCTTTATCCCCTGCTTTCAATCAAATTCCATGCCATGCCAACCCCCAGTGTCAGGAGAACTCCAGACCTGTCTTTGCTCAACATCTGTGCTGCTCCAACAGCCCCGGCCAGGTCATCATCTCTGGGTCGTGCATCAGCTTCCTCGCTGGCCTCCCTTTACCCATGCTTGTTCTCCTACAAGCTCTTTGCCAGCTGGCATCCTGGCATATAGCGACAATGTAGTGAACACTAGTGATAAAATTAACGAATAAACTAGTTTATCATGGGGCATTGCATTGTAACTCAGCTACTTTATAGAACATTAAAGTTCAAAAATAAGAAAGTTTCCTGGTTGTAGTAATCCACTCAATGCTTTCTTTTTTCTTTCTTTTCTTCCATGTCTAAAATCTCGGCGTACTCTTAGGAGCTATAAATGAGCAGCATAGGCAAAGCACGGCAGCAGTGTCAGGGATCACCGAGCACAGAGCTTCTCCCAGCGGTCTTCACTGTCTTCCTCTCACGAAGCTTTCCTCCTCACTCCTTCCCCTCACCTCCTGACATGTAAAGTGATTTTGAGATATTCAATTCAAAGTGGATTAATTCTAGCTGGCTGTGATGGTATCCACCTGTAATCCCAGCACCCGGGAAGCTAAGACAGGATAATCATGAGTTTGAGGACAACCTGAGCTTCTTACCAACCCCTTTTTTTTTTTTTGGAGAGAGACACAGAGAGAGAGAGAGAAAGAGAGGAAGACAGGTAGAGATGGGTGTGCCAGCAGTGCCTCAGCTGCTGAGAACAAAATCCAGATGTGTGCCCCCTTGTGGTCAAGTGCGGCATTGCATCCATGCATCACTTTGCATCTGGGACCTGGAGATTTGAACCGCTGGAGATTGGAACCGGCGTTCTTAGGCTTAGGAGGCAGGCGCCTTAACGCTAAGCCATCTCTCCAGCCCAACCCTGTCTTTAAAAAAAAAAAAAAAAAGGCAGGCAGATAGATCCAGTTCTATTTCCTACAGCTAGCATTTCTAGAAACAAAATATAATGGACAGGGTAAAGCTTTGTGGTAGAGCACTTGCCTAGCATGTATATAAGGCTCTGAGTTTGATCCCCAGTACTGAAAAACAAAATCTGATGAAAACTTAAATAGTCAGAATGTTCAATATTGAACCTGTTGATATGAATTGTTTCATCTATGCAATATATTTCTGTGGATGCAAAGAATAAATTAAACATGATTTAAAAATCAATATTCAATTTAGAGAAGTTAAAAATAAAAAGTCCAATTTCCTTAAGCTTTTAATTATAAATTACAATTTGTGTGTGTGTGTGTGTATGTGTATGTGTGGCATAGGCCAGAGAGGTTAACCCTGGGTGTTGTTCTTCAAATGCTGAACAACACCTTTTCAGAGACAGTCTCTTGCTGGCCTGGAGCTCATCAAGTAGGCTAGACTAGCTTGGCAGTAAGTTCAAGCATCTGTTTTCTCCTCCTCTCCAGAGCCGGGCTTATAAGTGTGTTCCACTATGACCAGCTTTAACATCGATTCTCAGGATCAAATTCAGGTCCTCATGCTTGGACTGCAAACACTACCAACTGAGGTAAACTGCAGCCCATACAATTCTTGTTCTATGAATAAATAATAAATCCATACAGCTATTTGATTATAGTTTAATTGATCAGATAAACAGACCAAGTTTCTTTAAACAATTTGCCTCACATCCTTTTGTTTGTTTTTGAAGGGAAGAGGGAAAATTAATAGTTCTAGTTTGCTTATAAAATTACTTTTGTGAGCCGGGCGTGGTGGCGCATGCCTTTAATCCCAGCATTGGGAGGCAAAGGTAGGAGGATTGCCATGAATTTGAGGCCACCCTGAGATTACATAGTGAATTCCAGGTCAGCCTGGGCTACATTGAGACCCTACTCAAAAAAAAAAAAAAAAAAAAAAAAAAAAAAAAAAATTACAAACCAATAAAAAAAAAATCTTTTAACAGTAGCCCTTATCAGAATTTTCCTTGTCAGTCACAAGCTTCTTTTTTTAAAAAAATTGACTTTTATTTGAAAGAGAGAAAGAAAGAGAGAGGGAGGGAGAGAATGGGTGCACTAGAGCCTTCAGCTACTGCAAACGAACTCTAGATGCATGTGCCCTCTCGTTGACACGCGCAACATTGTGTGCTTGCTTCACTGTGCATCTGGCTTACGTGGCACCTGGAGATTCGAACATGAGTTCTTAGGCTTCACAGGCAAGTGCCTTAACTGTTAAGCCCTCTCTCCAGCCCCAGTGGCAAGCTTCATATCTATTCTTACCTCCTTAGGCTCTCTGGAAGATTGACACAGAGATTTGCATTGAGGCAAAGAGGTCAGGCCTTCTAGCCTCTCTCAACCTCAGTCCCTTTTATTAGATGTATAAAGTGAGTGCAAAAGCCTGGGCAAGGCAGGATCACTTGATGAAGGGTAATTCTTATGGAAGGTTAAGTTCTGAGCCACCTGTAGGCAACAGTCCACGTAGCTGGGGGAATGAGGATTTCAAGCTTAAGAGGAGGTTTGGGGTGGCACACTCAATGCTAACAAGTCAGCCTTCCATGCCCTGTCCTGCTTCTCCTGCACTCAAATCTACATTCAACTTGGAGCCAGGATTTCCATTTGGACATTACACAAGGCTTAATGAAAAAGCATGCTATGGTGGCACATGCTTTCCAGCATTTGGGAGGCTGAGGCAAGAGGATTGTGGGTTTGAGGCTAGCCTGGGCTATACAGCAAGACTCTATCTAAAAAAAAAAAAAAAAAAAAACAAAGAAAAGAGCCAGTGAAATATATGAAAGTGTAACTCTCTTCACCTTCTCCCACTCCTTCCTAGAGTTCTGTCTCCATAGGGAAGATGGGAAATAACTTGATGGGCAAAGTCCCCTCCTGTCTCTCTTCTGTGGTTGACTTTGGGGTGTTCTTTTCAGCCCTTCTGGTCAGTCTTGGTTGCTGAATAACCCCCTCTTGGAGCAATGCCCTATGTCCCTGGCACCCCACTGTGAAGTGAGAGCCATAGGGAATACAGATTCTAAGCCTTTTCACTCTCTTTTCTCCCCATGCTCTTTTCCCAGGTCTCACTTGGTCTAACACCTACCACCAAGTTCTTAGCACCTGATCTGACCTTGGCTTTGCATTCTAGACTACATAGGGGAAGATCTCACCTTTTCCTTTATCCCCTATTTTCAATCAAATTCCATGCCATGCCAACCCCCAGTGTCAGGAGAACTCCAGACCTGTCTTTGCTCAACATCTGTGCTGCTCCAACAGCCCCGGCCAGGTCATCATCTCTGGGTCGTGCATCAGCTTCCTCGCTGGCCTCCCTTTACCCATGCTTGTTCTCCTACAAGCTCTTTGCCAGCTGGCGTCCTGGCATATAGCGACAATGTAGTGAACACTAGTGATAAAATTAACGAATAAACTAGTTTATCATGGGGCATTGCATTGTAACTCAGCTACTTTATAGAACATTAAAGTTCAAAAATAAGAAAGTTTCCTGGTTGTAGTAATCCACTCGATGCTTTCTTTTTTCTTTCTTTTCTTCCATGTCTAAAATCTCGGCGTACTCTTAGGAGCTATAAATGAGCAGCATAGGCAAAGCACGGCAGCAGTGTCAGGGATCACCGAGCACAGAGCTTCTCCCAGCGGTCTTCACTGTCTTCCTCTCATGAAGCTTTCCTCCTCACTCCTTCCCCTCACCTCCTGACATGTAAAGTGATTTTGAGATATTCAATTCAAAGTGGATTAATTCTAGCTGGCTGTGATGGTATCCACCTGTAATCCCAGCACCCGGGAAGCTAAGACAGGATAATCATGAGTTTGAGGACAACCTGAGCTTCTTACCAACCCCCTTTTTTTTGGAGAGAGACACAGAGAGAGACAAAGAGAGAGGAAGACAGGTAGAGATGGGTGTGCCAGCAGTGCCTCAGCTGCTGAGAACAAAATCCAGATGTGTGCCCCCTTGTGGTCAAGTGCGGCATTGCATCCATGCATCACTTTGCATCTGGGACCTGGAGATTTGAACCGCTGGAGATTGGAACCGGCGTTCTTAGGCTTAGGAGGCAGGCGCCTTAACGGCTAAGCCATCTCTCCAGCCCAACCCTGTCTTTAAAAAAAAAAAAAAAGGCAGGCAGATAGATCCAGTTCTATTTCCTACAGCTAGCATTTCTAGAAACAAAATATAATGGACAGGGTAAAGCTTTGTGGTAGAGCACTTGCCTAGCATGTATATAAGGCTCTGAGTTTGATCCCCAGTACTGAAAAACAAAATCTGATGAAAACTTAAATAGTCAGAATGTTCAATATTGAACCTGTTGATATGAATTGTTTCATCTATGCAATATATTTCTGTGGATGCAAAGAATAAATTAAACATGATTTAAAAATCAATATTCAATTTAGAGAAGTTAAAAATAAAAAGTCCAATTTCCTTAAGCTTTTAATTATAAATTACAATTTGTGTGTGTGTGTGTGTATGTGTGCGCGCGCGTAGGCCAGAGGTTAACCCTGGGTGTTGTTCTTCAAATGCTGAACACCTTTTCAGAGACAGTCTCTTTCTGGCCTGGAGCTCATCAAGTAGGCTAGACTAGCTTGGCAGTAAGTTCAAGCATCTGTTTTCTCCTCCTCTCCAGAGCCGGGCTTATAAGTGTGTTCCACTATGACCAGCTTTTAACATCGATTCTCAGGATCAAATTCAGGTCCTCATGCTTGGACTGCAAACACTACCAACTGAGGTAAACTGCAGCCCATACAATTCTTGTTCTATGAATAAATAATAAATCCATACAGCTATTTGATTATAGTTTAATTGATCAGATAAACAGACCAAGTTTCTTTAAACAATTTGCCTCACATCCTTTTTGTTTGTTTTTGAAGGGAAGAGGGAAAATTAATAGTTCTAGTTTGCTTATAAAATTACTTTTGTGAGCCGGGCGTGGTGGCGCATGCCTTTAATCCCAGCATTGGGGAGGCAAAGGTAGGAGGATTGCCATGAGTTGAGGCCACCCTGAGATTACATAGTGAATTCCAGGTCAGCCTGGGCTAGAATGAGACCCTACCTTGAAAAAAAACCAAAAAATGAAAAAAACAAAAAAAATAAATTACTTTTGTCAGTGATTCAAGCGCGCAATGCTGCGCTTGCCCACAAAGGGCGCATGCGTCTGGAGTTTGTTTGCAGCAGCTGAGAGGCCGCTGGTGTGCCCACTCTCTCAGTCTGTCTCTTCCTGTCTGTCTGTCTGTCTGTCTGTCTCTCTCAAATAACAACAAAAAAATTATTTTTGTCTATGTCTTTCAAAAATAGGATACAAAGTAACAGGTTCCCTTATGGCATTTTCAGCATACCTTGTTTTTATTGATCCTCTCCCCCATATCTCCCAATCCTCATCCCCACTTGTACACTTCTGCCCCTAGTAGTCCCTTTTCCACGTTCATGTCACATGTGTTCTATTACCTTTCCTACCCTCCTTCCTGAAAGCCTCTTTCCCCCCTCATAGAACACACTCACTCTCACAAAAATACACATACATATAAATCAGAGCTATGGCACGAGAACCTGTGGTATGTGTCTTTCTGATCCTGGGTTGCCTCAAATATAATACTTTCCAGTTCTATCCATTTCTGTAAATTTTATCATTTTGTTTTTAAAGATTTTTTATTTTTATGTATTTACTTATTAGTGACAGACAGAGGGAGAGAGAGAGAGAGAGAGAGAGAGATGGGCGCACCAGGGCCTGTAGCCACTGCAAACAAACACCAGATGCATGCACCACCATGGGCATCTGGTTAACGTGGGACCTGCAGAATCGAACCGGGGTCCTTAGACTTTACAGGCATGTACCTTAACCACTAAGCAATCTCCCCAGCCCTTCATTTTTTTAAATAGATGAATAAAATTCCATTTTAGGGCCCAGTGTGGTGGTGGATGCACTCGGTACTCAAGAGTCCAACGTAGGAGTATCACTGTGAGTTCAAGGCCAGCTTGAGACTACATAATGAATTCTAGGTCAGCATGAACTACAGCAAGACCCTACCTTGAAAAGCCAAAAAAAGAAAAATTCCATTTTATATATATACCACATCTTCATTATACATTCATTTATTGATGAACATCTGGGCTGATTCCATCTCTTTGCTATTGTGAATAGAGCAGCAATAAATATGGATGTGCACATATCTCTGTGGCAGGATAGAGGGTTCTTTGGTTACATACCCAGGAGTGGTGGAGTTGGGTCATATGGTAGTTTCAAGTTTAGTGTTTTGAGGAACATCCAGGCCGACTTCCATAGTGGCTGTCCCGGTTTACATGCCCACCAGAGCTCCTCTTTCCCCACATGCTTACTTGCCAGCACTTAGGGTCATTTGTTTGGATAGCCATTGCAACTGGGCTGAGATGGGATCTTAAAGTAGTTTTGTTTTATATTATTTTATATTTTATATGTGTATGTGTGGCATGCGTGCATGTTTGTATACTCTTTCATATGTATGTGGGTACACATGTGTATGTTGGCACGTGTAGAGGCCGGAAGGCAAGCTTAGTGTCAGTCTCAGGAACGTCACCCACCTCCTTTGAGAAAGGGTCTTGCACGTGCCTGGAGGTCACTGATGAGGCTAGACTGGCTGGCCAGTGAACCCCAGAGATCTTGCTGTCTCTGCTTTCCCAGTGCTGAGTAACAAGTTCAAGGCATCATGCCTGGAATTTTCATGTGGGTTCTGGGGATTTATCTCAAGTCCTCATGCTTATGAGGCAAGCAGTTTATCAAATGAGCTCTCTCTCCAGCCTCTCAAACTAGTTTTAATTCACACAGCCCTGATGCCTCAAGATGTTGAACATTTATTTATTTATTTATTGGCCTTCTTTTGAAAACTGTTTAGTTCATTGGGCCATTTAATGAACGACAGAGTGTTTTGGTGTTTAATTATTACAGTTTTGCCTGTTCTAGATATTAATCCCCTGTGTGATGTATAGCTGGCAAAGGTGTTCTCCCATTCCATAGGCTGTGCAGTCTATGATCATTTCCTTTGCTGAGCAGAAGCTTTGTAATTGCATAGAATCCTATTTATCAATGCTCAGGTCCAGTTTCTATGCTAATGGGTTTCTATTTAGAAAGTTCTTGCCTAGTCCTATATCTTTACATATTTCCTCTATACTTTTCTCTAGCAGTTGCAGTGTTTCAGGTTTTAAATTGAGATCTTTGATCCACTTTGCATTGATGTTTTGTGCAGGGTAAGAGAGATGTAGATCTAGTTTCATTCTTCTGTGGGTAGATTATCCAGTTTTGCCAGCACCACTTGTTGAATAATCTGTCTTTTATCCAGGGTATTTTTTGACACCTTTGTCAACCATTGGGTGGTTACATCTGTGTAGCATTATTGATGGGTCCTTCATTATATTCCATTGGCCTACCTGTTTGTTTTTGTGCCAGTACCATGCTGTCTTTGTCACTATAGCTCTGTAGCATAGTTTGAGGCCAGGTATTGTGATACACCCCAGTAGCATTCTTTCTGCTTAGGATTTTTTTGGCTAGCTGTGGTCTTTTGTGTTTCCATATGATGGTTAGGGATATTTTTTCTAGTTTTGTGAAGATTATTATTTGAATTTTCATTGAAACTGTAGAATACTTTTGGTAGTATAACCATTTTCACAATATTAATTCTATCAATCCCAGGAGATCTTTCCATTGTACAGTGCTGTCTTCAGTTTCTTTTCTCTGTATCCTAAAGGTTTAATTTCTAGATGTATTTTATCTTCATGGTTAGGTGTATTCTTAGTTCATTTTGAAGCTATTATGAATGGAATATTTTTCCTAATTTTATTTTTAAATGCTTTTATTTATTTGTTTGGCAGAAGAAAGAGAGAAAAAGACAGATGTGAGAGAGAGAGAGAGAGAGGGAGAATGGGTGTGGCAGGGCCTCTAGTAGCTGCAAATGAACTCCAGATGCATGTGCCATTTTGTGCATCTAGCTTTATGTGTGTACTGAGGAATTGAACCCAGGCTGTTAGGCTTTACAAGCAGTGCCTTAACTGCTGAGCCATCCCTTTAGCCCTTTTCCTAATTAAAATATTACTGAAAACTTTTCTATATGTACATAACGTGTTTTGATTATAATCCCATCTATCATCTTCTCTTACTCCATGTCCCTATCCCCCTTCCAGTGAACCTCATATTCTTTCCAACATGTCCCTCTTCTACTTTGATTTCCTTTTTTTCTTGTGTTTTTGTGTCACTCTGTAAGTTTAATTAGTATTGCCTGCATGAGAATTGGTGGGGATTATTTACCAGGGAATGTGTAATTTACACCACTGCAGAAAATGTCTCCTGCTCTCCCAGCCACCATTAAGTGCCAATAACTCCTCAAGGAGGAATGGGAACTTTGTGCCTTCCTCCTCCATCCATGATGGAATGTTGATGGGTCCAATATTGTGAGGGCCTGTGCAGGCGAGGACAGAATGACAGTTGCTGTGAAGGCATGAATGCAATGGGCATATGACATGTGCAACACTCCCCCGCCTCCTCTGGCTTTTCTATTTTTTCCACCCCTTCTTCTGCAGTGTTTGCCGAGTCTTGGAGAGGGTGATGATAGATACCTCATTTAGAACTGAGTACACCATAGTCACTTATTCTCAGCACTTTGGTGAGTTTTGAGTCACCCCAGCAGTAATTGCCAAGTGCCAAAAGACACTTCTCTACCCCAAACTAAGAGCATAAACATAAACATTTAGAGGTCAATTTGATGGGCACAACATTTCCTAATTTCATGCTTAACAAGTTTGATATTGGTATATATAAATGCTGCTGATTTTCATATTTTGATTTTGTATTCTGCAAATTTACTGAAAATGTTTTTCACATCTAAAAAGTTTTTAGTGAAGTCTGTAGGATCTTTAAGTATGGAATCGTGTTATCTACCATTAGGGATAGTTTGATTTCTTCCTTTCTATTTTTATTCCTTTAATAACTTTCTCTTATTACTCTAGCTAAGACTTCAAACACTATATTGAATAAGAGTGAGAGAGTGGCCACTCTTATCATTGATTTTAGAGAAAATGCTTTTAGTTTTTTCCATTTAGTATAATGTTGTCTATAGCTTTGTCACATACAACATTTATTTATTTGTTTATTTATTTATTGTTGTAGTTACCATTGCATTGCTAGACAAACATCTGACCAGAAGCAGCTTATGGGAGAAGAGGGTTTATTTCAAGCCTACAGAATCCAGGGGACAAGCGGGGCGTGGTGGCGCACGCCTTTAATCCCAGCACTCGGGAGGCAGAGGTAGGAGGATCGCCGAGAGTTCGAGGCCACCCTGAGACTACATAGTTAATTCCAGGTCAGCCTGGACCAGAGTGAGACCCTACCTTGCAAAACCAAAACCAAAACCAAAACCAAAAACAAAAACAAACAAACAAACAAACAAAAGAATCCAGGGGAAACACTATCAGTGGTGGAAGAAGCTGGCTTACTTTCATAGATCTATGCAGAGAGATACCATCAAACACCCAGCAAGCCAAAGAGCCAGAGCTCAAACTGCTCTTTATGCACCTAGTGGGGCTGGATTATAAGATCTACCCCCAGTGACATACCTCTTCCCCACAGGGGTCCGTCCAATGGAGACTCAAAGTGCAAGCTCAATCTTATTCAAAAACACTGAGTCTATGAGGCTTTATATTCAAACTGCCACATCTATCTATCATCTTTCTATCTATCTATCTATCTATCTATCTGTCTGTCTGTCTGTCTGTCTGTCTATCTATCTATCTATCTATCTATCTATCTATCTATCTAATCTATCTATCATCTATCTATTATTTATTTTGTTTTTTTTCTTATTTTAATATTTTATTTATTTATTTATTTGAGAGAGAATGAGAAAGAAAGAGGCAGAGAGAGAATGGGTGCTCCAGGGCTGCTAGCCACTGCAAACAAACTCCAGATACATGTGCTACTTTGGGCATCTGGCTTTACATGGGCACTGGAGAATTGAACTCGGGTCCTTAGGCTTTGCAGGTAAGCACCTTAACTGCTTTGAGGTAGGGTCTCATCCTAGTCCAGGCTGACTTGGAATTCACTTTGTAGTCCCAGGCTGGCCTCAAACTCACAATGATCCTCCTACCTGTGCCTGGCTTCATACATAGCCTTTATTATGTAGAGAGAAAGAGAGAGAGAGAGAGAGAGAGAGAGAGAGAGAGCGCGAAAGTACATATTGGCACAACAGGGCTTCTAGCCACTGCAAGCTAACTCCAGATGTATGTGCCACTTTGTGCATCTGGCTTTATGTAGGTACTAGGGATTTGAACCTGGGCCATCAGGCTTTGCAAGCAAGCACCTTTAACTGCTGAGCCATCTTTCCAGCCCTCCCCCGGATTTTTTTTTAATAATAAGGACATGTTGAACTTTGCCAAGTGACTTTTGTGAATTTATCAAGACGACCTTGTGATTTGTGTCCTTTACTCATACGGTGTATTACATTTATTGATTTGCAGATGCTACACCAATCTTGCATCCCTAGGAGGAAACCAACTTGGTCATGATGTGTAATCTTCTTAATGTGCCCTTTAATTTAGCTTGCAAGTACTTTGTTGATAATTTTTACATCTATATCGATCAGGGGAATTGGTTTAATGTGTGTGTGTGTGCGCATGTGTGTGTGTGTGCGCACACACACACACGTCTTCATTCAGTTTTGATATCAGGATGATACTGGATTCAGAGAGTCTGATAGTGGTTTTTTACTTTCTTTTTTGTCAAACAGTTTGAAAATTGTTCAATCTTCTTGGAATGTTTTGTAGAATTCAGCAGTGAACCTGGGCTTTACTTTTTGAGAAATGACTTAATTATTCTTCTTCTATCTCATTGTTCACTATGGATCTGGTGAAATTATTTATGTCTTCTTGCTTCAATCTTGATAGGTCAAATGTATTTAGAGATGTATCTATCCATTGCTTCCAAATTTGCAGCTTTTTCCTTTTTTTAAGTTTATTTATTTGTTTGTTTGTTTGTTTATTTAAGAGAGAGATAGAAAGAGAGAGAGAAAGAGAGAGAGAAAGAGAGAAAGGATGTGTCAGGGCCTCTTGTCTCTGTAAACAAACTCCAGATACATGTGCATCTGGCTTTATGTGGCTACTGGGGAATTGAACCAGGCCAGCACTTTGCAAGCAAGTGCCTTTATTTAACCACTGATCTATTTCCCCAGACTTTTTTCAGCTTTTTGAAGTATGTTTTTGAAATATTCCCAGGCTATTGTCTGGATATCATAGAAGTACCAACTCCTTTTTCATCTCTAATTTTATTAACTTGGCCCTTCTCTCTCTTTCTTTTGATTAATTTGGTTTGAAGCTTGTTAATCATATTAATTTTTTTTCAAAGATTAAGTCTGTCTTAATTTGTTTGATTAATTTTACGTATGCTTTTAGTCTCCATGTTTCGTTAATTTCTGCCCCAATCTATTATTTCTTGCCACATACTTACTGCATTTTATCAGATACAGCAATAGCTACACCTGCTTATTTGGTAGTTTGATTTCCAACCTTTGACTCTCGGTTATGGATGTCTTTGCTAGTTCTGAGGGTTTCTGGGAGACCATAGAGAGTCGGATCATATTTTTTAAGGCAATCCATCTGTCTTCTAGTTGGTGAGGGAAGGGCATTTGCGTTCCAGGAGGCTATTTTCTAGAGTTGTGTTCTGTTCCTCGTGGTTCTGTTTGCATGCTCTGGTTGTTGGTTATTGGTAGCTCATTTCCCCTCTTCTGGTAGCATTTTAGGTTTTTTGCTTTGCTGTGTTGGACGTGATTGATTCTTTCCAAGCTCTTCTCTGTTCATCTATTCCTCTCATTAGCTGTGTTCTTTCCCACATTCTCATGGATGACACTTTTCTTTTGCTTCTGAGGATAGTGTTCCTTAAGGAATGTTCTGCAGTGCCTGCTTGGTTTCCATAAACTGCCTTAACTTGTGCTTGTCTTGAAATATTTGTATTTCTCCATCAATTTCAAGAGATTTCTTTGCTGAATATAGTAATGTTGCTTGACAATTATTTACTTTCAGGGCTTGAAATATACCATTCCATGCTTTTCTGGCTTTTAGGTTTGTTGATGAAATATCTGCTATTACTTTGATGTTTTTGTCTCTGTAGTGGAGTGAGTGGGTGTTTTTTTCCTTATAGGTTTTAGCATTGTTTCTCTACTTTGTTTTGATGGCATTTTGACTATCACATGCATAGAAAGGCTCTTTGTCAGTCCCGGCTATCTAGGGTTCTATATGCTTTCTGTTTGGATGTTTATTTTTTCCCCTTGGTTTTGGAAATCCCTGGCTATCATTTCATTGAATAGATTGCTTAAGTCTTTAGGACTTATTTCAGCTCCTTATATCCCAAGGATCCTTAGGTTTGGATTCTTAAATCTATCTCACACTTCTTGGAAGTTTTGCCAGTATTTTTTTTCTTTATATACACCTGGATGCATTACTGTCTCAACCTTGTCCTCCATACCTGAATTTGTTCTGCTTAGTCTTGCTTGTTAGTGATGATTTCTGCTATTTTTTTATTATTGAGAGAGAGAGAGAGAGAGAGACAGAGACAGAGAGGAAGAGGCAGAGAGAGAGAATGGGTGTGTCAGCGGCCTCTCAGCTGCAGTGTGCTCTTTTGTGGGCAAGTGTGGCATTGCGCCCTTGCGTCCTTGTGTCTGACTAAACGTGGAACCAGGCGTTTGTAGGCTTGGCAGGCAGGTGCCCTGACCGCTAAGCCATCTCTCCAGCCCTGTTATTTTTTTTAAATTTGATTCATTTCTAGCATTTCTGTAGTTTTTTTTCAGCTTCTTAAATATCTTACTGATTTTCCCCCCTCATGTTTTTTAAAAATATTTTATTATTTATTTATTTATTTGAGAGAGAGAAATACAGAAATAGGCAGGTAGAGAGAGAAAGAATGGGCATGCCAGGGCCTCTAGCCACTGCAAACGAACTCCAGATAGGTGCACTGCCTTGTGCATCTGGCTTACGTGGGTCCTGGGGAATCGAGCTTCAAACCAGGGTCCTTAGGCTTCACAGGCAAGCGTTTAACCACTAAGCTATCTCTCCAGCCCTCCCCCTCATGTTTTAAAATTGTCCCGCCAAGTTACTTCATTTCATTCACTTGTTAACTTTCTTGTCTGGGTCCTCTATGTGGTGGTTGATTCTTTTAGAAGTAGAACCCTTTTCTGGCAGTCCGGCTGTCCCGCTAGTTTGTCTTTTTCTGTTGAGACATTGCTATCTCGTGGCAATGTTACAGTGGAATGCTGTCTCGTGGTTTTGTGGGGATGTTGTTGTGTTTTATACATCCTGTTGGGATGTATGTATCCTCTAGTTTTTGTCCACCCTTTCCCTGTTGCTTTTATTTTGTGTGAAGTCCTCCAGGTGGGGTTTGCTCTGTGTCTGGGGGAAAGCCAGCTTCAGGGACAGCTGTGGTGGCTTGTGAGCAGTCCCAGTGTAACTTCTATGCACTTCATGTGTGTCCCTGTAAGGTTCAGAGAGCGTGGCATGTAGCACATTCTGCCACAATCTCGCTGTGATCTGAATGGACACTTGCTGCCAGCATGTTGAATCCAGCCTCTGCGGTGATCTCCCCTTCTTCTGCTCGTCCAGGTAGTGGTGGGAGTGGGGCAACCGTGAGCATTGCTGTCTGTCAACTTCAGGGTCCCACACCCCTTTTCTAGCACACTGTCACAGTTTGCTGGGTTACCCTCTCCTCTTCCAGCACTGGGCACAGCCTCTATTGTGTGTGGGCCTCCATTGTACTCCCAAATTTTACTCATCTGGGCAGGGGTTGAGAGAGATGGTTGAACAGCACTAACCTCTCAACTTTAGGGTCCTGAATCCCACTCTGGTGCTATAATTATGGCTTGCTGTGTCCCACTCTCTTCTCCAGGCCTACAAATTCAGCCTTTGATTCAGGTTTCCAGAAGAGCAAGCTATTTCTTCCTACTCTCACAGTGCCTAGAACTCAGAGTTCTTTAATGCACTTCCCTGGTCCCTGGTGGGACTCAGCTCTGGGTAAGTAGCTTGGAGTGGCTGCCAGTGCCAGTTGACTGTGGAGAAAAAACCCACCTTGTCTAATTTTAACAGCCTTTTGTAGCTCTTTTTCTTATATCTCTATTGTTAGCTTTTTTTTTTGTTTGTTTTGTTTTGTTTTTCAAGGTAGGGTTTCACTCTAGCTTAGGCTGACCTGGAATTCACTATGTAGTCTCAGGATGGCCTTGAACTCGTGGTGATCCTTCTATCTCTGCCTCCTGAGTGCTGCGATTAAAGGCGTGCGCCACCTTGCCAGGATCATCTATTATTAGCTTTTCATGTTTTGTTTTTCTTTTTGTTTTCTACTTTAAAAATTATTTTATTTATTTATTTATTAGAAAGAGAGAGAGATAAAGAGAGAGAGAATGGGCACACCAGGGCCTCCAGCCACTGCAAACGAACTGCAGACACATGTGCCACCTTGTGCATTTGGCTTACGTGGGTACTGGGCAATCAAACCTGGGTCCTTAGGCTTTGCAGGCAAGTGTTTTAACTATTACGCCATCTCTCAAGCCTTATTTTAATTTTGTTTTGCTTTGGTTTTAAAAGTAAGGTCTCATTCTAGCTCATGCTGACCTGGAATTCACTATGTAGTCTCATGGTGGCCTCAAACTCATGGCAGTCCTCCTACCTCTGCCTCCTAAGTGCTAGGATTAAAGGCATGCACCACCACACCTGGCTCTATTTTTGTTTTTTGAGGCAGAGAATCACTCGTTTCCAGGTTGACTCAGAACTCACTTTAGCCCAGGCTGGTGATCCTCTTTCCTCAGCCTCCCAAGCACTGGGATAAAGGCATGTACCATCATACCCAGCTGTTGGTATCTTTCCCTTGACTTTCTTCCCTCTGAACTCCTTGTCTCACAGACATGGCTTCTGATTGACCATTTTAGCTCCTCCTCCTGAAAGCCTATATCTTAATTGAAAAAAATTCTTTCAAACATTTTAGATTGTATTTTTAAATGAGATATATTTAATCTTTTAATTTTTATCAACATGTATCATACAAAATAATGAGCTTTATATAAGGTGACATTTTGATTTTTTTATTATTTTATTTTTTGAGAGAGAGAGAGAGAAAGAAAAAGAGGCAGAGAGAGAGAGGGAGAGACAGAGGCAGAGAGAGAATGGGCACTCCAGGGCCTTTCAGCTGCTGTGAATGAACTCCAGACATGTGTGCCCCCTTGTGTGCTTGTGCAACATTGCATGCTTGTGTCACTGTGCATCTGGCTAAGTGGGACCTGGAAATTCAAATATGCATACTTAGGCTTCACAGGCAAGTGCCTTAACTGCTAAGCCATCTCTCCAGCCCTTGTTTTGATTTTTTGAAAAAATATTTTTATTATTTATTTACAAGCAGAGAGAAATAGAGAAAAGAGAGACAGAGAGAATGGGCATGCCTGGGCCTGCAGCTGTTGCAAATGAACTCCAGATGCATGTACCACTTTGTACAACTGGCTTTATGTGGGTATTAGAGAATCAAACCCAGGTCATTAGACTTTGCAAGCAAGTTCCTTAACCACTGAGTCATCTCTCCAGCACTTCATTTTGATTTTTAATGGCATTTCTGCTTGCCCTATCTTCAAAAATCATCCCACTTTAATAAGCTTAATTAAATTAATAAATGTGGTCCATCTTGAGTTAATCATATAGTTTCCAATTCTGTTTACAAGCTTTGCATAATTCTCTTATTCTTTCAACTTGAAAATCTAAGTCTAAAATAACTGTTAGGCATTTTGAATTAGAATCAAAGGCCAAGTTTTGCCTGGCATGGTGTTGCACGCCTTTAATCCTAGCATTCAGGAGGCAGAGGTAGGAGGATCGCCATGAGTTTGAGGCCACCCTGAGCATACAAAGTGAATTCCAGGTCAGCCGGGACTAGAGCAACACTATCTAAAAAAAAAAAAAAAAAGCCAAGATTACAAAAGATTTATTAAACACTCAAAGAAATCTAAAGTATATAATATGTATTAGTCATTTCTAAATGTATGAAAAAATTATTAGGAGCATGACTTGTTTGATTTAATTGGCTCCACATTTCATTCTAGCCAGAGTTGACATATGGCTTTCGTCATCTCAAGCCTGTTTTGAGGCCAGGGGCTTTGGCTGGGGCACTCTTCTACAATATGGGTGCTGAGTGTGAGGTCTGGGAATGAGGATGAGCCAGTTGTCTCTGTGATAACAAAGGGGCACCTTGTTTACACCCTGGGGTCTGAGCCATTCCATAGTTGACCCTCTAGCTCAAATAGATGGAGATTATGTCTTCTCATTGGAGGCTTCAACTCTGATTTGCTCACTTCTATATTTTGATGTTTTTATTATATTTATGCACCATACACACAGAGAGAATACAAAGGAGAATATGGCACACTGGGGCCTTTTGCCACTCTTCAGACACATATACCACTTTGTGCGTCTGGATAGGTACTGGGGAATTCAACCCAGGCTGGCAGGCTTTGTAAGCAAGCTCCTTTAATTGCTCAGCCATCTCCCCAACCCATTTGATTTTTTTGTTGGTTTTTTTTTTTTTTTTTTTGGAGAGAGACACAGAGAGGGACAGAGAGAGGGAGAGGAAGATAGATAGAGATGGGTGCACCAGCAGCCTCTCAGCTGCTGTGAATGAAGAAATCCAGATGCATGCGCCCCCTTATGGTCAAGTGCGGCATTGCGCCCTTGTGTCACTTTGCATCTGGCTAAACATGGCACCTGGAGATTGGAACCGCTGGAGATTGGAACCAGCGTTCTTAGGCTTAGAAGGCAGGTGCCTTAACTGCTAAACCATCTCTCCAGCCCACAACCCATTTGTTTTTGAAGTGCTGAGTCAAGATTGAACCCAGGGCCTGGTATATGCTATGTGTGTACTGTGAAACTGAGCTATACCCATAGCCTTCTTATTTTTATTCATGAGTTATTATTCGTTATTCTAGTTACTAGTCTTAATGCTCAGTGTCTCTCAGATTTGACCAGTGGAAGCACATTTTGATTGGCTCTTGAATTCTTTTGACATCATTTCTTTTTTCTTTCTTTTTTTTTTTTTTTTAACTGAGAGAGACAGAGAGAGAGAGAGAAAAATTGGGTGGTCCAGTGGCCTCTCAGCTGCTGTGAATAAACTCCAGATGGGTACACCCCCATGTGGGCAAGTTTGGCATTGCGCCCTTGCATCACTTTTTGCATCTGGCTAAATGTGGGACCTGGAGATTGAGCGGGTGTTCTTAGGCTTGGCAGGTGGGTGCCTTAACCGTTGAGCCATCTCTCCAGCCCTTGACATCATTTCTTGAGCAGATGTTTGCTTTCACAAGAAAACATCCCAGATAATCCTGTGCTTTCTCTGGCCATGTCCTAGACCCGTCATTTCTCCAGGAAACCTGTGATCTTTCCTCTTGGTGGGAAGTTCTATTTAGAAGTCAAGGTTTATTGACTAGGTAATCTTACTGCTATTGGAGTATTAACAACTTTAGATACTTTCAGTACACAAAGCTAAAATACACACACACACACACACACACACACACACACACACACACCTGTTTCCATATCTCTATATTAAAAACCATAAGGTTAAAGCGCTTTCTGTGCAAGAATGAAGGTCTGAGATGGCTTGCGACTGAGTTTGACTCCACAGCACCCATATAAACAGCTAAATGTGGGCACAAACATTGGTAGCACCAGTACGTAGGGAGGCAGAGTTTACAGAATTGCTAGGGCTCACTGAACAAAATAACAGCTCCGCCAGGCATGGTGGCACACGCCTTTAATCCCAGCACTCGGGAGGCAGAGGTAGGAGGATCGCTGTGAGTTCGAGGCCACCCTGAGAGTACATAGTGAATTCCAGGTCAGCCTGGGCTAGAGTAAGACCCTACCTCGGAAAAAGAAAAAAAAACAAACAAACAAAAAAAAAAACAGCTCCAAGTTGAGTGAGAGACTCTGTCCCAAGGAGTCTCTTATATCTCAAGGATACACACAGATGGGTGACAAAGGACATCCTAGAGCCGCTTCTGTTTATAGTTCTTTAACTTTAGGCCAAGATTATATAGCAGAATATTACATTCAAAGGTTAGTTTTTCTTCAGTGTACTTAAAATTATCCATTTGAAGGTAAATAAGGCTTACTTCTGCTTACCTTACTTTAGATTCTCTTGCACTTCTCCCTTATTGCTCAAACTTCATTTTTGATATTTATTTATTTATTTATTCATTTATTGGAGAGAGAGAGAGAAAGAGAATGGGCACGCCAAGGCCTCTATCCACTGCAAATGAACTCCAGATGCATGAACCACCTTGTGATTGGCTTAGGTGAGTACTGGGGAATGGAACCTGGATCCTTGGGCTTCGCAGGTGTTGCTGTCAGGTTCGCATTGCTGGCAGAAATCACCCGACTAAGAGCAGCTTGTGGGAAAAAAGAGGTTTATTTTGGCTTACAGGCTCAAGGGGGAAGCTCCATGATGGCAGGAAAAACGATGGCATGAGCAGAGGGTGGACATCACTCTCTGGTCAACATAAGGTGGACAACAGCAACAGGAGAGTGTGCCAAACACTGGCAAGGGGAAGCTGGCTATAATACCCATAAGCCCGCCCCCAACAATACTCTGCCTCCAGGAGGCTTTAATTTCCAAGTTGCCATCAGCTGGGAACCTAGCATTCAGAACACTTGAAGTTTATGGGGGACACCTGAATCAAACCACCACAGCAGGCAAGTGCCTTAACTGCTAAGTCATCTCTAACCTAGCTTCATTATATATAAAATTTATTTATTTGCTAGCACAGAGAAACAGAGAGAGAGAGACAGAGAGACAGAGAGACAGAGAATGGGTGCACCAGGGCCTCCAACCATGCAAAGGAACTCCATTATCATGCACCACTTTGTGTATGTGGCTTTATGTGGGTACTGGGGAATCAAACTTAGGCCATCAGGTTTTGTAGGCAAGCATCTTTAACCACTGATTCATCTTTCCAGTTCCCCCATCTCCTTTCATAATGGACGCATTTTTTTCTTCTCTTACTTTTTTGGACATATATTTATAGTAATATTGTCTTGACAAATATCTCTGCCTGGATAATTGTTGGTACGTATTTCCTTTGAGAGATGGTAGAAAATCCCATTCACCTTTGGCCCTGGGGACTTTGTGAGGGACACATTCTTGTCTAGCAGACAGTTAAGGGACACTGACCACTGGAAACAAAGGAGTACTTTGAAGCCATAGCTTAATCCCGGCCTAGCTGCAGGTTCTGCAAGGGCATTTCTTCTACCCCCATGCTCTGGTGGGCTGCATGGTGGTCTTAGGGTAGGACCGAAAGAAGTAAGGCCATGAGATTCCAGGGCAAAGGCAGCAGTCATGACCCCTGTGTGTGTAGTAAGGGAGGAATGTTAACTTATGCAACCAAAAAATTCCAGATTTTTCTGAGAGAAACATTATCTGGATTCAGATAGGATCAGAAGATAGAGGACTAGCTTACCTGTAGTCACAGACTTAGGTAGATCCAGAACTATGTAAGCCTGAAAGTTATTACTTAATACTTACTTCAAACTAATAAGCTCTTTCAAAAGTAAACAGTATTTCAAATCTACATCTAGATGAGTTTTATATTTTAAATTCTTTTGGCCAGCTACAGGTTTAATTCTTGTAAGTGATATGGATAGAACTTTTCTGAAATACTCTTATCTAAGGGGAACTGAAAACTTTCTTGGTTAGCCTATATGTCATTTATTCATTTAAGTAATACACATTTTATTGATTTTTGCTCATTGTCCCTTTAGACTTGAATCTCTTCTACGTACTTTTATAGAAGCACAGGGGATTCTGTTAGGATCCAGTGTTCTTGTCTGTGTGTGGGATGGGGGGTGAAGCAGAGGTTGACATCGGGTGTCTTCCTCAATCACTCTCCACCTTATTTTTTGAGACAGTGTCTCTCACTGAATCTGCAGCTCAACAAGTCACCTAGACTAGCTAGGCAGTAAGCCCAAGGTTTCCCAGTCTCTAGCTCCCCAGAGCTGGGATTACAGGTGCACTCCACCATGACTGGCAGTTTTATGTGGGCACTAGGGATCCGAACACGGGTCCTCACACTCACACCATGAACATTTACCCACCAAGTCTTCTCCTAAGCCCTTTGGTCTGTTTTTTAAAAAATAGCTCTCACTATTACTAGGCTTGTTTTCTTTAGTTATATTCTACTTTTACTGATATTCTCAAATTAAGTTAATTGGACTCCTGTGTTTCCTAAGTCTTCTAGAAAGCCCATCTCTATCTAGATGAATCCAATCTATTATGCTAGTGTTTCCCCGAGTAATAATCAGCGGGGGGTGCTTGTGAGACATACATATTCAAACACACATCAGACCTCCCAAATCAGATTCGCTACAGGACTGGAAAGGCACAATTTTCACAATTCAACACAGATGCACAGTTTGAAAAATGATGATTTTGTATTAGTCTGGAGAGTTTAACTCTCAACTGGCAACTCTTCCCCAAATCCTCTTAACATGTGGATTAGCCCCAGGCTCTGAGGACAATGCCAACAGAACTGTTGTCTGTGGCTGAAACACTGGGATAAAGGGGCGGCTTCCTGACACGGCCAGCTCCTCCTCATTCTTGGTGCTTTTGAAGGAAGAGAGCTCCTCAGAATGATGAGATGTGTGCATGCCAAATTAGTCACAATTCTTTACAGTGACAGCTGTTTCTCAGGAAATGAGACAGGGGCACAGGATTCTCAATGTGTCATTACAGAGCTACATGACCAAGGCGGCCATTTCTTTGAACACCAAGATCTGAAGACCAGAGCAACTGACCAGTCTCATGGTTGATTCGGTGATACCAATGACGCTCTGTGTGCTGTCCTGACAGATGGGGCCACTCAACACCTCAATCACCTTTCATTACTACCAGCAAGGCTGCTGGTGTTAGCCTTTCATGAAAACATCTTCTTGATTTCCGTCTTTATCTTTGAACACTTTGTTTTTCCTTTTTTAGTATTTAAAATTTAGTAAATGAGTAGTTACTTAATGCAAGGCATTGTCGGGTGGGGAAGGAGGATGGAAAGCTACTAAGAAAAACAAACAGCCAAGTTGTTAAGGCTATAAAAATACTTAGGCAACAGTTCCTGCTCTAGAGGAACTTAGGTCGGCTTGGGGGATAAAACAAATAAATAACCATTAAAATTTGGCAATGAGAATAGCCAAAGAAAGGAAGCTTTAAAGAAAGCATTTTTTGTTGCAACAATTAAAACAGTTCGGTACTGGAGTAGAAAAAGATGAATTAATAAAATAGAAAACATAGAAATAGATTCAATTATATAAACATATTTCATAGGAGTTTCATTTCAAATTGATAAGGCAAATACGAATTATTCAGTAAAGTATTTGAGAACAAATAGGTAGACATTTGCAAGATAAATTAAGCTGATGTCTTACCTTACTTCTTAAATCAAGTTAATTCTGAATGGGAAAAAAAAATTGCCCATAAATCCATTAGAGAAAACATAGAACAGAAGATGTAGCCCAGAGGGGCCTGGAACTCACTAATTAACCCAGGCTGGCCCTGAACTATGTTCCTCCTGCCTCAACTCCCTGAGTGTTGGGATTACAGGTGAGTGCCACCATGCCTGGCTTAGGTGATTTTTTTTTTTTTTTAATTTGGTTTTTCGAGGCAGAGTCTCCCTCTAGTCCGGGCTAACCTGGAATTCACTATGTAGTCTCAAGGTGGCCTCGAACTCACAGAAATCCTCCTACCCCCGCCTCCCAAGTGCTGAAATTAAAGGTGTACTCCACCATGCTTGGCTAAATAGGTGATTTTTATATCTTAAATCTAAAGCATACTTTAGTCAAAGGCCAACTGTCAGGTCATAGGTGCTGCTAGTCATATGGAAAATTTATAAAGGATTGTAATAGACAAAGGAGAACAACATTAGAAGGTTAAAAAATATGTATTGTAAAAAGGTTATGGGAATTAAAACTCAAGGAAAGATGAAACCAACAGCAACAGGCAAGCTATCTGGATCACATTTGAGTAAAAAGCTCATTTTAACAATACATAAAGACAGCATCAACTCAATAAAAGAGTAAAAAAGGGACATTAGGGCTGGAGAGATGGATTAGTGGTTAAGGCGCTTGCCTGCGAAGCCAAAGGACGCAGGTTCAACACCCCAGGACCCACGTAAGCCAGATGCACATGGTGGCGCATGCATCTGAAGTTCATTTGCAGTGGCTAGAGGCCCTGTCTTTCTCTCTCAAATAAATAAAAATAAAATAAAAAATATTTTAAAAAATATTTTATCATTTATTTATTTGAGAGAGAGAGAGAGAGGAAGAGGCAGATAGAGAGAAAGAGAGAATGGGCACACCAGGGCCTCCAGCCACTGCAAACGAACTCCAGATGCATGTGCCCCTTTGTGCATCTGGCTTACGTGTGTCCTGGGGAATCGAACCATGGTCCTTAGCCTTCGCAGGCAAATACCTTACCGCTAAGCCATTTCCTCAGCCCCAAAATAAAATATTTTTTAAAAAGGACATCAATTGGCAAATCATGAAAGAAAGATTCATAAGTGGCCAATAGACAAAAATCTTTGCTAAACAAATGTGAACGTCAAGTACTATTATGCTTCTTTGGCTGGAAAATATAATTTTGATTATTGAGACTTGCTGTGCATGGAGTATAAATTAGTACATACTTTCAGTTACAACTTGGTGACATTTGTTTAAGATGGAAATGTAGATTCCCTCTGATTTAGAATTTGTTTTTGCAATTGTAAATATAAAGGAATTTATATTTAAATTAGCACTAAAATAACCGAGGTTATATTTTAAAATGCATACCAGAAAAGCTCTTTGCATGTTGCATTGTAAACTTTATGCCCTCGGCCTCAACATCAGAGAAGAGCAAGGGCCTTGTTCCCCTTGTTGCTGGAGTCTGTCCTCTGACATCAATGCCATAGGGAGGAGAGTCTGCCTGTGGCTCCTCCTTTGAGAGTCGGGAATGGCTGGGATAAGGAGTCTTTGCTAATGGGCAGAGCCTAAGTTCAGTTCAGGTGCACACTTTATCCCACAAAGCTTTAAGGTCAGAGTTGACATGCAGTGTGTATACCAAGTCAGGAGACTTACAGAGACCAACAGGGATGTAAGGGGCTCATCATTGGGTAATGGTCACTAAACCAAATCCCAGGGTTCTGCTTCCTCCATAATAAGATCTGGGGAGGGCTGGAGAGACAGCTTAGGAGTTAAGGTGTTTGCCTGCGAAGCCTAAAGGACCCAGGTTTGATTCTCCAGGTCCTATGTAGGTCAGATGCACAAGGTGGTGCGTGCATCTGGAGTTCGTTTGCAGTGGTTAGAAGCCCTGGCATGCCCATTCTATGTCTCTCTCTCTCTTTCCCTTCTTTTTCTCCCTCTATTGCTAATAAATAAAAAAAAATTTTTTAAAAGAACTGGGGGAGACAGAGAACATATCAAACTGATTACCTAGGTAGCAGGAAGAGCTACTCTGGAGTTTCTGGTTCTCCTCACCTGGCTTGGCCCCAGAGATAGGATGTCCAATGAGTCGTGCAGATAACATCATGTGTGGGATGCTCCCAAGACAAGCTTTATGGAGGCAGCAGACTCTCTGATATGAAGAGAAAGGTGACAAGAATCAACTGCTTTAAAAATCTCATTCAGTTTTCAAACTATACACACAGAAAACAAGCTTCTTAGTGACATACTACCTTATTTCTGCAATATTCCATCTGCAAGTAAGAATATGTCCCTTACCTAATTTTCTCTTTGAGGTCATAATATCTTCCACTTCTACTTTCCTACTTCCAGAGAGACAGACATGCAAATATGCACACATTTCACAAAGTTGTAAAAATATACCTGGGATGCCTGGATGAAGGAGCACTCACAGTCTCATGAAACAAATCCAGAGCCCCGGATTCTAGCTCTTGTCTGGTTTAACTTGAATCGCTGGCTATTTTTGGTCTCAAGACAATGGCTTCATAAAGAAAGAATCACTCTCTGCCAGTTTCCAGGAATCAAATATGGAAACACATTTTCCATACCCTGGGCCTTTTTAAATGGTAACCTCAGATGACTGTCATCCTGGCCCCTCTTTAAATAAACACAAGTGGAGTCAGCAAAGAGAAAGCTGAACTTACTAAAGCTGAACTTCATATAAGGTTAACTGTCAAACCAGACAATTTTTCAGACTGAAATGGCTCCTCGTGTTTTCAGGACACCAGATGACAGGCTGTGAGGACTGGCTTCCGGCCAGGTAGAAGAGGCTGATCCAAGCCCTACTGATACCAAATGTAGAAGAATCCCTCTGCTCGGTTCAAGATACTCCTCTGAAAATATGCATTGCAATTGCTGGGAGAGGCATACTCATGAAAAAAGAATACAGCACCTTGGGTAGGTCTACGTGGAATGTCCAAGGCACGCGGCATGATTCAATGTTTCAAAGGGAAGAACTTGCTGGGTTGGTTCAGACAGTCTAGAAGGGAAGGCCCATCAGTTGCTGGAGCCGGTGGCTTTGAGAACTCAGAGTTGCATTAGGTTAGATTCTTCAAGGCCAAACTGACTGCTGAGTCAGGTCCAAAGATGGTTATAAGAAAACACACTCACTCTGAGGAAGGCTATCCAAACTCTCTTCCCACTGGAAAACAAGGGTGGCCGTGCAAGGCTGGAGGGAGATACGGTTATTTCAGTGCAGTAGCCCCTTAGACCACTCTTATCACAGCTCAATGGACAGTCCAATAATCAACGCCTAAGATGCCCAGTGACACAACAACCACTACAATATATTACCCATTTCTTCTTGGCCTGAGCCTGATACTTCCTGGCTCTTCTAGTTTCATTTCAAGACTTTTCTACATGGTGCGCTGTGTGCATCACATTTAACTCTGTTATCCAGCTTCTCCCCCGATTGCCCACCAGCTTGGTGGTGTCCATGAGCATGTCCCGATGCTCCTTCATGCTGCTCTCATCCTCACCATGTCCTCGTGCCCACCCTTGGTCATGCTGAAGGCTACTCTCCAGCATCTCCTGCAGTTCCTCGGCTGCTGACTCTTGGCAGGAATTTCAAGTTGCCCTTGGATTTGCCCTTTGCCATGTTCACAGAAGTCTACTTGAGCGTCACTGTGTGTTTGGTCATAACCTCTACGAACTTCTGGGAGAGGGTCTGCTGATGATAGGACCACCTCATCTTCAATCTGCATCTCCATGCTCTTTGGTTTTGTTCTGCACATTGCTGGTTTAGCTAGAGGTGAGGGCCAGCTGGGGTGAGAAGGAGTGTCCAAGGCCACCGGGGTCTGCAGTGCTGCTCCTTGACTCAGAAAATCTATGTGTATCAAGTTTCAGGCTTGCTCAAATAACTGTGCAGAGATGTATGTGCAGGTTATTCACTGTAGTATTAGTTTTACAACAACAACAACAAACTAGCAGTAATCAGTAATGTTAAGTAGATCGTAATATATTCATATGATGGTATAATGGAACTCCTCCGATTTGATGAGAACTGGGTAGTTGCTTATGAGAAAATTACATTCTATGGGGAATCATGAACTACGATACACTTTACATTTTAAATTATATTTGACCTAAACTGTCTAAATGTAGAATTTTTAATTTTTCCACGTTAAGAGAAAGCTCTTCTTGGAGTGTGAGTTTCCTGTTTCACATTAGCCTCCCACAATGTCACTATTCCAACCTCTGCTACTTCAGCTTACTAATCTCTTCCCTTGTATGGCCCACTCCATCTCTCTCCTTCCCATTTTATGCCTCTTTACACAGCTGATGCTGTCTCGTGCTTCTTTTTGACACCTGCCAGTGAGATTCCTTAGTGCCTGTGAGGTTTCTGTGACTAAGGAAGTGACTCCTCACCAATACTGACAGTGCTGGTGCCATGGTCTTCAACTTCCAGCTTCCAGGATTGTGAGAAATTCAGGTTGTTTGTAAACTACCTCATTTATAATATTTTGTTATGGAAACTACCCCCGTTTATAACACTCTGTTATGGCTGCCTGAATGAGCCAAGACATGGAACAATTACAAAATCTCAGGTCAATTGTAGCATTGCTCTGATCCATAGAAGGAGTGTGTTGATTAGCTTTCCATCACTATAACAGAATACCTGAGATAATTCACAATGAAAGAAAGGATTAACCGAGCGTGGTGGTGCACGCCTTTAATCCCAGCACTGGGGAGGCAGAGGTAGGAGGATCACTGTGAGGCCACCCTGAGACTACATAGTGAAAAAAGAAAAGGAAGGAAGGAAGGAAGGAAGGAAGGGAAGGAAGAAAGGATTAGCTGGGTATGATGGCAAATACCTGTAAGTCCTAGCTACTTCAGAGGCTGAGACAGAAGGATCACTTGAGCCAAGAGGTTTAAGCAAACCTAAGCAACATATTGAGACCCTGTTTCAGAAAAATAAATACAATTTAAAAGACAAAAGAAAGAAAATGTTTCCTCTGACTCACTAGTTTTGGAGGTTGGGGGTTCTGGTCCATGGTTAATTGGCCCCATTGTTTTGCGTTGTTTAGAAAGCCGATTATCGCAGTAAAGCACTACTTTACGTCATGATTCAGGGGCAAAAGAGAAAGAGGAAGCAGCCACAGTTCCATAGACTCTCTTGAGGACACAGCTCCAGTAACCTGAAAATCCATTAGGTTCCATCTTCTGGTTTCCACCAACTTCCAGAACCACCCAGAGCACCAAGCCCTTAACACATGACTCACTGATGGACATTCAAAATCCAACTCCATCCAGGAGCACAAGGCACCAGGCAGAGTTGTCCCTCTTGAAGATAATGTGGTCTTTTGTACCTTATATTAGTCATGTGCTGAGGGTCACTTTTAGGGAGGTGGATCCAGTCAGCGGGAGCAACTAATTCATTGGAGAAAAGGAGCAGTAGGGAGGCCCAGCTGTCAATCCTCATAGCAGCTGGGGATATGTTCAATAAAGAGAATCTGAGCCAGGTGTGGTGTGCACCCCCTCAATCTCAGCTCTCGGGAGTCAGAGGTAGGAGGATCGCTGTGAGTTTGAAGCCACCCTGAGACTTCAGGGTGAATTCCAGGTCAGCCTGGGTTAGAGTGAGATCCTACCTTGAAAAAACAAAACAAAACAAAAAACAAACAAACAAACAAAAAGAGTATCTGAGGGCTGGAGAGATTGCTTAGAAGTTAAGGCACTTGCCTGCAAAGCCTAAGGACCCAGGTTTGATTCTCCAGTACCCATGTAAAGCCAGATGTACCAGGTGTTGCTTGTGTCTGCAGTTCATTTGCAGTGGCTAGAGGCCCTGGTGCATCCATTCTCTCTCTCTCTTCTCTCTCTCTCTCTCTCTCTCTGCCTCTTTCTCTCTCTCTCTAATAAATAAATAAATAAAATATTTTTAAAAGGAAATAAAAATCTCAGATACTCTTTTATTTTAAAAAATATTTTTTATTTATTTATTAGAGAGAGAGAGAAAGAGGCAGAGAGAAAGAAAGAATGGGCGCACCAGGGTCTCCAGCCACTGCAAATGAACTCCAGATGCATGTGCCCCCTTGTGTATCTGGCCTTATGTGGGTCCTGGAGAATCAAACCAGGGTCCTTAGGCTTCGCAGGCAAATGCCTTAACCGCTAAGCCATTTCCCCAGCCCTTTTGTTTGTTTTCTGAGACAAGTTCTCACTATTAGCCCAAACTGGCCTTGAACTTGTCCATCTCCCACCTCCACCTCCATAGTGCTGGAATTATAAGGCCCACACCACTACTCCTGGCCATCTGAGCTTCTGAAAGCACACAGCATCCACTCCACCAAGGGAGCTAGAAAGATTGCTATGACTGGATTTACTTTCAGAGCTTTGGGTTGTAACATAGTCTGAGTGTTGGTGTCCCACCAAAATGCAGCCTAACAGTATTTAGAGGTACGACCTTTTGAACGTGATTATGCCATGACATTTCCATCCTCATGAACCTTATAAAAGAGGCTCAAGGGAACTTCCTTGACCCTTCTGCCATGTGAGGATGCAATAAGAAGGTGCCATCTCTGAGGCCCTCATAAGACTCTGAAACTGTAAGCCGTGGGTTCCTGTTGTTATAGATTACAGAGTCTCAAGTATTTTGTTAAAGCAACCTGAACATGAACCAAGACAGGTGAGGTCAATTGCACCCAACCAACATGGCTAAGAAATTCAAGGTAGTGTAAAACTGGAGAGTAGGGTAAATATGTGGCTAAGAATTTTATTACCCCTCCTCCTCTTAATTAGTCATCACTTGTCATCCTCTTCCTTTCCTCAGAGCCTACTATAATCTATAATGCACTTGGCTACTATGTTCTGACTACTAAAATGTAAGTTTCATGCGAATAGAAGCCTTATTTCTTGTGCTCATCGCTGTAGCCCAATATTCTGTTAGTATGGCTGGTATGTAATATGTACCCAATAAATACTGATGATGTTTCAGACAGCACTCTAAATGTACAGAGTCATGCAGATAAGGAGAAAGAAAGAGTATAAAAGACAATTCTAGACCAGGGATTCTCAAGTTGTGTTCTGTGGTTCTGTAGTAGCAGCACTTGGGAACTAGTTCAGTATGAAAATTCTCAGGCCCTGCTCCAAGCCTTGTGAATCACAAACTCTGGGTTGAGGCTCAGAAGTTTTTATTTAATCAGCCTACCAGGTGATTTTGACCCACAGCAGAATCTGAGAAGCACTGCTATAGACCAGATAGGGCTTGTGCTCAACAAGTAATGATCAAATGGCAGGGAAAAATCAGGACCACATTGTTGTGATAGGACAATATGCTAAAATTTCAGGGCTGCAAAACAACAAACAAAAAAATTCAGGGCTGGGAAAGAGCTCAGTGGTAGAGCACTTGCTTAGGATGTGCAAGACCCTGGGTTCAGTCTTCAGTTTTACAACTACACACCAACACACACACCAACACACACACACACACACACACACACACACACAAGATGATTATCTGTGCTACAGGGTTTGTTTTTATATCTCTGAAACCCAGAAAAAGGAAGAAAATGTAACTTGTCCTCTTCTGTTCTTTGTATCTGGTGGCTAGGAGGCTAAAGGGGGTGGAATTAATAATATTTTCATTGATTAGGGCAGGAGGGATAGGTCACCCTACAGGTATGTCTAATGACCCCATCCTTGCCCTCATTCCCAATGAGCTCCTTGCCCTAGCACATAGTTTTAAAGACTAAACTTAATTTCAAACATAGATTTTAATATTTGATTTTATTTATTCATTAGAGAAAGACAGAGAGAAAGGGAGGGAAAGAATGGGTGCACCAGGGCCTCTAGCCACTGCAAACAAGCTCCAAATGCATGTGCCACTATGTGCATCTGGCTTACGTGGCTTCTGGGGAATCAAACTTGGGTCCTTAGCAGGCAAGTGCCAAGATAGTGAAGAGTTCCCTGCACCCTGCATGCAGTTTCTACTGTTACTAATGTCCTACATTAGTATGGTACATTTGTCATAGTCAATAAATATGTCACATGGATGCATAATTGGTGACATCTTTCTTCAGATTTCTTCAGTGTTTCTCTGATCCAGAAGCATCTAGGTTTCAACATTACAGCTAGTCACCAGATCTGCTTTAGGCTTCTTTTAGCTACAACATTTTCTCAGATTTCACTTGTTTTGTTTTCTCAAGATAGTGTCTCACTCTAGCCCAGGCTGACCTGGAATTCACTATGTAATCTCAGACTGGCCTTGAACTTACAGCAATCCTGTTACTTCAGCCTCCTGAGTATTGGGCTTCAAGGCGTGAGCCACCATACCTGGCACAGACTTCCTTTGCTTTTGATGAACTTGACAGTTTTGAGAAGGGCTAGATGGGCAGATTGGATAATATCCCTCAAGTTAGACCTGCATAATACTTTTTCTTTTTTAAAAGATATTTCATTTATTTGTTTATTTGAGAGAGAGAAAGAGGGAAAGGCAAGAAAAAGAGCAAATGGGCATGCCAGGGCCTCCAGCTACTGCAAATGAACTCTAACATGTGCCCCCTTGTGCATCTGGCTTACGTAGGTCCTGGGGAATGGAACCTAGGTCCTTAGGCTTCACAGGCAAATGCCTTAACCACTAAGCCACTTCCCCAGCCCCTGATACTTTCTTTATGATTAAACTGAAGTTGTGCTTTGGGAAGCTAGACCACAGAGGTAAGCTGCCATCTTCATCACACAATATCAAAGGTGCACATATGGTCACATGATGGACCACTTGACCTTGACCTGGAGCGCAAGCTAGGGTCACCATGGAAGGAGGACAGGTTTGTGAAATGTTACAAGGAAGATTTTTAGAACTTGACAATTATTTGATTTGGGAAGGATGGTTGGGAAAAGGGGAGAAAGAGAGGAAGAGCCCAAACTTCTGCCAAGCTTTCTAACATGAGTGGCTGAGTACTTGGTTAGTATATGATATTATGGCTGAGGTGCCAGCGATCTCTCCAGGGCTGGGGACATGGCTCATCAGGTAAGAATGCTATCTGAGCAAACACAAGACCAGAGTTCAATCTCTAGCACCCATGTAAAAAGCCATGCATGGCTGTGCACAACTGTAACCCTAGCACTGAGGCTGGCAGAGACAGAAGGACCAGTAGGCCTCACTGGTTCTCTAGTCTAGCCAAAAAGCATGGCAAGTTCCAGCTTCAGTGAGAGACTAGCTCAAGGAAATAACACACATCACACACATTAAAAAGAAAGAGAGGGCTGGGCGTGGTGGCACACGCCTTTAATCCCAGCACTCGGGAGGCAGAGGTAGGAGGATCGCCGAGAGTTCGAGGCCACCCTGAGACTACATAGTTAATTCCAGGTCAGCCTGGACCAGAGTGAGACCCTACCTTGCAAAACCAAAAAAAAAGGAAAAAAAGAAAGAAAGAAAGAAAGAAAGAAAGAAAGAAAGCGAGGGCTGGAGAGATGGCTTAGTGGTTAAGTGCTTGCCTGTGAAGCCTAAGGACCCTGGTTTGAGGCTTGATTCCCCAGTACCCACGTAAGCCAGATGCACAAGGTGGCACATGCATCTGGAGTTTGTTTGCAGTGGCTGGAAGCCCTGGTGTGCCCATTCTCTCTCTCTCTCTTTGTCTCTCTCTCTGTGTCTGTTGCTCTCAAATAAATAAATAAAAATAAACAAAAACATTTAAATAAAAGAAAAAGAAAAAGAGGGCTGGAGAGATTTCTTAATGGTTAAGGCACTTGCCTGTGAAGCCAAAGGACCTAAGTTTGATTCTCCAGGACCCATGTAGGGCAGATGCAAAGGTGGTGCATGCAACTGGAGTTCATTTACAGCAGCTGGAAGGTCTTGGTGCACCATTCTCTCTCTCTTTCTTTCTGTCTCTTTCACTCTCTCTCTCTCAAACAAATAAAAAAATTAAAAATTCATTTTAATAAAAATGAAAGAGAGAGATGCTTAGCTGATAAAATTGCTAAGCATAAGTTACTACAGTGTGCTCAGCCTCGGACAGGATGCTTAAAGCACCCCCTCCGAGGCCCCAGGAACCTCGTGAAAGAGAGGACAGAAAAAAAGAGCAGGAAGAGGGCTGAGGAAGGCTGTCTTCTGGATACAACATGGCTGTGAAACTCATGAAGTCACAGCAGCTGTGGTTTCCAGCACAAGGCTGAGCCCGTCATACTTCACCCTTGATAAAGGAAGGATCCACAAGATCCCACACCTTCCAGACAATCTAATGGCAGCTAACGGTTGCTGAAGAGGGGAGTTAGACTCACCAGTGGTGCAGCTACTGATAAGTTGCCCATTCCATGGGCATTCCACTCATGATCATGCAAGCAGCCCTAATTTGACTCATCAGGTTAAAAGAAAAAAAGGCAGGCTGGGGAGATGGCTCAGTGGTTTAAGGTGCCTGCTTGCAAAGTCTGCCAACCTGGGTTTGATTCCCCAATACCCATGTAAAGCCAGATGCACAAAGAGGTGCATGCATTTGGAGCTTGTTTGCAGTGACAAGAGGCCCTCTTGACATGCCCATTCTCTCTTTGTCTGTATCTCTCTCTCTCTCTCTCTCTCTCTCTCTCAAAGAAAAAAAAGGCATGAAAGTAGGGTGGAAAATACTGGGGGAGGGTGTTAATGGGAGGGAGAGGGGATAAGAGGAGACAATTTGGTGGAATAAGATCAAAATACATTATATACATGTATAAAAATGTCAAAAATGGAAAATAACTAAATAAATATTTTTTTAAATACATAGTCTATAGTCAATGTTCTCCCTCCCTTTGAGCTGGGGATGCTTAGGAAGGAGGCTCCATGGCTGAGGTAGTCTTCGCTGAGGTTCTTCTGCCCTGGGCCACACGGCCAAAGAGGCTGCCCTGCCACTCTGTCCACTTAGGAGATTTATTCCAAGAATAAATTCTACACTCATTTGAGGTGACTATGGGATCTTTCAAAGAACCTGGGCTCTTCCAGGTGTGGTGGCACACACCTTTAATCCCAGCACTTGGGAGGCAGAGGTAGGAGGATTGCCATGAGTTCGAGGCCACCCTGAGACTACATAGTGAATTCTAGGTCAGCCTGGGCTAAAGTGAGATCCTACCTTGAAAAACAAACAAAACAACCAAAAACCAAACAAACAAAGAACCCCTGGGCTTTGGGCTGGAGAGATTGCTCAGCAGTTAAAGGTGCTTGCTTACAAAGCCTGACGGCCTGGGTTCACTTCCCTAGTACCACATAAAGCCAGATCCCCAAAGTGGAGCATGTGTCTGGAGTTGCTTGCAGTAGCACAAGGCCCTGGTGCACCTATATTCATTCTCTCTCTCTCTCTACGTGTGTGTGTGTGTGTGTGTGTGTGTGTGTGTGTATGCCTCTCTCTCAAATACATAAATAAATAAAATATAAAAACCAAAAAACAAATTTAAAACCATCGTCCCCCCATTTTTAAAAAAAGAACACTGGGCTCTGAGTTTGTAGATAGAATGGGAGGAATTGGTGATATTCCTCAGTAGTACCTCAGCTACTTAATTTGGAAAAGCAGTGGATACCTGAAGTCAATTAAAGAACTGTGGCTGAAATTTTCCCAGAGAAAGGGACCTGGACATTCATTTCATAAGACGCATTTGGCTGCGGAAAGAATTAAAGGACCTATGTTAACATGTTAACAGTATTTAACTGTGGGTAGTGGATATAAAGGCTGCATTGGTTTTCTGGGACTGCTTGTAATAAAGTATCACAAACTGAGGAACTTAGAACAACAGAAATTTGTTGTCATGGAGCAGGTATTGTACAGGAGGCTGTAATTCCAGCACTTGGGAGACCCTTTAAAAAGAGAAAAGAGAAGAAATGTATTGTCTTGCAGTTCTGGAAAAGTCTGAAATCAAGGTATTGGCAGGGCCATGCTGTCCCTGAATGTTGTAGGGAAGGATCTTTGCTGGCGCCTTCCCAGCTGTGGTGGTTTGTCATAAACCTTGGTGCTACTTGGTTCGTGGCTGTGGTGGTCTACTTTGTCTCTGGCATCACATGGCATTCTGCTGTGTCTGCATTCAGAGTCCCCTTCTCTTACAAGGTAGCAATCACACTGCATTTAGGGCTCATCCTAGCCTAGGACCACATTTTAGCTCAGTTACATCTGTATCACAGGCTCTGGGCTGGTGTGAATTCTGCAGGAGATGCTAGTCAGCTCTGTGCCAGATGAAGGGGTTCCCTTCTTCACATATGTCTATTTTCTCTTTGCACACTACACATATTATTTTTATGCCAGTAAAAAAGCTAACAAAAATTATAATCCCCCACACCAATAAAGCTTGCTCTACTTTGAAACTACAACAAACTGCCTGTGGTGAATGGGTCAGCTCAGCCCTGAAACATACTGGAAACGTTACTGAAGCCAATCGCAGTGCCTTGTGCTACGAATCTCTCTACATGCCCAGCCAAACTCTGTTGGAAAGACAGGGAGGAGTGTTGGCTGTGGTGCCTGAGGAAATGTCTGGATCTTTCTCCCCAGGCCAGGGTGGAGGGTCAGGGAATCTCTGCCCACTATGGAACTGGCTGCTGGCTTCCTATATATGGGGCATTCCTCAGGGATTGCTTAGCCTCTGCCCCAGCACCTGGTCCTTAATAAACACATTGGGGACCTAACAGCTTGAAAGAGCGTGAATGTGATAACTGAAGCCACATTCCCCGTGGCTGGATAAACACTCTCGGGGAGTCAGACTCTGGTTTCCCAGACTGTCAGGTACCAAAGCCCATGGGGTGGTGATTTCTTTCATGATAGCCACACCCCAGGCCGGCCCTTATTAGTCACAGCACACGCTTAGCTCTGCCTAGTTCTGTTCCCCTGATGTTCTGCACGTCCCACCATCCAGCGGTGCGTGCTTACCCCTCCCTGGGGCGAGTTGGACTGAACAACATCTCGTGCAACACGTTTTCAAGGAGCAGCTGGGAATCAGGTTTAAATCTTGGAATTTTCAGCTCGACTGAGTTGAAAAATCCCTTAGACATTTTTGTTTATGGGTGCCAGAGACATAAACGAAACAAGAGAGGACAAGGGAGAAAGAAAGACTCCTGGGTGGGGTTAGCTCACCAAAAGTTCTCTCTGCTTCTTTCTGCAGACCCTGGTGTTAGGCGTTATCTGCCCTCCCACCCCACCCCCCAAGAGCATCCTGTTTAGCGACTGAGATTTTTTTTTTCATGGGACAGTTTAGCCATTAACAAACAAAAACACAACTGGTAAAAGGACAGGAATGTAGAAGGGGGACTGTGAGGAGGGGAGAAAGAGTTCTAAAAGAAGCAGAAGTAGCTCAGTTGGGAGAGCATTAGACTGAAAAAGCGTTCTAAAAGGGATGGTAAAGGAGGGGCCCAAACAGGGGGGATTCACAGCGTATTGCTTGCCTTCTTTTATAGGCAAACCCTGGATTGAACTATGTATACATATACGTATGACATGAAAGCAGAAAGGGGGTGATTTGTGGAGAGGGAGGGAAGTAGTGTGGGGGAAGTAAGGTGGTGAACATGAGCAAGGTACAATATGCCTAAATGTGAAAATGTCACAATAAAACCCTTCTTTTGTACACTTAAAGAGAGAAAAACCCCTGTAACTGGCTCTTAAAGGAGGGGATGGACATTCTTTCAACTAACTGTTCCTCGATCTAAAACTCTTGTAGAATGTCAATATCGAATTCAGTCCCATGTGACTGAAGCCCAGGCTTTCAGCCTTTTCCCACACAGCTATTAACCCTTTGACGGGGTAAAGGGCAACCAAAAGATAAGAAAAAACAATCTCTAGAACAGTCTCTATCTCTGGTGGGAGTACCTTTTCTCTGCCCACACGTAGCCATCATTTGCTGAGGACTCTCTGGGGCCACTGCACTAGCTGCTTTGTCTATTGCTTTGTCCCTTCAGCACCACTGTTCTATTTCCCAGAAGACGGAACAGCAGCCCAGGGAAGTTGAGTAGCTGGCTATTGCGAACAATGCTAAAGCAGACACTCTGAGGGCAGAACTCCCACCCTGCACAGCGCTGTGTGAGCGTGCCCCCGGGATTGGGCCTCCCCAGCCAGCTCGTCCCTATTCATTCTTTCATCCGTGTTTCTGAGCGTCTACTGAATGCAGGGCACTGTCCTGGCGCTCTCCTGGCATGACTAGAGTCAGACCTCTGAAAGGTTCAAAAAAGTAAGTACTATTTCCACTATTTTATTTTTCAAAGAAGGAAACTTGAAGAAGGATGGAGGCCATCCGTTGCTAAGGTCACACAGCCTGCAAGCTGCAGGACGAGCATCGGAACCTGGACGGTCTGAGAGCCCTGTTTGGGCTCAGGACCATAATCACTAAGTCTCTTCTTGGGCAATGTGCCCCACTAAGCTGTGGTCCCTGAAGCAGGGACCTTGGGGAGGCACGTATTTACTTTACCTGAGCCCAGGTAAGGTTTGGCTCCCATCAGGTGTTCTAGACTACCCTGCTGATCATTTGATTCATTATTCCATAGTCCTGTCCCTTCTCCCCTTCCCCATATATTTCTTTCCCTTTGCAAACATCCTTCTTGGTCTCCCTTCTCATAATGTCCCGGCCCCTCCTATGGGGCTTTGAAAAAGTGACATTTACACCCATCACAGATGTATGAAGAGGAAAGCTTTATAATGTGCCCTAACTTGGGAAAAATATTTTACCAACGAGCAAAGCCAGCCTTGGAATTCGTTTCTGCCCTCAGGAGGCTCTCTGGCTCGCAGCCCCGCGGGTCTAGGACTTAAGCGGAGGTTCTGCTACGTTCACACATTCATTCGGCCGAGTACTTCTAATTCTGTCTTTCAGCCGTCAGGCACGTAGGCAATTTCCTTTTATAAAGCTGCTGGTTAGAACGAAACAGGTGCAGGTCTGAGGAAAACACCAACCGAGTGGGCTGTGATGGCTAAGGGATTCCGCACCCCCTTGGCGGTCACAGGGCTCAGCCTCCAGCCCGCCTGTCCCAGGCACGACCCCCTGCAGCTGGTCCCCCCAGCCCATGCCGGTCTTCCTCGCTGGGAGCCGGCCAGCGTCGACAAGGAAAACACACCCGGGTACCAGGGACAAGGTCAAGGTCGCGCCGGCCCTCCGCCTCCTCCGGGGCGGGCGGGGAAGGGCGAGCCCCACGCGGGGTCGGGGGAGGGGGCTGCGTGGGCCGAGGGCGGGGGGACGAGCGCCCCCTTCCGGACGGCCGCAGGGCGCAGGCGCGGGCGCGGGCGCAGGCGCGCCGGGCGGCGCTGACTCACGCTCTCGCTACGTGAGCGGCGAGCGGGCCGTGCGGGCGGCTCCCGGGACGCCCGCGGGGTGCGGAGCGCGGGGCCGGGCCTGGCCTCGGGCCGAGCGCGACGCGCCTACCACGGACTTTACCCCCGCCGTCGGGCCGCGGCCGCCCTGCTGGCGACGTTGATGGCTTTACGGTCCTCTGGTGGCGGCCCGGGTCGTGATCCTTGAGCCCGAGCGGTGGCACCGGGCATGTGGAGCTGCCAGAGTCAAGGTGGCGCTGCCCGCGCGCTGCCCCTTCGCTGCAGCCTCTCCGTGAGCCCGGCGAGGACCGCAGAAACCCCAGGTCTAAGTGAAGACCTGTTACTGCGGGTTTTCTGAAAAGTCTCCCCAGATCCCTCAACAGCCCTGTGACCTTTCCGTCCATCTGTCAGGGAGGGAATCAAAACCTATGTTTGCGTGGTTTAGCTCTTGACTACGAAGGGAACATTTTTAAGCCATTGTAGAGACAATGGACACTCCAGGGTATCCTGCTACAAGCCAACCCACTTGTGTGTCTGCATTAATGGGAACACTGGGGAATTGAAACCTGGGCTGTCAGGCTTTGCAAGCCAGCACCTTTTAACCCCTGAGCCATCTCTTCAGCCCCCACAGAACTTTAAAAAACAAGCTTTTAAATTTATTGGAGGAGAAAGAGGGAGAGAAAGAATGGGCACACCAGGGCCTCCAGCCACTGCAAACAACCTCCACACACATGAGCCACCTTGTGCACCTGGCTTATGTGGGTACTGAGGAGTCAAACCTCGGTCCTTGAGGCTTCACAAACAAACCCTTTAACCGCTAAGCCATCCAGCCCCTTTCCCCCAAGAGAACTTTTTTGTGGGTAACTTTTAAGCACAGAACAGGGCTTTTGCAAAATCCATTTTGGCGTTGCGTGTTGACACAATTTGTTTTTGTGATGAGTCATTCATTATCTTGTGTTCACTGGAAAGTGAAGTCAAAGAGAGAAGAGCATGGTGATGCACACCTGTAATCCCAGCACCCAGCAGGAGGATCAGGAGACTCAGGTTATCCTCAGCGGCATAACAAATTCGAGGCCAGCCTGGGCTGTCTCAACCCCAACCCCCAATAAAAGAGAAAAGACAGAAAACCTTCTGGTAGATTTTAACGGATAGGGTTGTGTTGTAGTAGGGTTAGATGTCATTGAATAACTGACCAGTCCTCAGGTGGACGAGGTGGGGCCCTGGGTGTGATGGGCGAGGCTGACCTTCAGCCTCTGGGTCTGCAGGTGAGCCCAGAGACATTGTCTGGACCAGTAGCACCCACAGGACAGCTGACATGGTGGAGCTCCATTCTGTCTGCACGGTGCCTCTTCTAGGGTTGCTGTGGGACATCAGATGCGAATGGCATTTCCTTAGCCACTGTGACCCATGGAAATGAGAACTGGCATTCTTTCCCTTGGTCTAGGATACCAGGCTAGAGGGAATGCCAGACACTGTCTACCTCAGAAAGGCCTGCAGCACTCTTGTTTGCTCATCTTGGGAGCCATGGAGAACGCGGTTTCTACGGAGTCAGTAGGAACAAAAATGAGATTAAATCACCGTGAAATTGTACTTTAGGCTGAGTCCTTGGTTACAGGATCTTGATAGTGTACACAGAGCTCAGCTGTTTCTACAGTGCTTTTCAGTTTGCCCATGTTGAGGGGATTTTTGTTCTGATTTATTTGGTTTGGGGGGGAGGAGGAATTTTTTACCCCAAATGTGTCCTAGATTATAAAAGAATAAACTAAAATACAAAAAAAGAAGAATCCTTAAATACACACTCATATACAAAAAATAATTTTAGCATATCTTGTGTATTTCCAGGTATTTAACACAGTTGAGAACATGTTGTGTTATTTACCTTGGTTACTATTATGTCATACACACTTCCCCATCTTATCAAACCTTTTGTAGTTGTTTTTACAGTTTTGTAGTTTTGTAGTTCTTTTCAACAGTTCCTCCATTGTTGGAAATTTAGGTTGTTTCCACTTTTTGGCTAAGTGATGTTCTCATGTTGTGTAAATACTTGACCATTTTATTAGTGATTGCAGGTGAAATGATAGAAACGTTTTTGAGATAGGATCCCATTCCTAGGTGCAGTGTCCAGGATCACAGGGAGTGGCATGCCTGCTTTCGGATGTACCACTGGTGTCTGGTAGGGAGTAGCTGCTGTGGTGCATTGCCCAATGAGTGAAGCATAGAAGAAGTCATTTTCCTTGTGAGAGAATTTGCCTGGGAGTTATTAAAAATAAAGTTTGCTTTGTTATCCCAACTGCTTCTAGCCAGGTGAAACTGCCAAAGGACCATGACCTGCTGGAGGACTCTTAACCTGACTAATGTCAGTAGGACTTGCTAACAAAAACGGAAAGCTGCCAATCTGGAGTGCTAGTTTAAAATGTTTAATTAGAACAGTCACCAGGCATTCCCCTTTTCTAAAACTTGAGAAGTCAAAACCAGAAAAAGACCAAGCTCTGACTCTACACTTTGAGATGTTATGATTCTATATAACTTGTCCAAACACACAAGGCTAGCTAGGTTTCTTTCTGTTATGCTGTCAAACCAACAGGATCCTGAAGGGCTTTCATGACTGAGCGAACCAAAGGATAATTTCCAGAGGCTTTTGCTGCTGTTTGCAGCTCTAAAGAAAGGGCCCCTGTGATTGAAGAGTGATGCTGTTTTGCTTTGAAGTTCTATCCTGGCCTTTTAGAATTTATTTGCTTGAAATTAAACTGCATTTCCACAGAATGGTTTTATATGGAGAACATTGATTTTTGCAAACATTTAGTAATTCAACTTTTGTTCCATGTAATAAATTTATGAGTTTATCTTGTACATATGTGTTTTTACTAAGTGTTTTTATTGTTGTGATTATTGCATGTTTATGTACATATGACAATACACAGTTACATATCAAAACCATGTGAGCTATATTTTATAAGTAACATTTTTCATTTTTTCTTTTCTTCTTATTTATTTATTTAAAAAATTTTTCATATTGACAACTTCCATCATTGTAGACAATTATTGTAGACAATAACCCATGGTAATTCCCTCCCTTCCCCCACTTTCCACTTTGGAACTCTATTCTCCATCATACGCCTTGCTCCTCTCCTTTTATATTGATGTCATCCTATTATGATGGTCTTGTGTAGGTAGTGTCAGGCACTGTGAGGTCATGCATATCCAGGCCATTTTGTGACTGGAGGAGCACATTGTAAGGAGGCCTACCCTTCCTTTGGCTCTTACATTCTTTTAAAAAAATTTTATTAACAACTTCTATACTTACACACAATAAATCATTATATTTTCCTCCCCTCTCCCCCGTTCCCCTTCACAATTCCACTCTCCATCATATCCCCTCCCTCTCTCCATTAGTCTGTCTTTAAATTTGATGTCATCATCTTTTTCTCCTATTATGAGGGTCTTCTGAAGGTATTGCTAGGCACTGCAAGGTCATGGATATTGAGGCCAATTTCTTTCTGGACAGTTGCATAGTAAGGAGTAAAGAGTACCCTTCTTTTAGCTCTTACATTCTTTCCACCACCTCTGATCCTTAGAGGGTGTGATAGAGATGTTTCAGTTCTGGACACTCCTCCATCCCTTCTTCTCAGCACTATGTTGCCTTTTGGGTCATCCCAGTGGTCATTGCCATCTGAAAAGAGAAGCTTCTCTAACCAGAAGTGAGAATAGCATTAATATGTGAATATGAGCATTAAGTGTAGTGCTTTCAGGGCAGTTTGGTGGGGAAAATATATACATTTAGCCAGACAAGAGCAGGTTTTATACCCCTAAGGCTCATGACCTCCCCTGCCATAAGTTTTTAATTAGGTTTTTCAGTACCAGGCATGTATTCCCTCCCATAGAGCATGCCTTCAGTCCAGTTAGAGTTGGTTTCTCCCAGACCATAGCAGGCATACCACTATTGTACTGGTTCAGTCATTTGGCAGGTCTGGCCAAACCTGAGGCTTCCAGTGTCCACTGTTTTCACTGCTGATGACTTCTGTCTCCCATAGGGCTACATGCAGTGCAACTTTTTCCAGCTTTCAGTTGGCTGGTCTACAGAGAAAAGGTTTCTTCTCAGAAGCAGCTTGACTTCTCAGTGACCTTACCACTCAGGCAAATGAAGTCTTCAACAATAGTGTTTTTCCCATCTGTTTCTCAAGGGAAACCAAGGGCCTTGGCAATAGCCTGTAATATTTTGGAAGCAACAAGGACCTCCCTGGAAGGTATCCCATCCTTGGCACTAAAAATTTTCTAATAACAATCTATGGCTTCTGGATGTGCCAGTATTCAAAAAAGTAGATTTTCATATGTCTTATTCAGAATATTTTGAATTTTGATTGATCCTTCTCCATGCCCTGCATTTTCACAGTCTCTTCCCCTGGCCTCACTTAGGCCCTTCCCCTCCCTGTAATCTGTTCTTCTACTTACATATATTCAATACCATCCCCTTAAGTCCTTCCCTCTCCTCCCTCCCTTATACACTTTTTCTAGCTTACTGGCCTCTGCTACTGATTTTTGGTTCCAGTTCACACACATCTGTACATTTGTATCTAGGATCCACATATGAGAGAGAACATGTGACGGTTAGCTTTCTGGGCCTGGGTTACCTCACTTAGTATAATCCTTTCCAGATCTATCCATTTCCCTGCAAATTTCATAATTTCATTTTTCTTTATGACTGAATAGAACTCCATTGTGTAAATGTACCACATCTTTATTATCCATTATCTTTGGAGGGACAGCTAGGCTGGTTACATTTCCTAGCTATTGTGAATAGAGCAGCAATAAACATGGTTGTGCATGTCTCTCTAAGATAGTGAGAAGAGTCATTCAGATATATGCCTAGGAGTGCTATAGCTGGATCATATGGTAAATCTATTTTTAGTTGTCTCAAGACCCTCCACACTGATTTCCACAATGGCTGTTCCAGATTACATTCCCACCAACACTGTAGAAGGATTCCCCTTTTACTGCATCTTTGCCAAACATTTGTTTTCTTGATGGTTGCCATTCTGACAGGAGTGAGATGGAATCTCAAAGTAGTTTTAATTTGCATTTCCCTGATGGATAAGAATGTAGAACACTCTTTTAGATGTTTATATGCCATCTGTATTTCTTCTGATGAGAACTCTCTATTTAGGTCCATAGCCCATTTTTAATTGGGTTGTTTGATTTCTTATTGTTCTGTTTTTGAGTTCTTTGTATAGTCTGGATGGATATTAATCCTCTGTCAGATGTGTGTGGCTCTTACATTCTTTCTGCCACCTCTTCTGCAATGGACCATGAGTCTTGGAAGATGTGATAGAGATATTTCAGTGCTGAACACTCCTCTGTCACTTCTTCTCAGCACCACAGTGCCTTCTGAGTCATCCCAAAATTACTGCCATGTGAAAAGAGAAGCTTCTCTAACCAAAAGTGAGAGTAGCATTAATATATTGATATGAAGATTAAGAGAAGTGCTTACCAGGCAGTTTGGTGAGCATAGTATATACATTTAGCCAGACACCAGCAGACGTTACACACCTAGGGCTCATGACTGCCCCTCTTGTAGATTCTCAGTATCAGGGATTTATTCCCTCCCATGGAGCAGGCATCCTGTCCAATTAGAGAATGGTTGATTTCCCCCATAACAGACATGCCACCATTGCACCCATTGGCTCATTTGGCCTGGCTAGCCAAATTTAAAGCTTGCAGTGTCCACTGTTGAGTATCTCCACTGGTGATCTCTCTCTCTCTCCCACTGAACTGCATGCAGCATAGCTTTTTCCAACTTTCTGTCAACTGCTCTACATGGAGGAGGTTTTCAGCTCAGCTCCAGCAGGATTTCTAAGTAACCTTGCAGCCCAAGTATGTGGAGTCTTCAGTAATAGGAACCTAACAGATATCTTCAGAACATTCCATCCAAATGCTGCAGAATATACATTTTTCTCAGCAGCACATAGAACATAGAACACAATAGACCATATATTAGGACACAAAGCAAACCTTAACAAATACAGGAAAATTTAAATAATCCCTTATATTCTATCTGACCACAGTGGGATTAAACTACAAATCAGCAACAAGAAAAACTACAGAGCATACAAAATTCATGGAGACTAAACAGTACACTATTGAATAATGAATGAGTCATTGAAGAAAGCAAGAAGGAAATCAATAAATTCATAGAATCAAATGATGATGAGAATGCAACATACTAAAACCTCTGGGACAAAATGAAGGCAGTCCTAAAAGGGAAATTTATAGCCCTAAGTGCCTATATTAAGAAATTAGAAAAGTAGGTTTCCATATGACTTATTTATATCCTCTTAGATTTTGATTAGCTCTCCCTCCACCTTTCCTTTACTCAATCTCTTCCCCTGACCTCACTTAGGCCTTTTCACCCCCATTAATCTGTTCTTCTACTTAGATATATACAATACCATCCTATTAAGTGGCCCCCTCCCTCCCTTTCTATTCCCTTTATATCCCCTTTCTAGCTTACTGGCTTCTGCTACTTAGTTTTTCTTTTCTTTTTTTTCCTCACATAGAAGTCCAATCATTTGTACTAGGATCCACATATGAGAGAGAACATGTGACGTTTGGCCTGCTTTTCTGGACAATGGAACACTCAGAAGCCATAGATTGTTACTAGAAAATTTTCAGTGCCAGGGATGGGATACCATTCAGTGAGTTGTTGGCTGGGGAGGTCATAGATACCCACCAAAGGGCCCTTGGTTTCCCACCAGGAATAGATGGTAAGACCATATTGCTGAAGACTCCACACACTTGGGCTACAAGATCACTGAGAAATACTGCTTGGAGCTGAGCTGAAAGCCTCCTCCATGTGGACCAGCTGACAGAAAGTTGGAAAAAGCTATGATGCATGCAGTTCAATGGGAGAGAGAGAAAAGACCAGTGAAAATACTCAACAGTGAACACTGCAAGCTTTAAATTTGGTCAGCCAGGCCAAATGAGCCAACAGGTGCAATAGTGGCATGTCTGTTATGGGGGACATCAACCATTCTCTAATTGGACAGGAGGCCCGCTCCATGGGAAGGAATACATCCCTGATACTGAGAACCTACACAGGGGTAGTCATGAGCCCTAGGTGTGTAACGTCTGCTGGTGTCACACTAAATGTATATACTATGCTCACCAAACTGCCCAGTAAACACTCCTCTCAATGTCCACACCCTTATATTAATGCTACTCTCACTTTTGGTTAGAGAAACTTCTCTTTTCACATGGCAGTGACGTTGGGATGACTCAGAAGGCACCATGGTGCTGAGAAGAAGGGACAGAGGAGTGCTCAGCACTGAAACGTCTCTAACTCACCTTCCAAGGCTCAGGGTCCATTGCAGAAGAGGTGGCGGGAAAGAATGTAAGAACCAAAGGAAGAGTAGGACTCCTTACAACGTGCTCCTCCAGACACAAAATGGCCTGGATATCCATTACTTCACAGTGCCTGACACTACCTACACAAGACCATCATAATAGGAGGAAAAGATCATGACATGAAACTGAAAAGAGAGTCTGATTGAGAGGGGGAGGGGATATGATGGAGAGTGAAATTTCAAAAGGGAAAGTGGGGGGTGGAGGAGGGAGGGAAGTACCATGGATATTGTCTACAATTAAAGAAGTTGTCAATAAAAATTTTTTTAAAAAAAGAAAAAATAGAAATTAGAAAGCTCACAAGTAAACAATTTAATGTTTCACCTTAAGGCCTTAGAAAAAGAAGAACAAGGCAAAATGAAAATTAGAAGGGAAGAAACAATAAAGATTAGGGAAGAAATTAATGAAATAGAAACCAGAAAACAATCCAAAGAATTGGTTCTTTGAAAGGATAAACAAGATTGATAAACCCTTAGCAAATCTGACCAGAAGACACACAATAAATTAGAGATGAAAAAGGCACCATTACAACAGATACCAAAGAAATTCAGATAATTGAGCCAGGCATGGTGGCGCATACCTTTAATCCCAGCACTCAGGAGGCAGACGTAGGAGGATTGACATGAGTTTGAGACCACCCTGAGAATATAGAGTGAATTCCAGGTCAGCCTGGGAAAACCTCAAAAAAAAAAAACAAAAACAAAAAAAAAAAAAAAAGAAATTCAGAAAATCATAAGAACATCCTTTAAGAATATATATGCCTTTAAGTTTGAAAATCTGAAAGAAATAGATGATTTCCTTGATTCATATGACCTACCAAAATTAAGTCAAGATGAGATAAACCATTTAAATAGACCTATAACAAGTATGGCAATCCAAGCACTTATAAAAAGTCTCCCAACTAAAAAATGTCCAGGCCCAGATGGATTCACTGCTGAATTTTACCAGACCTTCATGGAAGAACTAACACCAGTTCTTCTCAAACTTTTCCATAAAATACAAAAGGAAGAAATCCTACCACACTCTTTCTATGAAGCCAGCATCACCCTGATACTAAAACCAGACAAAGACAGAGCAAAAGAAGAAAATTACAGACCAATCTCCCTCATGAACATAGATGCAAAAATTCTCAACAAAATATTGGCAAACAGAATACAGGAATATATCAGAAAGAAGGCTTTATCCCAGAGATGCAGGGATGGTTCAACATATGCAAATCAATAAATGTAATACAGTGTATAAATGGGCTGAAGGACAAAAATCACATGATCATTTCAATAGATGCAGAAAAGGCATTCGACAAAATCCAACATCCCTTCATGGTAAAAGTCCTACAGAAACTGGAAATAGAAGGAACATAAATCAACATAATAAAAGCTGTTTATGACAAACCTACAGCTAATATAATACTAAATGGGGAAAAACTTGAAGTCTTTCCACTAAATTTAGGAACAAGACAAGGATGTACACTGTCTTCACGTTTATTTAATTTAGAACTGAAAGTCTTATCTATAGCAATAAGGCAAGAGACTCATCAAAGGGATACAAATTGGAAAGGAAGAGATCAAAGTATCATTATTTGCAGAAGATATGATTGTATATGTAAAGAACCCTAAAGTCTCTACCAGCAAACTGTTAGAGCTGATAAACACTTTTAGCAATGTAGCAGGATATAAAATAAACATACAGAAATCAGTAGCTTTCCTATATACTAACAGCAAACATGTGGAGGATGAAATCAGGGAATTGCTCCAATTCACAATTGCCTCAAAAAATAAATAAATAAATAATGTAGCTTGGAATAAACCTAACCAAGGAAGTGAAGGATTTCTACAATGAGAACTTTAAAATACTCAAGCAAGAAACTGCAGAAGACCCTAGGACATGGAAAGATATCTCATGTTCTTGGATTGGAAAAATCAATATTTTGAAAATGTCAATCTTACCAAAAGCAATCTACACATTTAATGCAATCCCCATTAAAATTCCAATGGCATTCTTTACAGAAATAGAAAAAACAATCCTAAAATTCATTTGGAATCAAAAAACAAAAAACAAAAAATCCTCAAATAGCCAAAACAATTATGAGCAATAAAAATAAGGCTGGTGGTATAACCATACCTCAATTTAAACTATATTACAAAGCCATAGTCACAAAAACAGCATGGTACTGGCACAAAGACAGACACATAGATCCATGGAACAGAACAGAGGACACAGATGTTAATACAGGCAGTTATAGCCATATGATTTTTGAAAAAAATGCCAAAAAAATTCATTGGAGAAAAGACAGCCTTTTCCACAAGTGGTGATGGGAAAACTGGGTATGTAGAAGGATGAAAAAAGAGCCTTGTTTTTCTCCATGCACAAGAATCAAGTCCAAATGGATCAAGGACCTTAATATCAGACTGAAACTCTGAAACTGCTAGAGGGAAAAGTAGGGGAAACTGTTCACCATATTGGCATAGGAAATGACGTTCTGAATACAACCCAATTGCTCAGGAAATAAAACCATGCATCAACTACTGGGATCTCTTGAAAGTACAAAGCTTTTGTACAGCAAAGGACACTGTGAATAGAGCAGAGAGACAACCTACAGATTGGGAGAAAATCTTTGCCAGCTCTGCATCAGAGGATTAATATCCAGAATATACAAAGAGCTCAAAAAACAAAACAATAGGAAAAAATTAAGATTGGTCTTCATGATGTTCTCTCCAGTTTCCTGTGGTTCAGGTGTTCCCTCTGCAGGCCAGCTGAAGGATCAATGTTTTAGGCAGTTGTTCAGAATAAAGGGTTTTATAGTATCATTTCCTTTTGGGTCCCTATTTGTATCCCCCCACCCTTGTCCTCCCTCCCACCCTCTCACTCCCTCCCACCCTTACCCTCCCTCCATCCCACCCTCACTATTGTCTGGTCCTCAGAGTGCTTATTAGGCTTGGCAACATCTCAGGTGGATTCAGGTTAGGAGTGACAGATAAACGAGACCATGCGACAATTATCTTTTTGTGATTGCGTGAGCTCACTGAGGATGATCTGTTCCATGTTTGACCATTTTTTAAAAATTTCATTATTTCATCTTTCCTTACTGCTATGCAGAATCCATAGTATAGATAGATATACCACATCTAATGATGGACATCTGGGTCGATTCCAGCTCTTTGCTAATGTGAATTGAGCAGCTATAAACATGGTTGAGAAAATGTCTCTGATCTGAGGTTTGGAGCCTTTAAGGTAAATGCCCAGTAAGGGAATAACTGGGTCCATTGGTAGGTCTATGGTCATCCTTTTCAGGAGTCTCCATATAGCTTTCCATAATGGTTGAACCATTTTACATTCCCACAAGCAGTGAAAGCTTGTTCCTATTTCTCCACAGCCTTGCCAGCATTTGTTTTCATTGTTTTTTTTAATGTTAGCCATCCTTACTGGGGTAAGGTGGAATCTCATAGTTGTTTTAATTTGCATTTCCCTGATGATTAGGGATGTTGAACATTTTCTTAAATGTGTGTTTGCTATTTGGATTTCTTCCTCTGAGAACTCCCTGTGCAGTTCTCTGCCCCATTTTGTGAGTGGGTTGTTTGGTGATTTATGGTTTAGGCTTTAGAGTTCTTTGTAGATTCTAGAAATTAGGCCTCTATCAGTTGTATAGCTGGTGAAAATTTTCTCCTATTCTGTGGGCAATCTGCTGGCTTTGGTTATAGTATTTTTGTCAGTGAAAAAGCTTTTCAGCTTCATGAGATCCCAATGGTTGAGTGATCATTTAATTTCCTGAGCTGCTAGAGTTTTGTTCAGGAAGTCTTTTCCCACTCCCATGTCATGGTTTCTCTTCTCTCTCCCTCTCTCTCCCTTTCTCCCCATCTCCTCTCTATACTCACTTTCTCTTTTATATTATCTATCTTTTTCTCCCCATACCTTCCTAGGCGCTGACTTATAACTCCCAGTACTAGCACAGGGTTAACATTCACAATGAGCTGTTGATCTGAGAGACCTACAAGGTTTCCCAAAAGAGACAGATTTCTGTCAGAGTTCTTGATGACCCACCAAAGGTTAATGGTAAGACCCTACTGTTGAAGACAGGATACGCGTGTGAGACCACACATGGAAAGACCTGGCCAGAATCTGGAAGAGGGTCAGTCCCCAGACAGTTAGCTAGTCTAGTGCCAGAGGGTGCTACATGAGCAACTGGGGGAAAATGTCTGACATCGGTCCAAACAACTTGCACTGTAAGCTACCCAGCAGGAAACAGTCTGATATAATGCTCAAACAAGTGCACTAGTGGCACACAGCCATGGTGGGCAACCAACTGCTCTTGATTTGGCTAATTGATCCACTCAGTGGAATGGAACTCATTGCTGGAACTGGGAAATAAGTCAAAACCAAGTACAAAAAATGAGCACAGTCTTCAATCAAGACACCACCAAATGTGGGCTAGAAGAGGGCCTACCCATATAAAATTCTCTCCAAGATACCTATGGCCATCCCATCTATCTAGTACTAATTTCTCTCTCCCCATTGGAGAATTTGCTTATCCTTTTCAGATGGAAAATGAACTTGAAGGGAGGATCAGCCAATCACACCTCACCAGGGCCCCAGCTGAAACCATAGAGTAATGCAGGGGAAGGGCAAGAGTACACTTTTCTTGGGGATCATGACACCAGAAAAAGGCTGAAGGAGACAAACACAGATAACATCCAACTCCTACTAAGCCAGATATCCAGAGACACAGAGGCGCCCAAAACCTGATCACTGAAGTAGAACTAAAATGACCCCAATGTGGCTCAGGGAAATTTGTGGAAGAGGGGGTGGAAAGAATGTTAGAGCCACAAGTTGGGGCATTATGCAAAGAGACCTGGCCTATCCCCCATAACTCTTGACTACTCCCACAATGCATGACCCACATTCCCCATTAATGAGGGTCCCTTTGGAAGAGGGAGGACAGGGAGGAGGATAATGGAGTCACCATTACAAATGTAAAATTAGAATAATATAAATAAATAAAATAAATAAACAAAACAATAAGAAATCAAACAACCCAATTAAAAAATGGGCTATGGAACTAAATAGAGTTCTCAGAAGAAGAAATACAGATGGCATCTAAACATAAAAAAGTGTTCTAGGGCTGGAGAGAAGGCTTAGCATTTAAGGCGCTTGCCTGCAAAGCCAAAGGACCCAGGTTTGATTCCCCAGTACCCACATAAAGTCAGATGCACAAGGGGCTGCACTCATCTGGAGTTCATTTGCAGTGGCCAGAGACCCTGGCACACCCATTCTCTCTATCTGCCTCTCTGTCTCTAAGAAGGGTTGACATACTCAGAGGTAGATCCAAATCACAAAACAAAAAAGCAAGTGCAGGTCACAAAGTGCTCATACTAACTTAGCCAAACCAGAAACCTCAGGACCCTTAGCAGTTAGCATCCCTGTCCTCATCTGAGACTTGAACTTCCTGAAAACGAAGACAGAGTTAAGGAAATGTAGCTCAAGTAAATCTGCCCCAAAGAGATCTTGGAGTTTTGGACCCTAAGAGGATTCACAGCTGACCTCTGCCTGAGTTTGCCTCCTCTCCTCTTCTCACCTTTCTTCCCCTCCTCTCCCCTCTCCTCTCTCTTCCCTTCTCTCCTCCCTTCTTTCCTACTCTCTTCTCTCCTCCCCTCCCCCTTCTCCTTTCCTCCTTCCCCCTCCCCTCCCCCCCTAGAACAGATGGATGCATGGGGTAGGCTGCCTCCTGCCTCACTCTGCTTTCTGGTCCTGTGTGGTGTGAAGAACACTGATATCCATCCTGCTGCTGTGAACTTCATGCCTTCCCCATGATGCACTGAGTCCTCTGAAACCAGGGCCCAAGGCAAACCTTTCCTCCCTTAAATTGTTTTTGTCAGGTCTTTGGTCATAAGGACACAAAAGCAACAAACACAGCTACCCAGGGGGACACAAATTGCATTTGCCCAAAATGGGTTTTCCTGAATTGATCTCGAAGGCATAGATTTTATAAACTAAAACAAAACAAAATAACACCAAAGCCCCTCCAAAACAAAGCATTTATAGCAGACTGGTTTTTGCAGTTGTATTAGTCAACAATATGAGTAGTAGCACAGGACATGGTTTATATATATATATATATATCATCACCAGGTAAGTCTTATGATGGGAAAGAAAAGGCTTTTGCTGGGGTCACTGGTTATCTTTATAGTATCAGGGAATCTGTAGCGAGTGCTGTGCTATATCAGCATAATCTAGGTGACTGAGGTCTCATGTTTCAGGGTTCCCTTAGGCTAATGATTTCTGTGACCTCATTTCTTTGACATTTAAGAACCTTTCTCATTTTGCTTAGGACAGGACATGACACCATGAACCTAAATGCATTTTCTCCTTGTATCTGTCCTCTCCCAAACTTTCCTCCTCTCCTCTGCCTCAACTTCCTTGTTTTTTCAAAAGGCTACAGTGCCTTCTCGGCACGCATGCTCCTTCCACTTTGACCTTCTCTTCTAACTAGGAGAACCCTTTGTGCTCCATTGAGAAATTGTCCTTAGTATTCTACTTGTAGTTAATATGATAAGCCCCCCCCACACCCACCCAGCGCTGGAGATTGAACTCAGGGCCTTATGCATGCTAAGCAAGTACTCTACCACTGAGCACATTGTCAGCTCTAATCTCATAAACTCACTGGAAAAAAAACACAGTGCTTTTCTTCTTTCTCATATGCTGTTTTGTTTCTTTTTGTTTTTGTGTATATGGTATGTGTACGTGTTTATGCATGTTTGTGTGCTTGTTGCACATATGTGGGGGTTAGAATCAATCACTATTCATTATTTTGAGACAAGTTCTCTCTCTAAACCTGAAGCTTACTGATTTTGTCATACTACCAGAAAGCCCCAAGAATTGTCCTGTCTCCACCTCCCCAGTGTGCACCATCATGCCCAGCTGTCCCATGGGTGCTGAAAATCTGAACTCAGGTCCTAACATTTGTGCCACAAGCACTTTATTGACTGAGCCATCTCCCCAACTCCTCATGTGCTTTTTACAATACATATACTAGTTGTAGGGATTTTAAGCTTGGAAGGGAGGAGGCAGGCATCTGAGCTGAAAGATACACAAGGACTGTCAGGTCTCAGGAGCCAACAGCATGTATTCAATAAATGCATGTGGGAGCCTGCTGTGAAGAGTGACTGTCCCAGTGCTCGGGGTGTGTGCTTCTTTTAATGTTGCTAACCTCAAAGCAGCAGGCACTAACATTGCTCATGTTGTGGATGAGGGAGAGTTGGGGATGGTTTGACCCTCTAGTCTTAAGACACTCACTTCAGGGAGCAAAGAAAGTGGGGAGCTTTAAGAGTGGCTTAAGAATTTGACTAGAGATGAAACAAAAAAATAGGGTAGCCAGTGAACCGTTTCTAAGTCCATTAGCTGAAGACAGAGATCAGAGCAGCTACAGTCGGAAAGAAAGTGGGAAAGAATTATAATGGAAGACTGTGCCAAAGGAGCAGCAGCTAATTGTTTAAGGAGGGTCTGCTCCAGTGTGTGCCCAAAGGGGCAGGACTGCCACTGGGCAGCGATCTGCCACTCTGTTGTGCTTTGCAGGTAGTTTATTACAGGGTGGGACTCGCTGCAGGCACAGCAAGGAGTTTGCCAAGGAATATTGTAGGGGAAGGTTCCAGGCTGGGAGTGTGAGCCAGAAGGAGGAAGGAAATGAGCTTTCCTCACGGGTAGATTCCATCCAACTGGAAATCCAAATAAGGATCTCTCAGAGCAGGAGGTAGTGGGAGGGGGCTTGGATGTGACTGGGAATTCCAAAGTTCGGCTTGAGTGGGTTTGGACTCCTGGGAAGACTCCTTACCCTCACAACCAATTATTGAGTTTTAAGCAATAATCAATTTCTCAAAAAAGCAAAAGGACTATTTCTGGAAAAAAAAGATTTAGGAGGCCTGGGAGAACCACTTTCTGAGTACATGACTGGAGGTTGGCATCCAGGCCCCCAGCTACATTCTGTGTTTGCGTGGTTAACTGTCCTGCTGTCCCCTGTTTTGAACTGTAAATCCAGTGTCCCTTTAGAGAGCTCAGGACTCTTCTCACTATTGTACCCTGTCTCCCATGGTCACATCATGTATCCTTATTGATATGTTGTTTCCATAACATGATCAGTCCTTGAAATCATCTTGCTTGTTCGTTTATGGTCTCCTTTCCCATTTGAGCATGTAAGCCCCAGGCAGGCAGGGAGTTTGGCTTGTTACTGCTGTCTGCTTGGTACAAAGAACAGGGCTGGGCACAGAGAAGGTGCTCATTACATGTTTGTTGAATGAGTGGGTACCTCCCCCCTCCCTTTACCCCAAGCACTAAGCTCCACTACGGACGTATAGTGGTGAGAAAATCCAGAAATGGTACTCAGAGCCTGGGGAGGAGTGAAGCATGAATGATATTCCAGCTACACAAATTCAACTACCACTGGAGTGAACAGAAGCAGACAGAGATCACAAACGTGCAGAAAATGAAATGACTATGGGACACAATAAAGCCAGGATGGACAGGCAGGTGCAGCTCATGGCCTTGAACGTTGGTGATCTGGCTAAAAATTTGGCTGCTTTTCCTAATAATGATGGGAAATTATGGAATGTATTTAAATGTGTGTGTGTGTGTGTGTGTGTGTGTGTGTGTGTGTGTGTGTGTGTATGCGAGAGAGAGAGAGAGAGAAAGAGAGAGAGGAACAGAGAGAGGAAGAGAAAGTGTGTGTTAATCTTTTGTTTTTTGAAATGAAAATACTGTAAATTACTAGGGTTCTTCCATCCTAGAGACTATGTAGTTCAACTTAAAATGAATCAGAAAGAGAGCAACTAAAATACTGAAAATTATAGAAGGCCGTTCAATACCTTTCTTCTTTCTGCTGATGGACTAACTGTGGTATGAAAGGCAGAAGAGTTGGGGATGACATTTATGACCAAATTGTTTTTGAAGAATCTCTCTAGAACTTGGTACTCAATGAGGAATACAAACCACGAAGCCACCTGTATTCAGAGCACCCTTCTAGGCTTTGTGGCAAGAGAGGAGGAAACCACATGAATGTTATTCCCCTTCAGGGAGCTTAGCTATTTAATGGGAAGGTTAGCAAATGGGAAGAGCACAGGACATGTCTGACAAGTATTGCTGCTTAGCCAAACCCAGGCACAAGTTAATATACAACCTCCTCAGAGAGAGGTCTGTGCCTAAATCACTTCTGTTCTTCCCACCTAAGTTAGCCAAATAAATGTCTTGCTCAAGAGATGTGCCAGTGAAGGAATGAAGTTGGCCTGATTACCTCAGGAGGGAAAACAATTAGTCAGTCAGTAGACAAGTCTAGCCTTCAGTGGCACTTCCATTACGAAAGATACTTATGAAAGGATGTATGCTCCATGAAGACTGAGCTCCGATCAATATTTGGTTGTCCATAGCTGCATCTCCAAAGCCTTCTGCATTGGTTCTCAACTATATCTGTTGCATACATAAATTCATTAGCATAATTGGAGCCTCTGAGATGAGCAGAGGATTTAGTTAGAAATTGGCTCAATAAGTTAATGGTTCCTCTATATGATGGGGTATCTGCCAGCATGTAGAGACTTACAGTTAAGCAGTTTGGTGACAGTAGTGACAGTACTAGAGAACAAGTGCCTACAGGAGAAAGCCATCTCTTCTATTCTGGCTGTGTGACTTTGGGGAAAGTATTTATTCTCCTTGTAATGCAGTTTCCTCAGCTATAAAATACATATAATAATATATACTCCAAAATTCTCATATTAGTACATTGTTATATAATGAGTTAATAATTATGAGTATATAAAGCAGTGATTGACACAAAGTAAACAATGAATATTTGTTCTAAGCACTTTAAACATATTGACCCTTGAAAAAATTTTAAATATTTTTATTTATTTTATTGTTAAAGAGAAAGAGAATGGGCATGCCAGGGCCTAGTGTCACTGCAAACGAATTCCAGACACATGCACCACTTTGTGTGTCTGGCTTTACATGGGTACTGGGGAATCAAACCCAGGCCATTAGGCTTTGCAAGCAAGTGCCTTTAATCACTGAGTCATCTCCCCAGCCCCATATTTACCCTTTTAAATCCTCATAGCACCCTTTTGAAATAGGTCCTATTATGGTCCACATTTTGTTTTCAGTTATATAGAATGGCCATTTCTTGGAATGAATTTTAGAAGTCAATAGGTAGAGATCAGAGGATTTTGAAGAAAGAAATAGCATGCACTAATTCCTATTTTGACAAGTTCACTATGCCTGCTCCATTGAAATCCAACCAAGGAATACGAGGGGCAAAGGCAGCAATAATTATGGACATCTCTCATAAAGCATAGCAAGAAACCAGGTGGGATGTTTTGCAGCTTGCCCCAGGACGGAAGCAGTGGTTGGTATTGCAATGCAACACTCAGGATATCTTTGGAAGCAGAACTCAAAGAAGTGGCTGATGCAATGGATGGACAGACATGTGAAAGAGATAAGACATGAATGACTCATGTCACTGTCATTAACAGAACTCAGAAAGACCAGAGCAGAGGAGAGCAGGTTTAGAATGCATACTTGGAGGGGCTATTTGTGCCCAAGGTGGGTTGATGGGCAGGCAGGTGAAGTTCACAGGAGAGTTCTGTGAGGATCATCAGCATATAGGTGACATTAACAGCCATGTGGCTGGATAAGATCACCAAGAGAGAGCGAGGTGGAAAGCAGAAGACCACGACTGAGCCTCATGCTCAGAGATTGTGGGGAGGAGAACCTGCAAAGAGACCAGGCAATGAGGCAGGAGGAACAGAGAGCATGTCAGGTCCTGGGGCAACTGATGGAAAGACCTTGACTGTTTCATGTGCATTTCAACTTAATCCATAGAAATAGCCTTGTCATTTGTTCCCATGTCCATGTCAGTGATGTCACAGGGGAGGGAACTGATTGATGCTCATAAAAGATAGTTTGAAGCAGAATGGGCCATACCCTCCAGCTCCAGTGTCCTTTGAACTTGCGTGGGCTGCATCTGGCTGGAAGAGGGAGATTTCCTGTGTCTATGTCGTTAAATTACCCCACTCCCAAAATTGTGTGTGTGTGTGTGTGTGTGTGTGAGAGAGAGAGAGAGAGAGACAGACAGAATGAGCAGTCATGCTTGGTGTGGTGAACCTGTTCCTTGGGGTCCGGGATCCTGAAGTCAGGCAGATGGGAGGGGATATGATGAACCCACTACGGAGACAGAGTACAGGGATAGCAGTACATTCTTTGCTTCATCTCCTGATCCTGAAAAGGAAGGTGCGATGGAGAAAGTCCTCCAGAAACTAGAATTTTCTTTACTACTTTTGTAAAAAAGAGAGAGAGAGATAAAACTGTTAGGTATTCCATGGGGTGATATTGAAATATCTGTAAGAGCTCATCGTGCCAATGGAATGAATGGGGAAAATATGAAGAACAGATAAAACAGCAAGTAACACTAGCTGAAACTAAGTGGTGACATGGGAACAAATCAGGTAAGGAGCTTCCTAAAGTCATGGAAGACAGGCTGTGAGACAAGTCACCTCAGAAAGGGACCTCAGTATGGCAGAAATGGAAGTAGGGTTTTACAGTTGTTAAGAAATCTAATCTGGGAGCTGGAGAGATGGCTTAGTGGTTAAGACACTTTTCTGTGAAGCCTAAGGACCCAGGTTCGATTCCTCAGTACCCATGTAAGACAGATGCACAAGGTGGTACATGCATCTGAGTTCTTTTGCAATCACTAGAGGGCCCATTCTCTATCTGCCTCTCAGTCTTTCCTCAAATAAACAAATACACACATAAATAAAAAATTAAAATTAAAACCTAATCTGGTTAAGATGGAACCCAGAATTCCCAGAAAGGTAACTCAAGACTATTTAAGATAGCATAGTTGTTTCCTCAAAGAGGAAGCATTTTATAATACTTTGACAATTTTAGAAGTCAGTGTAGAAATATTTAAGATAGTCAAATTCATGTTTTTGTTAATTTGTACACATTAAGTATTTGTAATATTTAAGGGAAATTAGCCCATTAGACTAATGATATCATCCTTTTGACACCAATTTAAAATATGTAATTAAGAAATTTACTTAGTTTCCTAATTTTAAATTAATTAAAAGACTTTCTAAAATTATAATCAGTATTGGAATACTTGAGAGAATTTAAGATTTCCATATTTTAAAGTTTAATTTGTTAGAGCTTTAAGGCATTTAGACAATTGACTTAAGAGAAATAAAGAGCTAAATATATAAATTTTATTTAAAATCTCTGAATGAGCTGGGTGTGGTGAGCACTGGGGAGGCAGAGGTAGGAGGATCACCATGAGTTCAAGGCCACCCTGAGACTTCAGAGTGAATTCCAGGTCAGCCTGGACTAGGGTGAGACCCTACCTCGAAAAACCATAAGATAAATAAATAAATAAATAATAAATAATAAATAAATAAAATCTCTGAATGAGTATCATAAACCTAGTTTATAAATAAAATAAGACAGTTAAAAATCTTGAAAGTTGTTGACATTTGCTATATTTATAAAAAATATAACATGTTTAACATGTCATAAATTGACATGTTTAAACTGACCTTTAAGACCTAAGAAAGATGTAAGGTCTTAAATTGATAAATTTAAAAATCAAAGTAGCTCTGAATAAACTTTTCTGGACAAAACACAGTATTTGAGACTAACTGAAAAATATTTTAAAAATTAACAAGCCCTATTTTTCTATCAAGGACCTTGTGGCCAGTTCCTGGGCAACTTGTCCCAAGAAGCAGATCATGTTTTATACTTGGGGCAAGCTGGCGTGCAGCCCCATTCTCTACCCATGCAGGAAGAAGTTTTGGAGAGTGGGGGGAGGGGCAGACAATGACCCAGAGGCAGCTCCGTGCTCTTGCTCAGGAGCATGTTGATCTTTGACTCTAGAAGCTGACCCAAGGACGGAGAGCTACAAAGACAGTAAAGAAAAGACCACAAGAGGGGAAACCCTAGGAAACTCCCCAGTAATAAGCAGTGGTGGAAGTTGTGGACGTGTGGGCAGGAGAGGATTACTACTACTTTAGCCTGAAACCAGTGATAAGGAAATGGACTCAAAGAGATGAAATAGTTTGTTAAGATCCTATGACTAGTCAAAGCGAGAGATAAGATTGCCTCTACCAACTCCTAGTTCAGGAATGTTTTTTAGAGTGCTTTGTTTCAAATGAAGCAGCACAGATGGTTTTGATGGTGAGAATGAGGTCAGAGCCTGGGTGGGTGGCTGAGGGCTTAACAATTTGGCTAAAGGGGCACTGTGTGATTTCCAGAGCTTTGGATGAAGGTTGGGTAAGTTTTAAACACATTTTCTTCTGAACCTCTACAGAGTTTCAAGTTTCGCCTGGGTTCTCAGCCTGATTCCTGGACTTTTCACAGCAACCTGGCTGTCGGGATGGTGCCCAGGACTAATGGCTTTTCCTATAGATGTTTTAGGAGGAACACACTGTGAAGCTTCTAGGGAAGTAGGTGGAAGATGCCAGTGGGGCAGTTTGTGCTGGGAAGCCCAGGTGGGAATGAGGGCAAACCAAGAGGTCTTCAGTAAGAGAGGCAAAAGCTCTGATTCATCAGGGCTGCCCTTGAAAGCAAAGTGATAAGGAGAGGCTGTAGGGACATGTGCTTGAATTTCATCCTCTAAGTCAGTTCACACAGAAAGGTGAGTTAGAAGGAAGGAATTCCCTGAGGTGAGAAAGGAGTGAACATCTGTAGAGAGAGGGAGTGTGAAGTTCAAGAACTTCCCTTTTGGGCTGGAGGGATGGCTTAGAGGTTAAAGTGTTTGCTTGCAAAGCCAAAGGACCCAGGTTTAATTCCCCAGGACCCACATTAGCTCGATGCACAAGGTGGCACATGGGCCTGGAATTAGTTTGCAGTGGCTGCAGGTCCTGGTGCCCCCATCTTCTTTCTCTCTCAATTAAATAAACAAAATATAAGAACTTCCTTTTCTCAGCGTTCTTTCATGCCCCTCAGTGCCCCTAGTTACACAAATATTGCTATAATTTCTTTAAAAGGAGAGACGAAAGGGGCTGAAGAGATGGCTTAGTGGTTAAGGCGTTTGCCTACAAAGCCAAAGGATCCCAGTTCAACTCTCTAGGTCCCATGTAAGCCAGATGCACAAGGGGGCGCATGCATCTGGAGTTCGTTTGTAGTGGCTGGAGGACCTGGCATGCCCATTCTCTCTCTCTCTCTCTCAAATAAATAAATAAATAAAATACATTTTTTAAAAAAGAAGAGACAAAATGGAAACTTTCTCATTTTATAGCAGAGGAATCCAAAATCTCAAAAGAATTAAAATGTGCCTAATTTAGTAAGACTTCAAAAACAACAAGAAAATGGGAAGGACTAATTTCTGGACTCAAACCTACTAGTATGTATTTTCTTCCTCCTTTTCCTTCTTCTCTTCCTCCTTCTGTTTTCCCTTTTTTAAAAAACATATATTTTATTTATTTATTTACTTGAGAGAGAAAAAGAGGCAGAGAGAGAGGGTGAGAATGGGTGCACCAGGGCCTCCAGCCACTGCAAACAACTCCAGACACATGCCCCCCCTTGTGCATCTGGCTTACGTAGGTCCTAGAGAAACTAATCAGGATCTTTTGGCTTTGCAGGCAAATGCCTTAACTGCTAAGCCATCTCTCCAGCCCCTGTTTTCCCTTTTTATTGTAAAGGTTTTGTTAGTTGCACTTTTGTTTTTTGTGGAGGAATATATGTCCCTATATTAAGCATTTCCTAAAAGTAAAATAAAATAGAGTACACATTTGTCAACTGTCATTTACTGTAATGGAATTTCTGGGGTTCTAAAGTCTGCTTGGATTTACGTGGATCTCATCATGGCTGGGATTATGTGAGGGTGGAGGAGATCCATCTTGATCCAGGAAACCTGGGAGTAGTCATGCTCACTTGTACACCTATTGTCCCAGTAATTGCTTTAATCCTTCAGCCCTCTCTCCACTGACTTAAGGATTTCCTATTAGGCCCTCCTGCCTTGGCCTCTTGAATAGCAGGGACTATAGAGCACATCACTGTGCAGGTTGAGCTCCTGAAACCTTCCAAGCTTGTGCTGCTCTTTCTTGAATCAATGTTGGGCTTTGAGTTCGTGCTATGCAGTTTTCTCCAGTTTATTATACACATCCCTGTAGTGGGCGGAGAAATAAATGTTGCTTTTGTTTCTGGATCAATATAGACCAACAAAAGGAACTCATCTTAGATGGGGTCCAACAATCCCTGTTTTGCTTTGTTAATTCAGAAATTACAGTCAGATTTCACAGACGTGTGCACATACAACAACAACAATGCAGTAAGCTTTTACACATGAAGACTTCATCTGCAATGCAATCGAAGCCGTGACTACTGTAGGAAACAACAAACTGAGCATTTGCTCCACTGAGAGAAAAGGCTATTGAGCTGAGTCTTCAGCCTGCCCAAAGGTGGGACTCTTTATGTAAACCTAGCTTAGCCTGGGCCTCCTTCTCAGATCTCTGCCCAGCACGTAGCTTAAGGATTGTCAGATGTGGCTTCGAACTTCATTGGCCACATTTCTTTCAAGACAAAGTACAAGCTTCTGTCAGGTGCTGTGGACTTTGTGGTGGCTTTTGCAATGGTTCCTGAGAAAGACAGTGACTCATCACAGGAAACCCTTTTCTCTTTGATCTTCCCCTAGCTTCAGGCTCTGCCCATCTGTGCGTGACTTTTCTCACTTCTCACCAACGTAGCGCAACTTGCTTTTAGCATTAGTCAACAGTGGCAACTAGAGCTGGTAGGATGGGAACAACACTTCCATCAGTGATGCCCATGAGCCGTAGGTCTTTTCTCCGTGCCATGACATCTGCCCTCTGAAGTATGGGTCAATTTCCATTCCATTCCTCTCTGACAGAATCACTTTTGCAATATCCCCAACCAGAACAAATGGGTACATGGTAATAGAGGTAAATTTGTTCCCTTAGTTCTGGCTTGTAAATCTTGAGCACATTTCTTTTCTAGAAAATATGCATCACTCTACATTCAGTAACAGATATTCAATTGTTTTTGATTGATGTGAACTACATCAGAGAAGATGTTTATGATTGCCAACCCTCAGGAGCTCCAGACAGAGCCAAGGTCCTGGAAGGAAACATGTTGAAATGAAATTATACATTCAGATTCCTACAGCTTTAGAGTGAGAAAGGACCCTAGGGAGCATCTCCTGGTGAGATTCCTTTTGGCAGATAAGGATCCCAAGACCCAAAGAACTTGTTTTCTCATGGCAGCCCACCTAGGTCCAAGCCTGGCTAAGCAGCTTCCACCCACACAGCTGCCTTCGATGGCTTGCCAGCTGGACCCCGGCCCCCTATTTCGTCTGTACTTGTTCATTTTATGCACCTCACAGGGCATCCCTCAGGCTGGCAAAAATCACCATGCAAAGCCTTAGTCTTCCTTCACTCCTGGTTCCTTAAACTCCTTCCACGTTCCAGGCTTCCCTCTAGGCTGCAGGCAGGCTCAGACTTGACTTTGGTTTGCCTCTGCTGAGAATCCATGACATCCCATAAAGGCTGTGTATGAAGAGAATTCTTTACAACTTGATCGTGAAGTGTACTCTGAAGATTTGAAGAAGACATAAACAAGTGGTTTGAACTTTTCTGGTATGTTTTGTTTGGGCATTGTTCCACTAGATCCTCTTTCTTTCATTCATTCGTTCTTTCTTTGACAGAGAAAGAGGGAGAAAGAGAGAGAGAGAATGGATGCACCAGGGCCTCCAGCCACTGCAAACGATCTGCAGATGCGTGCATTCCCTTGTGCATCTAGCTAACATGGGTCCTGGGGAATTGAACTTTGGTCCTTTGGCTTTGCAGGCAAGTGCCTTAACCACTAAGCCATCCCTCCAGCCCGATCCCCTTCTTTCTAAGGAAGCATTTTGTTTGGTTTGGCTTGTTTCTTTGTTTTACTTATAACCCTCATTTTATTCATTGAATTTTTTTCTTTTTTTTTTTTTGTCTATTTATTTATTTATTTATTTTAGAGAAAGGGAGAAAGAGGAAGATAGAGAGAAGAGAGAACGGGCACACCAGGGCCTCTAGCCACTGCAAATGAACTCCAGACACATTTGCCACCTTGTGCATCTGGCTTACACAGGTATTGGGGAATTGAACCTGGGTCCTTAGGCTTTACAGGCAAGTGCCTTAACCACTAAGCAATCTTCCAGCTCATCATTCAATATTTTGTTCTGCTATTTTCACTTGTGCCCTGTTAGTGTAACTTTATGACAGAAAAATTGGGGACAAATCCTAATCTGCTTTTATTTATTTATTTATTCATTCATTTATTTTAGTTTTCCGAGGTAGGGTCTCACTGTGGCTCAGGCTGACCTGGAATTCACTATGTACTCTCAGGGTGGCCTCGAACTCACGTCGATCCTCCTACCTCTGCCTCCCGAGTGCTGGGATTAAAGGCGTGCGCCACCACGCCTGGCTCTAATCTGCCTTTTAAATATTTATTTTTATTTTTTTAGTTTTAGAGAGAGACACAGAGAGAGACAGACAGAGAGAGAGGGTCACTTTGCATCTGGCTAAACGTGGGAACTGGAGATTGGAACTGCTGGAGATTGGAACCAGCATTCTTAGGCTTAGGTGGCAGGCACCTTAACCGCTAAGCCATCTCTCCAGCCCTCTAATCTGCTTTTTAATAGGAACTTTCTTCTGCTACACCACTGCCACCTACTTGGAACAATACTTTGGGTAGATCCAACAACAATGTGCACATCTAAGGCTAGTTTCTGGAAATGAGAGACATGCTCCGTATATATATTTTCAAGTCTTCCCCGTGGCCCAGCATGGGGAACTGAGGTTTTATTCTGTTACTATGAATGAATGAATGAATGAATGAGACTTTCTGATGGTCTATTGTCCAGATAGGCTGAGAAAGATATTTTCTCGGGTCCCTTTCCCCTTATGCCCCACAGTCCAAAGTCCTTGGGTATTATTGCACAATTCTTTTTAACATTTTAGAATGCTAAATTGCTGTTGTTATTTTATTACTATCCTTAATTTTGAGACAAAATAAATTTTATTTCTCAAGATAGAAGCAGGAAGCTTTCCTCTAAGGGAAAGCTCAACTCTTTATAAAGACCCTTTTACATATCAGGATCTTGATGTGGGGTAACACTGCTTGACATGCAAAATTGCTCCATGGCAAAGACTACTCAGAAATCAAGAATGCATGATTAATGCTATCACAATAGATGTCACTAGCTTAGTAATTATGCTATGTTGAATAAGTCAGACAGCTAGGCCCAAGATGAAGCACAGTTGGTGGAGTGCTTGCTTAGCATGCCCAGAGCCCTGGGTTTGATACCCAGCACTGAATAATCTGGGCCTGGTGATACATGCTTGTCATCCCAGAGCTCAGGATGTACAGCCAGGAGTCAGGAGTTAAACGTCATCCTTGGGTATATAAGGAATTTAAGGCCAGCCTGGGCTAGAAACCCTGTCATTCATAGATGGATGGATGGATGGATGGATGGATGGATAGAACTCAGAACCCTCAATAGTGCACGCACTATACCTTCTCATTTATGTAAAATTCAAGACAATACAAAGTTACCTGCAGTGACAGAAAAGAAGTCAATGATGCCAGGTGAGGCAGGAAACTTGGCACTGATAGATACGCTCATGACTGTGATAGTGGGTATGAATATATGTTAAAATTTATATTGTAATTATCCCTTGATATTCTTGGGAATCAGTTCTAGAACCTCTGAAGATATTAAAGTCTATGGACAATCAAATCCTTTCTAAAAATGGCACGATATTTGCATATAACTTATGTATATCTCCTGAATACTCTGTCACCTCTCTCTATAATACATATAATATAATATATAATATTCAATACAACATGAATGCTATGTAAGTATTCATTATACTGTATTATTTAGGAATAATGACAAAAATTCTGTAAATATTCAGTAAATTTGCATTTGTTTCCAAATATTTTCAACTAGCCTAGAACTCACAATATAATGCAAGCTGGCCTCAAACTCATGGCAATCCTCCTGCCTCAGCAACCCCAACTGTTGAGATTACAAGTGTGAGCAGCGAATAATTCACTTTTATTTCTTTTATAAAAGCTACAGATCACATGGATTGGAGATCACAAATTAAACTGGCTCTTCACAGAGCTTTTGAGAAGGACTGAGGTAGGTTCTGGACACCTTCCTCCAGTGACAAGATAGATACACTGTGGAGAGATAGGGACAGTGGGACAGTCGCAGGGAGGAGGAAGACAAGAGGGGGGGCCTGTTTATAGTTCCTTTTCATTTTTTTTTTTTTTTGTCAAAAAGTGTACTCATCCCTGGAGAAGCAGAGCGCCAATACTAACCAGAGTCAAGACAAGATTGACGGGGACAGCCATTAGAAGGGGGACAGAAGAAACTGGTGTCTGTCACCTAGTATTCCTGATATGGGCGGATGTCCTTCAGGGTGGATATGAGGAGCAGGCGGAAGAAATAGCTGTGAAACAAAGGATCCTTAGAACTACAGCTCACACCCCACTCCACACAGTCCCTAACTTATGGCTTAACTTAGGAGTTTTCAATGTTAGGGTTGTGCGGGACTGATATGAGCTCAGTAGAAACTGTCCTCTGCATTTTGAATGTTGTTTCTTTCCTGGACCAGTGACAGGACAGCATCATACTCCTTCGGATGTTAGGCAGTTCCAATGAGCCTTGGTTGTCTAATCAACCATGCCATAAAGGGCTAAGCAACCCAGACTTGGCCATGTGCTATGTCACCTAACTAGGATGTTTGGTGTGTTACTTTATGACAGAAAAATTGGGGACAAATCCTAATCTGCTTTTATTTATTTATTTATTCATTCATTTATTTTAGTTTTCCGAGGTAGGGTCTCACTGTGGCTCAGGCTGACCTGGAATTCACTATGTACTCTCAGGGTGGCCTCGAACTCACGTCGATCCTCCTACCTCTGCCTCCCGAGTGCTGGGATTAAAGGCGTGCGCCACCACGCCTGGCTCTAATCTGCCTTTTAAATATTTATTTTTATTTTTTTAGTTTTAGAGAGAGACACAGAGAGAGACAGACAGAGAGAGAGGGTCACTTTGCATCTGGCTAAACGTGGGAACTGGAGATTGGAACTGCTGGAGATTGGAACCAGCATTCTTAGGCTTAGGTGGCAGGCACCTTAACCGCTAAGCCATCTCTCCAGCCCTCTAATCTGCTTTTTAATAGGAACTTTCTTCTGCTACACCACTGCCACCTACTTGGAACAATACTTTGGGTAGATCCAACAACAATGTGCACATCTAAGGCTAGTTTCTGGAAATGAGAGACATGCTCCGTATATATATTTTCAAGTCTTCCCCGTGGCCCAGCATGGGGGAACTGAGGTTTTATTCTGTTACTATGAATGAATGAATGAATGAATGAGACTTTCTGATGGTCTATTGTCCAGATAGGCTGAGAAAGATATTTTCTCGGGTCCCTTTCCCCTTATGCCCCACAGTCCAAAGTCCTTGGGTATTATTGCACAATTCTTTTTAACATTTTAGAATGCTAAATTGCTGTTGTTATTTTATTACTATCCTTAATTTTGAGACAAAATAAATTTTATTTCTCAAGATAGAAGCAGGAAGCTTTCCTCTAAGGGAAAGCTCAACTCTTTATAAAGACCCTTTTACATATCAGGATCTTCGATGTGGGGTAACACTGCTTGACATGCAAAATTGCTCCATGGCAAAAGACTACTCAGAAATCAAGAATGCATGATTAATGCTATCACAATAGATGTCACTAGCTTAGTAATTATGCTATGTTGAATAAGTCAGACAGCTAGGCCCAAGATGAAGCACAGTTGGTGGAGTGCTTGCTTAGCATGCCCAGAGCCCTGGGTTTGATACCCAGCACTGAATAATCTGGGCCTGGTGATACATGCTTGTCATCCCAGAGCTCAGGATGTACAGCCAGGAGTCAGGAGTTAAACGTCATCCTTGGGTATATAAGGAATTTAAGGCCAGCCTGGGCTAGAAACCCTGTCATTCATAGATGGATGGATGGATGGATGGATGGATGGATAGAACTCAGAACCCTCAATAGTGCACGCACTATACCTTCTCATTTATGTAAAATTCAAGACAATACAAAGTTACCTGCAGTGACAGAAAAGAAGTCAATGATGCCAGGTGAGGCAGGAAACTTGGCACTGATAGATACGCTCATGACTGTGATAGTGGGTATGAATATATGTTAAAATTTATATTGTAATTATCCCTTGATATTCTTGGGAATCAGTTCTAGAACCTCTGAAGATATTAAAGTCTATGGACAATCAAATCCTTTCTAAAAATGGCACGATATTTGCATATAACTTATGTATATCTCCTGAATACTCTGTCACCTCTCTCTATAATACATATAATATAATATATAATATTCAATACAACATGAATGCTATGTAAGTATTCATTATACTGTATTATTTAGGGAATAATGACAAAAAATTCTGTAAATATTCAGTAAATTTGCATTTGTTTCCAAATATTTTCAACTAGCCTAGAACTCACAATATAATGCAAGCTGGCCTCAAACTCATGGCAATCCTCCTGCCTCAGCAACCCCAACTGTTGAGATTACAAGTGTGAGCAGCGAATAATTCACTTTTATTTCTTTTATAAAAGCTACAGATCACATGGATTGGAGATCACAAATTAAACTGGCTCTTCACAGAGCTTTTGAGAAGGACTGAGGTAGGTTCTGGACACCTTCCTCCAGTGACAAGATAGATACACTGTGGAGAGATAGGGACAGTGGGACAGTCGCAGGGAGGAGGAAGACAAGAGGGGGGGCCTGTTTATAGTTCCTTTTCATTTTTTTTTTTTTTTGTCAAAAAGTGTACTCATCCCTGGAGAAGCAGAGCGCCAATACTAACCAGAGTCAAGACAAGATTGACGGGGACAGCCATTAGAAGGGGGACAGAAGAAACTGGTGTCTGTCACCTAGTATTCCTGATATGGGCGGATGTCCTTCAGGGTGGATATGAGGAGCAGGCGGAAGAAATAGCTGTGAAACAAAGGATCCTTAGAACTACAGCTCACACCCCACTCCACACAGTCCCTAACTTATGGCTTAACTTAGGAGTTTTCAATGTTAGGGTTGTGCGGGACTGATATGAGCTCAGTAGAAACTGTCCTCTGCATTTTGAATGTTGTTTCTTTCCTGGACCAGTGACAGGACAGCATCATACTCCTTCGGATGTTAGGCAGTTCCAATGAGCCTTGGTTGTCTAATCAACCATGCCATAAAGGGCGAAGCAACCCAGACTTGGCCATGTGCTATGTCACCTAACTAGGATGTTTGGTGTGTTAGGAACACTAAATGAATTTTTGGACTTTAACCATTTTAAATTATCTATTTATATTTTTATTAAAATATGTTATTTATTTATATATTTGCAAGCAAAGAGAGACAAAGAAAAGAGAGACAAAGAGAAAGCGATTGGCCAGTCAGGATCTCTAGCCAATGCAAATGAACTCCAGATGCATACTCCACTTTGTGCATCTGGCTTTATGTGGGAACTGGGGAATCAAACCTAGGTTGGTAGGCTTTGCAGGCAAGCACCTTAACCTCTGAGCCATCTCTTCAACCAAAATTTTTATTTATTTATTTGCAAGCAGAAAGAGAGAGAGACAGAGACAGAGAAACAGAGAATTATGGGCACCCCAGGGCACTTTTGTCACTGCAAATCAATTCCAGATGCATGCACCATTTTGTGCATCTGGATTTACATGGGCACTGGGGAATTAAACCTAGGTCATTGGAATTTACAAGCAAGTACCTTTAACCACTGAGCAATCTCTCCTTTTTAATTTTTAATGGCTTTATTGAGATATAACTCCATCTGAGGTCTGAAATAGAAAGAGAATTTTGAGTCCCATTTAAGAGAGACAGCTACCTTTAAGATGGTACAACCAGATGTAGTGGCTCATATCTATGATTCCAGCCCTCAGAAGGCTGAGGTAGGAGGATTTCTGAGAGTTCAAGACCAGCCTGTAATACCTAGTGAGTTCCAGATCACTCTGGTCTAGAGTGAGACCCTGCCTCAAAACCAAAATGAGTAAACAAATAACAAAAATATATATGTTTATATAGGACAAGAGAGATTTCTCAGTAGGTAAACTGCTTGACAGGCGAGCCTGAAGACCAAGTTCAGATCCTCAATGAAAATCTGAGCATGGTTGTGAATTCTTGAAATCCCAGAACTTGGGAAGATTCCCAGAGCTCACTGGCAAGCTAGTCTACATGAATTGGTGAGCTCTAGCTTCAGTGAGAAACCCTTTCTCAAAAGGAAAATAACAGGGGCTGGAGAGATGGCTCAGCAGTTAAAAGCACTTGCTTGCAAAGCCAAACTGCCTGGGTTTGATTCCCTAGTACCCACGTGAAGTCTGATGCATAAGGTGGCACATGCATCTGGAGTTTGTTTGCAGTAGCTAGAGGCCTCTGTGCCCATATGCTCTCTCTCTCTCCCTCTCCTTCTCTTTTTCTCTCTCTCTTCTTGCAAATAAATAAAATAGTAAAAAAAAATAATAATAATAAATAACAGGTGGAAGGCCACTGAAGAAGACACCGAACATTAATCTTTCATCTCCACAGGAGTCTATGCACACATGTGCACCCAGGAACATGCATATAAATTTGCATACACATATGCACACAAATTACATGTGTATATGAACATTCATAAAAGAACGGTTGTACACCACATGCATACACAAGATTAAAATGATGCATGTATAATCTTGGAGGGGGATGAGGAAGGCTATAATACATGACTCACACTGGCATATTCCCATGGAGACACAGACCACAGTAGTTGTCTGTTTAGAAAACAGAGGGAATAACAAGTAAGGGTTGATTTGAAAAAAAAAAAAAAAAAAAGGTGGGATCAGGGCTGGAGAGATGGCTTACTGGTTAAGGTGCTTGCCAGCAAAGCCTAAGGACCCAGGTTCAATTCCCCAGTACCCACATAAGGCCAGATGTACAAAATGGCATATGTATCTGGAGTTTGTTTGCAGTAGCTAGATGCCCTATTGTGTCCATTCTCATTCTTTCTTATCTCTCTCTCTAAAAAAGATGTGGGATCAGAAAGAGGCTGAGCATAAAATAGAAAGACAGTCTCACTTTGTAGCTTTAAGCATGAGGAGACCCAAGTGGCAGAGAGGCAGCAGGATGACTTTGTCATCTTATGGCTGGTCTCAGCTCGGGCTCATGCAGTGATCTGATGTTCAGGTTCACTGAGACAGGGAGTCCTGTTTGCCTTGGAGCAGTCAGCTGACATCCACCTAGCTGTCCAGTGTTCTGGAGAGGTGGCGAGAGAGATGACACCTTCCTCCTGTTGACTTGTACACGTGACTCAGTGTGCCTGGACACTCATGTTGACGTCAGTGTGCTTGATGCACTTAGACACTGAGAGGAGAGAATCAGGTTGGGTGAGTTTGGACTTCCATAGAGATCTTTGAAGGAGAGGAAATGCCTAAGCCCTCTTGTTTTATTTGTTAAATTACAGGGTTGCTTTCTGTATTGTAAACTCCAGCCGTAGATCATGGCTTGACTTGGATGGTGAGCACTGCCTGCAGTGTGGAAGGAAAAGCCTGCAGGATCCTGGGCTGTCAAGAGGCAGAAATAGCATAGTGCTAACCCTAGGCTTGTGATGGTGCCATCAGAAGCCCTTTCTTTTGTGGGCACCCAATTGTAAGAGATTGATAAAGGAGGGTAACAGCAACACGGAAGCCATTCCCAATACATGTCTTTGGAACTTATAACGCCATACTGGTACTTTCTAGGGAAGAAGTGACTGACCCACCCTGACAGGCAGAGGTTCAAGCCTTTCATGTCTCATAGTTTGTCTACTCTGCAATACTCAGGAAATAAAGTTCAACCCACTGAAACGGCTCCCCCAAATCAATAATCTGACGGGCAAACAAATGTGGGCTGCCAGTGTGAAATAACGGTAACAAGTAGTGAGTGGACTGTGACAAAGATTATAGGAGCATAGCTGCTTTAAGATACACGTCAAGAGAGCCAGGGAAGGGCCCTGGGAAACATGGGCTGTCAATGAGCCCGACCTTCCTTTGGTTTCCCATGAGGTACACATTCCAGATTTACCAGGACTCACCTCAAGCAAGTGTATAAGATCGCTTAGCCTCACTATGCACAACTACAAGGTGGGGTAAGTAACTACAATCTACATCCCAGGCTTTTCATAAATGTTGAATGGGGAGGTGCATGGCTGAAGAAGCGGTCATGTCAGATTCAGTCTCCATGGCTGTGAGAACTTCCCTTTTCTGAGAATGGCTCGCCAATGTGGACCCAGCTCTTAGATTTGCAAGGTTGGCTATTTTTCTCTACAGAGAGGAAGGACCTAGGTGCCCCAACTATGATGAGCTATAAGTCAATCTCTCTCTCTCTCTCTCCATTTGCTATATGGCCTTGAGCTTGCAATCCTCCTGCCTCAGCCTCCCAAGTACTGGGGTCACAGGCATACACCACTGTGCCTAGCTGCTAGTGTCTCTGAAGCCAGAAACTCCATAGAACCGGCAATTGGATGTATAGCTTGTACCACGTGGGAAATTTTCCCCAAGTACTCCATTAAGTAAAGCAGAGTTCTCAACCATCAAGCAGGCGTCACACTTATCACCAGTCCACCCTTCCCTTTCTAAGCTTCTACTAATTTGTAAACATTCCCCAGTTTGACTACACACGAACCAGAAAGCTATAAAATCTAAGCCCTGAGTGCTATTCACCTTGGTAAAGCAGGCCCCAAACCTGAGAGCCTGAGTCAATAAGAACACGGTCGTGAATGGAGAGGAGGTGGGTGTGTGGCCACTCAGAGGTGGACCACTTGGACTCACTTCCTGGTCCTGCAGCATTGTCAGCCATGTGACTTGGAGTCATTGATTTATTCTCTCCAAGCCTTGGTTTACTCATTGTTAACCCGGAAAGTAATTGTCCACCTCTCATAGGTTTGCTGAGAGGAGTGAAGTACCTGGCCAGTGTGCATACAAAATACACATTAGGTGTAATGAAAATCATCATGTCCTGGGGATATGGGGGAGAGAAGATTCCAGGCCTTGAGGGAAGCTGTGCCCCTAAAGAAGAGAGTTCCAAGAGAGCCAGCACCAGTGGAGCCTGGGACAGAGGGAGGCATAGCAAAATACACTCTAAAAGAGGCATGCGCCTAACTGCCAAGTCCTAATGGGACAGCTGAAGTTGGACCAGTGACAGGAATCTGCCATCCCAGACCCCCTTTAGAACTTGACAGTCTCCATCCAGTCCCTCGGATTCCTAGAGACAGTGTCTTTGCCAGCTGGCTCAAGACTTGTCTCCATAAGGATGACACACTAGCAAAGGCTGACTGAGTAACAGACCCTTTGTACTGTCTCCTTGAGCCCCTGGGTGCCAGTGTGCGGACATGTCCAGCTTGGCAAGCAGCTGGCATCTGAAGGATTCAGGTCGTTATCAGATGGACACTTGCTAAACAGTCCCTCCCAGCCTGTGCAGTGCATGCGGCAGTGCACGTAGGCCTGCATACCTCCTATGTCTGCCCGGGCGATAGGACATGCCAGCCACCCTGCCTCATTCCAAGGCAGCTGGAGCCAGCTGGGGCACAGTGCATGGGATGGGAGCCAGCAGTCTTCCCTCTGTTCTTCCTTTTTGATTCCACAGGCATTTTCTTCTGAGCGTGGGTTTGAGCTGCCGTGTACAATGTGGGAAAATAAACCTGAAAGACGGAGGCTAAGCTGTGCCTGCTCTGAACTGGAGCCAACAGACATAGGCTTGCCCTCCAGATAGAAGAGCTAGAAGCAGTGTCCTTCTTTCCTCAGGCCTCTGCCCACCCCGTGTGCATGTCACATGCATGCCAGCAGCACTCTGTCAGATCTGTACTTAAATATTACTGGGACTTTCAGAGTCTGGGTGCGTAAGATGGATGTTTGGGCATAGCCGCTTGGCCAGGCTCCAGGGTTTACAGCCCACCCAGCTGCTCCTCGAAGCTGGACTTTTGCATCAGAAATGATGCCACACAGTTCTTATGACAGCTTGTGACAAGTTGCCATGGTTTGGGAAATTGTGTGTTCCTTTTCTATCTAAGGCAGACAAAATCATGTTCAAATACTAACAGCCAGGACCACTTGCTGACCACTTGCTCTACCCCAGGCAGCCGGCAAGGATGCTTTATGTAGCAATTTTCTGTCGTTTCCTTGCCGGTGCTCCATCGAACATGGTATGATCAGTGCTGCTTACAGCTGAGGACCCGGAGATGGGGTGATGTCCCATAGGTAACTAGGTCATGGCCCCCAGGTCGGAAGGCATATCGTCAGAACTGGAATGAAATCGTCTGGTTTGGAGCATGTTCCCAACCACACGGTGCCCAGTCCTCTGACATCTCTATTTGCATCTTGCCAAGAATGAAAGCAATGCCTGAGAGCCATCATTCCCGTTGTCATTACCAGTTGTTTTTTTAACTAGTGGAATGCAGAACCTCCATATGATTGACACTTTGGGCTAATTTGCTACATTCTTAACCTTAGAGAGAATAATGCAAAAGACTGTGTTATTTCCTCATTGACTTCTATCACTTATTATTATTTTTTTTTAGATAGGTGTTGCTGAGGATGAAACCTGGGCAAGCACTAAGCAAACTCGGTACCCCGAGTCACACCTCAAGCAAGCTCAGTACCTCAGCCCCGCTTTCTAGTGCTTTGAGGCAATAGATTTTTAGTGAGCATTTCCCTTGTGCCAGGTTTTATACTAGAGGTAGTAAAGAGGGCCACAACATGAAAGTCCTTACACGTCACAAAAAGAAATGCTTTTCTCAAATTCCCAAGATGGTTCCTGTGGCCCTCCGAAAGAGGCCAGCTTCCTCTTCATTGTTCCTGCTCACACTTCCCTCCTTTGTCCCAAGCCTCCCCCAGACCTTTTGTTTACTGAGCTCCCTACTAACTGACCACCTCAGGACCTTTGCACCTTGTGTTCCAGCCATCTGAGATTCTGCAACCTTTGTGGGTTTAACTAGTCACCCTTCAGGTCTCAACTTCAGTTACTTTCTTCTTTAGGGAACATAGCTCATCCCCGTTGATTAGGCCAGCTTTCCTCTGATAATCTCATAATTGTTCCTTCTACATATATATTTACTTGAGAAGGAGAGAGGCAGATAGATGGATGGATAGATGATAGATAGATAGATAGATAGATAGATAGATAGATAGACAGATAGATAGAGTATAGGCACTCCAGGGCCTCCTCCTGCCACTGTAAATGAACTCCAGACACAATATACCACTTTGTGCATCTGGCTTTATGTGGGTGATGGGGAGTCAAAAACAGGTCATCAGGGCTGGGTAGATGGCTTAGTGGTTAAGGCACTTGCCTGCAAAGCTAAAGGACCTAGGTTCGATTCCCAGGACCCACGTAAGCCAGATGAACAAAGTGGTGCATGTGTCTGGAGTTAGTTTGCAGTGGCTGGAGGCCCTGGCATGCCCATTCTCTCTCGCTCGCTCTCTCTCTCTCTCTCTCTCTCTCTCTCTGCTTCTCTCTCTGTCAAATAAATAAATAAAAATAAAAAAGATTAAAAAAAAAAACCAAAAAGGCCATCAGCCTTTGCAAGCAAGCACCTTTAACTTCTGAGCCATCTCCCCACTTTAATATTTTTGATTAATATCCAGCCTCCACCAGCTCTTGAAGACAGCATTAGGACCTTTGTCATTAACCCCTTCAGTCCCAACGCATAAATAGATATTTGCTGTATGCTCTTGTGCAAAGAAAGATATAAGCACATGAAGGAAAAGCTGAGGTCTGTTGATCCCTAATCCACCAAGAAGCGTGTACCAGGCCAGAATTGTACAAACCAGGATTTTATCTGGGAGCAAACCTAGGAGAGAGAACTGTCAGGAGCCTAGAGTGAGGAAGAGAAGGGTGGTGGTGAGTCCCTGCGCAGAGTGAGGAATGTTCAGCACGTTCTTAGAGGCGCTTGCCAGCCAGCCAGCCAAAGCCAACCTATCACATTCAAAGGAGCACCACTCCCCTCGCAGCAACTGCTCCTTTCCTCGCTGCTGAGCTGTCATTGGCTGAGAGAGTGGAGCTCTGTCATTGGCTGGGAGCAGCCATGCACATCCCTGCCTAGCAGGTGAGAACCAGCTTCCCCAGCTGCCTGTGGGTAGAAGTCTGGAGGCCATTCTTGAGGATGCCCAGTAGGTTTTTTTTTTTTTGAGGCCAGAAGCGGAAACTTCTAGTTTATGTAAAGGAGGAAATCACCAATGCGGTGTTTTCCATAAAAGATCAGGAATTGGTCATTTGGAGGTTTATTAAGTACTAGTGGAGCACAGTGCCAGGATTGGCAGTACCTACGCTCGCCTCCGAAAGCGTAGAAGCCGGGGAAGCCACAAAATCACTCACTCGCCTGCTCCTGGCCTCCGTTTTCTTGTTTCTGAAACAACCTTCCTATGACATGTGATGAGTAGATCTAGGGACTTCTGCTAATAAAGTAGGTGCCTCACGAATAAGACCTGAATACGTGTTTTTAAAATGATGATTTGAAATTTATTCATTTAAATTTAATTCTGAAATTTAAATTTCTGGTTAAATGAAGAATGAATGCTATATATAGCCCATGTTTTTAACATCACATCCATGAATCTGCAAATCTCTTCACTCCAAAGATTCTGAAGTGACAGAGTAATACATCTGAGATGCAAATTTATAATGTATTTCAGTTTACTGTTGGAATGGTTTTATTGTAATACTGTATGATAATCTGAAAATGTTTACTTGTGCCTTTGCTTTAAATAATTAAAGTTTTCTATTTTATTAAAAGAATGATAATTTTTGTCTTCCCTCCCCTTTCAGCTTTCAGAATCACTTCAACAGGGCCCATTTTATCTAAGGTTTTGAAGAAACTTTTGTTTTAACAAGTCTGTTGGCCTGGTGTGTTTCTTTGAGATCATTTCAAGTGAAAGAATAGCAGTTCCCACATGTGATCAGCAGGGACCCTGCAGGTTCCAGCTATTTGGGGAAAGGCTGAGGAATGAGGGTGCGGCGGGGGGTGGGAAGGTTGCTTGGCTCCGGGAGGTACCTAGGGGTTGGCCCTTCATGCCGACCCTGAGGCACTGTTCAGTTTGTTCTGTCTCAGCTCAGACCCTGGGGCAGGGCTTCATCACACTAGATCCTCTCTCCCGGACGGAAGTGGAGATTTGGTGTGAGGTGGACCTCCTCCCTTTTCCTCATTGCCCGAGTCTATGATGCACTGTCCTCACCCTTCCTCACACACTTTTGTTATTATATACTCCCTCTGTGCTATCCCTGAACTTAACCTTATCCTAGCCTCATCTGTTTAGTTGGCTGGTCCTTTCTAGGACTCAGTTCATTCAACAACTATTTTCTGAGCAACTAGAAGAGGCAGGGGCAGGTCCTATGCCTCAGTTTCCATGATGGGCAGGACTGACTAAGGCATCAAATGTATTCATGAAATCCACTGCTCTGAAGAATAGTCTCTTAAAATGCATACGTGTTTCTTTTTAATTTTTTTATGTATTTATTTGCAAGTAGCAAAAAGAGAGTCTGGGTGTGCCAGGGGCCTCTTGCCACTGTAAATGAACTCCAGACACATGTGCCACTTTGTGGTTCTGGTTTTACTTAGATACTTGGGGAATCAAACCCAGACCAGCAGGCTTCACACACAAGCACCGTTAGCTGCTGAATCAAGCAAGGGGTCACAGAGAAGGCTTCCCCAGGGTGAAGAGTAAGCCTCTGGGCTGGCACTCAGTGCCTCCATGAGGCTAGAGCGTGGGCCAGGGTGAGTGTGGTCCATGCTCACTCCTTCCACAAGCTGTGAGAACTAGAAGATGGGGAAAGACCCAAGAACAGATGAGAATGGAAAAATGGACTTTCCCCAAACCATGGCTGCCCTTGCAAACCTGTCCTGCAGCTTCATGGGTCAGGGAGAGCTGTGGATGGTTCATAAACAGGGGCAAAGTCTGAGCCATTTGGAACGGGTCCAAATGGAAAGCAGGTGAGCAGTCACTTCCTTAGGTTAGGAAGAGGGAGAATCATTTCTATAGAAATGAAAATCATTGGCAGAGAGCATAAAGACTTTGAAGTTGACCCAGGGGTTTGAGGCTCCCTGGGAGGGAGTGCTGGACTGGGCAAAGGCTTTTCATGTAGGTAATTAGACCATGTTGCCATAGACAGGATAGCAGGATGTACATCTCCACATGGTCAACAGGCATCAAAAACTCAAGGGTGGCTCTTTCTCTCTCTCTTTCTCTCTCTCAAAATAAATAATAATAATAAAAGGGCTGGAGAGATGGCTTAGCAGTTAAGGTGCTTGGCTGCAAAGCCTAAGAACTCATGTTCAAATCTCCAGGCCCCATATAGCCAGACACACAGTGACACAAGCATGCAATGTTGCACATGTGCACAAGGGTGCACATGCGTCTGGAGTTCATTCATAGTGGCTAAGGCCCTGGCATGCCCATTCTTTCTCTCTCTGTGTCTCTTTTTCTCTGTCTCAAGATAAATAATAAAATAAAAACTTCAAGGGTGGGCCTGGAGAGATGGCTCATCAATTAAGTCACTTGCCTACAAAGCCTAAGGAACTGAGTTCAATTCCCCAGTACCCACATAAAGCCAGATGCACAAAGTGGCACATGCGTCTGGAGTTCATTTGCAGTAGCTAGAGGCTCTGGTGTACCCATTCTCTATCTTCTTCTTTCTCTCTCTCTCTCTCTCTCTCTCTCTCTCTCTCTCTCTCTCAAATCAATCAATCAATAAAATATTTTTTTAAAAAACAACTCAAAAGACTGACCAAGTTTGGGACTTGTCACCACAGTGGTACCAATTTTAATAAAAAGTGGCTTAGTGTCCTCATTCACCCAAATCAAGGCTTTTCTGTGCATGGTGACAGCAGGTGGGCAGGTGTTCTCTGGTGCCTGGGCAGCCAGTCCTGATTCCCAAGCACAGTTCTTGGATCCTTGGAATTCCAAGAAAATGGTTCATTTGCTCAGCCCTTCTTCAGCTACCACAGCTGCCCTCTTTTTCCTCACTTGTACAGATTCTAATTCAGCAAGCAACAGCTGGAGAGAGTCAGTGAGGGACAACATAGCAGCTGTGAGGTGGGAAATGAAGAAGGCTGCCAAGCTGAAGATGCTGCCTGGCTCCAGCTGCTACCAAACATGGTGTGTGTGTGTGTGTGTGTGTGTGTGTGTGTGTGAGAGAGAGAGAGAGAGAGAGAGAGAGAGAGAGAGAGAGAGATCAGAAACATTGAGATATAGACATAAAAGGGAACAAATGTTAACTGTTTGCCAACTTTTTAAAGACATGTTAAGTTTAAATAGTCTCTTAAAATAATTTGAATTTTGAACCGAAGAATATTTTATTTTATATTCCATTCCAAATTCTGGCCATTGGAAAAGTAGGACTCTAGCTATGCAGAATCAATCACCCTTTGACTCACACCCCACGCCTGCCCCACACTTGTGGTGGAGTGTGCTCAAGGTGAAAAGATGAGAAGTTCAAGAAAAGGCTGTCATCCACTATCCCAAGGGAAGATTGACCTCTTCCTGGAAAGTGACCAGGGAGTTATGTGCCTGGTTTTGCTCCTGGCCAAACCTAACTCCGAAGATAGATACTCTGTTTCCAGTCATAATTTGCACCAGCCCTCTCACGAACCAAATATTTGTCTGATGAGACCAGTCTCCAGGCACCAGAGAGGCAGGACAAACCTCTATGGCTACAATTGCTGGTCCTTGGAACAGAACAGGATATGACTGATCTGCATAGATTTCTAGCTTTTTGGGGAGTGGGAGTGGGGGTACTTCTGGGTTCTGTTTCTGTGGGTCCTAAAACAAGTGATTTGCCATCAGACTTCTCCACCTCTGGGCATTTGGCACTTAATTGTCACAAATGGAGGGAGGAAGAGTGCCACCTGCATGAGGTGGCTAGAAGCCAGGCATGCTACCAAATATCTTATCATGTACATGACAGACCCCAGGACAAAAAATGTGCCAGACTTCTGGTAAGATGGTGATGTAGTAGCCACACCTAAGCAGCCTAGAGGGTGGAAATAAGCAGAAAAACAGCAAAATATGCTCATCTATAGAAAAGTGAAGTTGTATAAGGAATTATCAACCACAGCAGAAAATCAGGAGAGACTCAGAGCTTCTAGCAACCAGGCAACCAACCAAAATTGACTCCCACCGCAGTGATAGCAGTCTGGGTCTGTGCACCCACAAGGCCCTGCCTGAGCCAGAGGAGCAGAAGCCAAGTGAGGGGATTTTCCACTCACACCAGTATCCTTCCCAAGTCAAGAAACCTGAAGGGGAAGCCAGCAGAGATGAGGTGAGAAGCTGCTGAAAGAGGATGCAAACAGGACCAGCTGAGTAGGTCTGGTACAACTCCAAGCACCCTGCACAGCCTCCCTTCCCTCAACTTCCAGTGCCACGGACCGCCAGAGAACCACCAGAAAACAACCCCCCAGCCACACAGCATCCAGCATAGCCAATCAGAATATCAGATCCAGCCACCCAAGCAGCCTAACCAAGTCCACAGTGTAACAGAGAGGACCCAAGGTGGAAGCCATCCCAAAAGGTAACCTACCTACACAAAGCCACATACATAGGCCTTCACCAGAAGCGCTAATCTCATCTTCCATGTAAGGACAGGCTGTGTGTTAGATCTGACTGATTTGTATTCTTGGTTGGCTTTACCATTCTCAAATAAGCTGTATGTTGGTGTTGACTATTGTTGCCCTTGACGTGTCCTGACTTATAGGGCCTTTGTCTTTTTCTTCTGTCATTTGGGGCAGGGTCTGAGTCCCCCATAGGCTAACTGAGAACCCATTTCAGACCAGAAATTTCAGCCTCCCAGTAGACAGGATTAAGGGAGTGGGGCAACACACACCCTTAGGGACTTGACTTTATGAGATTATCTGTTTGTTTTAATCCCCACTTTTGTATAAATACTCCATCATGGTTATTTATTTATTATTTAGTTAATTAGTTATGAGAGAGAGAGAGAGAATGGGTGGGCCAGGACCTCAAGCCACTGCAAAGGAACTTCAGATGTATCCTCTATCTTGTGCATCTAGCTTTATGTGGGTACTGGGGAATCAAACCAACCTGGGTCCTTTGGCTTTGCAGGCAAGTGACTTAACTGCTAAGCCATTGCTCCAGCCCCTCCATGCTGGTTTAGATTGAATGTGTATCTTGCTCAGTTGAATTTTAGAATTTACTAGGAATTTGCTTGACCCAGCCTAGTAGAATACTTGCATATCAGGCAAACTCAACACATAGGGTCACTTCTGTTACTCTGGGAGTAATATAAGAGCCACACCTAGCATTTTAAGCTCTTACCCTGAAGATATATAAAGTTGGATTTACATGTCTAAAAATATTGCAGCTAACTGGAAAACCCAAGCATCAAATTAACTCAAGATACAAAAATCTCTACATTATAAAACAAGAAACACAAAAAAAATCAAGACAATGCAATTCCACCAAAAATTATAAGTTCATCAGAAATGACCTCCACTGAGGAAGAAATCAAAGGAATCAAAGAAGAAAACAAACTCCTGAAGGAATACTAAGAGAACACAGGAAACCAAATTAATGAAATAAGGATGTCAATTCAAGACATGAATAAGGAAATAGAAATAATGAAAAAAAATATAAATTAGAATACTAGAAATGCAAAATAGAGTAAGTCAAGTAGAAAACTCTGTAGAAAGTCTCACCAGTAGAATGGATGAAGGACAGGACAGAATATCTAAACTGGAAGACACAGTGGCAGATCTAATACAGTCCAACAAAGAGAAAGACAAACTACTAGGAAGGCATGATTGGGAATTTCAAGACATTTGGGACACTATGAGGAGATCAAACAAGAATTCAGGGTATAGTAGAAAGAGAAGAATTTCACTCTAAAGTCATAGTAGGTATTTTCAACAAAATCATAGAAGGAAATTGCCCCCAAATAGGAAAAGAGATGCCAATACAGCTACAGGACCTTTAGAATGCCAAACAGACAAATCAGGAAAAACCTCTCACCACCATATTATAATTAAACTATAAAACACACAAACCAAAGACAATATATTGAAAGCAGTTAGAGAAAAAAATCAAGTCACATATAAAGGCAAGCCCATCAGGATAACAGCAGAATTACTCAATACAAACTTTAAAAGTCAGAAGGGCTTGGAATGATGTATTCCAAGTTCTGAAAGATAACAACTATCAACCAAGATTACTTTATCCTGCAAAGCTATCCATCCAAATTGACAGAGAAATAAAGAATGCCACAACAAAAGCAGGTAAAGGAATGTATGAACACTAAACCAGGTCTACAGAAAATACTTGAAGGGATCCTTCATGCTGAAGAGAAAGTAAAGCACACAAATAAGGAGACAGGAAAAAATAAACCATGTTTAAATAATACTTAATAAAAGAGAGTTGAGGAAAAAATAGTAAGTACTACAAAACAAGAATGGCAAGAAAAAATATGCACCTTTCAATAATAACTCTTAATATCAATGGCCTCAATGCACCAACCAAAAGACACGGTCTTGAAGACTGGGTTAAAAAGCAGGATCCTAGCTACAAATATTTAGACTTGTGTGTGAGTTGGAGTAAAAAAATCAGTTGCAGAGGCATTACGCTAGAAAAGAGCTATAAAGGACGGAGGAGAGGGGAGGAATTAAGGGGATGGCATTGTTCATACATAAGTAGATGAACAGATTACTGGGGGAAATGGCCAAAGTAAGGCCAGGGAAAGAGACTAAGTAAAAGTAGGGTGGGGGGAAAGCTAATCAAAATTCAAGATATTGCTGGGCATGGTAGTGGATGACTTTAATCCCGGTATTTGGGAGGCAGAGGTCGGAGGATCACCGTGACTTGGAGACTACCATGAGACTATATAGTTAATTCCAGGTCAGCCTGGGCCAGAGTGAGACCCTACCTTGAAAAAAAAAATCAAGATATTGTGAATAAGCCATATGAAAACCTACTTTTTTGGATAATGGCACATCCAGAAGCCATAGACTGTTACTAGAAAATTTTCAGTGCCACAGATGGGATACCTTCCAGTGAGTTGTTGGCCAGGGAAGTCCCTGATGCCCCCAGAACACGACAGCCTATTGCCAAGGCTCTTGGTTTCCCACCAGAATTAGATGGTAAGACCCTATTGCTGAAGACTCCAAAAGCCTGGGCTGTAAGGTCACTGAGAATTCAAGCTGGGGCTGAGCTTAAAACCACCTCCCTGTAGACCAGCTGACTGACAAGCTGGAAAAAGCTACACAGCATGCAGCCCTATGGGAGACAGGAGTCATCAACAGTGAAAACAGTGGACACTGCAAGCCTCAAGTTTGTCCAGTCAGGCCAAATGTCCGAATGGGTGCAATAGTGGCATGTCTGTTATAGGGAAAACCAACTGCTCTTGAATTGGACTGGAGGCCCGCTCTATGGGAATACATGCCTGGTACTGAAAACCTAATCAAAAAGCCTATGGTGGGGGAGGTCAGGAGCCTTAGGAGTGTAATGCCTGCTCTTATCCAGCTAAAGACATTTATTAGGCTCACCAAACTGCCCTGTAAATACTTTACTTAACATTCATACCCATATATTAATGCTACTCTCACTTTTGCCTAGAGGAGCTTCTCTTTTCAGATAGTGGTGCCTACTGGGATGACCCAAAATGCACTATAGTGCTGAGAAGTGAAGGAGGAGTGTTCACCACTGAAACATCTCAATTACACCCTTTAAGGCTTAGGATCCATTGTGAAAGAGGTGGCAGAAAGAATGTAAGAGCCAAAGGAAAGATAAAACTGCTTATAATGCAATCATTCAGACAGAAATTGGCCTCAATATCTGTGAACTCACAGTGCCTAGCAATACCTTCACAAAACCATCATAATAGAAGGAAAAGATGATGACATCAAAATAAAAGAGACACTAATAGGGAGAGGGAGGGGATATGATGGATTTTGGATTTGTGAAGGGGAAATGGGGGAGGGGAGGGAATTATCATGGTCTATTGCCTGCTATTATGGAAGTGGTCAATAAAAAAAAGTTTATTAAGCCGGGCATGGTGGTGCATGCCTTTAATCCCAGCACTCAGGAGGCAAGAGGTAGGAGGATCGCCATGAGTTCAAGGCCACCCTGAGAAGACAGAGTGAATTCCAGGTCAGCCTGGGCTAGACTGAGACCCTACCTCGAAAAAACAAACAAACAAAAGTTTATTAAAAAAGGCAGGATCCTTCTATTTGTTGCCTCCAAGAAACTCACTTTCCCATGAGTGATGGACACTATCTTAGGGTGAAAGAATGGAAAATGGTATTTCCAGCAAATGGACTTAGAAAAAAATAAAAGCAGGTGAGGCTATCCTAATATCTGACGGGATAGACTTCAAACCAACATTAATTATGAAAGATAGAGAAAGTCACTTTATATTGATTAAAGGAATACTCCAACAGAAGGACATTACAATTCTAAACATATATATGCATATAGCATGGGGGCTCCTAATGCCATCAAACAAACACTATTAGACTCCAGAAAACCGATAATACCAAACACAATTGTAGTCAGGAACTTCAATACCCCACTCTCATCAATTGACAGGTCATCCCAGCAAAAACTAAACAGAGAAGCATCTGGATGAAACGATGTCATAGAACAAATGGACCTAACAGATATCTACAGGACATTTCATTCAAATGCTGCAGAATACACATTCTTTTCAGCAGCATATGGAGCATTCTCTAAAATAGACCAAATATTAGGACACAAAGCAAATCTTAGTAAATACAGGAAAACTGAAATGATTCCTTGCACTCTATCTGATCACAATAGGATTTTAAAAAATCAACAGCAAGAAAAACTATAGAGCATACACAAAATCATGGAAACTAGACAGTATGTTACTAAATAATGAATGGGTCAATGAAGAAATCAAGAAGGAAATAAAAAAATATAGAATCAAACGAAATGAGAACCAAGTATACCAAAACCTTTGTGACACAATGAAGGCAGTCCTAAGAGGGAAATTCATAGCTGTAAGTGACTATATTAAGAAATTAGAAAGGTCACCAGTAAATAACTTACTGCTCCACCTTAGGGTCTTAGAAAAAGAAGAACAAGCCAAACCAAAAAAATCAGTAGGCAGGAAGAAATAATAAAGATTAGACCAGAAATTAATGTATTAGAAACATCCCCCCCAAAAAATACAAAGAATCAATGAAACAAATGTTGGCTATTAGAAAGGATAAATAAGACTGATAAACACTTAGTGTGATGGTTAAGATGTTGTCAACTTGATCTGCTTAGTAATCCACATATATCCCTTTCAGATGGGTCTCTGGCTTGCTTCCAGGAAGGATTAACTGAAGGAGGAAGTCCTTCCCCAAGAGTGAGCCTTTCCCCCAGAGGGGGCAGTCCCTCTCAGATGGGAACTTTATATAAGGAAGCTCTGGGTGAAAAGAACCCCTTCCTTCCACTTGGCTGTGGGTGCTGCTTGCTGCCTTCCAGCATGGATTGAAGACAAGCACCGACTGAAAACCAGTGTCAACTGAAAACCCCTGTGGATTGAAAACCAGAGGTTCCTCAGGAAGCCTCCAGGCCTTCAGTGCCAGATTGGGACTGCTGAGGCATCCAGCCATGTGGACTGACCAGCTACCAGTTTCCTAGATTCTCCAGCCTGCAACTGATATTGGACTACCATAAGCTAATCCAATAAATTCCCTTTTTAATATAATTCATTCTACTGGTTCTGTTCCCCTAGAGAACCCTGCCTAATACAGATTGTGGTGCCATGAGTGGAGTTCTCTAGAGGAACAGAACCAATAGAATGAATGTGATGGCTTGATTTAGGTGTCCCCCATAAACTTAGATGTTCTGAATGCTAGGTTCCCAGATGATGGAGATTTAGGAAATAATACCTCCTGAAGGCAGTGTATTGTTGGGGGTTGGCTTTCCCTTTGCCAGTGTTTGGAACACTCTCCTGTTGCTGTTGTCTACCTGATGTTGGCCAGGAGGTGATGTCCACCCTCTGCTTGTGCTATCATTTTCCCTTGCCATCATGGAGCTTCCCCTTTTTTTCCACAAGGTTCTCTTGGTCAGGTGATTTCTGCCAGCAATGTGAACATGACTGCAACACTTAGCAAATCTGACTAAAAGAAAGAGAGAGGAGATAAGTGGCTGTAGCCCCTGTTATGCCCATTCTCACTCTCTTTATCTCTCTCTCTCTTCCTCTCTCTGTCTCTAATAAATAAATAAAAGTAAGTTTTTAAAAAAAATCAATAAAATTAAAGATGAAAAAGGTACAGATACCAATGAAATGCAGAAAACCAGTAGTATATATTTTAAAAACATATATTCCACTAAGTTTGAAAATCTGAAAGAAATGGATAATTTCCTTGATTTATATGACCTACCAAAATTAAATCAAGATGTGATAAACCATTAAAACAGACCTATAACAAGCATGGAGATCAAAACTATTATAAAAAAGCAGACAGCTTCAGGCGTGGTGAACTTCCAGACCAGGCACAGTTATGGAGGAAGGGGCCTTTAATCCCAGCACTCGGGAGGCAGAGGTAGGAGGATCGCCGAGAGTTGAGGCCACCCTGAGACTACATAGTTAATTCCAGGTCAGCCTGGGCCAGAGTGAGACCCTACCTTGCCCCTGTTAAACTCACTCTCTTTATCTCTCTCTCTCTTCTCTCTCTCTGTCTCTAATAAATAAAAAAAGTAAGTTTTTTTAAAAAAAAAAAAAAAAAAAAAAAAAAAACTATTATAAAAAAAATCTCCCAGCTAAAAAGAGTCTAGGCACAGATGGATTCACAGGTGAATTTTACCAGACCTTCATGGAAGAACTAATACAAATGCTTCTCAAACTTTTCCATAAAATAAAAAAGGAAGGGATACTACCAAACTCCTTCTACAAAATCAACATTACCCTGATACCAAAACTAGACGAAGACAGAACAAACAAAGAAAATTACAGACCAATCTCCCTCATGAACACAGCTGCAAAAATTATCAACAAAAGCCCGGTGTGGTGGCACACGCCTTTAATCCCACCACTTGGGAGGCAGAGATAGGAGGATTGCTGTAAGTTTAAGGCCACCCTGAGACCACAGAGTGAATTTCAGGTCAGCCTGGACTAGAGTGAGACCCTACCTCGAAAAAAAAAAGTTATCAACAAAATACTGGCAAATAGAATACAAGACTATATCAAAAAGATCATTCACCCCAACCAAGTAGGCTTTATCCCAAAGATGCAGGGATGGTTCAACGTATGCAAATTGATAAATGTAATACACCATATAAATAGACTGAAGGACAAAAATCACATGATCATCTCAATAGATGTAGAACAGGTATTTGACAAAATACAACATTCCTTCATGGTAAAAGTCTTACAGAAACTGGGAATAGAAGGAACATATCTCAACACCATAAAGGCTACAACTAATAATACTAATAAACTAATAATACTAATAATAATACTAAATGGGGAAAACTTGAAGCTTTTCCACTAAAATAACAGGGTTTTCACTGTTCTCACTCTTATTTACTATTTGAAGTCTTAGCTATAGCAATAAGGCAAGAGACCTATGTAAAGGGGACACAAATTGGAATGTAAGAGATCAACTTATCATTATTTGCAGATGACATGATTCTATAATAATATAATAAAGGACCCTAAAGACTCTATCAGAAAACTTTTAGAGCTGATAAACACTTTTAGCAACTTAGCAGGATACAAAATAAACACACAGAAATCAGTAGTTGTCCTATATACTAACAACAAACATGCTGAGCATGAAATTAGGAAATCACTCCCATTCACAATTGTCTCAAAAAAATAAAGTGCCTTGGAATAATCCTGACCAAGGAAGTGAAGGATCTCTACAATGAAAACTTTGAAATATTCAAGACACTAGGAAATGGAAAGACATCCCATGGTCTTGGATTGGAAGAATCAATATTGTGAAAATGTCAACCTTAACAAAAGTAATCTATACATTTAATGAAATCCCCATCAAAATTCCAATGCATTCTTTGCAGGAAAAAAAAAAAAAAAAAAAAAACATCCTAAGATTCTTTGGAAGCACAAAAAAACCTCAAATAGCCAAAACAATTTTGAGCAACAAAAATAAAGCTGGCAGTATCAACATACCTAATTTTAAGCCATATTAAAGAGCAATAGTAACAAAAACAGCATGGTCCTGGCACAACAACAAACACGTAGATCAATGGAACAGAATAGAGGACCCAAGTGTAAGTTTGGGGAGCTAAAGCCATCTGATATTTGACAAAATTGCCAAAAATATTCATTGGAGAAAAGACAGCATCTTTTTTTTTTTTTTTTTTTTTTTTTTGAGAGAGACACAGAGAGAGACAGAGGGGGAGAGGAAGACAGAAATGGGTGCGCCAGCAGCCTCTCAGCTGCTTCGAACGAAATCTAGATGCACTCACCTCCTTGTGGTCAAGTGCAGCATTGCACCCTTAGCATCTGGCTAAATGTGGGACCTGGAGATTGGAACTGGCATTCTTAGGCTTAGGAGGCAGGCGCCTTCCGCTAAGCCATCTCTCCAGCCCAAAGACAGCAACTTTAACAAATGGTGCTGGGAAAATTGGATATCTATATGTAGAAGAATGAAAATAGATCCTTATCTCTCTCCATGCACATGAATCAAGTCCAAATGGATCAAAGACCTTAATATCAGACCCAAAACTTTGAAAGTGCTAGAAGAAAAAGTAGGGGAAACATTTCAACATATTGGCATAGGCAATGACTTTCTGAATATATCCCCAGTTTCTCAGGAAATAAAACCACTAATCAACCACTGGGACCTCATGAAATTAAAAAGCTTTTGTAAAGCAAAGGGCTCTGTGAACAGAACAAAGAGGTAACCTACAGAATGGGGGAGAAAATCTTTGCCAGCTATATATCTGACAGAGGATTAATATCCAGAATATACAAAGAACTCAAAAAACTAAATCATAAGAAATCAAACAACCTAATTATGGAACTCAATAGAGATTTCTCAAAGGAAGAAATACAGATGGCCTATAAACATCTAAAAAAAAGTTCTACATCCTTAATCATCAGGGAAATGCAAATTAAAACTACTTTGAGATTCCATCTCACTCCTGTCACAATGGCTATTATCAAGAAAACAAATGACAATACATGCTGGCTAGGATGCAGAAAAAGTGGAACCCTTCTACACTGTTGGTGGGAATGTAAACTAGTACATCCACTGTGGATATCAGTGTGGAAGTTCCTGAGACAACTAAAAATAGATTTATGTATGATCCAGTTATACCACTCCTAGGCATATATCCTAAGGACTAGTCTCACTACCTTAGAGATACTTGCTCATCCATGTTTATTGCTGCTCTATTCACAATAACTAGTAAATGGAACCAACTAGATGCTCCTCAACTGATGAATGGATAATGAAGATGTGGTACATTTATGTATAGAATGGAGTTCTATTCAACAATAAAGAAAAATGAAATTATGAAATTTGCAGGAAAATTGATGGATCTGGAAAGGATTATACTAAGTGAAGTAACCCAGACCCAGAAAGCCAAACATCACATGTTCTCTCTCATATGTGGATCCTAGCTACAAATGTTTAGGCTTGTATGTGAGTTGGAGCAAAAATCGGTAGCAGAGGCCAGTAAGCTAGAAAGGGGCTATAAGGGAGGGAGGAGAGGGGAGGACTTCGGGAGATAATATTTTATATATGTAAGTAGAGCAGATTACTGGGAGTGGAATGGCCTAAGTGAGGTCAGGGGAACATATTGAGTAAAGAAAGGGTTAAGCAAAATTTAAGAGGGTGTTAATAAGCCATACCTGCTTTTTTGGACAATGGTGCACTCAGAAGCCATAGACTGTTAATAGAAAAATTTCAGTGCCAGGGATGGGATACCTTCAGTGAGTTGTTGGCCAGTGAAGTCCCCAGTGCCCCAAAACACTACAGGCTATTGCCAAGGCTTTTGGTTTCCCACCAGGAATAGATAGTAAGATCCTATTGCTGAAGTCCACATGCTTGGGCTGCAAGGTTACTGAGAAATTAAGCTGGAGCCAAGCTGGAAATCTCCTACCTATAGACTAGCTGACAGAAGGCTGGAAAAAGCTACACTGCATGTAGCCCTATGGGAAAGAGAAGTCATCATTGGTGATAAACAACAGTGGACACTGCAAGCCAATGGGTGCAATAGTGGCATGTCTGTTGTGGGGGAAACCAACTGCTCTCTAATTGGAATGGAGGCCCCGCTCCACAGGAGGGAATACATGCCTGATATGAAAACCTACAACAGAGGAGGTCAGGAACCCTAGGAGTGTAACACCTGCTGGTGTCTGGCTAAATGCATCTATTATGCTCACCAAACTGTCCTGTAAGCACTCCCCTTAACATTCATACCATACATTAATGCTACTCTCACCTTTGGTTAGAGAAGCTTCTCTTTTCAGATGGTGATGAGCTCTGGGATGACTTAACAGACACAATGGTGCTGAGAAGAAATTACAGAGGAATGGTCAGCACTGGAACATCTCTATCACACCTTCCAAGGTCCATTGCGGAAGAGGTGGTGGAAAGAATGTAAGAGCCAAAGGAAGGGTAGGACTGCTTACAATACACTCTTCCAGACACAAAATGGCCTGAATATCCATGACCAGGCAGTGCCTGACACTACCTACACAAGACCATCATAATAGGAGGAAAAGATCATGAAATCAAAAAAAAAGAGAGAGAGTAATTGAGAAGGGGAGGGGATATGATGGAGAGTGGATTTGTGAGGGCGAAAGGAGGAAACTGTCATGGTTTGTTGTCTATAATTATGGAAGTTGTCAATAAAAATTGTTTTTTAAAGTTAGCTAGCCCAAAGTCAGATGTGCTCTGTAGTATAGTCAGCTTTTATTAATATCTTCCCCGATGTTTACTTGTTCCTGAACACGGCAACCAAGCCTCCAGTAGGTTGATGCTGTGTGTGTGTGTGTGTGTGTGTGTGTGTGATCTGATTCTAACCTTTGCCAATTTTATTGTTGGAGCAGGGCTCACTCTATCCCAGGCTGATCTGGAACCCACGCTGAAGCCCAGGTTGTCATTGCATTCACCGTGCTCCTCAGACCTCAGCAGTCCTGTCATCGCAGACGTACCCCACACCCAGCTCCACTTTTGTCAGTTTCACTGACACTTTGACCACATTTGCTATCAAGCTACTGAGTGAAGTGTCTAAAGTGGAGTTGGAAAGTATTGCAGAGAACAGGCTCTCACCAGCCACTGCAAACCAGCAGTGAACACCTGGTACCCATTAGTTCCCAATCTGAGTGGGAATGAGCCAAGCCAGAGCACGTGATCATGGCTGTCATGCATATGTCAGCCATCCTGAAACCCAAGACAGAGGAAAAACTAGTAATACTGATCATGGTTTTGTTTACGTTTTTGTAGGTGTGTGTTGATGTATGTGTGTGTGTGTACCCACATTGCCACAGTGTGTGTGTGGAGGTCAGAGGACACCTCTGGGTGTTGGTCCTCCCCTTCCATCCTGTTGGAGGCAGGGTCTCTCCTTGCTCATCTCTGCATTCTCCAGGCTAGCTGGCTCATGAGCTTCCCAGCGTTCTTCTGTCTCCACGTCTTCTTACCACCTGACTACAGAGGCTTGGGCCTACAGTGTTGGGCTTTACCTGGGTTCTGGGAATCTGAACTTGGGTATCATGGGTATTATTCATGCTTGCACAACAAGCACCTTAACTACTGAGCAACCTCCTTAGCTCTCATTTCAGTTTTTGTTAATTTGTTGATTGTGGGGTTTTTTTTTTTCTTTAATTTAAAGCATTTCATTAAATATTGTTTATTTTCTTATTTCTCTTTTTCTGTCTTGTTCTCCCTCCTCTCCTTCCTTACTTTCTCCATCTTTCCTTACTTCCCATGCCAAGTGTAATGATTAAGCCACCAGACCATTCAAATGAGTACCTCGCATCAAGCCAAAGCAAGAAAGCATGGAATCTAAATTCACAGCTGCATGAAAAAAAAGTCAAATTTGTCATTAACTACCCGAGTGTGAAATCCAGAAACCCCATACCTAGGTCACTATGGATGTTCCCAGAGTGCCTGGTAGGTGATCCTGCCTCTTGGAGTCTCTTCAAACTCTTTCCAGCTCAAAACAAATAAGGGGGCCAATCTGATTGCTCTATGAGGTAAACCCAAATGACAGCTGCTTTTCTTTTATGGAATCCACAGCAGACCTGGAAGACAACCATGAGAAGCATGCCCTGGCTGGGCCCACACCCATGGGGCCTCCCGCTGGGGACAGATGGTGTGACAAATGCCACTGCACAAGTGTCCTCCATTAATCTGCCTGTTATGCTCCCTTTTGGCATCCCGTACTTCCAGAAAGCTCATCTCTGTAATAATGCAACTATTTGTCTGATAATTTACCACTTGTCTGCCCTCCAGAGTATGCCTGTAGGAGGGCAGGGCCCACGTTTATTTTGTTCATTGCTGTGCGTGGCTGGCTCGCAGTGGCTACTCAATAACCGTGGGTAAGATGGATAAATACAAGAAAGACAGTAACACAGGGTACATAACCACAAGTGGAGAAACTCCCAGAAGACCAAAGGCAATGCTGAATGAATGAGGTCTCAAAGTCTGTGGCCCCTTCCCTGAAAAGTTGATGGCCAAATTCTAATATGCTACGAAAAGTGGGGGAGGAATAACATTCAATCACACCTTTCCTGGAAAGACCACTGGGAGCACAGATGAGATGTTAAATCTTACAACTCACAGCTGACCGGAAGCAGCTTCTGCTTTCCAGAATGTTCTGTTCACTGTACAGGACAAGCTATATGTAATGGCTTGTTGAGACATCAAGCTTCTGAATGGAAGGAAAGATGAAGGCCTAGGCTCCAAGGGGCTCATGACCCTCAGTCACTTCCTTACCTCAGTGTCAACCTTGATGTGTCTTGGGGTGACTCCTCTGGCCAGAAGCGGTCATTGGAGCTGAATCTTAGGAGTGACTTGTCAGCCTCTGAGAAGGCAGACACTGAGTTTTTGAGGGTCCAGCAGCTCCCAGCTTTCTCCTGGTCTTGTCTTGACTCAATACTCCAGTCAGAGAAACTGAATGGAGGCAACACAGGCCAAATTAACTTAGTTGAAATGCCCTGAGATTGCTCTTCCTCAGTAAGAACGATTCCTTGGGACTTTGGTTCATTCCAGTGGGCCAAGCATGCTTCATTTCATTTATTTTGAAAATAACCACTTCTAAAGAATCAGTTCACCCAATTCTGAAGTGAACACAGTGCATGATAGAGGAAAGGTGGCACTTGGGGGCTATGGATTAGATTAGAGATGAAGAAAGGGTGGCTGGAGCATGAGGTCTGCACCAGTCAGGGTGTGGTGGCTCAGCCAAGAAGAGCAAATGCAAGGAGGTGCCATCACCATCCACAGAGGAGGGTTCTCCCTTGGGCCCTTAGTGGTGTGCAGGACTGTGACATTACTGTCAGTGTTTGCAGTATGTGGACAACATGGACCACCCTGCTGTGAGCACAGGAAAGGCCAGAAAGAATTCCACCACGGTGCGTGCGTGTGTGTGTGTGTGTGTGTGTGTGTGTGTGTGTGTGTTGGGAAGGGGACTTGGCTTCAATAAAAATTAGTCTTAGTTTGTGGAGTAAAGTATACAATTGTTGTGTTCTACTTCCTACTTTTGGGAGGAAAAATTCCTAGGAAGAGAATATCATTTAGAGGAATCCTCTGATAAAGGGTAATTAAATACATGGCACACAGTTTCTGGATGTGTGATTATATGTTAGAGCAGTGCTACACTATTCAATTATGGCCCTCTCCTACATCCCAAACAGGAAGTTATATGCTGGGTAGGAAAAGGAAGGGAGGAAGAATGGAAAGAAAGAGAAGATGCTGGAGAAATGACTGAAGTAGCTAGCCCTTCATATCCACAGGCACAGATTCAACTAACTGCTTACCAAAATTTTAAATTAATTTTTAAAAATCATTTATTTATGGGCTGGAGAGATGGCTTAGTGGTTAAAGTGTTTGCCTGTTCTCAGGACCTAAGGAACCTATGGACCCCAGTTCAATTCTCCAGATCCCATATAAGCCAGGTGCACAACACCTTGTGCACCTTGCATGCATGCGTCTGGAGTTCTTTGAAGTGGCTAGAGGTCCTAGTGTTCCCACTCTCTCTCTTTCTATGTCTCAAATAAAAATAAATAAATAACTTAAAATATTATTTATTTATTTGCAAGTGGAGAGAGATACGGAGAAGTGAGAAAGTGAATGGGCTTGCCAAGGGCCTCTAGCCACTGCAAATGAACTCTAGATGCATGTGCCACTTTGTGCATCTGGCTTTATGTGGATACTTGGGGCTCAAACCTCCATGGTTAGGCTTTGAAGACAAGTACCTTAACTGCCGAGTCATCTCTCCTGCCCCCAAATTTTAATTTAAATATTCACATCTGTGTTGAACATATGTAGACTTTTCTCTTGTCATCGTCTCATAAGCAGTACAGTAAAACAGCTATTGTATGCAGCATTTTCATTATATTAGCTAAAATAAGTAAACTAGAGATAGCAAAGCGCACAGGAGGACATGTATACGTTAGGTGCAAATATTTTTGTTTTGGAGACAAGGTCTCATTAAGTTGTTAAGGCTGTCCTTGAACTTGGAATCCTCCTGCTTCAGCCTCTCAAGTAATTGGGATTGCTACTATGTGCATGCCACTCTGCTGTTTTATTTTATAGGGGTCTTGAGTGTCCACTGGTTTTTGAATCCTTGGGGATACTGAGATGAAATCCCTTGTGGATATTGAGGTGTTGACTTATTTTCTGTTAGCCTGGAAGAAAGACAACGTGGGCACTCCAGAGTCTGGGGACAAATTGAGGGTAGAACAGAGACCTTCCTTTCTTCCTGGATGGTTCTTGCTCCTCTGAAGTTTTCCCACTTCTGTTGACTTTTGGGGTGGTCTGTTTGCTCAAGCCTTACCAAAGGAGTTGATGGCCACTGTATTGTTGAGGTGGAAACTCTGGCCAGTTTTTCAAGGGAGCTGCTGACGTGCTGCTATGTTATTAGTATTGCAGGTCTGATAATAATCTAGCGTTCGACTCTTATTATTATCCTGTATGTTTATGGTGCAGTTCTTCTGAGAAAGCCCCATTTTTCTCTTTCAACGTGTCTCATTTCAGGAGGAAGTGCTCGCTCTCATATCTGCTGTCCAGTCATAGTGAGGTAACCCTCTCCTCACACTAATGGCTGTGACCCACTTCAGGTGTCAGAGACTCAGACTCCACGTCCAGTTCTAGATCTGCTTTTCCTAGTCACAGACTCAGGGCAAGTTACTCTAGTCATTCCAAGTCACAGCTTCCTCATCCGTGAAACAGAGTAGGAATAGCCTGTGACCTGTTGTGAGGTTATGAGGATCAAAAGAGTAATTATATGCACCATTTGTATAGGATGTGGTGTATTTGAAGCATCAAATAATTTTCGTAACTACTTCTTCTGCTGTTTTCTCCTAAGAAACTATAGGCTGATTTAAAGTAAACTATCAGTATTATCATGTCCATATTATTAACAAAGTTGCCTAAAATTTTCACATTGATTTAAAGCAAAATGTTTAAGTAGACAAGTTATTTTTAGCACTGTCCTTCTTCTACTCTTGGTTTTTATAACTTTCACTTGGGTAGCTTTTCCAAGTTTCTGACAGTTTACTATGGCTCAAGGAATTAGGATGTGCCAAATATATCCCGTATAAATGTGAGCTAAGGTTCAGGTACCTTCAAGGCTCATTTCATAGTTAGTTCTTAAGGAGACTGGAAGCTGCAATTTTTCCTGGAAAAAAAAAAGAAAAGAAAACATAAAAATCAAAAGAATCTGGTAGGAAGATCACCATGAGTTTGAGGACACGCTGAACCTACAGAGTGAATTCTACCCTGAACTAGAGTGAGACACTACCTTGTAAAACAAAAACAAACAAAAATCTGCCTTGGAGCTTTTAGTTTATAGACTTCAAGAGACCACCAAGTTCAATTCTAGAGTGGGCAAATAGCTCGCTCACCCTTGGAGACAGGCAAAGCTTGCTAGTGATAGAGAAGACTAATGTCTTTGGGTCAAATTAGACAATTAAAAGTATTGTAAAACCAGGCATGGTGGCACATGCTTTTAATCCCAGCACTCAGGAGGCAGAGTTAGGAGGATTTCTGTGAGTTCAAGGCCACCTAAGACTACATAGTGAATTCTAGGTCAACCTGGGCTAAAGTGAGACCCTACCTCAGGGAAAAAATAAAACACAAAAAAAGTATTGTAGATATGTAAAGAAAGGGGCACAATACTGGGGCTGGAATGGACTAAATGGGATCAGGGGAAGGAATGAAAGATAGGTGAGGTGGGAGGAGAGTTAATCAACATTTAAGATGATATGAATAAGCCATATGAAAACCTACTTCTTTGCTAGCCAATAATATATACATTTACGATATATATATACATTTAAAAAGAGTTGGGGCAGAAGTATCCTGTGGAAGTGGATAAAGATGAACCAAAAGCCATAGGTTATTAGAAAAGTTTCAATACCAGGAATGGAATACCTTCCAGTAGTTGTTGGCCAGGGAGGCCCCTGATGCCTGTGAAACATCACAGGTTATTGCCAAGGCTCTTGGTTTTCCACCAAAACTAGATGGTAAGACCCTGTTGCTGAAGACTCCACATGCTTGAACTGTAGAGCTCCTCCCTGTTGACTAGCTGTCAGAATGCTGGAAAGTGCTAAGTAGCGTGCAACCTTTTGGGAGAGTGAACTCACCAATGGTGTTAACTGGCAGTGGACCCTTCAAGCCTTACATCTTGCCAGCCAGGTCAAATGTGCCAGCTGGTGCAATAGTGGCATGTCTATTATGGGGTAAACCAATTGCTCTCTAATTGGACTGGAGGCCTGCTCCACAGGCGGGAATACAGGTACTGAACACCTAGTCAAAAGCCTATGGCTGGGAAGGGTATAACCTCTAAGGGAGTGATGACTTCTGCTGTCTGGCTAAATGGGTGTATTATGCCTACCAAAGTGCCTTCTAAATACTTATGTTTATTCCAATATATTAATGCCACTTTCACTTTTGGTTAGAATAGCTTCTTTTTTCAAATGACGGTGGCCACTGAGGTAGCTCAAAACTCACCATAGTGCTGAGAAGAAGCGACAGTGGAGTGCTCAGCACTGAGACATCGCTATCATACCCTGCAAGAGCCAGGGTCCATTTCAGAAGAGGTGGCCAAAAGAACTTAAGAGCCAAAGAAAGAGTAGGACTGTTTACAATGCCGTCTTGCATACGCAAAATAGCATTGATATCCATGACCTCACAGTGCCTGACCCTACCTGCACAAGACCTGCATAATAGGAGGACAAAATAATGACACCCAACTAGATGACAGCCGGGCGTGGTGGCAGACGCCTTTAATCCCAGCACTCGGGAGGCAGAGGCAGGAGGATCGCCATGAGTTCAAGGCCACCCTGAGACTACATAGTTAATTCCAGGTCAGCCTGGGCCAGAGTGAGACCCTACCTCGAAAAACAAAACAAAACAAACAAACAAAAAAAAGACAGACTAATTGGAAAGAGGAAGGGATTTGATGGAGGGTGGATTTGGGAGGGAGACAATGGGGTGGAGGGAGGGAATTATGGTTTATTGTCTATACTTACAAAAACTGTCAATAGCATGTTTAAAAAAAGAGATGCGCACGTGATACATGGTATGACATCTGGCAAGATGACTCCTACTGAGCTGCACTATGACTCCATGGCTCAGTCTCCAGACAAAGCTGTTTTAAGATTTCCTGCACAGCTCATTGTTGGTGCGCCTGCAGGGGTGTGCCCAAGGATGCCTTCTCATCCTCCCTATGAGGATCCTGAGGGAAACTAGAACTGGACTGCCTATCAGCTCTGGTTTGCCTTTTTAATAAAACTTTATTAACGCTATTTTTGACTGAAAATGATAGTTGTATATCTAACTGGTTGTTTTCATTTGATAAGTACCATGAATTTTTAAATCTAATTATGTTTTCCTTTTTTTCACTGCTATTAGGCAGCACAAGGGAAAATTTAAATTCTATCACTCGGATGAGAAGCCAGTAGTTATCACAAGTTGCAAATTCTGATTAGAGCTGAAATTATAGCCAATTTTTCTAAACTTTGTTACACTGATTTTTAAATAAAAAGAATTTGTGGGCCCTTTATATTCTACCTATTACCTCCTTCTTGGATATTCACAATATACACTTTATTGTCTTAAAGGTTCTGAGAAGCCTGATGGTTTAACGTCAAAATAATAAAAATATCTATTTAAACTTTGTTTCCCTGCACTTATAAAAGTTACATGATTACAGACTCTTTAAAAAATTATCTCAGGGGCACAGGACAGATTAAATGGGTGTGTGTATAGGTATGATCAAAGTATACTACATCCATGCATAAAAATGTAATGAAATCCATTATATGATTCATATATGCTATAAAGAATATTTCTAATAAAAAATATTTGAAAATAAAACAAAAAATTCCCATAAATCTCTAGCTTTATATGAAATGTATTTTGGGTAATACTACATTCCAGTAATTCATTATTTGCTTTAAAAATGATGTTGATAGAAACGATCCCCAGGAGTGTCCACAAAAATACAACTTCCCTTTGAAAAGCATCAAAAGCAAAAGATGCAAGGTTTTCTGAAATTTGGGTCTGATACAGAATCTACAATTCTTCTTTCCTGCCTTGTTAAAGGCATGTATAATGAGATCAATGCAAGACATACTGTCCCTTCAGCAGCTGTGCAGCTAGCAGCTTATTTTGGATAAGTGGCCCCTCAGAAAGCACATGATTTACGGCATCTTGACATCTATGACCCATTCACCTCCTCTGTACACTACAACTAAGCAAAGTGGAGACAACAGCAAGGATCTCAATCCAGTTCTTGTTCTGCACTGGATAGTCCATGCCTACACCAGCCTTGAATGTGTTAGCTGGTGTAATGATGAATCTCCCATTGCCAACTTGACAGGATTTAGAATCACCATAGAGAAAAAAATCTGGCCTGTCTGCTATAGGAAGTTTTCCAGATTAGGACCCATGGTAACTGTAGGGGGTGCTCTTTCATGGGCTGAGATCCTGGACTGAGGAAAAAGGAGAAAACTGGATGAGCAGCAGCATTGATCGTTCTCTACTCCTCTGCTCATGTGTTGATATGACACTTGCTGTCTGCTCCTGCTGTGTTTTTCCCACCATGATGGACTGTAAACCAAAAACAAACCCTTTTCTTCCTTAAACTGCTTCTGATCAAGTAATTTGTTCCAGCAAGCAAAAATTAACTTATATTCCTGGGTTGAGGATTAAACGTGACCCAGACAAAACATCCAGCCTTTGGAGTTGTCCATTCCCTTGACCAGTGAGCCAAACCCCAGGGGAAACAGAAAGATAGGCACATCTTTAAGAAGTGATGGGCTATGGGGAAAAAGGCCTTACTCCCACACCAGATTCTGGGGTGACATCCAGCTTTATCAGCCTATTAGATGTGTCACTGCAACTTCCAGCAGCCCTTATTACCTTTCTCTCTGTGTATGCTCTGTTTGTTTGTTTGTTTATGAGACAGTGAGAGAGGGAGGGAGAATGGGCATGCCAAGGTCTCTAGCCACTGCAAACAAATTCCAGACACATGTGCCACCTCTTGCATATGGCTTATGTGAGTACTGAGGAATCAAACCTGAGTACTTAGGCTTCATAGGCAAGAGCCTTAACCACTATAGTTATTTCTCTGGGCCACATGTGTCTCTCATTATGTTTCTGAGTCCCCTTCCTCCCTCTCTCTCTCCCTCCCTCCCTTCCCTCCCTCCCTTCTTTGTTCCTCCCTTCCTTCCTTCCTGCCTGCCTTTTTAATTCAGAATCTTTTTTTTTTTTAGTTCTTGATGGCCTCAAATACACTATGTAATTCAGGCTGGACTTGAACTCAAAATCATCTTGCCTCTGCCTCCTAAGTGTTGGGATTATAAGCAGGCACCATCACCCCTGCCCACATTTCTGAGTTTTCTCTTAGTATGTGACCTTTATTCATTTAATTAAGATTGGATAGCTACCATGTGCCAGGCATTATGCCACAAAAAGGCATATGCCCCCAGCCTTGCTCTTGAGGGGCTCATGCCTTCCAAGTGCACATGGGTTGAAAACGATTTCATTCAGTCTGACAAAGACTCCAAAAGAGACATGTATAAAGAGTATGGATGCAGTAATGGAGGTGACATTTGAGTTGGGTCTTAGAGAATGTGTTTGACACTGATTTTTCCATTAATAGAATTACTTTTTTTTTTTTTTCTTAATAGCAACCAGCCTGCTAGGAGAGGAAATATAAGCCAATAACTCCTTCTGGATTAACTCAGGAGGCAACTGACAGAACCTATTAGCCAAAAGCTAGACTCTTATTTCAAGTAATTCAGTGAATATACCAGCCCTAATCATTTCAGTTACTGGAAGACAATGCCATTTGGAAGGTAAACTCCTGAAACTTCCCCTCAAGTTTCCCTGATGCTCCCAGGATGGTCTTTGACTTTGGAAATTCCTAAAATTAGTTTTGCGCTACATACAATATGCCCAGTTTCTCAGTCTTATGGCAAGCACTCAGAACATGAACAGCACATTTAAATTGCTGTAAAGATGAAACTATGATCATTACTGAAGAAGTGGTTTTAATTAAATTTAACTCCAGAAGGAATTTTACAAAGAATAGGTGGGGTAAGCTGGCTCCTTGAGTGTGCTGTTCCCTAGAAAGCTGACACTGAAGCTCGCAGGGGATTTTTACAAAATTGCTTCTATGAGACAAAGCCATGGAATGTCAACCATGTGACATAATAGCCACCACTTCCTTGGCTGTACAAATAGTTCTCTAATTTGATGTTAATAATAGAATGTCTCTTTTGTTAGAAGACACTTTTGCTTTAGACTTAGCACTTCAAGTCCTTTACCCCCTACCAATTCCAAATCCAATTCAATTTACTAATGTGCCATAGCTGTGTGTGTTTATTATAGCCAGACTTTGAGAGTACCTTGGTCTTCTGTCATGGTGTTGAGACTATATCTATACAGCTGGTTTCCCAGCACCCATACTGAAATAGAACCATTCACTACTAAAAGAGGAAGCTAAGCTGAGTATGGTAGTGTGCACCTGTATCCCAGGTAATACTAAGGAGTCTGAGGCAGTTAGTTAGAGGCCAACATGGGCTACATAGTGAAATCCTGTCTCAAATTAATCAAGAAACAAATGCTTCACAACCTCGTGAAGCTGGTATCATAGCATTTGAAAGCCATATCTATGTTTCTGTTTCCAATATGGAACTCAAAACCACAATGTTTCCATTAAACCTGGGTTTTCCTCCCCATGGTCTATCATACATTCCCTCATGGTATTTTACTGTGTCTGTCAGTGGAATGTGGTGGCTAACATCTATAATTCCAGCACTCAGGAGGCTGAGACAGGAAGATCACCACAAGTCTGAAGTCAGCCGGGGTTATAGAGTGAAATCAACAGTAATAATGACAATAATAATACTAATATAAACAACATGTGGGGCTGGAGAGATGGCTTAGTGGTTAAGGCGTTTCCCTGCAAAGTCAAGGGAACCTGGTTCAATTCTCCAGGACCCACATAAGCCAGAGGAAGCATGCATCTGGAGTTCGTTTGCAGTGGCTGGAGGCCCTGGTGTGCCCATTTTTTTTCTCTTTGTCTCCCTCTTTCTCTCAAATAAATAAATAAATAAATAATTTTTAAAAATGTGTCTGTCACTCCTGCTAGACCTCAAAGTCCTTTAGAATAAGTAATATGTCTTATTTATCTTTGTAGCCTATAGTTTACATAGAGGACGTACTTAAAAAATGGTGGCGCATTCCTTTAATCTCAGCACTTGGGAGGCAGGGGTAGGAGGATTGACAAGATTTAGATGCCACCCTGAGACTACATAATGAATTCCAGGTCAGCCTGGGCTAGAGCAACCCTACTTCAAACCCCCCCACACACACCAAAAAATAAAAAATTTTAAAAATGGAAAAAGAAATGTCTAGGACTGGGATATGACTCAACAGATAAGTGCTTACAACTCAACTCTGAGTACCTAAGTTTGGACCACAAGATCCCACATAAAAGCTAAAAGCTGTGTGGGCTTCTGTAATTCCAGTGTGCCTATGGTGAGAAAGGAAGTCGAGACAGGAGAATTTCCTGGAAGTTCATGAATGGAACAGTGAAAAACAATGAGAGACCCAGCCTCAAGTGAGATGGAAGTTGAGAACCGACCTGAAAGCTGTCCTCTGACCTCCACACGCATGCCCCAGCATGCACGTGCCTCTCCCACCCCCCACACACCAAATTTAAAAAGAAAGAAATGTATATCATATATTGACTCGAAGCGTTCATTTGCTAGAGCATCAAATGCAGGCTTCCCCGTGTAAGAAGTAAAGAACAGCAAGTACCAGGCATACAACTCTCAGAACCTGAGTGTCATAATAAAAAGTGCCAGGTCAAGGAATCTCCTCATAAATAAATGTGATCCACCCATGTGGCCCAAGGACCTTAATTTACTTTGCTCAAAGCAAGGCTCCCATGTGTGTGATCCTGTGCTACACACAGACCATGGCCCCTGAGTGAGAAAGTAAGATCTCTACCCTGTTTCTGCCTAGAATTCCAGTGAGCCACAGACACCATGTGGTTTAGGATTTACTGCCTCCTCCTTTGCTCTCTGGGCTCAGAGAGGGTTTTATGGCTTTTCAAAGCCACAAATGTAAATGTGCCAGACTAAGTAAGCCTCTTGCCAATCTGGCCTCCCTAGTCTCCCTCACACCGGCAATGGAAATTTGAGCTTCTATTTCCACAATGAGGAGGCCTTCCCTCTGCATCTCGTTGACATAATGACTTCCAATCTCTGTACTGTGTCAGTAGCTTCATGCGGGTTCCAACCGTCACCTGAGTCCCTGGACCACTCAGTGGCTTCCTTAATCATCCCCCTTGCCCTTCCCAAATAATTTCACCCTGTTGAAGTTTGACTGGTCCTCTTAAAGTCACATCTGCTCATGTGATTTCCCAGCTGAGCAATTCTCCAGTGGGTGTTGTATTCACTCCTAGAATAAAGATCAAACTCCTCGCCTAGTCTGGCTCCCCTTCCCTCTTCCACAGTCCAGGTTGATCCTTAATGGGACTGTATGTACTTTTATTACATTGTGTACATTGATTGTTTCAACATCAGGATATGAAGCTGATGTTGAAATGATCTAATAACTAAGCATGTAAACATAATGTATCTCGCCCCTGTGAGCTCCATGAGAAGGGTGCCATATCTGTTCTCTTCACCAGATCCCTGCCTAGAAACTGGCATGTCACGAGCACCCCAGTGGTTGAATAAATTAGTTTATAACAGCTAGTAAGTAGTAAAGCAGAGACTTGACCTTTGATGTTTTTTAATGCATGTTTTCTTTATCTCCTAGTTCTCCCTGTGTTCAGGATGGGAGCAGACCCCTCAACATTCATCATTACCAAATGACCTCCAGTGTGGAGGGAGAGAGATGTTGAGGTTGAAAGTTGAGCTCATGTCTGGGGTGTGTGTAAGGAAGAGGCTGCTGACTGACCATGTGGCAGTGAACACTCACTCTGCCTAGGCATCATTCCAGGTATGACATGGAGACTGTCACAATTATTCTTTCTCAATAAACCTTGTGGATTAAGCTAATGCATTCTCTCTCTATCTCTCTCTCTCTCAGATCAGGAAAGTATATCATAGTAAGTAGGTGAAATAGCTTGCCTAAAGTCACCCAAAAATTAAATAAAGGAGCTCAAATTCAAGCCCATTTGGCTCAAGCCCTATATTCTTTTATTAAAAATTTATTTATAGCCAGGCGTGGTGGCGCACACCTTTAATCCCAGCATTTAGGAGGCAGAGGTAGGAGGACTGCCATGAGTTCAAGGCCACCCTGAGACTATATAGTGAATTCCTGGACTAGCCTACCTTGGAAAACCAAATATATGTATAAATTTATTTATTTATTTGGAAGAGAGAGAGAAACAGGCAGGCACAGAGAGAGTAAGTATGGGCATGCCAAGGCTTCCTACCGCTGCAAACTAATTCCAGATGCATGTGCCAGTTAGTGGGTACTGGGGACTCAAACTTGGGTCCTTAGGCTTTGCAGGCAAGAACCTTAACTGCTGAGGCATCTCTCAAGCCCCGAGCCTTATATTCTTCATCCTTTTTCATCTATTCTTGGCTTATCTTGTTCCGTTTATTTGGCTGTTTTTGCTGCTGTTATTTTCATGTTCTTTCTTCTTAAGTGAGTTTTATGATCATGTTCCGTTCTTTTCCTTTTAAGCCTACATTCATCTTCTCTTATCATCTTACCCTCTTTGCCCCATCCTTTTCTCTCGTTTTCTGTCCCCCTAATTCCATTAGTGAGAAAAGTCATAACATTATTTACCTGAAGGTTATATTTTCAGGAATCTTGCTGTCAGCACCCAGGAGCTTCCTGCATGCTTTGCAACTTTGTGAGACAAAATGCAGATGAGAGTTATAAATCTCTAAGCTGGTATGCCCTTACTTTTATGATCAGTAAAAATACACATTCAAAATCACCTCTGATTTTGAGCTTTGAATTTGGACTGGTAGAGGTAGTAAAAGCAATATAAAGAAAGGGAAATAAACTTCAAAACTCTTTTTTTTCCATGTGAAAAGGCCACCATAAATTGCAGAGGTGCTTCTCAAATGAAATTAGATTCCAGTGTCGGCTGCTGCTGGGCCATTTCATCTCTTCCGAAGCCCCTAAGCCTCTCCGGGACACCAGGTAATCTGAAGAGAGAATAGATGCTCAGGCACTGCAAGTCCTATGGAGAACTAAGGCACAACGATTTGCATTTCTGGGTCAGCATTATTTCATGTTCATTTAACCTCTGCACTGACCCTTGTTTTCCAGCATCTTGGCTATTTCCATATCTGAGAAGGTGTTATGCTCAAACCACAGATGGTAAGTGGCACTGTGTACCCCAATCCTGCCAACCACTTCACATCCCTCTTTAAGATTCCCAGCTTCATCAAGGTGCTTCCAGGGATGAATTGCTAGTACTTTAAATGCCTCGGAATGCACATTTTATTAATGTTTAATAAGGTAATTAATGGAAAATGAAAAGTATTAGAAATCATGTATTTGTTGCATTGTGGGTTTCAGAATTTTTTTTTATCTTTAATGTAATGATGATGGCGACAGAAAATCATAGATGATTCTGTGTGTGTGTGTGTGTGTGTGTTTCCTTCTCATCATTCTGGGAATTGTACAGGCCCTATGTGTCAGAAGAAGGGACATTACATACACCTAAGAGTATAGACTAAGGCCCTTCCTACTGTTTTATTTACACAGTAATTTACATTACAATGGAGCAAAGATCCCAATGAGACTTAATTACTCGTGCTGTGATTAAAGCTATAGGTCATTAGCTGTTCATCTGTAATAAGTGCACTTGTTTGGAAGTACCTTGTATGAAAGTAAGCATGCATTTACAACATGCAAAGTGCTTCACAAAGGCTGGATATAAACCTGATGTTAAAATAATTGAGATAAAACATTGTTTGCTTGAGAGGTTTGCCCTAATCGGTAAGAATAATTTTATTGCTTTTTCTTAATTGTAAAAGTAAAAAAACCAAATTTGTTGCTGGCAGGGATGGGGGGAGTGGAGATGGCTCAGTGGAGAAAGTACTTGACATGTAAGCTTCATTACCTGAGTTCAGAACCCCAGGACCCACAGTTTTTAAAGTTGGCTTTTTCTTGGCTTTTCGTCTTTTCTGAACTTCCAGGTCCTTGCTCCAGTAAGTCCCTCTCATCTAGGCCTTGCTGAACTGAGATGGGGAGGGACCCCTACTCCCAAGTGTGTTATCTGCCCCCTCCTTCCTTCCACATGACAGTAACTCTCTGTACTTTTCTTCCCATAATTTAATCAAGTCTATGTCTTAAAAAAAAAGTTGGATGCTATGGCAAGCCTTTTTTTTTCTTCAAAATTTGTTGACAATTTTTATACCTTTGTGTAATGTTTTGATCATAACCCCTCCCATTACTTTCTCTTGACCCTCTGCCTGACTCCCTCCCACTGATCTCCTATTCTTCCCAACTAGTTCCTGTTCTGTTTTGATGTCTCTCACTCCACCCACCGTCCCCAGTGTTGGGTAAAATTATTGATGTCTTTTCTCCCCCAGCAGCCTGCATAGCGCGTCCCAGCACTATGACAGCTAACCAGCAGGGAGGACGCTTCCAGCTCACTTCTAGCTTGATTTCTCAGGGTCTAGCAGCCAAAGAATGTGTTGTCTTCAGTTCAAGTGGACAACTAAGAACACTGGCAATAATTGCCTATATTTTGAAGACCTCGGGGGCCTCCCTGATAAACAACTCACTGACAAGGTATCTCTGCCCTCACCCCAACATTGACATTTCCCTGTAATAACCTATGGTTTCTAGGGGCAGCATTATCCACCCATGAAGAATACTTCAGTTTAAACTCTTAAAAAATTGTATGTTTAGGGCCTGGAGAGATGGCTTAGTGGTTAAGCACATGCCAGTGAAGCCTAAGGACCCTGGTTCAAGGCTCGATTCCCCAGGACCCATGTAAGCCAGATGCACAAGGTGGAGCATGCATCTGGAGTTTGTTTGCAGTGGCTGGAGGTCCTGGTGCACCCATTCTCTCTCTCTCTCTCTCTCTCCCTCTGCCTCTTTCTCTCTCTGTCTGTCACTCTCAAATAAATAAAAGATTTTTTAAAAAAATTATATGTTTAATTCGCTTGCATAGAAGTAGTTTTCCACATGGCATTTTTGTAATCTTTAGCTTTGGTTAGCCCTCTCCCCTCATCTCCTCCAATCCTTGCCACCCTAATCCTTACTCAAACCCTTCCCATGCTCAGTATTCTGCCCCTCTACTTTCATATCACATATGTTCTACAGTCCCTTCCTCATAAGCTCCTTTTCCCCCATGTCACATGAATCATATGATTGTTCTATTTGCAAGTTTTTGAGAAACCTTCACACTTGCTTCCATAGTGGCTGCTACAGTTTGCATTCCTACCAACAGTGAATAGGGGTTTCTCTTTTCTCACACCGTCTTCGGTATTGATGCTAGCCATTCTAACTGCAGTAAGAAGAAGGAATCTCAAAGTAGTTCCACTGTGTATTTTTGGCATTTTTTGTTAAAAATCAAATAGCTATATGTAGAAGACCTGAAATGTTGAGGCTGCTAGAAGAAAAAGTAGTGAAACTTTTCAACATATAGGCATAGGCAAGGACTTTCTGAATAGAACCCCAGTCACTCAAAAAGTAAGCCCACTGGTCAACCAATGGGGCGTCATGAAAGTAAAAAGCTTTTGTACAAGAGACACTCACTGTTAATGGAACAAACAAGCAGCCTACAGAATGGGAGAAAATCTTTTTCAACTGTACATCTGACAGAGGATTAATACCTAAGATATACAAAGAACTAAAAAAAAAAAAAACAAAAAAAAAAACTTAATAAAGCCAGGTGTGGTAGTGCATGCCTTTAATCGCAGAGGTAGAAGGACTGCCCTGAGTCTGAGGCCAGCCTGGGACTACAGAGTGAGTTCTAGGTCATCTTGGGCTACAGAGTGAGACCCTGCCTGGAAAACAACAACAAAACTAAATAATAAGAAATAAAACATGTCTACCTTCGTTGCATGCCTTTCTTTTACGTCACACTCCCACTTGACTTTGCATAGCATGATAAGTACTAAAGAATGGCTATCTAATGAATCTCATCCCTATTCAAGGCTGAAGGCATGAAGAATCATCTCAAATCTGTAGTCACCTTGGATTCCTGGAACCGCAAGGCCTTTAGGCAGGAAAGACCACTTGAAGTTGAAAACAATTATCAATGATAGAGGTTATTCTGGAACAGGTTATCTTATAGGAACCAGATTGGTCCCCTTTGACGATACCCAATATACTGTAAATACTATGAAAATAACTGCTAAAATACTATGTAAATAACTGCTAAAATACTATGTAAATAACTGCTAAACTGTATTGTTTTTGGAATAGTTCTTTCCTGGATTTTTTTTTTTTTTTTTTTTTTTTTTTTTTTTTTTTTAGTTTTTTGAAGGTAGGGTCTTGCTCTAGCCCAATTTGACCTGGAATTCACTATGTAGTTTCAGGGTGGCCTTGAACTCATGGCAATCCTCCTATCTCTGTCTCCTGAGCGCTGGGATTAAAAGCATGTGTCATCATGCCCTGCTTCCTAGATATTTTCAATCTGAACTTGGTTGGCTTCATGGCTATGGACTCATGGAATTGATAATTAGCCTGGAATGCTATGCAATGTGCAAGGCATAAGTATATGGTATGTATTTGTCTCATCTGTGTTTGTTTTTGTTTAAAAAATGTTGTTCCTCATTTGTGTGGGGGAGGGTTGTAGGGGGCATGCCAGGGTCTCTTGCCACTGGAAACAAATATCAGATGTATCTGGCATTATGGAATGATAAGGAATTGAACCCAGGCTGGTAGGCTTTGTGAGGATGTGCTGTTAACCACTGAGCCATCTGCCCAGCTCCTGTGTTTTTAATTTTTAATTTTTTTGGACTTTGTTGTTGTTGTTGTTGTTTTGATGTAGGGTCTCACTGCAGCTCAGGCTGACCCAAAATTCACTATGTAGTCTCAGGGTGGCCTCAAACTCTTGGCGATCCTCCTACCTCTGCCTCCCGAGTGCTGGGATTAAAGGTGTGCACCACCACGCCCAGATTTTTTGGTTTTTTGAAGTAAGGTCTCACTGTATCCCAGGCTGACCTGGAACTCACTCTGTAGTCCCAGGCTGGCCTCAAACTCACAGCAATCCTCATACCTCAGTCTCCCATGTGCTGGAATTAAAGGGGTGTGCCACCATGCTCGGCTCCCTGTGTTGATTTTTATAGTGAATTAGACATTATACCTTTGGTCTGAAATCCAATGCATCTCTGAAAATCAGATTTGAACTATATAGTTTTATTTTGTGCAACAGTTACAGCCTGCCACAGGTGTTCCTATGGCCTTTTACCCAAAAGATAGATACTGCAGTGGGTTGTTTGTTGTTGTTGTTTTAATTTTTTAATGTTTATTTCTTTATTTATTTTGGAGAGAGTCACAGAGAGAGAGAGAGAAAGATAGAAAGAGAATGGGCACGCCAGCTGCCTCTCAGCTGCTGGGAATGAACTGCAGATGCGTGCGCCCCCTTGTGGGCAAGTGTGGCACTTTTTGTGTCTGGCTAAATGTGGGACCTTGAGAATCGAACAGGCGTTCTTAGGCTTAGTAGGCAGGCTCCTTAACTGCTAAACCATCTCTCCAGCCCCAATTAAAAAAAAAATTTTTGACTATACGGTGTACTCAAGTATATCGTCACTGACTTGTCAGTGCGGGTTGCTGATGCTCATAGAACAAGACTCTTATGCACAGTTAGATGCTTTCTGAGGCCTGGCTAGCAAGCCATATTTCTCAGTGAGCTTTTAAGCTCCATCAATGTCCAAAATAAACAAATGCCCCAGAAATGTTTTCTTTTTTCACATACACACACAATTCCATTCTTTGCTATTTTAAGATTTCCATTTCAAAATGTTTTGCATTTTTTTCTAAACATGTTTGTTGATATGCAGGCATTGCTAGTTCTAATGGAAAAAAATTTATTTCCCATCATAACATACACATTAGTAAACTCTTCCTTGTAGGAGGAACTCAACCTGTCACCATATGGTGGTTTGAATAAAAAATGTCTCCCCAGCTGTTGGGAAGGTGAGGGGACCTTTAGTAGGTGAAGCTTTGCTGGAGGAGGTGTGTCACTGGGAGTGGGCTTTCAGGTATACATACCAGCCCCACCTGTGTTCTATCCCTCTGCTTCCTTCCTGTTGATGTAATCATATAACACCTATTTTCTGCTCCTGCCATGATTTCCCTGCCTTTATAAACTCTATGTTCTGGAGTTGTAAACTAAAATAAGCTCCTTTTGTAAACTGAAAAACAGAAAGAAAAGAAACCAAACAACCCAATCAAAAAATAGGCTATAGGACTGAGTAGAGAGTTCTCAAAAGAAAAAGTACAAATGGCCAATAAGTGTTTTAAAAATGTTCAAAATGCAGGCTGGAAAGATGCAGTTAAGGCATTTGTCTACAAAGTCTAACCACCCAGGTTCAATTCCCCAGTACCTACATATAGCCAGATGCACAAAGTGGCACACACGCATCTGGAGTTCATTTGCAGTGACTAGAGTCCCTGGCATGTCCATTCTCTCTCTCTCTCTCTCTCTCTCTTGCTTGAAAATAAATAAATAAATAAATAAATAAATAAATAAATAAATAAAAATATGTACAAAATGTTCAAAACCCTTAGTCATCAGGAAAATGCAAATTAAAACTACTTTGAGATTCCATCTCAGGCTAGTCAGAGTGGTTATTATCAAAAATCTAATGACAACAAATGGTGACTAAGGGTATGGGGAAAGAGGAACCCTTCTCCATTGTTGGGGGGAATGTAAACCGGTACAGACATTATGTAAATCAGTGTGGAGGATTCTGAAAGAGCCAAAAACAGATCTATGATATGACCCAGCTGTACATACACTCTTAGAACTCTGTACTCTACTGTAGAACTACTTCCTTATCAATGTTTATGGCTGCTGTATTCTAGGAACTGGAATCAGCCCAGATGCCCATCAACTGATGAATGGAGAATGAAGGTGTGGCACCATACACAATGGAGTTTTATTCTACCCTAAAGAAAAATGAAATTATGAAAATTTCAGGAAAATAGATGGATCGGGTAAATATTATACTAAGTTAGCTAATCCAGGCTCAGCAGTTCAAATGCCACATGTTCTCTTTTGTATGTGGATCATAGCTTCAAATTTTTAGATTTGTACCTAAGTGAGGTCAGAGGAGGTATATAGAGGAGAGGATGGGGTGGGAGGAGGCTAGTCAAAATTTAAGTTGTTATGCCGGGCATGGTGGCACACGCCTTTAATCCCAGCACTCGGGAGGCAGAGGTAGGAGGATCACCGAGAGTTTGAGGCCACCCTGAGACTACATAGTGAGTTCCAGGTCAGCCTGAGCCAGAGTGAGACCCTACCTTGAAAAAAAACAAAAACAAAAAAAAAAAAAAAACAAAAACAAAAACAAAATTTAAGTTGTTATGAATAAACCATGTGGAGAGAGAGAGAGTTTGGACAGAAGTACCCTGTGGTGGTGGATAATGCTATGCCCAGAAACCATAGATTGTTACTAGAAAATTTCAGTGCCAGGGATGGAATACCTTCTGGTAAGTTGTTGGCCAGGGAGGTCCCTGATGCCCCAAAACATTACAGGCCATTTCCAAGGGCTCTTAGTTTCCCACCTGAACAGATGGTAAGACCCTATTGCTGAAGAAGACTCCACATGCTTAGGTTGCAGTCACTGAGATATCAAGCTGGAGCTGAGCTGGAAGCCTTCTCACTGTTGACTGTCAGGCTTCTAGAAAGAGTTATGCAGGATGCAGCCTTTTGGGGGAGAGAAGTCATCAATGGTATTAGTCAGCAATGGACCCTGCAAGCCTTATAGCTGGTCAGCCAGACCAAATGTAACATCTGGTGCATTGGTGACATGTCTATTATAGGGAAAGCAAACTGCTCTCTGATTGGACTTGGAAGCCCACTCCACGGGAGGGATTTCATGCCTGGGACTGAAAACCTAATGAAAAGCCTATGTCTGAGGAGGTCATAAGCTTTTTTTGTTGTCTGGGTACTATTGTTGGCTGACTAAATACATATATTATGCTCTCCAAAGTGCCCTCTAAACACTTATGTGTATGCCCAAATGCTAATCTCACTTTTGGTTAGAGAAGCTTCCCTTTTCAGATGGCAGTGACCACAAGGGTGACTCAAAACCCACCATAGTGCTAAGAGAACGTGACAGTGGAGTGTTCAATACTAAATAAGACATCTCTATCACACCACACCCTCTAAGGTTCAGAGATCATTGCAGAAAAGGTGATGGAAAGAATGTAAGAGCCAAAGAAAGGGGGGGAGTGCTTACAACTGTCTTCCAGACACAAAGTGGCCTTGATACTTGTGCCACTTTTTGTGCCTGGCTTGGTGAGGTAGTTTGAATAGATGGCCTCCAATATATTCAGTGTTTTATTAGTTTGTAGTTTGCACCTGCAGCCACCTGGCTGGAGGCAGTGTCACTGGATGGATCTTAAGGTGTGGTGGTGGGTTTGAGATTTCAATCTAAAGATACGTAAAGTGTGCCTAGCTGGAGTTCCTGAAGTGTGCTGTGCTGTGTGGCTTTTGGCTTTTGGCTTTCTCTCTGTATGGTCCTGTAAGAGCAGGCCAGCTTCTTCTACCATTATGGAACTTCCCCTGGATCTGTAAGCTTCAATAAAAATCCCTTCCTTGATAACTGTGCCTGGTCTGGAAGTTCATCTCAGTGAACCTGAAGCTGTCTGCTACACTTGGGAATTGAACCCTGGGCTGGCAGGCTTCGCAAGCATGCACTCTCAATCATTAAACTATCTTCCCAGCCCCTCCCAAGTTTTTGATAATATATATAGTTCTCTAATTAATATCTTTATAATTATATCTTTGAATATATATGTGATTGTTTCTTACATAATGTGACACTTACCGAGAAAGAGGGAGAATATGAAGAGGAGAAGGGTGAGGCTGAATGTGGTGGATATGCAAGCCAGTATCAGGCAGAGATGGTCCTAAGCCATCAGAGGGTAAATGGCAGCTTGGTGGTCTGGTCAGGGGAAAGGAGGTCTGGCCACCCAAGAGGGCAACCGGAAGCCTCCTATCCGAGTCTCAGCACCAGATGTAAGGTTCGGGAGTGACCACAACCACACAAACCACTCTGAGGAAAAGATGAAAGCTTTATTCAAGAAAAGCATGAGCTGCCAGGGCTGGCTCTCAAGAGAGAAGTGCAGTCCACCTGGGTTCCTCAGTTAGATGGCTTTATAGGGCTTTCAGTTGGGAGAAGGTGAGGAAAAGCTCAGGGGAGATGGAAGATAGCCAGGGTGTGACACCAGAGCAGAGACTGAGACTGGGGGATTTACAAAATAAGGGGGCAGGAAACATGACCTGGGGGCATTTCAGGCAAAAATGGGATAATAGCTGGGCAGTTTCTTGAGGAATGTGGATAATCCACTTCCTTATGTCTCTTTCACCATCCTGCTGTCCTTGATGACTGCATTGGGACCTGTCAGACCTGACACATAAATTTTGAGATACATAATTGCTTAATTCAAGAATATGTACATTTATTTATTTGTTTTGGTTTTTTGAGGTAGGGTCTCACTCTAGCCCAGGCTGATCTGGAATTCACTCTGTATTCTCAGGGTGGCCTTGAACTCATGGCAATCCTCCTACCTCTGCCTCCTGAGTGCTGGGGTTAAAGGCGTGCACCACCATGCTCAGCAAGAATATGTACTTTTTAAGGGTTTGAAACACATATGTACATGCATACTATTCAGCATGAGTTGTGTTGGGAATTCTATTACAACTTAAATGACTGTGTGAGTGTGTGTGTGTGTGTGTGTGTGTGTGTAATTAATTTGAATCAATATATTTCCTAAGATGTATTTATAGCAACCTAAATTAATTTATGCTAGCATTTTATACCATTGTACTTATTTTTATGTAGCAATATTAGTAATTACTTAAATTTTTCCAGTTTGACAGGTGAAAATGTTATCTCATGATTTGCATACTTTAGATTAATGAAAAACATTCCTTCAAATGGTTATTAGCCATTTAAAAATGATTATGTCCTTTGAGTATTTTTCTTATGGATGGCTTATCTTTTTGTTAATTTATAAGATAGAGGTGTTTTTAGTCTAGAAAGGTTATTAATTCTTTGTTATCACTTTTAGTTGATATTTTAAAAATCTACTGAAATGAAAGCTATATAGAATTTTCGTAAAAAGAAGAGTAGTTCAGAGCTATGCATGGTGGCCCACACCTTTAATTCCAGCAGTTTGGAGGATCAGAAGTTCAAAGCCAGCTTTGGCTACATATGGAAATCAAGGCTAGCCTGGGCTACATGATATGCTATCTCAAAATAAACAAAGGAGAGGAGGAGATAGAAAAGGAGGAGTAATGGAGGTAAAGTCAGTTTCATAGACATAGCCTGCCCCTAACTATACACACCTGGTGCCTATCTGGGATTAAGTGTGTATACTTCTTTTGTTTTCAAATGTTTTCCAGTCAAAAAACAGATAACACCATCTTTGCCAATAATCAACTTCATCTTGAGATAAATAAATTATTACTTGACATTAAATAAAGAAAATTATAGTTTTTGAGCATCTTATATTTATAGTCTCCATTTCCAAAGAATTTCAATTCACAATATTTTTAAGGGTCGGTTTATGTTTTCTTTTGATTCACCTCCTTCATGGTGTGGTAATTCATCCTCCCTCCTCCCCTCCTCTTCTCCCTCTCTCAGTAGTGATCTAAACTAGGATAAATATAGGTCAACATTTTGATCTCCAAAGTAAAGAAAAGGAACTCTGGAAGTGGTGTGATGTGCTGGGCTGGATGATTACATAGAATTGGGTTTTTGGTGATACCATATCCCTCCCCTGACCCGTTCTCACAAATTGGCTGCCTCTGCTTCTATGGGGAAGAAGCACTAACAGAGCCTCTGCATGCCAAAGCAGGGAGGAGGGAGAAGCTGGGCTGCCAATGAGAGCTCATAAAATGTGATATTTTCCAAAGAAAGATATTAATCCTTCAAAGCATATTTTCCCCTGCTCCTTCAAAATATAACTGTGCTTAGGTGTGTGAGCACGTATGCTAGTTTGTGCCACTATGCTAGTTTGTACATATGCTAGTTTGCACACACATTTTGCTGCCTATTTGGGATCCCTCAAGCATGATTTTTAGTTTGCCTTTCAGAATGGTAAAATATAATTTAAGAATTCTAATAAGATGTCTAAGGAGACTGACAGCAGCTCCTCTTATTAGCTAATGTAGATAACGATGGCTACATCTTAACCTGAAGAACGAAGGCTGCCAGCTCCCTCTCTCTAGAGAAGGGATGGGCGTTCGGTGTTGAGCAACACAGTTGCCTGTTTCCAGATTGTAGGGTGGGAGTGTGGAAAATACTTTGAGTGATGAAGTTGGCATATCCCATCTGTTGTACCTCAAACACAGCCTTCCTCCTCTCTACCAATCACAAGTATAAAATCTCTGCTCATAGTGTGACCATCTGGATTTCCCATCACATCCCATTACCACACCTGGAGAGTCAGGGCAAGTCCTTGATTGATGTTGCTCAAAATTACCTCATAAAATCAAAGGACAGATGAGCAATATTTTTCTAAAATTGTAAACGGTAGAACCAACATTCTTGGCTCTTGTTACTGCTTTTTAAGAATAGTTAATAATCTTAGCCTCTGGGATTTACTTTCTTTGAAGCATGCCACCTCACATCCTCACAAGCTGCTTACATTTGCCCATGTGAGAATTAAGATCAAAGCACTGGGCAAGAGAAGTCTGAGAGGTTCAACATCCTACAATCACCTTTCTCTAAGGGAGCTGAATCCCACCAAGGCTTTGGGGCTGGCAGGCTTTGCTGAGTGAACAGCTATTTTCCGAAAGCACTTTGAATCTGTTGAAGGGTCATATGCTAGCTACAATGAGTGATTACTAAATTACTCATGTGCCTTCAGTGTGCTTGGCCTAACCTTCCTTTTCTCCCATCACTCCTCAGGAAGCCCTTTGCCTGCTTCTTCTCTCACTTGATTTTTAAGAGGAAGAATGGAGTAGTGAGCTTGTTTCTTTCTAGATCCTATCACTTTTCCCAAACATCATCGGCCCTCATGTGTTTCTGGGGAGCCTCCTCTCCCTGCAGAGCTATTTGCTTTTGGGGAGCAGAAAGCTAATCCCTCTAAGTGCCACACACTTGAAGACCTGTTAGTGTGAATGGCAGCATTGTAGGAAAGGAGCTCTCTTGGCTTTCCTGGCATCCAACAAAGGGACTTAATATCACATTTTCCCCCTTCTTTTTTAGTTCAGATGTGCAACCTTGGAAAAGAATGAAGCTGACTCTTGCTTGGTTTGTCTCTCTGCTAACTCTGCAAGGTTTGGCCTCTTCAATAATAATATATTTGAAAGGACTGGAGCACAGAAAAGAATGAAATACAAGATTTGAGCCATGAACTCTGAGTCATGTAGCATTATTAGATATGTGATTAAAGAAACTTTCATCTGATTAAGAATGTGGTATTTGAACCAGGTTGCTGCCTCAGTTGGTGACGGTACTTCCTCCTTTCTTTGTAAAGCTTCACAGAAAGGAGCCTGGTGTGAAACTGGAACTCAGTGTGAGGAAAGAGGACGGGTGGAGGGGCAGTCATATTATCAAGTTATTACAAATGTACTGACTGCTGATTTCACACGTACGCATTCCGCATTACAGGAAGCTCTCACGTCTCAGCAAACCATGCCCTGTCGGCCCCTCACCATTAAATTTTCCATTGCTTACCTCTGAAATCCCAGCTTCCACCAGGCTGGCTAATTTTATTATATAAATTGCTTTTCTATAGTGAAGTAGGAACATAGTCACTGGAAGTTCAGAAATAACAAACACTATATGAATCGAGCAATGTAAAGAAGAAAAGGATTTTTTTCTCGTCACTCTCCGATGGTAGTATGTTCCTCCTTCACTCTACAATGCTTCCTTTCAGATGGCTTTTTATTCTTAAGTGAAACCAAAACAATCTTGCCAACAGTCATGGAAAAGTTTTACCAAGCTCCATTTACTCATTTCTCCCTGGTATATACAACTTTCTTTACTTATTATTACAAAAAATAATCTCTAAATAAAAGCTTTACAAAGTTCTAACTGCATATACATTGATACCCACACATTCCCTCCCTTTCCAGTTCTGCTCCCCTCCTCTGGGTAATCTCTACCAACTCTCTAGCCATGTTAATCTTTTAAAAAAATATATATATATATATATATATATATATATATATATATATATATATATATATGGTATGCCTTTAATCCCAGCACTCCAGAGGCAGAGGTAGGAGGATCACTGTGAGTTCGAGGCCACCCTGAAATTACATAGTGAATTCCAGGTCAACCTGGGCTACAGTGGGACCCTACCTTGAGAAAACCAAAAAGAAAAATATATTATTTACTGACTTATTTATTTACAAGGGGGGGTAGAAAATGGGTGTATCAGGGCCTCTTTTGCCACTGTAAACTAACTCCAGACCCAGGTGCCTACCCCTTTGTGCATCTGGCTTTACATGGGTACTGGGGAATTAAACCTGGGCTGGTAGGCTTTGCAAGCTCTGAGCTAATTCCTCAGCCAGTAGCCACATTAATTGTATACATGTTTGTGTGGCCAGAGTCTATTAGGATTTCTGTGATTCCTTCACAAGCATAAAAAAGAAATGCAGGCACGGAAGGAAGTACCATAGGCCTATTTCCAAACTGTGCATAAAGTACAGGGGAAGGGAGGAAAGAGAGGGTCGAATTAGTCCAGAGAAAGGTAAGACACTCCCTGTCTCCTCTGTCAGGAGTCAGCTCCTTGAGGGTAGGGTTCCTGTCTTACCATCTTTGTAAACCTATCAGACCAGAAAAATGCTTAATAAGTAGGTGGTGCGAGTGATTGAATAAGAATAAAGAGCAGGAACTAGCTGGCTAGGGTTGGGCCGAGTTCAGTGAAACGACTTCAGGCCTTTTCAATTTATGAATGACTTTCTGCGCCTGTATTTTTGTCTGACTTTGGGTTTTAATCCTAAACTCCAGCATGTGCTACTTTGCAGTTTAGTGCCTCTGGTAGTTGCTGCTGAATTGAGCTCATTTTGACAGGACAAATCCTGTTAGAAGAAATCCATATACAGAAGAGGAACTTTTGTTTTATTTTTATTCATTGGTGTGTGTGTGTGTGTGTGTGTGTGTTCATGTGCATGAGTGTGCATGCCACAATGAACCTGTGGGTGTCAGAGGACAACTTCCTTGTGTCAGTCCCCACCTCCCCTTCCATCTCTCTCTCATACACACTCTCTCTCTTTTTGAGGTAGGGTCTTGTCCAAGCTGGCCTGGAATTCACTATGTTTTCTCAGGCTGGCCTCAAACTCACAGTGATCCTCCTACCTCTGCCTCTCTGAGTGCTGGGATTAAAGGCGTGTGCTTCTACGCCCGGTTTTACGTCTCTTTGTGGGATAATTTCCACAGGCTAGCTAGACCCTGAGCTTCCATCAGACTCTTCTGTCTCTTCCTCCCTTCTCACTCAGTTGTGCAGCAAGTGCTTTATCCCCTGAGCCATCTCTCCAGTTGGGAAGAGGAAGTGTTGAACCGTATGTACCATTAGCTCCCTGGGGGATTTTCGACTAGAAAGTCACTACGATTTAAAGGATGCCTCCTTTTGGGGAAATGGGAACACAGAGAATTCTCTAGGCTTCAATACTCAGCCTTCCCACACACACACACACACACACACCTCAGTCATAACTGGCTCAACTAAGAATTAACACCACCCCAAAAGGCAGGCTGCTTTCTGCTCTCCATCCCCTCCAGATGACCAGGAGTGACGCTGGAAAGTGACTGTCTGGACCAACCTAAGCTCTCTTCTTGGGGAAAGTGAAGCTGAGCCCAATGGAGACCCAGAAAAAGTGAAAAGCAACCTGAGGCCGCGTTGATGCCAAAGCCAAGAGCTGTGGAAAGAGAAGTCAATGAGGAGAAACGAGGCAACTGATGACTTCAGTAGACAGAGGCCGTAGAAAGCCACCCATCAACAGGAAGTTAACAAGGAGATGCAAACAGAGAAAGGGGAAGAAGCTTCTGGAACGGTGGCCTCCTGGAGCACCCACTGCTTCATTCTGAGCAAGGCTCCAGTTCTCCCAACAGCCTGGCTGTAGCCCTGGAAACTGCTTTGCTTCCTCAACCCATCCAAGTAGCCTTTCCCTGAGGGAAGTGACAAGGTCTCTGTATTTTGCAACTTGAAAAATCTCCCGTTTGTAAAAAGAACAGGTTATCTAGAGATAATCACAAACATCCCTTCCTTTGAGGTTTGAGAGAAATGTGAAGAGACACACAGATGGCCTGGAGACAGTTTCACAATGGTGGTGAATGCCTGGCTGGGGTCACCAAAATTCAAGGGCTTGTCTTTATGTCTAGGATTTGGTTTGCTATTTAGGCTTTCAGTCTCCAAAACTGAGCGCTAAATAAACCTCTTTCCTACTAAGTTACTCTGCCTCCAGTATTTCATTATAATGATGAAAAAGCAGACTACTAAATAATTCTTTTTAGAATCTTTTTCTTTGAATATTCTCCTTTTCCTCTTTTGAGGCCATGAAAATATACAATCTTTGTGTTCCATCTGTCTTTCTTTTATCTGGGCCCTTCATAGAAATACTGTCCACTACAATGGATTGGTCCCCTCTATCCAGATAACTTCTATCAAAACAGCCCTCACTGTTCTAACACTTGCCCACATTTCTTTCTTTTTAATTTTAGAATATTTTATTTATTCACTTTGTGTGTGTGAGAGAGAGGAAGAGACAGATACATAAGTAGAAAGAATGGGTGCACCAGGGCCTTCTAGCCACCTTAAACAAACTCCGCATACATGTACCACCTTGTACATCCGGCTTACGTGGATGCTGGGGAATCAGACCTGGTCCTTAGGCATTGTAGGCGAGCACCTCAACTGCTAAGCCATCTCTCCAGCCCCCTTTCCCACATTTATAAATTCTTACGGGACACTTGTACTTGAACACTTCACCAGCAGCTCAAATTCATTGAGTTCAAAATGGAAATTATTTTTGTTTCTCCTGAATTTCTCCCTCCTACGCTGCTACCCTTTCCCTAGGATGAAGCGTGAGTGAGTCAGGACCAACGCTCAGTAAGTACCCTGTCCTCCTTCTCTCTCCCAGTAACTGTGATTGCAAAGTACCTTTTATATTTCCAACATTCCCTCTGCAATGCTACCTAGCAAGTTATGCAAAAACAGCAGCTTCAAGCCATATATTGATTGTTTCATACCGCTTCTGATGATTAGGAGCGTGGGTTTGGCTGGGCTGGGTTCTCTCAAGGGTATAGGTGAACAGTTGCCTGGGGCTCTAGCCATCACCTCAAAGCCTCATTGGGCCTGGACCAAGATTCCCACCACTTCTGAGACCACTCACTCTGTTGTCTGCGCGCCTCGGCTTCTTGACAGAGATTGGCTGGAAGTTTTAGTTCCCTACCGCGTGGTTCTCTCCATGACAGCTTGTGTGGGAGAGAAACCGTGCTGTGTGTGACTGGTGCTCTCTCTCTCTCTCTCCTCAAGAGAGGCTTTGCCTAGCTTAGTCAGTGAGATCTCACTACAGCAGGCATGCAGAGCCTAAAGCAGCCTTTTAGTCACTCCTGACTCCTTACTCAGCCAGTGAGGCCCAGGTGATTTCATCTGGAAGGAACACTCCCTTACTTCAAGACAAGTCCCCTGCCCCTGAGCTAGACCTCCATTAGCCTTTCAACTGAAGATCCAAAGAGCGCTTTCCCGCTTTACCACAGAATCTGTGTTCACCTCATCCTCTGCCTACCTAGCTCTTACCTGCCTTGGCCTACTCTTGCTTATCAGTATACCTCAGCCAGATGCTGCCTCGCCAGCCACACTTCCCAGCCCTCCAGCTACTTGAGGTTCCCCATGCAGTCTCAAAACCTGCTATACTTGTCCTCCCTAAAGCTTCCTTGTGTGGTTATTTGACATCTCCTTTCCTCTCTAGATGACAGACCCCTTGAGAGCAGGCACTGTTTTCCTCATAGTTGGGTACTAGCTGTGAATGCGGTAATTGTCTGTCATATGCCTCCTGTCATATATGCGGTGGTGTTTTCCCCAGTTCCCCACTCCTCCCCACCCCTGCCGCCCAGTGCTCAAACACTCGGAGATTCTCTAGTGCCTACTGGACAAAGCCATTTCTTTTTAGCTTAGCATAGGAAGTCCTTGTAATCTGGGTCCCGCTCTCCTTACTGGTTCTGTTTCAAAGACACCATTTTTTTTTGCAGGGCAGGGTTGCGGGTGCAATGCCAACATAAATATTTTGTTTTACTTAGATGAGCAGAAATTTCATAAGAAATAGCTCTTGTATTTCCTCCACGGTCCTATCATATATATATTCATCGAGCTGCTCTCTTCTAGAGTTCTGATGTAGCAACTTTTGGGGACAGGACCCCTCTGTTCCCTGAGTTTTGTGGGGAATCAAAGATTGTGTTGTGTTCCATGATGAGTGGTCCCAATGAATCTCTTCTCCTTCCATCAGTGTATGATTAGTAACACAGCCTGCAGTGGCTACACTGTGAACGAAAGCATTAACTGCCAGTAACTCCTCAGGGAGGGATAGAGGCCTCCTGCCCTCCTATATTATCCATGGCAGAATATGGATGGGTCCAACAGTATACAGGTTGGGAGATAGAGGTAGGAGGATCACTATGAGTTCAAGGCCACCCTGAGACTACATAGTGAGTTCAAGGTCAGCCTGGGCTACAGTGAACCCCTACCTCGGAAAAAAAAAAAAAAAAAAAACAAAAAGCATTGTGTAGGTTTGGGGCAGGTCATGATGGCTGCTGTAGGGCATGATTACAACAGCCATGTCATACCCAGAAGATAGCACTCCCCAGCACTTTTCTCTTTTCTGGCTCTCACATTCCTTTCACCCCCTCCTGCACAATGTTTCCTGAGCCTTGAAGAGGTTGATGGAGATGTCACATTTAGTACTAAGCACTCCACAATCACTTATTCTCAGCACTTTGATGAGTTATGAGTATCGCCAGTAGTCACCCATCTGCAAAAAAATAGTTTCTCTGACCAAAGCTGAGAGCAGCACTAATCTATGGGCATAAACGTGCATATTTAGAGGGCAAGTTGATGCACACAAAATACCCATTTAGCCAAACAACAGTAATAGCTTTCTTCCTGGGGCCTATGACCTGCCTAGCCATAAGCTTGTGATTAAGCTTCCACAATCAGGCAGGAATGCCCTCCCTACTGTAGGCCTCATATCCAACTAGAGAGCACTTTATTGCACTCATGACAGTCATGCCACTAATGTACCAGTGGGCCTTGTTAGTCAGTTGTACAGTTGCAGGGTCCACCACTGGGTAAAATTATTGATGACTTTTCTTCCTTAGCAAACTGTGTAGCATCTTCCAGCACAGTTAGCCAGTAAGAGGAAGCTTCCAGCTCAGTTCCACCTTGATTTCTCAGAAGACACCAGAGGTCTTTTATTTTATTGACAGTTTCCATAATTATAGACAATAAACCATGATAATTCTCTACCCTCCCCCAATTTGCCTTTGCAACTCCACTCTCCATCATATCCCCTCCCCCTTTCAATCAGTCTCTCTTTATTATGATGCCATCATCTTTTCCTCTATTATGATGGTCCTGTGGAGGTAGTGTCAGGCACTGTGAGGTCATGGATATCCATGTGTCTGGAAGAGTGCATTGCAAGGAGTCCTATCTTTATGTTGTGTCTGCCCCTCTTCCACAATGGACCCTGACTCTTGGAAGGTGGGTTTGAGATGTTTCAGAGCTGAGCACTCCTCTGCCCCTTCTTCTCAGCACCATGGTGCGTTCTAAGTCATCCCAAGGTCACCTCCATCTGAAAAGAGAAGCTTCTCTAACCAAAAGTGAGAGTAGCATTAATATATGGGTATGGAGATTACGAGAAGTGCTCACTGGGTAGTTTGGTGAGCATAGTATATACATGTAACCAGACACCAGCAGACGTTACACCTCTAGGGCTCATGACTTCCCCTGTCATAGGTTTTCAGTACTGGGCATATATTCCCTCCTGTGGAGTGGGCCTCCAGTCCAATTAGAGAGCTGTTGGTTTCCCCCATAACAGACATGCCACTGTTGCACCCATTGGCTCATTTGGCCTGGCTGGCCAAATTTAAGGCTTGCAGTGTCCACTGTTGTTTATCTCCACTGGTGATTTCTCTCTCTCCCATGAACTGCATGCAGTGCAGCTTTTTCCAGCTTTCTGTCATCTGGTCTACAAGGAGAAGGTTTTCAGCTCAGCTCCAGCAGGATTTCTCAGAGACCTTGTAGCACAAGTGTGTGGAGTCTTCAGCAATAGGGTCTTACTGTCTATTACTAGTGGGAAACCAAGAGCCTTGGCAATGGCCTGTAATGTTTTGGGGACATCAGGGAGAAGGTATCCTATCCCTGGCACTGAAAATTTTCTAGTATCAATCTATGGCTCCTGGGTATGCTGTTGTCCAGAAAAGTAGGTTTCCAAATGACTTACTCATACCCTTTTAGATTTTGATTAGCTCTCCTCCCACTTTTCCTTTACTCAATCTCTTCCCCTGGCCTCACTTGGGCCTTTCCACTTCCATTAATCTGTTCTTCTAATTACATATATACAATACCATCCTATTAAGTCCCCCTCCCTCCCTTTTTATTCCCTTTATATCCCCTTTCTAACTTACTGGCCTCTGCTACTGAATTTTATTCCAACTCAGATAGAAGTCCAATCATTTGTAGCAAGGAACCACATATGAGAGAGAACATGTGATATTTGGCTTTCTGGGCCTGAGTTACCTCACTAAGTATAATCCTTTCCATATCCATCCATTTTCCTGCAAATTTCATAATTACATTTTTCTTTTTTTTTTTGTTTGTTTGTTTTGTTTGTTTGTTTGTTTTGTTGTTTCAAGGTAGGATTTCCCTCTAGCTCAGGCTGACCTGGAATTCACTATGTAGTCTCAAGGTAGCCTCAAACTCACAGTGATCCTCCTACCTCTGCCTCCTGATTGCTGGGATTAAAGGTGTGTGCCACTGTGCCTGGCTCATATTTTTCTTTACCACTGAATATAACTCCATTGTACAAATGTGCCACATCTTCATCATCCACTCATCAGTTGAGGGACATCTAGGCTGGTTCCATTTCCTAGCTATTTATGAATACAGTGGCAATAAACATGGTTGAGCAAGTATCTCTAAGGTAGTGAGACAATTCCTTAGGATATATGCCTAGGAGTGGTACAGCTGGGTCATATAGTAAATATATTTTTAGCTGTCTTAGAAACCTTCACACTGATTTCCATAGTAGCTGGACAAGATTGCATTCCCACCAACAGTGTAGAAGGGTTCCTCTTTTTCTGCATTCTTGCCAGCATTAATTATCATTTGTTTTCATGATAGTAGCCATTCTGACAGGAGTGAGATGGAATCTCAATGTAGTTTTAATCTGCATTTCCCTGATTGCCAAGGATGTAGAACATTTTTTTTTTAGATGTTTATATGCCATCTGTATTTCTTCTTTTAAAAACTCTCTGTTTAGTTCCATGGCCTGTTGTTTGATTTCTTATGATTTAGTTTTTTGAGTTCTTTGTAAACCCTGGATATTAATCCTCTGTCAGATGTATAGCTGGCAAAGATTTTCTCCCATTCTGTAGGTTGCCTCTTTGTTCTATTCATAGTGTCCTTTGCTGTATAAAAGCTTTGTAATTTCATGAGGCCCCTGTAGTTGATTAGTGGTTTTATTTTCTGAGCAATTGGGGTTATATTCAGAAAGTCTTTGCCTATACCAATATGTTCAAGGGTTTCCCCTACTTTTTCCTCTATCAGTTTCAGAGTTTCAGGTCTGATATTAAGGTCTTTGATCCATTCAGACTTAATTCTTGTGCATGGAGAGAGATAAGGATCTACTTTCATCCTTCTACAGATACATATCCAGTTTTCCCAGCACCATTGGTTGAAGAGGCTATCTTTTCTCCAATGACTATTTTTGGCATTTTGTCAAAGATCAGGTGGCTGTAGCTACCTGGACTTACATCAGGGTCCTCTATTCTGTTTCATTGATCTACATGTCTGTTTTTGTGCCAGTACCATGCTGTTTTTATTACTATGGCTCTGTAATATAGGTTAAAATCAGGTATGGTGATACCACCAGCCTTATTTTTGTTGCCCAATATTGTTTTAGATATTTGAGGTTTTTGTGCTTCCAAATGAATTTTTGTATTGCTTTTTCTATTTCTGGGAAGAATGCCATTGGAATTTTGATGGGGATTACCTTAAATGTATAGATTGCTTTTAGTAAGATTGCCATTTTCACAATATTGATTCTTCCAATCCAAGAACATGGGATGTCTTCCCATTTCCTAGTGAGAAAACACCAGAGTTCTAATTGAGGTAAATTAGTTGCTACCTCTCACATATACTTTACAGTTTACTCTATGCATCTGTGCTCATATTGCTCCTTGTACCCTGATTGAATGGATTCTCCCTACTGGGGTCACACCAACACCTCTTTCTAGAAAAATCTTTAGTTTGTATATTGTGCAGTATTGATTTTAAAACAAATGCTTGCAACTGGAGAAATTGCTCAGTGTTTAAAGCAACTTGCTTGCAGAGCCTGATGGCTCAAGTTCATTTTTTTTTTATTACTTATGTATATAGTGTGTATACAGCCATGATGGTATCATTGTTAGCCTTATCCCTGTCCTCCCCCCATGGGTAATGTGGGTCTTGCCTTATGGGGGTAGCCATTAGTTATGCAGGAGAGGCAATGACTCTGTGCACAATGACCCAACTTAGCGCTTTCTGCACCCTCTTTCACGAATTTCCCTGAGTCATATTGGGTTCATTTTAGGTCTATTTTAGTGATGAGGTCTTGGGAGTCTCTGTGTCTCTGGCTATCTGATTAGTAGGAGTTGAGTATTCTCTGTATCTATCTCCTTTACCCTTGTGCTGGTACCAGGTTCACTGATAAAGCAGCACTCTTGCTCGTTTCCTCAGTAACTCTATGGCTTCAGTTGGTGCCCTGGTAAGGTACAATGGGCTGATTCTCTCCTCAGGTTCTGCGTCCATCTGAAAAAGAGAAGCAAATTCTCTAATGGAGAGTGAGGTCAGTGCAAGATACATGGATAACCATTATTATTTTAGAATTTAATAGGTGTAGGTCCTCTTGTATCCCACTATTGATGGGAGCTTGATATTAAAGAGCGGGCTTGTTTTTGGAAATGGTTCTAACTTGTTTCCCCATTCCAGGTATGGGTTCCATTCCACTGAGTGGATCTGTTAGCCAAATCAAGAGCAGTTGGTTACCCACCATGGCTGTGTGCCACTATTGCACTTGTGTGAGCATCATGTCAGGTTGCTTGCTGCTGAGTAGCTTAGACCATGAGTTGCTTAGACAGATGTTGGTCGTTTTCCCCCAGTCACTCATGTAGCACCTTCTGGCACTAGACAAGCTAACTGTCTGGGGATTGACTCTCTTCCAGATTCCAGCCAGGTCACTCCATGTTCCGTCTCAATAGCATATGGTGTCTTCAGCAGTATGGTCTTACCAATAACATTTGGTGGGTCATCAAGCACTCTGACAGAAATCTGTCTTCTTTAAGGAAACCTTGTAGGTCTCACTGATCAATTGCTCGTTGTGGATGTTAACCACATGTTGGTACTGGAAGTTATAGGTCAGTGCCAAGGGAAAAGAAGGAAGAAAACTATAGGTAATATGAAAGAGAAAGAGAGAACAGAAAGATGTAGTGTGTGAGAGAGAGAAACAGAGGATTGAGGTTAGTCTTCATCATACCCTCTCTAGACCCCTGTGATTCAGTTGTTCTCTCTAAGCACCTGATGTAGGTTTGACCTTTTAGTATGGCTTTCAGGATATAGGATTTTATGGTACCATTTCCATTTAGGTCCAGTTTTTTTTAATGTATTTTATTTATGTATTTATTTGAAAGAGAGATAGAGGCAGACAGAGAGAGAGAAAGAGAGAGAGAGAGAGAGAGAATGGGTGCACCAGAGCCACCAGCCATTGCAAACAAACTCCAGACACATGCGCCCCCTTGTGCACCTGGCTAATGTAGGTCCTGGAGAATTGAACCAGGATCCTTTGGCTTTCCAGGCAAATGCCTTAACTGCTAAGCCATCTCTCCAGCCCCTGGGTTCAGTTTTTTGTCCCCCACCCCCACCCTTGCCCTGCCCTCCTGCCCCACCATCCCAGTCCTCCAGATATTTATTAGGTATGTCAGCATTTTGGGAAAATACAGGTTAGGAGCCACAGATGAGTGAGACCATGCGACGTTTTTCTTTCTGTGATTGGGTGAGCTTGCTGAGAATGATCAGTTCCAAGTTTGACCATTTTTCTTCAAATTGCATTGTGTCATTTTTCCCTACTGCTGTGCAGAATTCCATCACGTGGATATACTGCATCTTAGTTATCCATTCATCTAATCATGGACATCTGGGTTGATTCCAAATAAAATATTTTTAAACAAAAGTAAATGTGGGCTAGAGATATGGCTTAGCAGTTAAGACATTTGCCTGCAAAGCCAAAGGACCTTTGTTTGATTCCCCAGGACCCACTTAAGCCAGATGCACAAGGTGGCACATGCATCTGGAGTTCGTTTGTAGTGGCTAGAGGCCCTGGTGCATCCATTCTCTTTTTCTATCTCTATGTCTATTTCAAGTAAATAAATAAAAATAATTTTTTAAAAGTATATGTTTGTGCTTTAAGAACTTTTCAGACAGTAGTTCTTGGAAAGATTATGGCCACGACATAAGATAAAGCCTCTGTTTTTCTCCGTCACAAAAACCTTAATTGGTCAGTACAAAAAAGTACATAGTTAAGTGTCGGGGCTAGATTTTGAGCCCATGTAGTCTGGCTCTGGAGTGAAGTGAGCACTGCTCTGGAATCTGGATGCTTCCTCTGCTACTGGCCTGTCACTGCTAGAGGGCAGTGGGCATATCTTATCCCTCTTGATGCTCAGTAGCTTCTGACTCTTGCTTAATAAATTAGTGAGGAACAGCCACTGGTTCTAGTAGAAAATGAAAGAAGAAGTTGCTTCTTTTAAGAACCTTGTATATGGCCTGGAGAGATGGCTTACCAGTTCAGTGCTTGCCTGTGAAGCCTAAGGACTCCGGTCTGAGGCTCAATTCCCCAGTACCCACGTAAGCCAGATGCACAAGGTGGCTCATGCATCTGGATTTCATTTGCAGTGGCTGGAGGCCCTGGTGTACCCATTCTCTATCTATCTGCCTCTTTTTCTTTCTGTCTGTAGCTCTCAAATATGTAAATAAAAAATAAACAACAACAACAAAAGAACCTTGTATAAATAACAATCACATGCTCTTTCTTCTTTGCTCATTAATGCCAGTTATTTTAAGACATTCTGGCGCTGAGTAATGTCCATTTTCTCCTTTCCTGCCATCTGACTTTCTTGTCAGTACATTTGTACTTCATTCATTCTTCTGTAGATTTTCCAGATTTAGAAAACAAAAATAAGAACACAAGATGCCCAGCTCAATTTAAATTTCAGTTAAACAGCCTTTTTTTTTTTTTTTTTTTTCTCAAAACTGCATGGGCACATGTACCAAGCATTTATTCATGATTAATCTGAATATCACATCTAACTGATGTCCTGTGTTTTCTGTGGCAACTCCATTCTTATGGCTTTCAGGCCTAGTTCCCTCTGGGTCCCCTGACTCTAGATTCAGGATAGTGACATCATCTTTGGCATTTCATGGGAATGTCATGCTGAGCCTCGTCCACTGGATGCATCCCATGGAGTGCACCATTCACTGTCCTTGGCATAATTGGCTAACATCAGGATCATTCCACCTTGTGGATCCTCGCTGTCCCCAGGAGTTGTTGGACACCAACATTGTGGGTGCAGGAGGAGTTGAGGGGAAGCAGCGTACTGGAGTGAATGTGACAGGCAATGAACCACCTGGGAGGCTGTCTGATGGATAGAGCGCTCTTGTTAATTCAAAATGGGAGTGGATTTATAAACACTTGAGAAAGGTTGAGAAGGCACATACAGACTACATGATGATTGGATGCATAGTTTATGGGCTGCTATCTAATTGGCCGGTGTTGGAAAGGCAGAAGTAGTGAAGGAGAATCTGCAAGGGACATAGTGGTGGGAAAAGCTATGTGACTTCAGAGTTGCAAGGGAGGAGCTGCAAGGGAGATAACAGAAGTGGCGGGAAAAGCTACATGACTTCAGCCACATAAGGGTCTCTTGGTTAGCTAGCCACAAGGTCAGGAACTGTGGGGCAAAGCCTGACCATGGAATGGTTAGGTAATTTTGGGATCAAGGGGGGGTGCTCACTAGTTTTGCCCACTCTGAGCAAAGACAGGGCACACTACAACCTTGCCCAAGGACAGGGAGGGCCAGTGTCTGTCGCTAGAGTGGGTTCCCAATGATAAGGCCAGCTGCAACCCCCACAGCCCAAGGTCCGCAGCCATGTCTAACAGCCAGCTTCTTCACAGTCCCAGCCCGTCTTTAGCGATGCCCACCACCACCTTCAAGGAGAGAAATAAGTATCTTTCCTAAGCTGTGCACTCCGAGGAATGTGGGAGCAAAATCAGTATAATCATTATGGCAGAGAACGAATACAAGTACTAGTCTCCGGTGGTTGAAACCAAAGCACCGTTTTGAAGGCTCCACATTAGCTAGAGAACCTGTAGGTGGTGAACTCCAAGCACATTGTGCATGTACCGGGGTCATCATGGGTGCTTCGTTGGTCTTGGTTGTGTATTTATTTATGGTTACAGAAATAATAGTTTCACTTACTCATGAGTTCCAGCTTTAATATTTTAAGAATTTTGTTAGTATAAACAGAATTTCTACAAACCAATATAGCATATATAAAAACAAACAAGAGAGGCTGGAGAGATGGCTTAGCTGCTAAGGCACTTGCCTGCTAAGTCTAATGACCCAGGATTGATTCTCCAGGTCCCATGTAAGCCAGATGCATAAGGTGGCTCATGCGGCTGGAGTTCATTTGCAGTAGCTAGAGTCCCTGGTGTACCCATTCTCTCTCTTTCTCTGACTCAAGTAAAAATAAATAAGTAATAAAACAGCAAGCAAGAGGAAAATACATATTTTTAATTCTGTCCTTTGCTTTTAGGGTAATCTTTGCAATCTTCCATGATCAGCTTCACAAGTAGCTGGGATTGCAGAGCTGAGACTGCAGACCTGGTATTAACTTTTATCATGAGTATTTTCAAATATGAAAGTAAAAAGAGGAACTTTCTCGTTTTCCCTCTTGTATTCTGCCCAGGGGCCCAGCCCATGGGAGAGTGCTGATCACATTCAGTGTGACGCCCCCTTCATTAACCCTCTCTGGAAATCCCGACAGATCCATCCAGAGGTTTACCTCAGCCTCCTAGATAAGTCTAAATCCAGCCAAGCTGACAATGAAGATTAACCACCACATGCTGTTTAGGGAAGATAGAGAACCTCAAGAGGGTCAAAGGTTCAGAATTTTTACTACTTCAAGGATAAACTGAGACGAGTCTGCAATGTCTTCCTAAGCCTTTTCAAGGCGGGGAACTTGGGCCTCAAGTGGTCCCTCCCATTTGCCCTGTCCGGGTTGCCAGGACTTTCTGTGCCTCACTAGCTGTGCTGAGGACTTTCACACATCAGGGCTTCCTGCTTGCTTATCTGGCTGCCAGGATTTTCTACAAGCACACCATTTGCCTGAGGACTTCCTACTCCCCCTTCAGGAATCAGGGCAAGTGCTACTTCCTTAGAAAAGCTTTCCTTGAGTTCCCACCTCCATGCCCAGATGATGCCAGAAACCCACGTTAAATTTCTCTCATTAAGCCAGGACTTATCTGACTACAACTGAATAATTATTTGTGAAGATACCTTGTTAGTGTGTCATTTCCCAGATGAGATTTAAAACTCTGTGAGAAGAGACCTGTTCATCTTGTTCACAGATGTATCCGAGCATGTAGCCTAACACGAGAGATCAATGGAATGATAATGAGTGAAGAACAGATGGATGGAAGAACCACTTGAGCTTCTGGGGAGCAGTGAGCAGTGGAGAGGCTGCACCGGTTGCATGTTCTAAGGTCTCCCATCTCCAACTGTGCAGGTCGGGAGAATGGTCCAATGTTCATTGCTTTGGATGAGAGAAGGTGAAAAGAAGGTTGCAAAGCAAGTTGAAGAATGTATTCTGGGGCTGGAGAGATGGCTCAGCAGTTAAGGCTCTTGCCTGTAAAGCATAAGGACTAGGGTTTGATTCCCCAGTACCCATACAAAGCCAGATGCACAAGGTAGCACATGTGTCTGAAGTTCCTTTGAGTGGCTAGAGGCCCTGGCATGCCCATCTCTCTCTATATATATTTCTGTCCCTTTCTCTCTTTCTCTCTCTCTGATAAATAATTAATTAAAAAAAAAAAAAAACAAGAATGAGCCGGGCCTGGTGGCACACTCCTTTAATCCCAGCACTTGGGAGGCAGAGGTAGGAGGATGGCCGTGAGTTTGAGGCCACCCTGAGACTATATAGTTACTTCTAGGTCAGCCTGGACTAGAGTGAGACCATACCTCAAAAAACAACAACAAAAAAAGAATGTATTCATGTGTGTCTACTTTTTCCCATTCTCTTCAGAGACAAGGATTTCTTATATCCACTCAACCCTGAATACAAATTATAAGGAAATACCAAAATCCCTAAGATTTATGGCTTCTCAAATTGCTCCTTTTTAGACGCAACTTAGATACTAATGCTAATGAAAGATAAGGCTCTGGATTCCAGACCTTTCCCTGAAACGTCCAGGCTCGACACAACTGCAAGTCTGTAACAAAGCAATGTTAATCTTTTGCAGAATGTCACTAAAAATTTCCTACCAAGATCTCAGCAGCTCCTTTCATAATGTTCCAAGCAAATGTGTTGGAGCCACTTAAGCACAACACTTTCCTGACTATGCAAAAGCCCAAAGACACTATTTACATGCACTGGTCCCACTGAGACCTTAACTATAAATTACTGCATAAAGGTTAATAGAAGTAAGCTAAGCTTTAGGAAAGGCCTTATGCACAAAATTGCCTCACTTATTTGTGGATGATAATAGAAATAAATATTGGAAAGAACAAGAGGTGTGGCAGGGATAAAAGAGCAAAGTTCTTTGAATAGCATCAGAAATCCCTAGCAATGGAACAGCGGGGCAGAGATGCCAGTTCCTAAGGCTTTCTTTTCTTCTAGCAGCAGAAAATTCATTTTATAGTCGTTTGTTTCCTCTTGCCCTTTTAGCCTTCAAACAGGCCACTTAAAATGCCTCCTGAATTAGCTCCAAGATTTCCCTTTGGTGTTAATAAGGTCTACTCCTTGAAAGAGTGACAGCTGGTTATGTTGCCCAGAGAAGCTCGCCTCTTCCCAGAATGCATAAATGTCCGGTGACATCTTTCAATTAAAAGAAGCACACTTGCCTTATGTGGTGGTCATGCGTGGTCAGAATGGCTTTATTTAGCATGTGGACCGGCTGTATTTCTCATCTGCTTTTGAAGAACTTCTGAGAATCTAAGGCCTTTCTACCTATTCTCGATCACTCCCCAAAGGGAGCATGGCTTGTACACACCTGGGTTTGGGATGAGTGACAACCACCTTCATAATCATTCTAACATAGTCACTCAGTGTAGAAAGCAGGCGAAGTTGTTAGCTTCAGTTCTCTTCTTTTGAGTCTGATCAAAGTCCAGACCAGAATGTGACCCTCCTGCCCAGCTCCGTAGCTGTCCTGGTATAAAAGGCAAAGTGGAGTCACCCAGGATTTTTGCTAGAATATGGTATGTGCCAGCCAGGAGACTTGAAGGGTAAATAACGCTCAGCATGTGCCTCTGGTCTAGGGTACTATGATGCCATGGCTAGTCTTTCCTTCCTTACTGCCCAAGCTTCATGGGATGCCGGAAGAGACGATACTGTGTGACATGAGGAGAAGTCCTGGCAAAGAGCCAGAAGCCATGAGGCCAGCGAGCAATCGCGTGGCTCATGCCCCCACGGCTAGGAGGATGCTCTGGGTTGCTTAAGACCTCAGGGTTTGATTTCCTCCCTAAAAGCACACGGAGGCTCATTCTCATTTGCTAGTCTTAGTCCAGAAATACAGTTGCATTATAAAGTGGGGACAGAAGAACATTTAAGCCAACTTCGTTATTTTCTGAGCAGTCTTTCAAACACATGAGAACAGAAATGCCCAGATGCTGCACTCTAGTTCTCTCTCTCTGATTAGGTTTCGGAATTCAAGCTGAGTGTGCAAGTTACTTGAAGACTTGACTTGTGCCCCAAACATCTTAGTTTCCATAGCCTCATTTTGGGTCTAGCCTCTCTACATTATCTGAGAAAAGAAAAAAAAACAACCTAATATTTTCAATCTTTGCTCCTTGTAAGGGTGACAGGATCTCTTAGTGCATGAAGTCTTCCTTCCTTTTCCTCCTTCTTCTCTTCTTTGCTCTTTCCTTTCATTCATTGTTCTTTTCTTCTGTTGCCATGTTCTTGTTCTCCCTCCTTTCCACCTGTCTAATCTATCCATCCATTTCACAAAGGCACTCTCTGGTGCTGGCAATCTGGAATTTAATAAACAGATTCATGATCCCTGTACAATTTTATAGACTTGATACATATCCCTTCTCAGCGTTTGTCTTTCTGCATTTGTCCTATGACCTCTGAAAATAGGAGTCACACATCCCACTCACTCACTCCAAGTCATTTCTCCCAGTACAACTTTGTCTACATGACTCTCCTTGCCACTTGCTCACTATTTGTGCCATGATAATTTTGAGTTGTTTTATGGGATAGAGAATGTATTAGTTTTCTATTCCTGCTGTAAGAAAGGATCATAAGCTTTGTAGTTTAAAACAACACATAACCTATGTAGCTTCACTATCTTGCAGCTTCCTTAACATGAAGCTGTATAGGTGAGAAGCTCAATAGGACCAAGATGGAGATATTGGCGGGCCCATGTTTCCTGAAAGCTCTAGGACTCCCTTTCCTTGCTTTCCAGATTCTTGAGGCCTCCTGGACACCTCAGCTCATGTCCTTCTTCTTTCTTCAAAGTCAGCAATATAACATCTAATCTTGCTTCCACTGCCATAGCTCTTTTCTAGAACTCTCTCTTCACCTCCCGCTTCCATTTTAAAGGACTTTTGTGATCACATTGGGATCATTGGAAAACCTAAAATCAGCTTCATCTGTTAAGGCGGCTGAATTTGTAAATTTAATTACACTTGCAACTTTAATTCCCCTTTGCCGTGTCCTCACATATTCAGAAATCCTAAAATGAGGATATGATATCTTTAGTGGGGGAGCTATGTGAATGGTGCTATTTTCCTGATTTGTTTCTCAGTATGTTCATTTTTTTGGTCTACAAGAAAGCTACTGATTTTTCTGTGTTGATTTTTGTATCCTGTTACTTGCTATGTTTATCTGTTCTAAGGGATTTCTGGTGTAGTCTTTAGGACCTCATGTATAGGACTACTGAAGGCTAATTTGACTTCTCTTGACTTTCTTTCTTTCTTTTTTTTTTTTTTTTCGAGGTAGGGTCTCTCTCTAGCCCAAGCTGACCTGGAATTCACTATTGTAGTCTCAGGGTGGCCTTGAACTCATAGTGATCCTCCTACCTTGGCCTCCCGAGTGCTGGGATTTTTTTTTTTTCTTTAGCAGGACTTAAAGGGCTGAGCAAGTAGACACCCCTGTCTTGCTCCAGGTTTTTACTGGTTTTCCCAGTTAGTATAATGTTGGCTGTAGGTTCTTCATATATGGACTTCATTGTGTTGAGGTATGTTCCTTCTACTTTTCATTTCTTTTGGGCTTTTATCAAGAAGGGGTACTGAACTTTGTCAAAGGTCTTTTCACATCTGTTGAGATGATCATGGGATTTCTGTTCTATTATATGGAGGTTCCTCAAAAACCTAAAAATAGAACTGCCCATATGACCCAACTATACCGCTCTTGGGTATACATCCAAAGGAATTTACATCAGCAAACCACAGAAAGTCTTGTACATCTATGCTTATTATGTCACAATTCACAACAGCCAAGTTATAGAATCAGCTCAGGTGTCTCTCAACAGATGGCTTGATAAAAATATATATATATATATATATATATATATATATATATATATATATAATCATGGAGTTTTGTTCAGCCATAAAGATAAGTGAAATTATGTCATTTTTCTGGAAAATGGATGTAAGTGGAGATCATATTATTAAATGAAATAAGACACACTCAGAATGGCAAGTATTTTTTTCTCTCAATTGTCCATCCTAGATTGTATATAGAGTGAAAGCATAAGGGAGAAGGGGCAGGGGGAGAGAAGAAGATGAGTGGGAAGAGAAAGGGGGATATGGGGAGTGAATATGGTCAAAGAACACAATCTACTTGAAAAAAATCTCTATGAAATTCATCACTATATACAATAAATATATCCAATAAAAAGACATGAACATCTATTATAATTGTTAGCACTATTCTGCCCACCATATCTATGTATATACACATATATTTGTTCAGAATGGTTTTTTCCATTTGGTTTTGATTTGTTTTTCATGTTTCATGCTTTTGGAGGCAGCACCTCACTTTAGCTCAGATTGACCTGGTACTCACTCTACAGCCCAAGCTGACCTCGTGGTGCTTCTCCTACCTCGGTGCTGGGATTATAGGTGTGCACCACCACAACCTGCAGTTCCATTCTCATGAAAATGTTGCTGCAAGAAAACAGTGGACTTCTTTTTACCTGCCACCCCTCATTTTAGTTTTATTTTTTTTTTTTGTAGTTTTTTTGTATTATGATTATTTTAGAGAGGGAGACAGAAAATTGGCACTCCAGGCTTTCAGCCACTATAATCGAACTCCAGATGTTTGTGCCACCTAGTGGGCATGTGCGACCTTGAGCTTGCCTCGCCTTTGTGCATCTGGCTTACATGGGATCTGGAGAATCAGACATGGGTCCTTAGGCTTTGCAGGCAAGGCACCTTAACCCCTAAGCCATCTCTCCAGTCCTAGTTTCTTTCTTTCTTTTTTAAAATTTTTTTTGACCCTTTCATACTTGTATACGATGCATTTTTGATCCCACTCCCCCATTTACCCTCACTCTTCTCCCTTCCTCTCCCATCACACCTATCTTCTTCCCATTAGGGCCCCATCCTACTTCCATACCTTTGTTTATTTTTATCTTTGTGGCTGGCTGATTTGAGTTAGGGCCAATTATTTGATCCTGGGTGGGAAGTTATGTACTGCAGAGTAGGCAATCCTCCAGTGGCTATTCCACTAAAGGACACGACTCCTCTCTCCCAGCAATCATCAGTTTCACATGTCACTCTGGGAGGTGAGGGGTCACATGGACTGCTCCCTCATCTATGGTGAAATATTGACAGGCTCCCTCATGTGCAGAAAACCACACTGGAACATGGGTGTAGTGGAATTGTTGTATCCAGAAGACACTATTCCACAGCCCCACTTCCCATCCTCCTGCTCTCATATGCTTTCCACCCACTCTTCTGTGAGGTTCCTGAATCTTGGAGGTTGTGGTTTAGATATCATGTTTAGGGCTGAGTACAAATGAGTTTCTTGTTCTTGGTAGCTGGCCATCTATGCACCTCTCTATTCACCTTCACCCCTTGCATAAAGAAACGTCTGTGCTGGAGCAGTGAGCAGTACCCATCTAAGGGAACAAACAGATATTTAAAGGTAGTTTGATGTGCTGTCCAAGTAGCATGAAACTGCTACCATCTTAAAGGCAAGCCTGTGACAAAATATTGTTCTTTTCCATAGCATCTTTTTAAAAATGCCACAACTGGACTGGAGGGATGGCTTAGCAGTTAAGGAGTTTGCCTGCGAAGCCTAAGGACTCCAGTTCAATTCTCCAGGTCCTATGTAAGCCAGATGCACATGGTGGCAAATGCATCTGGAGCTCGTTTGCAGTGGCTAGAGGCCCTGGCATGCCCATTCTCACTCTCTCTGTCTCTAATAAATAAAAATAAGTAAATAATTTTTTTTTTTTTTTTTTTTTTTTCGAGGTAGGGTCTCACTCTGGCCCAGGCTGACCTGGAATTAACTATGTAGTCTCAGGGTGGCCTTGAACTCACGGCGATCCTCCTACCTGTGCCTCCCGAGTGCTGGGATTAAAGGCATGCGCCACCACGGCCAGCTTAAATAATTTTTTTAAATGCCACAACTTAGTAAGATTTGGCAAATACCAGTTCGTCATTTTCTGACTACTTTAGTTCTGTTAGTCACCTTTCTTCCATTTTCTTATGTTTTTCCTAGAAGCTTGTACATGCAGAACCCGCAGACATTGGCACATGCATTTTTTATGTGTGTTGAAGGATGTTTACTAGGAGTTATTGAAACCCCACCCTGGAACAGTCAGTAATTAGCTTTAAAAACTCTGTTTTGGATTTAGAATGGGTAAATACTAAATAAGAAATCATGAGTGTGTATAATGAGAAGGCCACAGAAGAAATCGAGGAAAAATATAGGAGTACCTCTGCCTTTTCCACAGCTCCTGGTGACAGATGACCTCTTTCATGTGGCAATGGAGGCCAGGCTGTAGATGATGCCAGATGCTAACAGCCCTTCCTTTCTGGAAAGTCCCAGAACCTTCTTCCATATAAAACAACCACAAGATTTTTATCAGATTTGAGAGAAAAAGCCCTGCCTATGGCTTGGTCTTGTACCAGAATGTCACATTCTATCTATAACACCAAAGAATTTCTTCAATAAAAAGTTTAAAGGTGAAAGAAAGCATTTCATTCTTGATGATCTGTTCTGTCTTCATGTTTCAGTCCAACTAAAAACAAAGGGTTGGTATAGCACAGTGGTTCACACCTATAATCCCAGACTTTCGAAGGCTGAGAGAGGAGGACTTGTGAGTCAAGGTCTGCCTGAGATACCTAATGAGATTCTGTCTCAAAATAACAACAACAAAAGATCTGGGAATGTAATCCAGGGGTAGATCACTTGCCCAGATTGCGTAAGTCCTAGGTTTGACCTGAGCACTGTGAGTAAATATATAAACATAAAAAATAAAAAGTCTTACTGTAGCCTCATGTGGTGACACACACCTCTAATCCCAGCAATTGGGAAGCAGAGGTAAGAGGATGGCCGTGAGTTTGAGGCCACATAGTGAATTCCAGGTCAGCCTGGGCTAGAGTGAAACCTTACCTTGAAAAAACAAACACAAAACGTTTAACTATAGGCACCAAAATTCATTAATTTGGTATTGCATGTAACGAGCAATCTATCAGTCAACTATTGGCTAGGCACTGTGTTGAGCTAACAGACAACGTTAATAGACATGTATACAAGGCTTGGTATATGCCTTATTATTCTACATGACAAACCACACTAACTTGTTCCTCATACCAGCCCCAAAGACGCTGTTATTATACTTATTTTATATATGGGAAGTCTGAGGTTTGAAGCTACTCAGAAATCTGAGCACACAGTAGAGCCAGGATTCTGGTGGATTGGAGTTACTACTTGTGGTCACTCCACCATGATCTTCAACCTGGTTTTGCCCACAAAGAATTTATAGATGAATGTGGCAGGAAAGGAATGTTAACTGCAAACACAAATTGACTTACTACTTGTTTTGTAACAATGCTATGTCCCGGCATGGAAAACTGCCTGGTACATAAATACAGACTGAAGAAATATTGTGGAATGATGTGGAAATACTTAGTGATAAATATGATCAAGTGGATTATTGGACGAGATGATAGACGTTGGGGAGAACTCAGTTAATACAAGCTGGTGGGGAAGAGCCACCTTGACAGGTAACATTTAGACCAGAGGACGCAGAGAATGAAAAATGATGGGACTGTGTGGAGGAAGAGGGACCAGCATGGTCAGAGGCCCTAAGGTGGAAGAATGCTGCTCCTGGGAGGGACCAAGGGAGCAGGTGAGGGGAAAAGGTGTGACAGGTGCTATTGGGTGACTGGGGCCAGGACAGGGCATCAGCACCTGGATTATGTAGGGCCTTAGGTAACTAGAATTTCCTGGGGAGAACTATAAATGTCAGGCATGAACTCAAAACAAGGGCACATGAGGGTGCCCCTTCAGTTTTCAATACTGTCAGGAAGACAGGAAAAGCAGGAGAACAAAGAGGAGGAGGAGGAGGTAATTTAAACAACTCCAACCTTATTCTTTGGTGGACATCTTCATGTGTGCATGGGTATTTGTTTCTCTGTGTTCTGGAGACTTAAAATTATTCGGACTATTCTCTTATTACCTTTAGAAGGCTAATTCCAATCCAAAGCTGCCTTTGGATCCATCTGATGGATCTATAATCTATGCTCATCTTACCTACTTTGCAATAGCTCTTGAGGCTCTAAAGTCAATATTGCCCATGTGTAGTGCTGTGTACAATATATACATTTGATTTTCTAGAGTCATTCATCTTCTGGCCTTTGTTTGAAAACTCTGACTCATGGATGAACTTTGAAAGGGAAGATCACATGGTATTTCTGGAGCCATGTCTTGCTTGTGAAGCGACATCTAGGAACTATTAGAACAGCCTTCATATCAGCTACTGAAATTTAAGGAGATGGAAGGGACTTGTGAAAGTACAATATGATTTTGTTTCTTGTTTTAAATGCCACTTTACTAAAGTACCATTTATATGCCACCGAATTTGCCCTTTTAAAGGATACAATACAACCAACGAAAATGCTAAGAATGGATATTCAGAATTGTGCAATCATTATCCAAGTAATTTTAGAATGTTGCATCATCCCACAAAGACACCCTGTGCCCACTGGCTGTGATGAGCTCACTCACGTCCCCTTCCCCCTCAGTCCTAGGCAACCGTGAATCTCTGTGCAGATCACCTGCAAATGGCGTCACACACACAGTCAGTGGTCTTCAGTGGCTGGCTTCTTTCTCCAGCCTCCTGCTCCTAAGGTTCATCTATATTGTTGCTCAGTCAATACTCTACTCTGCATTTTGCTTTAATGTTCCATCATATGAATATGAAATGCTCTGTGTCACTTAATCGGTTGCTGGGCATTCAGAGAATTCCTATGGTTTGACTATGTGAATGAAACTGCTACAAGCACTTGTGCACATGCTTCGGTGTGGATGTAAGCTCTCCTTGTTTGGGAATATATGCCTTAGGCAGGCTTGTTGTACTACATAGTGAGAATTTACCTCGGGGGGGGAGTCTTCTGAATCACTGTGGCAAGAGCAGAGGCAATTAGCGGAAGTCGTGTGGTAAGACACTTGTCTTGTGAAAGTATGGGACTAGAAGATGCAGCGGGCCCCACACAGAACCAGTGGTTTAAGGCAAGTGTTTGCAATCCTGGTGGAGATGTAGATGCTCACTAAGAGGACTCGGGCTTCAGATGGTTCTGGGGCACTGAGTGTTGCATTAGAGAAACATGGAAATTCACAGCTATGACATGTCTGTTACACATCATCTAACAACTTCAGGACATTCTCTAAATGTCATCTGACAACTATTTACAGATCTGTCAATGTTACTTCTTCTACTTTTAAGGAGAACTCAGGGAAATCCATCGAGTTACCCAATATAATAGAGCAGGTACGTGGTGAAGACTACCTCCTGATTTTTCTCATTCATTGCAGAAAGCGATAGGCTCTCATGATCAGAGACGATCTCAGAATCATGTACTCATCACTCACTACCAGGACCCTCATCTGACCAACAGCATCCATCAACGTGGAGGCTCTGCCCTGTGTAAAGCAGCTACTGTGCTGTTGGCGGTCTGACATTTCCTATTTTAGATGGAGCTACCTCTGCCACATGTTCCTTCCTTTCCCCTTTCTCCCCTCTAGAATTACTAAGAATTAAAGTCTAGTATATGTTACATGCTTGGTAAATGTTTGCAGAAGATACTGAAATTAACTGAATTATTTACAGTAAAAATTCACGAATGCTTTTTTTAAAAAAAAATCTCTCAACTCTCTCTAATTTCCCTCTAAGTCAAAAATTTTGTTGCCTCTTTTTCCCTCTCATATACTTACTTGATTTTAATATGATTATAAAAGTAATGTTTGGAGCTGGAAAGATGGCTTAGTCATTAAGGTGCTTGCCTGTGTAGCCTAAGGACCCAAGTTTGATTCCCCAGTACCCATGTGTAGCAGACAGCTTCAGGTTCGCTGAGATGAACTTCCAGACCAGGCACAGTTATGGAGGAAGGGATATTATTTATTGAAGCTTACAGATCCAGGGGAAGTTCCATAATGGCAGAAGAAGCGGCCTGCTCTCACAAGGCCAGGCAAGAGAGAGAGCAAAGCCAACCAGCCACCACAGCACACAGAGCAAAACTACAGCAAAAAGGTCACACAGCACACTTCAGGAACTCCTGCTAGGCACATTTGCATATCTTTACAATGGAATCTCAAACCCACACCTTAAGACCGGCCCCCAGTGACATTGCCTCTAGCAAGGTGATTGCAGATGCAAACTATAACTAATAAAACACTGAATATATTGGGGAACATATATTCAAACTACCACACCATGTAAGCCAGGTACACAAGATGGTGCATGTGTCCTGAGTTCATTTTCAGTGGCTGGAGGCCCTGGTGCACCTATTCTCCTCCTCTCTCTGCCTCATTCACAATCTCTCTCTCAAATTAATTAATTAATTAATTAATTAATTTAAAAAGTAATGTTTATTATAAAATATTTACAGTAAAAAATATATCTTAAGATCGCAGCCATGGACGACGAGGAAGAGACTTACCGGCTTTGGAAGATCCACAAGATCATCATGCAACTGTGTCATGACGGCTACCTGGTGACCCAGGATGAACTGGACCAGACGCTGGAAGAGTTCAAGGACCAGTTTGGGGACAAGCCAAGTGAGGGGCGACCTCAGCCCACGACCTCACAGTGATGGTCGCCCATAACGATGACCCCACTGACCAGATGTTCGTCTTCTTCCCAGAGGAGCCCAAGGTGGGAATCAAGACCATCAAGGTATGTTGCCAGCGTATGCAGGAGGAGAACATCACGAGTTCCCTCATCGTGGTCCAGTAAGGCATGACGCTGTCTGCCAAGCAGTCCCTGGTGGATATGGCCCCCAGTACGTCCTGGAGCAGTTTCTGCAGCAGGAGCTTCTGATCAATATCACGGAGCATGAGATGGTTTCAGAGCACGTTGTCATGACCAAGGAGGAGGTGACAGAGCTGCTGGAGTGATACAAGCTGCGTGAGAGCCAACTGCCCAGGATCCAGGCTGGGGACCCTGTGGCATGCTTCTTTGGAATCAAGCGAGGGCAGGTGGTGAATGAAGATCATCCAGCCTAGAGAGACGGCCGGCCGCTACATCACTTACTGCCTGGTGCAATAGCCAGAGCCAGGGGCGCCACAACAGTGAGTGCCTCTCCACAGCATCCCCAGACCAGCCCTGGCCAGCATAGCATCCAAGGAGGGTCCCACACATGGTGCAGCCAACCTTCTGTCCTCAAAACTACAACCTGTCATGGTCATTTGGCCAGTAATGTCAGCCCTCAGGAGACCAGACCGAGACGGGGATTACCAGAAGTTCAAGGCTACCATGGGCTCCATAATGAATGAGACCATGTCTCAAAAAGTAAAAAACCAGCGCCAGGTGTAGTGGCGCACACCTTTAATCCCAGCACTCAGGAGGCAGAGGTAGGAGGATTGCCGTGAGTTTGAGGCCACCCTGAGACTACATAGTGAATTCCAGGTCAGCCTGAGCTAGAGTGAGACCCTACCTCAAAAAACAAAATCACATCACCGAAAAAGAAAAGAAAAAACAGGGCTGGAAAGATAGTTAGCTGAGCAGTTAATTAAAGCACTTGCTTGCAAAGCCTGCCCACCTGGATTCAATTTCCCAGTACCCACGCAAAGCTAGATGCACAAAGTGGTGCATGTGCTTAAAGCATGGGCACCAGGCTGGGAGGGCGGCAGCCAGGGCGGCTTCTCATCCCCAACCATGTCAGGCTTGCCCCAGGGACTTCCAAGAAGTTTGGGTCAGAGATGCATAGGTCAGCATCACCGAGCAGAGCACAGGATAGATGAGGGGTGACCACCCAACCTGCATGGCGTCACTCACTGCCCTCTTCCCATTCCACTCTGGACCCTGGTCCTGGGCTGTCCCCTCTGCTCCTCGTGCTACCCAGGAAGGACCACCATCTCCATCCTCCTTTCCTCTGTTGGAGGATGCCAGTGCTCAGAGGGACACACAGCCCTGGATGAGGAGGCTGGCAGCCAGCCTGCAACACAACTGCTGGTTCCCAGGATGCTGCTGTGTGACTCGGAGCTCAGGGTTCTCAGCACCCAAGACCCCATTTGCAGATCACTTGTCATAGAAAGTTGTGTGTTCAGAGTTAAAAAATTAAAGATATTTTGAATTTAAAAAGTATCTTAAAATTGACCTCTCACTTCATTTCTTTTTCTTTGCATGTAAGATTATGATGGCTGCATAGTATTGCAGACTGTGTACTCATATTTGAATATTTCCCTTTTAGTAAGTACTTTGGTGCTTTCTAGTCTGTAAAGAGGATAACAATTTTCTGTCTTGGTTTCCAAATGAACAGCATTGTTTCCTTAAATGTTCTTCCTTTGACCTTGAGCCTTGGCTTCTTTGACTTTTGGGTCCACCCTACTTTGCTAGTAGGGAACTCATGTTAGAGATGAAAGAATGGGCTTGGTTGACTTCAGAGCATCTGCTACTGGATATACCATCTCAGAGTCAGACAGCAAACTAAGCACCTTCCAAGGGGAAAGTGTTGCCATGAATAATTTTGCTGGAAATAAGGTCATTTGTCTTCACAAGACCCCACAGTGAGCAAGGAGCACAGAGCCACACAGACCTCACAGTCTGAATAAGTGGAGTTTGTCCTCTGCCTTCCTTTTGCCCTCCACACAGGAAATGAAATCCAGGATCCGAGCTTTCAAAAATGATCACCGCTTTGTGGAAAGTTAATTAAAAACATATTAAGTAAGAGATGGTTCCTATGTAAAATTATTCTTCCAAAAACTAAGAACTATATAAATGGGTAAAATCAGGCTATATACAATGTTAACCATGTTTTTTTTAACTTATGATTAATTGGATGTGGGTTTTTTTTTTTTTCTTTGTCTATATTTTCTAATTTTTCTAAAATAAACATATGACATAGGAATATGAAAAAGTTACTTAGTATGCTGTATTTCTGATGTCTTCTTTGATTCCACCTTGTGACAAATTACTCAGATTAAGATAAATTGGGGTGGAAGACTCAGGCAAAATGACTTCGAGTTTGTTCCAGTCTGTATGGCTTTATGAAGTTACCATCAAAATCAGTCAGCCAAAATAGATGACGGCTTAAGTCAATTTCTTAAGGACTCCTCTTCAGATCATATTGGGAACCCTTCAAACTGGCTTTAGTGGAAACACATCTCTTATGAAGATCCAGAGAGGCTGGTAGTTGGCTGCTCTCCTGTGGTGACCCTGGTTGTTTACACTTTGAAATATTTTTGTTGCTATTACCCTGAAGCCCCCCAATACCGCCTCACTGCCTCAAACAGCCCAGCTCACCCTCCTTTCACCCCCTCCCCATTCCAAGGTTTCTCATATCTCTGGGCTTCATAATAAATGGGCTATTTAGGAAGAGTAGTGGATTTCCAGCTCCACGCACCAGCTCTCAGGTGCTATCTTGTTTTGTTTCCTTGTGTCATATGAATTATTTGGAGTATTATTCTTAGAAGGCCGGGCATCTCATGGAATCCAAGGGCATATATTAGCTGGGCTTCAGTAAGGGACAGGAGCCATCAGGAAGCCACCAGGCCTGTCTCCATTTCTCATCTCTGCACTGGCTTCATTTCCTTCTGCTGACTTCTCTCATCTCCGAGTTCACAGAATCTTAACCTGCAGGTCTGGCCACTGATTCCCTTCCCCTGCCCCCTTCCTGTCCCTATTCCTCTCTTCCTCCAGGGAAAGAACTGATTGGTCCCTCATAAGTCATGGATCCACTCCTTTATGAAACATTTATGTTACTTTGAGGCTCATACTGCCCCATCAATGCTTTCCCCATTACAACCACATGGGTGGAAGGAATGGATACTTACACACACATATATATTCAGGCATATACACATGTGTGTGAAAATACATATGTATTCAAATGATAATTCAGAAATGAGAAAACAAAATTATACTTAGGACCTTTGCATAAAAATAATAATAATTATTATTATTATTTGTTTTGTTTCATTTTTCGAGGCAGACTCTCACTCTAGCTCAGACTGACCTGGAATTCACTATGTAGTCTCAGGGTGGCCTCAAACTCATGGCAATCCTCTTACCACTACCTCCCAAGTGCTGGGATTAAAGGTGTACACCACCATGCCTGGCTAGAAATTTAACTTAAGTCATTCTCGTAGAAAGTTATTATTTAACTTGATAGTCACTTGGTTACTAGAATCCTCCATTTTAAAAAGCTATACTCAATATATTTTGTTTAAGAAGGCAGAAAAATTATAGAACATTGATAAAAACATAGAAATCCTTAACACAGGAGTAGGGGTACTTAATATCTAAGGATACAGGTAGCTAGATAATCATTACTAAATAGCACTAGGTCTTGAATAGGTCTTTGCCAATGCCTCCTGTGGGACTGATGATTGCATCCAATTTCCAGTGGAGAGAATAACTCATTATAGGTGGAAATCCTTTGATACCTTTGAAGAAGTCAAGACATTATTAAGAATTTACATAGTAATCTATTTGGTGTTTACAAGAACAATTCTACTGACAACAAATCTACTTCTAATACAAGAACTGCGAGGGCAAGTGCATTCCTCTGCTGTAGATATCTCCATTTGAAAGTTCTAGTTACCTAGACAAGATTCCTTTATTGGTCCCTTATCTGTCATTTCTATTCATTTCTTCATATTTTAGTAGTTTTCAGTTCTCTATATCTTTTATGAATTTAGCTTGGTGTCTTTATTTCATAAACTACAGTTGTTCAAATCATATTTTCTACGACTTCAATTATGTTTATAAAACAACAGCAACATGATTCACAAAATTTAAACTATAGAGAAAATAGTCATTCAAACTCACATTCCCTAAGGGGAAAAAAATCCTATTCCTTAATGAAACCTGTTACTTTGTTTATTAACTTAAAAATTAATTTAAAGCCGAGTGTGGTGGCGCACGCCTTTAATCCCAGCACGTGGGAGGCAGAGGTAGGAGGATCGCCGAGTGAGACCATACCTTGCAAAACCAAAAAAAAAAAAAAAAAAAAATTAATTAATTTAAAAAATTGCAAAAAACTCTTATTCCTTAAGTAGTTTTTTGTTTGTTTGCTTGCTTGTTTTGTTTTTTTCGAGGTAGGGTTTCACTCTAGTCCAGGCTGACCTGGAATTCACTATGTAGTCTCAGAGTGGCCTTGAACTCATAGTGATCCACCTACCTCTGCCTTCCAAGTGCTAGAATTAAAGGCGTGTGCCACCACGCCTGGCCCTAAATAGTTATTTAGTTTTCCATATATATTTTTATAAAATCTTGATAGTAGATTTGTTTGAATTGTTCTCAATGTTATTCTCATTAATTATAATTATCTCAACAATGTGCAAAAATTGTACAGAGTGAATGCATGGAAATAACGGGTGAGGTCCCCAAAGCAATGCAGGCCATTGCCAAAACACCTGATTACCTGCAGAGGTAAAAGGTAAGACCCTATTGTTAAAGACACCACTGGCTGCTGTCATAGGACATCAGAATACCATGCTACAACCACAGGGGGAATTAGCCTTAAGTATATTTAAATGACTTGAGATGTATCTTGTTACATTACTTGATTAACATTTCAGAATATTTTTCTCTGGCTCCTCTGTTATTTTTAGGGTATATTATTTCTCTGTATCACCTTCCCTTTCCCCATATCTACAAAGACCATTATGCTTATGGCATCATTCAATTGTCAAACTTACAATTATCCTAAAAATGACAGAAGTAGAGCAGAATGAGGTTGCTGTGGTGCTCATCGCTTAACATTTTTATTTCATAATTATCAAAAATATATTTTAGGCCGGGTGTGGTGGCGCACGCCTTTAATCCCAGCACTCGGGAGGCAGAGGTAGGAGGATCGCCGTGAGTTGGAGGTGAGTTTGAGGCCACCCTGAGACTAGGTAGTGAATTCCAGGTCAGCCTGGGCTACAGCAAGACCCTACCTCGGAAAACTAAAAAAAAAAAAAAAAAAATTTATAAAGATATATATATATATATATATCAGAGTGTTCTACATGTATAGGAACGAAGCACAAACAAGATCCTTTCATGTACTTGATATGGTTTGGCTGTGAGTGGAGTGTCTCCTAAAGGCACGTTGTGATTGAAGGCCTGGCCCACAGGGAGATGGTGGTGGAACCTGTGGGAGGTAGGTCTGGGGGCAGGTCCGTATAGAGGCATGCCATGGAAGGCATTTCTTGTGGAATTCCTTAAGTCATTTTCTGGAGATGGTTGTTGTAAAAGCCTGAGTTTAGCCCCACTCAGTCCTCTCTGCTCCTGGTTCAAGACATAACCCCTTGCTTGTACCTGCACACACCTCATCATGGCTCTGCCATTATATGATGCCACCAGAACTGAGCCAATACAGGCATCATGTCTTGAACTCTTTAACACTGTGAGTTAAATCAACCTCTCTTTATAAGTTAGCATCCTCAGACATTCCTTATAGTTGCAAAGTTGACTATTACAGTATTATTTGATATTTTTCAGAATCCAAACCTTTAGAGCTACTTTTTTTAAAAACTGAAAGTCATCTTTATTCTTATTTACCATTCTTGTCTCTTGTACCTTCAGAACTACTGATAAGTCAGCATTTGAGGATTTCTCTACTAATGTCTCAGATTTTCTTGTAAGTCATTGACACTCACTCTGAACGTTTTAAAGTTGGGCTATTTTTTTTTTTTTTTTTTTTTTTTTTGAGAGAGAGAGAGAGAAGGAGAGGAAGACAGAGATGGGCATGCCAGCAGACTCTCAGCTGCTGGGAACGAAGTCCAGATGGGTGTGGCCCCTTGTGGTCAAGTGTGGCATTGAGCCCTTATGTCACTTTGCATCTGGCTAAACGTGAGACCTAGAGATTGGAACCGCTGGAGATTGGAACCAGCGTTCTTAGGCTTATGAGGCAGGCGCCTTAACCGCTAAGCCATCTCTCCAGCCCAAGTTGGGCTATTTTGATCTTTCCAAAACACATAAACTGAAGTTGTCAGTCAGCAATACCCCACATAGTCCTTAGTGTTTTGTTAACTGACATCTTTAGAGGGTCACATTTGTCCAGTCCAGTCACTTTGCTATACACAGGGAGTAAATCTTCTGTCTGCTAAATATGATGAGATATTGTCACCGTAAGATATAGCATTTCAGAGATGTCAAAGTGAAATAGATATTATACATGACATGTGCCAAAACCTCACAAATCTGTAATTCCATTCCAGATCATTTGATAAAATTGTCCTTCGATGGACCAGACCAAAATGCCCAGTAGAAGGTGGAGAAAGTTTAACCTTAAAACCATTAGCTCTGGCTTGTGAATCCCAGTGCCAGATCTGGGTTACCCTCCACCCCCAGTGAGTAGTTGCCCAGGGAGATCCGTGAGGTCCCCAAAACAATGCAGACCATTGCCAAGCATTTGGTTACCCAACAGAGCTAAAAGGTAAGACTCCATTGCTGAAGACACCACAGGCTGCCATCTTAGGACACTGAGCGACCATGGGGGACTGAGAGGAAAGCCAGTCCTCTCCTGGCAAACCCTCATGGTGCTAGCAAGTGCTATGAAATGCCAGGCATGGTGGCGCACACCTTTAATCCCAGCACTTGGAAGGCAGAAGTAGGAGGATTGCTGTGAGTTCAAGGCCACTCTGAGACTACATAGTGAATTCCAGGTCAGCCTGAGCTAGAGCAAGACCCTACCTGGAAAACCAAAAAAAAAAAAAAAAAAAAAAAAAAAAAGTGCTATGGAAGCTACAGGGTGACAATGGTCACCAGCAGCACAAAAAGGCAGGGGGTCCTGCAAGTCATGCAATCCACCAGCTGGACAAGAAGTACACACTTGTGCAACAGTGGCACACAGACTTTGTGGGTAACCAACTGCCCTCCGATTGGACATGAGGCCCACTTAGTGAGAGAGAGAGAGCTTGTATCTGGTACTGGGAATCAAGTTAGTGCCCTAAAGGCAGGAAGCTCATGACCCCCAGAGAGAAGCCCCCAATTCAGTGGGTATTTTCCTCAAAATGTCTCTCAAAATTATATGCGTATCCCCCTCAATCAGAGCTGCTCTCATCCTTGGTTGGAGAACCTGTTTTATTTTATAGATGGCAGAGAATACCGGGGAGATCCAAGATCCATTAATACAAGAAGACAGCTGACTGATCTTTATGAGATGTGTCACCTCTACCACATTAACGAGGGTCCAGGAGAAACTTCAGAGGAAGCAGCAACATGAGTATTGCTCCCAATGCTAGCCTGACAGCCACCTCCAAGGAGATAGCGACAAACACTGTGGTGAGCTAAAATGCATTGTAACAGAAATACAGAGGCTTCAGAGAACTCAACACTGAAAGCAAACTGCTAATACATCCAAGGCCCAGGGATTTTTGCAGAAAGGGGCTCGAGGGGAGGCTGTTAACCTGGATGAGGGACAAGCAGACACAAAGAAGAAAGCCTTGCTTCCACACCAGTCAAGGCTTTATTATTATTATTCATACAGAGGTATATATAGGGGAGGCAGGAAGAAGGCAAATGGATTTTATGGCTACCAGAGGTTTTGAGAGAGGGGCAGGGGGTCTCTTGAGTGACAGGCCTCACGGATGTTTACAAGAATGTCTGTGTTTGAGATCACAGGCAGGGCGGAGTTACATCAATCCTGTTTGTTAAGATACATATCTTTAGGTTACACCTTGTTCTTATCTACAGATCAAAGTAGGCTTTTTGGGAAGGCTTGGTAAATTTCACAGGAACTCAGGAAGCTGAAGTCTTAATACAAAGAGTGGAGGCTTCTTCCTCCAAATGGTTGCAGTTTGGCTCAGCGGTCTCCAACATCTCCTCCCTTCTTTCATACAAGACAGGGGGAGGCCCGCAGTCAAGTGGTGGGCTTTAACCAAGTGGGGGAGAAGTGACCTGGCTCCTCCCGTGGGTCATTTTTATTGCCCACAGATTTGGCCCTTGGTACCTTTTGGGGAGGGGAGGCAGGGCCTATATAATTATTATGTATGGTACCAACCTCCATGCAAGTCAGGTTTTCTCTCAGGGAATTCAGATGTGGTCAGTAAGACCTTCCCTTGTGTTTTTTCCACACCCACATTGGTACCCATCCCCCTAGGGGGTGCATAAGTCTGAATGCTTATGCGGTTCCCAGAGGCTTGGAGTATTAAACCTTGGCCAACATGCCTAGAATGATTATAAAAGGTAAACAAATCTACAGGGTTTACAGTGGCTATAGGGTTTACAGAAACTATAAGTTTTACAGACATTAGGTTTTACAGAAACTATAGGTTTTAAAAGGTAAACAAATTTACAGGGTTTACAGTGGCTATAGGGTTTACAGAAACTATAAGTTTTACAGACATTAGGTTTTACAGTAAACATAAGTTTTAAAAGGTAAACAAAATTTACAGGGCTTACAGTGGCTATAGGGTTTACATTCATTGTTAGGGGAAGGTCTCAGCTGGAGGCAAGTCCTCAGTCGCGATTCCTCAGCTTGCCAGCTCCAGTCTGTGATAGTGGACCTGTTGAGCTGCTGGAACACTTGAGCTCTGGAAGCTGGAGTACCAGGACTCAGTCCTTCTGATTGGCATAATTAAGTCAGGAGAACACATGACAATAAAGACTACATTGGAGGAGTAATCTGTAGCTGTGTCCTTTTTAGAATTAATACAATTGGTGATAATATACCAGGTACAACTAAGAGTAAATTTCATTAGGTGATTGACCCACCTGGGCCCAAGTACAAAAGGATAAGGGAGGGGCAGACACGTACAAAACTTAAAATAATTTTCTTTTAGAGTACTTTTTATAATTTTGTTTGAGGCCACCTTTGGGACCCAAGATGGGCTGTATCTGATTATTTATTTCCAACTGATTATTTATTTTGGTATATACTGAAGAACCAAAAAAAAAGAAATCAATTAACCTGTTACATTCAGTCTCTGCAACACTGTTTGCTTGCCTGACTCAGGCACAGCCACCTCTGTATGTTGAAACAAGTTGCAATTGTATTGTTGAAATAAGCCTCCTGGAAATTTTTGAGTTTATTATTTCTCTAAATTACTGTTGTAAACCAAGTTAAAGTTTTTTTTTTTTACTTAGAAGACATCATTTATTAGCCAGATGACAGTACTGTCATTATAGAATCAGACATTTATTCAACCCAGGCCTAACTAGCTAAGGAATGTGTTGACCTCTAGCTCTGTAATCTATGTTTGCCCAGCAGTAAATTTCCCCCTGCTTAAGCTGAATGAGAATCTGAGAAAGAAACTGCTTGGGAGATACTTAAGGCATCAAAAAATCTTTTGCAGCCTTAACAGGATCACCAAAAGACAAATGACTATATGAAATAACAGATATTTTCTTTTGTAAACCTTGTAAATTTATGTTAAGATTATTAAGATTTTAAATACCCCAAATATGATTTTTAACCTTTTACCATATAGTAGCAGTCCCATTGTAGGATAAAGGAGTAATGCTCATGACAGAACAATTGCTTTTGAACCACCAGATTGACAACCTGCCTTTTTAATACATAACAGCATTTTTTAGAGCATCTATCCTGACTGACAGCTTTTAATCAATATCTATCTGTGAAGAAAAAGTTTGAGAAAAATTTTAATCAGTCCAATAACATAGCTTTTGGGGAGTTTTATACCTGTAGGACCTTTTAGAGATACTCAGCCATGGGGGCCTCTGGTTTTTATAACAGACAAATTTTGTAAACCATTTATTGACCTGAGATGTAACTTATTTATTGACCTGAGATGTAATTTCCAGTTCCCATTCCCTCCCCACACAAGAATTGGGATCGAGGCTTCAGTGGTGGGCTTAATGTCTCTTTTAGCTGTGGCTGCCAACACCTGTGAAGAAAGGAGTGAAAAAAGGGTGGGGGGTTAATTAAATTTTTTCAGGTCACGATGTATGGGATCTGGTCTGGATGTCTGTTCCTAGGACAGAAAACATTTTTTTTTTTAATATTTGAATGAAAGGGTGTCCTCTGATAGCCATTGAGGAACAGAAATAGATACTCCATTTTTCTGAGCGATGTCCTTGATTTTTGTCCTAAAGAGGGGGAAGGGAACTGTCCCATGTTATTAAGTCAAGGGAGAAGCGTCTGTCCATAGGGAAACAACATACAGACACACAAATATGACAGAAACATATAGGGCCCAATAACACAGACACACGAATATGACAGAAACATAGAGGGCCCAATAACATAGACAAAGGAGAATATGACAGAAACAGAGGGCCCAAGAAAAGCTTTAAAAAGGAGAAAGAGAGAGAGAGAGCGCTCAGATACTTACCAGACCGGTCTGAGTGCTGAGGACCCCCAAGGTTGGATGTTTTGAAAACACAGTTGGATAGGAAACAATTATCACAGGTTACATTAAAGATCTTGGGTAGTTACTGGTGTGCCAATGGAGGGAGATGTTAGGAATTTTTGTATATTAGCTATATTAACTATGTGAGAGAAATATTAATGAACCAATTTTAACCTTAAGATATAGTTAAAATGTTGACAAATAGGAACTTAATTAACTTTATTGGGTACTCTAAATTTAGTCTTTTTTAAGCCATCATCATGACCAGATTAATATCAACAAGCTAAAGTTTTAAGTTTACAGATTGAATACCATAGTAACTTGCTATCAGCTAGAGCCATGTTTTTATTAGTTTGATGTAAGCCCTAGGTTAATAATCACTTTATTGTATCTAAAAAGATCTGTAATCTGGTTAAGTGTTTTATCTTTAACTTTTTGTTTAAGTTTACTTAATATCTACAGTTACATATTTTTATTTTACAAATTATGTAACCACTTTGTAATAATCTTTTCATTAGTTACCAACATTTTTTTTTTTTTTTTTTTTTTCTCCAGTTTATTTTTAATCAGTTTATCTTATTATTACCAATGGAAAAAAAAAGGCCTTATGAAATATCTTTAAAGAATAGATCAGACTTGACTTTTGACACACATTTAAATTATGAAAGTAGATTTGAACATTATAAAAAAATTTTTTTTTGACAAATTTAGTATTAAGCACATATTTAAATTTAAATATAATTTTTGAAACTTTTTTTTTTTTTGTTAGTAGTCCCAGAAAAAGCATAGAGAGACAAAATAATCTTAAAACAGTTGTAAATACTTATAAGAAGTCTATATTTACTTATAATAATTTGGCATTTATCTATATTTTGAAATTTTGTTAGTAGTCCCAGAAAAGTATAGAGAGACAAAGTGAACTTAAAACAGTTGTAAATACTTATAAGAAGTCTATATCTATTTATAATAATTTGGCATTTATCCATATTTTGAAATTTTGTTAGTAGTCCCAGAAAAGTATAGAGAGACAAAGTGAACTTAAAACAGTTGTAATACTTATAAGAAGTCTATATTTACTTATAATAATTTGGCATTTATCCATACTTTGAAATTTTGTTAGTAGTCCCAGAAAAGTATAGAGAGGCAAAAGTGAGCTTAAAACAGTTGTAATACTTATAAGAAGTCTATATCTACTTATAATAATTTGGCATTTACCCATATTTTGAAATTTTGTTAGTAGTCCCAGAAAAGCATAGAGAGGCAAAAGTGAGCTTAAAACAGTTGTAATACTTATAAGAAGTCTATATCTATTAATAATAATTTGGCATTTACCCATATTTTGAAATTTTGTTAGTAGTCCCAGAAAAGCATAGACAGACAAAATAAGCTTAAAACAGTTGTAATACTTATAAGAAGTCTATATCTACTTATAATAATTTGGCATTTACCCATATTTTGAAATTTTGTTAGTAGTCCCAGAAAAGTATAGAGAGACAAAGTGAACTTAAAATAGTTGTAAATACTTTTAAGAAGTCCATATCTACTTATAATAATTTGGCATTTACCCATATTTTGAAATTTTGTTAGTAGTCCCAGAAAAGCATAGAGAGGCAAAAGTGAGCTTAAAACAGTTGTAATACTTATAAGAAGTCTATATCTACTTATAATAATTTGGCATTTATCCATATTTTGAAATTTTGTTAGTAGTCCCAGAAAAGCATAGAGAGGCAAAAGTGAGCTTAAAACAGTTGTAATACTTATAAGAAGTCTATATCTATTAATAATAATTTGGCATTTACCCATATTTTGAAATTTTGTTAGTAGTCCCAGAAAAAGCATAGACAGACAAAATAAGCTTAAAACAGTTGTAATACTTATAAGAAGTCTATATCTACTTATAATAATTTGGTATTTACCCATATTTAGAAATTTTGTTAGTAGTCCCAGAAAAGTATAGAGAGACAAAGTGAACTTAAAATAGTTGTAAATACTTTTAAGAAGTCCATATCTACTTATAATAATTTGGCATTTATCCATATTTTGAAATTTTGTTAGTAGTCCCAGAAAAGCATAGAGAGACAAAAGTGAACTTAAAACAGTTGTAAATACTTATAAGAAGTCTATATCTATTAATAATAATTTGGCATTTACCCATATTTTGAAATTTTGTTAGTAGTCCCAGAAAAGTATAGAGAGACAAAGTGAACTTAAAATAGTTGTAAATACTTTTAAGAAGTCCATATCTACTTATAATAATTTGGCATTTACCCATATTTTGAAATTTTGTTAGTAGTCCCAGAAAAGCATAGAGAGGCAAAAGTGAGCTTAAAACAGTTGTAATACTTATAAGAAGTCTATATCTACTTATAATAATTTGGCATTTATCCATATTTTGAAATTTTGTTAGTAGTCCCAGAAAAGTATAGAGAGACAAAATAAGCTTAAAACAGTTGTAATACTTATAAGAAGTCTATATCTACTTATAATAATTTGGCATTTACCCATATTTAGAAATTTTGTTAGTAGTCCCAGAAAAGCATAGAGAGACAAAATGAGCTTAAAACAGTTGTAATACTTATAAGAAGTCTATATCTACTTATAATAATTTGGCATTTACCCATATTTTGAAATTTTGTTAGTAGTCCCAGAAAAGTATAGAGAGCACAAAGTGAGCTTAAAACAGTTGTAAATACTTATAAGAAGTCTATATCTACTTATAATAATTTGGCATTTACCCATATTTTGAAATTTTGTTAGTAGTCCCAGAAAAGTATAGAGAGGCAAAAGTGAACTTAAAACAGTTGTAATACTTATAAGAAGTCTATATTTACTTATAATAATTTGGCATTTATCCATATTTTGAAATTTTGTTAGTAGTCCCAGAAAAGTATAGAGAGACAAAGTGAACTTAAAACAGTTGTAAATACTTATAAGAAGTCTATATCTATTTATAATAATTTGGCATTTATCCATATTTTGAAATTTTGTTAGTAGTCCCAGAAAAAGCATAGAGAGACAAAAGTGAGCTTAAAACAGTTGTAATACTTATAAGAAGTCTATATCTACTTATAATAATTTGGCATTTACCCATATTTTGAAATTTTGTTAGTAGTCCCAGAAAAGTATAGAGAGACAAAATGAGCTTAAAACAGTTGTAAATACTTATAAGAAGTCTATATCTACTTATAATAATTTGGCATTTACCCATATTTTGAAATTTTGTTAGTAGTCCCAGAAAAGTATAGAGACAAAAGTGAACTTAAAATAGTTGTAAATACTTTTAAGAAGTCCATATCTACTTATAATAATTTGGCATTTACCCATATTTTGAAATTTTGTTAGTAGTCCCAGAAAAGTATAGACAGACAAAATGAGCTTAAAACAGTTGTAATACTTATAAGAAGTCTATATCTACTTATAATAATTTGGTATTTACCCATATTTAGAAATTTTGTTAGTAGTCCCAGAAAAGTATAGAGAGACAAAGTGAACTTAAAATAGTTGTAAATACTTTTAAGAAGTCCATATCTACTTATAATAATTTGGCATTTACCCATATTTTGAAATTTTGTTAGTAGTCCCAGAAAAGTATAGAGAGGCAAAAGTGAGCTTAAAACAGTTGTAAATACTTTTAAGAAGTCCATATCTACTTATAATAATTTGGCATTTACCCATATTTAGAAATTTTGTTAGTAGTCCCAGAAAAGTATAGAGAGACAAAGTGAACTTAAAATAGTTGTAAATACTTTTAAGAAGTCTATATCTACTTATAATAATTTGGCATTTATCCATATTTTGAAATTTTGTTAGTAGTCCCAGAAAAGTATAGAGAGGCAAAAGTGAGCTTAAAACAGTTGTAATACTTATAAGAAGTCTATATCTACTTATAATAGTTTGGCATTTATCCATATTTTGAAATTTTGTTAGTAGTCCCAGAAAAGTATAGAGAGACAAAATAAGCTTAAAACAGTTGTAAAGAAGTCCATATCTATTTGAGACTGTTTTTTTTTTTGTTGTTGTTGTTGTTAGAAGTTCCTAAACTCTGCAAGCCAGTGAAGCTAAGAAAGAGCCCCCTTTTTTTTTTTTTTTTTTTATTTTTTTAAGAGAACAAGAAATTTAACTTGGGTTCCCTGCATCTTAAGCACTTTAAGCCCTAGAATAAACAATTGCAGTTTGCTGAAAAGAAAAGCCTGCAGGAGGCCTGAGCCTGGCCCCCAGGTGTGAGCTTTTGTCTTTGTTGTTGCCTGTGGTTTTTGAGCGGCTCTGCCAGATCTGCCAGCTTGTCACAGCTCGAGCTAACAGCCACATTTTGATGAAGGCTAGTGTTCCTCACGATAGAGAAAGTTTAGAAACGTTAAGACCAAAGGGCAATATTCCTGGGCCATAAATAGCCCGGGGATTTCCCGGTGGTCCCAAACGCAAGCCTGACCACAAGTTTAAGAATCCGGCAGCTGCCCTAAAGGCTTTTATTGGCCGATGCGTGATCAGTTTGTAAATTGTAAAGAGGAATAGATAGAAGGTTTATTGCCAGCACCCGGTCGGGCAGTCAGGATTTGAACAATGAGCTCGGGGCCTTCAGTCAATGCCAGAGAGTAGCCCTGGCCTAGAGACTTCAGTTGCCCTGTCGCCTTGATTCAAGTCCATGGCTTTAAACCGAAAACAAAGAATGAAATAAGAAAACAGTGTCTGAGAGGGGAGATCTGTCTTTTTCTTTGAGATGGAAAAAGTCTGTTTTTTTTTACATTACACTCTCCTAATTCCTCAGTGGGGAGGCTAGCCTCCATGGGTTTTGTTAAAGCACGTTTCTCTGATGGAGAAACGGACAGTTTATTTTTCCTTTACATTATCTCTCGCCTGACCCGTCAGTGGCAAATATTACCTTCTCACTGGGGGCAGCCCCTCCTGGGCTTGTAGTTATTAGTCTTTCTCTGATGGAGAAAGGGAGTTTGTCTTTCGCTAACTGGGGAAACAAACTCTGCCTAGTTTTTTAATGGCGAGACAACCATATGAAACTTCGCCTAAGTCCGTCAATAAAGAGACAATTTCTTCATTGGGGAGGCGGCCCACCCTGGGCCTGTAAATCCTAAGGGGAGGATGTCCCCAAAGGATCACCCGATTTTCTTTGTGCCTTGAGGTTCATAAACTATGAACATATATGGCTTGTCCCGAGACATTCGTCGCTATTCTTACCTTACCCAGGTCTGTATTACAGGCGGGCTTTCCTGCAGTGACCCACTGTGGATCTTCACTCACCAACGAGGTGGCGATCCAATGCTGAAGAGACGGCCGTCCTTCCTTGCGACGTCCAAGTCAGTCCTCGTACCTCAAGCCCCACGTCTGGGCGCCACTTGCCCCGGCGCCGGGCGGGGTTCAACAGGGGCTCGAGGGGAGGCTGTTAACCTGGATGAGGGACAAGCAGACACAAAGAAGAAAGCCTTGCTTCCACACCAGTCAAGGCTTTATTATTATTATTCATACAGAGGTATATATAGGGGAGGCAGGAAGAAGGCAAATGGATTTTATGGCTACCAGAGGTTTTGAGAGAGGGGCAGGGGGTCTCTTGAGTGACAGGCCTCACGGATGTTTACAAGAATGTCTGTGTTTGAGATCACAGGCAGGGCGGAGTTACATCAATCCTGTTTGTTAAGATACATATCTTTAGGTTACACCTTGTTCTTATCTACAGATCAAAGTAGGCTTTTTGGGAAGGCTTGGTAAATTTCACAGGAACTCAGGAAGCTGAAGTCTTAATACAAAGAGTGGAGGCTTCTTCCTCCAAATGGTTGCAGTGTTCTGAAGATTGGGACCTCAAAGTAGGTCTCACTGGGCTAAAATTAAGATGCCAGCAGGGCTGTATTTCCTCTGGAAGCTCCAGGACAGAATTTGTCCAGTTACAGAGGCTCCCTGCATTCCTTTGCTTGTGATCTCATCTTTAAAGCCAACAATAAACCAGGCATGGTGGTGCACGCCTTTAATCCTGGCACTTGGGAGGCAGAGGTATGAGGATCACCCTGAGTTGGAGGCTACCCTGAGACTACATAGTGAATTCCAGGTCAGCTTGAGCTAGAGCAAGACCCTACTTCCCATCATTGGTTTTATATTCTTGCTTGCCTCTTTCATCTTAAAGCATGCTTGGGACTCTATTGGGCCCATCTAGACAGTTTGAGATAATCTCCTTATTTCAAAATTCTTCATTTAATCATATCTACAAAGTCCCTTTTTCATTAAGGTGATGTATTTGCAGGCTTGGGGAATTAGGATGTGAACAGCTTGTGGGGAGGTGGTGTCATTATCCTGACTGTCACGTTGTTTGAAACTAAACTCATGATAAGCTTCTCCTGCAGGGCTTCCTATCTCAATAATTTAAGCTACAATTAGTTATTTGCAAACACCAGAAGCCTGGACTCCACCCTAGGATCGTCCCTTTTACTCATTGCCCACATCCAGTCAATCAGTACCTTCTGGCATTTCCTCCTGCAAAGCACAGCTGTCAGCTTAGTTCTACTAAGTCTGTCAAACCCTGGGCTGGGTCCTCTGTATCATGTTTTACCTGCTTTATTCTGTGGCTTCCTACCAGTCCCCCTGCTGCCAGAAGTTATATATCTCAATAAAACCATATTGGAGGGCTGGAGAGATTGCTCCGTGGTTAAAGCACTTGCCTGCAAAACCTAATGACCCAGTTTTGATTCTCCAGTACCCATCAAAAGCCAGATACATGAAGTAGCATATACACCTGGAGTTTGTTTGCAGTGGTTAGAGGCCCTAGTGCACCCATTCTCTCACCGCTCTCTCTGCTTGCGAATGAATAAATAAAAATATTTTTTAAAACCATATTGGACTGAAATTTATGGGCAGGAGTTTTGTAGGGGATTTTGTTTTTTTGTTTGTTTTTGGTAGTGAGGATTGAACCTAAGTCCTCTTGTATGTTAGGCAAGCACACTACCATTGAGCTATATTCTCAGGCCCATTTTGCTTTTTGTTTTTGAAGGGACCAAACTGACACCATGACAGGCTTCAGTAAGGTGCTGCCCTGACTAGGCCAAAGTTTCAATTTCCAGGAGGGGTGAACTCTGGAGGCTGAGTCAGTTCGTAGAGAACACATCCAAACATGCCCAGACATGTTCCTTTTGCCCCAACCTATCACAGATGTACTTGCTTAGCCAATCATGTTAGGAGGTTACCTCACCTGCCTGAAATTCCCTTAGACCTGACCACCAAAACCTTAATACCAATCAAAAAAACACAAGTACAGTTACTGTTCAAATTAGCCAATCATGTTAAGAGACTAAAAGCCCACCAAAATTCCTTCAGCTGTACTTAAAAGGAGCCTGCAAACTCCTCCGGGGGTTGCCATTTTGTACGAGTGGTTGAACACAGCATGCTGGCTAATTCTGCAGAATAAACGCTCTATACTTTTACATACTATTTGACTCTGGGGTCTTTCTTCAGCGATTTTTGGACCCTTACAGTTTTGAGAAAAGATCTCGCTGAGTTGCCAGGTAAGCTTTAAGTTTGCCATTCTCCTGCCTCAGCCTCCTGAGTACCTAGAATTCATCACCAGGCCTTAAAAGGTTAACATTCTTAATACCTGGAGAGATGCATGCACAGTAAGACACTAAAGGCTGCGTTGGGATAGCACTTTAGGAAACTCTTCCACATTTTCACCAGTCAACTCCACAGCCTTGCCATCAGGTGCTACTGCCCTGCTCACTGAGACTAAATGTAATGGGTTGTAAAAAAGTGGGGCAGGGTCTGGAGAGATGGCTTAGTGGTGGTTAAGGCATTTGCTTGCAAAACCAAAGAACCCCAGTTTGATTCCCCAGATCCCATGTAAGCCAGATGCACAAGGGGGCACATACATCTGGAGTTCGTTTGCAATGGCTAGAGGCCTTGGCATGCCCATTTTCTCTCTTTCTCCCACCTCCCCACCTCCTCTCTCTCTCTCTCTCTCTCTCTCAAATAAATAAATAAATAAATAAATAAATAAATTAAAAAAAAATTTTAAAAGTAGGGCAGGAGAGATGGCTCAGCCATTAAATGTGCTTGTCAGCAAAGCCTGACAGTCTAGGTCTGATTCCCCAGTACCCACATAAAGCCACATGCACAAAGTAGTGCATATGTCCAGAGTTCATTTGCAGTGTCAGGAGGCCCTGGTGTACCCATCCTCTCTCTCTTTTCCTTTCTCTCTCCTACAAATCAATCAATTAATAATAAATAAATAAGAAATAAATACTTTCAAAGAGAAAGGGGGTTTTATGACTTCCTCACGTTGTCCTCCTACCACATTACACCCTCTGCTCACTGTCGTTTCAAACTCTCCATGTTTAAAGACAAAGCTTTCCACAACTCGCCAGGTTTCTGTCCTTGATTCCTCCCTCCACACCACCTACTTCAGTGTACTTACTTACTCCATCCTTATCCTCACATCCAGCCAGACACCAGGAGTGGCTGAACTCCTCACTGTCTCTTGTCTCTCTTACCACACCCCACATCACAGCCAGAGGGTCCTGTTCCGCCTCACAAAGAACTTGACGTCTTGACCCAGGTAGCTCTTCATACTTCATTGTACATTTTATTGCTCTGTCAGTCCCTAGATTGAAACCCTCAGTAGCCCCTGGTTTCTTAGCATATTAACCTTAAGCTTCTGTGTGTGGCCTTTAAGGTCCTGTGTAATTTGACTCCTTCCTGTCAGGTTTTCCTATGTCTCTGCTTTCCCCCCACTTGCCCTAGACAAACTGGCTGCCTCACTGACCTTGCTGGTCATCACCCATGGCTCTGTTCTAGTCAAGCCTCACTGGAAATGCCTGCTTGTTCCCTTTGGCCTCTCCAAGCCCTCTCCTTTAACTTCATTTGGTCACGCTCTAACTAGGCCTGATGTTCGGGTAATGGAGGCTGTTGCTGGGCTGAGTAGAGGAAATGCCACCTCCAGCCTCTACCTCAGCACATCACCCCAGGGCCCTCCCTTGTAAGGCAGTTTCCGTCCTTTCCATAAAACCCTCTCCAGGCTTTCCTGATCCAGGTGCATGCACCTTCCCCTCTCTCCTCTGTTTCTTTCTTATTTCCCCTTTCTCCCTTCTCTCTCTCCTGCTCTCACTCTCTTGGGTTTTTGCTTGTTTGTTTTTTTGTTTTTCAAGGTAGGGTCTCACTCTGGTCCAGGCTGACCTGGAATTCACTATGTATTCTCAGGGTGGCCTCGAACTCACAGTGATCCTCCTACTTCTGCCTCCCGAGTGCTGGGATTAAAGGTGTGTGCCACCACAGCCAATTCTCACTCTCTTGGGTCCCATTGGTCTCTCCCTAGTACATGTAAGCCCTTCCCTCTCTTCCCTCTTTCCTTCTCTATCTCCTTTCTCTTCTTCTCTCCCTCTTCTCCTTTTTCTCTCATTACAACAGTCTTAAATTCAAAAATATGTGTTTGTGTCTCTCCCTCTATACTGACCCGGAAAAATCTAACAGATGGTTCCCTGACTAGGAAATAGAGGTACTATTGAGACAAAACTTCTTCTTGATTTTAAATTTTATTTTATACATATTATAACAGGTTATACTCTTATATCCCCTCACCCTGGCCCCCGTTACCCTGGAGGCCCTCCTCAGTGGGGTTATGGTATTCACTGTGGGATCAGCAAGGCCTCAGTCAGTCCCTGTGGGGTAGCAGGAGGACCATGTTTCAGGGTATTCCTACTCACTCTGTGGCTCTTACAATCTTTCCCTCTCTCTTCCCTAATATTCCCTGAGCCATGGCAAGCCTGTTGGCAGTCTGATGTAGTGTTGAGTTCTTTATAGCCTCTGGATTTCTGCCTTGTTAGGTTATTTTAAATATTTTATTTATTTTTTATTTATTTACTTGAGGGGGGCAGATAGAAAGAGAATGGGCTGCAGATGAACTCTAGATGCATGTACCATCTTGTGCATCTGCTTACATGGGTCCTGGGGAAGAAACCTAGGTCCTTTGGCTTTGCAGGCAAGAATCTTAGCCAATAAGCCATTTCTCCAGCCCTTTGATAGGTTTTGATTGATCACCGTGTCTGTCACCATCACCCTGAAGCTGGTTATCAGGCTGGTAGTAAGCTCATTATTCATGGCATCACTCCTCTGGAATTTCTCCTGTGTCCTGGCAGATGCAGTAGAGGTGGCAAGTTTCATAGTGGGCAGTCAATTATCTTCTTGTCTTATTGATGGGTCTATGGTCTCCACTGTTTTCTCTGCCATAGGTAAAGTAAAACAGATTCTCTGACCAATAGTGAAAGCAGCTTGGGTTAAAGAGTTTGGTGTGGAAGCCCACTCTTCTTCTCCAGAGAACAGTGGGGGCTTCTCTCTGAAGTCTGGGTTTTCTGACCATGGAATTATGACTTGGTTTCCAATACAAGATATGAGTTCTTTCCACTGAGAGAGCTTCATATCCAATCAGAGGCCAGTTGATTATGTGCAGAGGCTGTGTGCCACTATTGCACAAGTGTGTACTTCTTGTCCAGCTGGTTGATTTCATAGTCTGCAGGGCCCCCTGTTTATTCATGCTGCTGGTGACCATTGTCCTCTGGTAGCTCCAAAGGGCTTTCAGCACTATGAGGTCTAGCCAGGAGGGAACTACTTCCCTTTTGGTTCCAGCATGGTATTTCGCTGTCCTATGACCACAGCCTGTGGTGTCTTAAGCAATAGGGTCTTACCTCTTAGCTCTGGCAAGGAATCACATGTTTTGGTAATGGCCTACATGGTTTTGGGGACCTTATGGGTCTCCTTGGCCAACAGCTCACCATGGTGTGTAACTCAATTCTGGGCATGGGACTTACTGCCTCGAGTCTATGGTTTTAAGGTTAAGCTTTTCCTGCCTTGGGTCTGGATTGTCCTGCTTCCCCCTTAATTGGATGTTATATCTTGTAGAATGCTAGTCAGAATGAGGGTTTCTATGGAACTGATTCATGTTGTTTTAACTGTTTTATTTATTTATTTCTTTATTGGTTTTCACTCTAGCCCAGGATGACCTAGAATTCACTATGTAGTCTCAGGTGGCTTTGATGTCACAGTGAGCCTCCTACTTCTGCCTCCCAAATGCTGGGATTAAAGGCGTGCTCTGTGCCACCACACCTGGTTTGTTTTAACTTTTTTTTAAAAAAAATAATAATTAATTTATTTATTTAAGAGAAAGAAAGAAGCAGAGTGAGTGTGACAGGGCCTCCAGCCACTGCAAAAGAACTCCAGATGCATGTGCCACTTTGTGCATATAGCTTATTTGGGTACTGGAGAATAAAACCTGAGTCCTTAGGCTTTGCAGGCAAGCACATTAATCACTAAGTGGTCTTTCCAGGCCTGTCTTAACTATTGCGTAGTTCCCTCCTCATCCTCCTTACACCCTACCCCTCAAAGTTCCTCCACCCTTGCTATTCTGGTTATTCCTCTCCTCTCACCCTATTTTTTATCTCTCCTGGTCATATTCTAGTTTCATGTCCATATTCCTGGTGTTTACTAAAGGACTCGCCTTCTGAAAAGAAAAACAGGGTCTCCTTCAATGCATGACCCATGAACAAACATGGACTTAAGCCATTCGTAAATCACAGAGAAACAATCAATCTATATCCTGACCCACAAACAACCCCTAACTGCATTGAAACTTCTGAGGCATTAGACCTCAGAAACCATAATCCCTGGATCACTACTCGGAAAATACCTTCAATACCCCCCTAGACTCCCACCCACGTCTGCTCCTTTGATCTGTATGTTTATAAGCGTCACGTCAGCTCTGGTGAGATGCAGAGACCCTCTAGACCATGCAGAGATCTCAGTCCCTCACCGTTTATCATGTCTGCAGTAAAGAGTTTCCTTCTGTCGCAGGTCAAGTCTGCTGTCTTTCTCTTCAACTCTCCTTACATTTATTACCATTTGTATTCATCTCCAATTGATTCATTAGAAACTTCATATGAGAGAGTACATGGGGTGTTTGTCTTTCTGTGCCTGTGTGACCTTGCTTAGCATGATTTTTTTTCCAATTCCACCCATTTTCCTGTAAATCTCATTATTTCATTTTTTGCTTACCACTGAGTAGAATTCCATTGTGTATATGTCCCATACCTTCATTCACCATTGATCAGCTGATGGGCATCTACGCTGATTATAGTCCCTAGCTATTGTGAATAGATCAGCAACAAACATGGCTCAGCAAGTATCTCTGAGGTAAAGAGTAGAGTATTTCGGATATATGCACAGGTAATCAAGTGTTTTGGCAATGGCCTACATGGTTTTGGGGACCTCATGTGACGGGTAACCCAATTCTAGGCCTGGGACTTACTGCCCAGAGTCCATGGTTTAAGGTTAAGCTTTTTCCGCCTTCTATCCACTCATTACACTTGATTTGTGGTTATATCTTGTAGAATGCTAGTCAGAATGCTAGTTATATCAAGTGGTAGATCTCTTTCATTTTTTTTCAGGAGTCTCTGTACTGATTTCCATAGTGGATATACAAGTTTGAACTCCCACCAGCAGTGGGTAAGGGTTCATCTTTTCTTACAGCCTTTATTGTCATTTAATTTTTTAATGAATGCCATTCTGACTGGAGTGAGATGAAATCTCAGAGTTATTTTGATTTTCATTTCTCTGATGACTAAAGATGTTGAACATCTCTTTAATGCATAATGGCCATTTGCATTTCTCCCTTTTGAAAATTCTCTGTTGAAATCTCTATGATGCTCCTTTTTTTTTTTAGGTAGGGTCTCACTCTAGCCCAGGCTGACCTGGAATTCACTATGTAGTCACTATGTAGGGTGCCTTGAACTTATGGTGATCCTCCTACCTTTGCCTCCCAAGTGCTGGGATTAAAAGCATGCATGACCACAACTGGCATCTACCCCATTTTTTGATTGCATTGTTTGATTTTTTTCATTGTTTAGCTTTTTGACTTCTTTGTAGCTTCTAGATATTAGACCTTTGTCAGAGGTATAGCTGGTGAAGATTTTCTCCCATTCTGTACGAAGTCTGTTGACTCTGTTAATGATTTGTTTGTCTGGACAGTAGATTTTTAGTTTAATGAGGTGCCAATAGTTGAATATTAATCTAATTTCCTGTGCTACTGGGGTCTTACTCAGGAAGGGTTTCCCTACACCTATATCATGGAATATTCTCCTTTTTTTTTTTTTTTTTTTTTTTTAGAGTTTCAGGTCTTATAGTGAGGTCCTTTATCCATTTGTAGTTGACTTTGGTGCAAAGTGAGAGAAGTGGGCTTAATTTCATTCATCTACATATGGCTATCCAATTTCTCCAGCACCATTTGCTAAAGATACTGTATGTTCTCAAGTGTGTATTTTTGGCCCCTGTGTCAAAGATAAGGTAGCTAAAGTTGCTTGGATTTAGAGATGGGTCTTCAGTTCCATTGATCTATCTGTCTTTGTGCCAGTACCATGCTGCTTTAGTTACTATGGCTTTTAATATATCTTGAAATCAGGCATGGTGACATCTCATGACATATTTCTTTTGCTGAGAATATTTTTGCTATCCAAGGCATTCTGTTCTTCCATATGAATTTTTTTCTATCTCTGTGAAGAATGTTGCTGGAATTTTTATCATAATTGCATTGAATCTGTACAATGCTTTTGGTAGGATGACCATTTTCACAATATCAAATTCTTCCAACCCATGAGTCTAGGTGGTCTTTCCCTCTTCTCATATCCTCCTCAGTTTCTTTCTTTACTATTTTTATGTTTTCTTTGGATAGGTTGTTCACTTCCTTGGCTAGTTAGAGTTGAAGGTATTTAATTTTTCTGTAGCTATTGAAAGCAGTATAGTGTCACTTAGCTCTTTCTCCATCTGTTTATCTTTGGCTACTGATATTTGTGTATTGATTTTGAATCCTGCCACTTTTATGAAAGATTTATCACCTTTAGAAGTTTTTTGTGTATCTTTTGGGTCACTTATATATAAAATCATGTCATCCATAAATAGGGCTAGTTTGAGTTCTTCCTGGCCAATTTGTATCACTATAATTTGTCTTATTGCTTGAGCTAAAACTTCAAGTTTTATGTTGAAAAGCAATGGTGAGAATGAACACCCCTGTCTTTTTCCAAACCTTAATGGAAATGCTTCAAATTTTTCCCCATTTAGTGTGATCTGGGCCTTAGCTGCTTTATAAGTAGCCTTTATTATGTTGAAATATGGTCCCGCCATACCAAGTCTTTCCAGTGTTTTAATCATGAAGGGGTGTTGTCTTTTGTCAATGGCCTTTTCTGTTTCTATTGAAATAATCAAGTGATTCTTGTGTTTGTTTATTTATGTGGTGGATTACATTTATCGATTTCCATATGTGGAACCACCCCTGCATCCCTGAGGTATAACCTCCTTGATTGAAGTGAATAATACTTTTGATTTGTTTTTGAATTTATTTTGTGAGGGTTTTATTGAGAATTTTTACACCTAAGTTCATTAGGGGTATCAGTCTATAATTTTCTATTTTTGTTGGATCTCTGTCAAGGTATTAGAGTAATGCTGGCTTCATAGACAGACTTTGGGAGCATTCCCTCATTTTCAATTATGTGAAATAATTTGAGAAGAAGTGGTTTTACTTCTTGAGTGAAGGTTTGGCAGAACTCACTAGTGAATCCATCTGGGGCTGGACTTTTTATTGCTGGGAGTTTTAAAATTATTTTTAAATTTCATTAGAATTAATAGATTTGTTTAGAAAGTCTATTGGTTGTGGACTTAGTTATGGAAGGTGATATTAGTCCAGTAATTCATCCATTTCTTCCAGGTTTTCCAATTTTGTGGAATACAGGTTTTTAAAATATGTAGATATTCTTCCAATTTTTTTGGGGTATCAGTTGTGATGACTCCATTTTCATTTCTAAAGTTGTGATTTGAGACTTCTCTTTTTTTTTTTTTTTGATCAATTTGGCCAGTGGTTTATCAATCATGTTTAATTTTTTTTTGAAGAATCAGCTCATTTCATTAATTTTTAAATTATATTCTTTATTTATTTCCAGTTAGTTTATTTATGCTTTGATCTTGTTAATTTCTTTCCATCTACTACTTTTGGGGTTGGACTGCTTTGTCTTTTCAGTGCCATCAAATGGATGCTTACATTATTTATTTGAGAGCTCTCTGTTTTTGTAATGTAAGCATTTAGTACGATAAACTTCTCTTTTAGAACTGCCTTCATTGTGGGCAATGTTTTGTTTTGGTATATTATGTTTTTATTGTCGTTCGGTTAGAAAAATTTATGGATTTTCTTTCTGATTTCTTCAACAGCCCATTCATGTTTAATAGTAAATTGTTCAGTCTCCCAGAGTTGGTGTATTTTCTGTTTTTACTGTTGTTCTTGATTTCTAGTTTTAATGCATTGTGGTCAGATATAATGCAGGGAATTATGTCAATTTTTCTTGATTTGCAGAGACATGCTTTATGCCCTAATATATGGCTGTTGAGAAGACTATGTATCCATTAAATTAGGGTGGAATGTTCTGTAGATGTCTGTTAAGTCCATTTGTTTATGGTGTTATTTAGATCCATTGTTTCTCTGTTTATTTTTTGTTTGGAGGATCTGTCTATTGATGATGGTGGGGCATTAAAGTCTTCTATTATTGCATTGGGATTTATATCTATTTTATTGTCTAGTAAATTTTGCTTTATAAAATTAGGTGTCCCTGTGTTTGGTGCATATAAGTTTATGACTATAATATCCTCTTGTTGAATTGTTCCTTTAATGAGTATAAGGTGGCCTTCTTTCTCTCTTTTGATTACTTTTGGTTGAAAGCTTATTCTGTCACAAATCAGTACAGCAACTCCTGCTTATTTCTTATTTCCATCTGCTTGTAATATCATTTTTCATCCTTTCACTCTAAGGTGGTGTGATGATTAAGTTTTGTTGTCAACTTGATCTGTTTAGGAATGCACACATTCCTCTTGAGTGGGTCTTTGAGCTTGCTTCCAGGAAGGATGAACTGAAGGAGGAAGTCCCTCCCCCAGAGTGAGCCCTTCCCCCAGAGTGGGTGGCACCTCTGGGGGTTAGGGGAGCTTTATCTAGGGAAGCTTTGGGAGAAAAGAATTTCTTCCTCCCACCTGTCTGTGGGTGTTGCTGGCTGCCTCCCAGTATGAACTGAAGACCAGTGTGGACTGAAGACCAGTAGCTCTCCAGGAAGCCTCCAGACCTCAGTGCCAGATTGGGACTGCTGAGGCATCCAGACTCATGGACTGAGCAGCTACTGTGTTCCTTGACTCTGGGGCCTGCAACCTGCTATTGTTGGACTGCCGTAAACTAATCCAATAAAGTCCCCCGCCCCTTTTTTTTTCAAGGTAGGGTCTTGCTGTAGCTCAGACTGACCTGGAATTCACTCTGTAGTCTCAGTTTCAGGGTGGCCTCAAACTCACAGTGATCCTCCTACCTCTGCCTCCCAAATGTTGGGATTAAAGGCATGCACCACCATGTTTGGCAAAGTCCCTTTTAATACAACTAATTCTATCAGTTCTGTTCCTCTAGAGAACCCTGACTAATACAGGTGGTGTTTATCTTTAATTATAAGGTGGATTTCTTGTAGACAGCAAATGGATGGGTCTTGCTTTCTGATCCAGCCTGTTAACCTGTGTCTTTTCACTAAAGAGTTGAGCCCATTAACATTCATAGTTATAATTGTGGGGAATGAGTTAATCCTGCTCATGTTGAAGGTTTTTTGGAGTTTAATGTTTTCCTTGTCTTTACATGATTTATGTCCATTCTAGTTTTGATTCTCTTTCTCCTCTCATGTGCATATTGATTCCTTTCCTGGGTGTGGAGTATTACATGCAGTATTCTCTATAGGGATGGCGTGGTGCTCATATAATCATACAGCTAGTTTGTATCATGAAAATTTTTTCTTTCACCTTCTATTGTGAGGGATAGTTTTGCTGAGTATAGTAATTTGGGTTGGCAGCCATGGTCATTTAGCTTTTGAAATACTCTGTTCCAAGCTCTTCTGGCTTTAAGAATTTCCAGTGAAAAATCTGAGGTGATTCTCATGGGTTTTCCTCTGTATGTAATGAGCTGTTTTTCTCTTACAGCCTGTAGAACTCTCTTCTTGTTTTCTTTGTTTAGTGTTTTTATTATTATGTGATGTGGGGTGTCTCATCTCTGGTCTTATCTGCTTGGTGTTCTGTGCTCCTTCTGTTCCTGGATCAGTCTCTCTTTTGCAAGGTTGGGAAAATTTTCTTCAATAATCATGTTGAAGATATTCCCTATGCCCTTGGCCTTTATTTCTTCCCATTCTTGTATGCCTATGATCTGAGTATTTGTACAGTTAAGATATCCCAAAGTTCCCTCATATTCTGCTCACACTTTTTTTATTTTGTTTTGCTTTTTTCAAGGTAGGGTCTCACGCTCTAGCCCAGACTGACCTGGAATTCACTATGTAGTCTCAGGGTGGCCTCAAACTCACAGCAATCCACCTACTTCTACCTCCCAAGTGATGGGATTAAAGGTGTGCACCACCACACCCAGGTCACACGTTTTTTTAAAAACTTGACAGTGTTTTTGGAGTCCTGGTCTAATTCTTCTCTCTTGGCCTTGAGTTCTGAAGTTCTGTCCTCTGTGTTGTCTATTCTGTTGATGAGGCTTTCTTAGGAGCCTTTTAAGAGGGTTATTGTATTTTTGTTTTCTGTTACATTTTTCTTCAACATTTTCATCTCTTGCTTGAATTCTGTTTTCATTTCCTTTTTAAAAATGTATTTATTTATTTGAGAGAGAGAGAGAAAGAGGCAGGGAGAGAGAATGGGTGTTCCAGAGCCTCCAGCCACTGCAAATGAACTCCAGACACATGTGCCACCTTGTGCATCTGGCTTCATGGGTCCTGGGGAATCAAACCTGGTTCCTTTGGCTTTGCAGGCAAGTAAGTACCTTAACCACTAAGCAATCTCTCCAGCCCCATTTTCATTTCTTGGTTTGACCTTTTTATTATTTCTTAGAGATCATTCCTGCATTTGGATATGTCCCTATTGAGCTTGTTACATTGGCCCATGAGCTCATTTATTCATTGATTCTCCTCAAATTCTTTTAGCCTTCTGTTGCTCTCTTTTTGATTTTCTTCTATTTTGTTAAACTGTCTATGGAGCCCTGTTTCCTGATTCTCTTTGGTTTCCTTCAGCCATCGACTGAGTTGTTCTTGTTGATTATCTTCCACTTCCTTCTTCCATCCTTTGAGTTCTTTTTCTTGCATTTCTTCCAATTTATTGAAACAACTTTTGATTTGTAATTTGAATTCTTTTGGCTGATTTTCTTCCATTTCCATAAGCTATTCTTGGCATTCCTATTTGATTACACTTTGTCCAGTTGCTCCCCATTCAACCTCTATTTGTTCATGGTCATAGTAAATTCATTTAAAATTTTTGTTGAAATTTCATTTTGGGCTTGGGTTTTCTCTAAGCTTTCATTGGAGGTTTCCACTGTGGGAATAGGTAATCTTTTGGGGGATCCCTTTACTGGATATCATGTGTTATTTGCTTTGCATGGAGATCAGTTGTCTCACTGAGAATGCCGCAATAGCAACTCATGTATGGCCTGTGGTGGGTGACCTTGTGAATATTGATCAAGGTGGGTATGGGATTGAAGACTATCCACAGGGTAAGGGTGGGTGCACTTGAGCTTGAGCAGGTTCTACTTTGTGTTCCACCTCCCAGCAAATCTGGGTAAGACTTGAGAGGCTGTCTTTCCTGGTGTCCAACCTGGATGCTTTTTTTCCAGTCATACTTGCTGTCTGGCTTTGTGGAGTGAAATTAGTTCCAAGTTTCTCCCCTATAAAGCTGGTAAATGGTTGCTCTCTGCTTTCGCCCTTCTTCAGATAATTTTGGGGTGGGGGCTTGCAAGGTGGGTGTGAGAAACAGAATCCAAGGTGGCTGGCTGCTCACTGTGGATGTTCCCCTGGTTTGTCTCCTCCCAGGCAGCCACCTGGGAATGATGTCTGTCTCTGGTGGATACTCACAGTGGCATTCAGCTCTGCTTGTAGCTGTCCTTCCACTGGTTTGTCCCCTCCCCAAACTGCCTTTTTAAAACACAAACAACTGTGTTCGTCTTAGTGCTTCTATCTCAACCCCAAAGCCTCCCAGTTATGACACACCAACACGAAGGTGGGCAACTGTCCCAGGAGCTCCTATGTCCAAGAGCACTCATGGAAAAAGGGCTTCCTGCTGTGTGCTATGGCATTAGCAGTTGTCTTGTTTTGACACTCACTTTTACAGTCTGGTCAGATAAGAGATTTTTAGATCTTTATAGTGAGAAGACACCATCCTTATATCCTTTATCCACATAATTATTCTGAGATCACTGTCTCCCATTCTGGGCACATACATGACAATACACACACACACACACACACACACACACACACACACACACACTTATGCACTACAGCATTCCAAGACAGTATCTGCTTGTGCCCTAAATATGGAACAAGGAATTCCCCAGGTGATTTTTGTAGATTCCAGGGCAATTACTGTATACAATTTTAAGAGCCAGGAGGAAGAATCTTTCTGCCAAGCGTCTCCTAGTGATGGAATTGCTTCTGCTTCAAGGTTTATGCTGGATTAACTCCTGAAGTACTTAATTACTTTTTAGACATGAAGTGTCATGTGACCTAAAGAGAAAACTGCAGCTATCCCAGCTCAAGGAGGTGGAAGGGAAGGATGGTCATGATTTCTTTTATCTTGTAGGCTGTGTCTAATGGACTGGCTTAAAAGTAAAAGCATTAAAAGCATTTTTATTTCTTTTGGTCACAGCCAAAATAATATTAAATAACAAGTTTTTATTTTCTTTAAATAGACTAGTTGTCTAAATGAGTCCAGTCATAGTTGTTTGATGATTGTAAAGACAACATGTACATTGAAGCCGCTTGTCAAAGACTGCAGAGCTAGATTTTCACTGTTGAGTTGCTTTCAGAGCCAATGCTGATGAGACGATTTGGGAAGTTTTCCCAGTTAGAACGCATCAGAACACAAAATCCCCCAATTCCTTTTACTTTACAGGTACCTAATGGGAGAAGAGGGGCCACTATCTGAATTCGAGATGGAAAAGTTGGGAGTGAGGATAGATTGTAGGATACATGAATTGCTACTTTTATCCAGGACCAAGACTGTCATTTTGTAGTCAGGCTTTCTGAACCCTGACCAAGTTTAGACCTGAAATCCGAAACCTCCACACAGTGCTTTGGGAGATCATTACTGGTCAACTAGGATGGACCCTGAAGGTGAAACTGTTGCAAGCTCTCATTTAGAAGTATAAACTCAGGGAAACTAATCTAGAAATATTCACCTGTCCTCAGCATCACCTGTTGTCAGCATCCACCAAAACCAGGGGAAAGAACTTATGAGGTATGTGGCTCGTTGACACCATGTAGTTTCAGTCTCAGGACATCTTTTCAAGATTCTAAAGTCAAAGACACCAAAGTCACCTTGCCCTATGCCCTCATGTTTATAGACCAGACTTGGCCATTGTGGAGGGAGCATGGAGGCCAGACGTCCTCCTCTCATGCTGCCTCTCTTCAGCTCTACTGACCCCCGGCTGTGCTCGGAGGCTCCTTATCATCCCAACTGTGTCACCTGGCAGGGGAGATACCATGATCACGAAGGTGGTTTTCCCAGGGCGAGGCTTATCCAGTGCACTCCGGATGTGCTGACCCCTGCGATTTCCCCAAATGCGGGAAACTCGACTGCATAATTTGTGGTAGTGGGGGAGTGCACAGCATAAAATATAGCAGAGATAATTAAATTATCTGCAAGAGCTTCCTAGGATTACAACATGTCCTATGGCTAAATTCCCAATTAAAAGAGAATCATACCCACTTGTAATTGCAGCACTCAGAAACAGAAGCAGAAGGATCTAGAGTTCAAGGTCAGCCTTGGCAACCATAACAAGAAATGAGGAGGAGCAATAGGAAATAAGAAAAAAGAGGAGGAGAAGGAGGAGGAGGAAGTCAGTAGTGTTTTTGAAGGCTCAAAAACTATTTCAGCTTCTTTTCAGGTCCATACAGGAAATAGAGTATAGACACGTCTCTTCAGTGTTGCCTCTCAGTTATGGGATTGTCCCAGTGCGGTTCTTTTACTTCCTCCCTTAGAGCCAAGCCATGTAAGCTGACTTCTCTTCATTATGCTGGAAGTGAAAATAACACCAACCACTGGACACAGAAGTAAGAGATACTTTAGTTGTTTTAAAAATATTAAAATCACCTGCTTTAAAATATATCAGAGTTCTGATAATTGGATCAGATCTCTGGGGCTTGAAACCCAGTCATTGCTAGTTTTGAAAATTCCCCAGTTGTTTCAAATGAACAGGCAAGTTTGCCAGCCACTGTCTTAAACCGAAAGGATGAACTAGTACTGAAGAAATGTTAAGGTCAACTGAAGGGGAGGCCACTTCTGCAGTGCAAAGACCATCAGAGCCATGCCATTCTCTTTGCTGTTCATGCTGCCCTTCACTGTGAATTGAGCGTCCCCCTGGAGTCCTGTGTGAGAAGACACATGGTTAGCACTCCGTGGTATTCTCGAGTTGGATAGTACTCCTGGCTTGCAAGAGCTGTATACATCATGTGATCAGTGACATGATGTTCCTATCATATGGCTAGTTTGAAATCAGCTGTGGTGAAGCATTTACACCATAAAGTTAGCAAACTGCCAGTCAGGGCTGGTTTACCAGGGTCCTATTGGACAGATCTCTAGTCCCTGGCCTCAGTCAGACCCAAGAGACTGAAGCTCAAACTCACTGTTGGCTCATTAGGAAGGCAGTTCTATGATTCTATCACTCCTCTAGAGGCATATAAAGAGAAAGAGAAATGTCAAATAGCAAAACTATTAATATGAAAGCCTACTTTTTTGGATAATAGCACATCCAGAAGCCATAGATTGCTACTAGAAAATTTTCAGTGCCAGATATGAGATACCTTCCAGTGAGTTATTGGCCAGGGAGGTCCCTGTTGCCTCCAAAACATTACAGGCCATTGCCAAGGCCCTTGGTTTCCCACGAGTAACAGATGGTAAGACCCTATTGCTGAAGACTCCACCTGCCTGGGCAGCAAGGTCACTGAGAAATCAAGCTGGTGCTGAGCTGAAAACCTTCTCCCTGTAGACCAGCCAACTGAAAGCTGGGAAAAGCTGCACTGCATGCAGCCCTATGGGAGACAGAAGTCATCAGTGGTGGCTGTGGACACTGGAAGCCTCAAGTTTGGCTAGACAGGTCACATGACCAAACAGGTGCAATAGTGGCATGTTGCTCTGGGGGAAACCAATTGCTCTCTAATTGGACTGAAGGCCCACTCTATGGGAGGGAATACATGCCTGGTACTGAAAACCTAATCAAAAGTCTATGGCAGGGAAGGTCATGAGCCTTAGGGGTATAAAGCCTGCTCTTGTCTGGCTAAATGTGTATATTATTCTCACCAAATTGCCCTAATATCACTACACTTAATGTTCATATTCATATATTGATGCTACTCTCACTTTTGGTTAGAGAAGCTTCTCTTTTCAGATGGTGATGACCACTGAGATGACCCAAAAGGCAACATAGTGCTGACAAGCAGTGATGGGGGAGTGTCCAGCACTGAAACATCTCTGTCACACCTTCCAAGGCTCAGGGTCCATTGAGGAAGAGGTGGCAGAAAGAATGTAAGAGCCAAAGGAAGGGTACCACTCCTTACAATGTACTGTCAAGACAGAAATTGGCCTCAATATCCATGACCTCGCAGTCCTAGCAATATCTTCACAAGACCCTCATAATAAGAGAAAAGATGATGACATCAAAATAAAAGAAACTAATGGAGAGAGGGAGGGGATAATGTGGAGAGCAGAGTTGTGAAGGGGAAAGTGAGGATGCCAAGGGAAATATCATGGTTTATTGTGTAAGTATAGAGTTGTCAATAAAAAATAAATAAAAATATTAGGAATTTTCTGTTGCTATTACGATCCTGGTGGTATTGCAGGTCAGCAGGAGAGGATGATAAAAATTTAATACACACCCAATACCCTCTCTTCCTTACCGCTTCTGCCTAGGCACCTGTCTATGATTTCTTTGGGTAAAGAACCAAGATAAAGGGAAGGTGGACAGGTTACAGAGACTCTTGTAACATTCAGGCACTCTGATGGTTTGAATGGATGTCCTCCAATAGATTCAGGAGTTTTATTAAAGCTTGTAATTTAGATCTCCAGCTGCCTGGCTGAAGGAGGTATCACTGTGGGAAGATCCTAGGGTCCAGCCCTAAAGTGTGGGGGTAGATTTGAAATTCCAGTCTAAAGATATGCAAAATGCTGGAGCTTAGCCTGGAGTTTCTCGTGTGCTTGCTTGCTTTTGGTGATGGTTGCTTTTCTGGGCTTATAAAAAGGCGCCCAGCTTCTTTTGCCATTATGGAAAGTCCTCTGAATCTGTAAGTTTCCAATAAATTCTGTTTCTTCCGTAACTGTGCCTTGTTTGGAAGTTCATCCCAGCAATGTGAGGCTTATTGCTAGAGACACCAAAATTCAGTGGTTTGCCAAGCATGATGCACATCTCTGAGCATGACACACTTCCCAATACTTACAAGACGGAGCCAGAGGAGGATCAAGAGTTCAAGGCCAGGCTTGGCTACATGAGACCCTGCCTCAAACAACAAAAATATTCAGTGGCTTATATAAGGAATTTATAACAATCATGGAAATTACTAGAAAAAGATAATCCAAGGCCATTAAAGGCGCTTTCACCTCTGGCTGCAAGGAAAATGGCTACTCTCATCTCCTATCACTACATCTGCATACCAACCAATGAGAAAGGGCAGCACAGGGGGAACACATTCCTTTCCTATTATGGGCACAGCTAGCAAAGACTAACATTGCCCTGCCCCACTCATATTCCATTGGCCAATACTTAGTGGTTGTATCTACTGTAAAAGATTTGGGGAAATGTAGTGTCAATGGGGTATGGGATCCTGATACCTTCAGAAAACATATAATTAAAACAAGAAGGCAGAGCTGGGGTGTAGGTCAACAATAGAGCACTTTCTCAGCATGCACAAGGCCCCAGATTTGATCCTCAGAAGAAAAGCAAAACAAAACAAACAACAACAAGAAAGTACTGACTCTCAGCCGGATATGGTGGCGCACGCCTTTAGCCTTTAATACCAGCACTCAGGAGGATCACCATGAGTTCAAGGCCACCCTGAGAATACAGAGTGAATTCCAGGTCAGCCTGGGCTAGAGTGAGTCCCTACCTCGGGTGGGGGGGGAAGAAAGAAAGAAAAAAGAAAGTACTTAATCTCCAGGAAGTTTTCTTTGTTGAGAGAAAATATTTTCTCGAGAAATTCTTGTATATTTGTATATATTTATTGGAGAGAGTCTTTGAGGTTTAAGTCAACACCTACATGTAAAAATATTGTTATAAAATTTAATTATATGGGCTGTAGAAATGGCTTAGTGATTAAGGCACTTGCCTGCGAAGCTAAGGACCCTAGTTTGATTCCCCAGTATCCATGTAAGCCAGATGCACAAGGTGGTGCATGTGTCTGGAGCTCATTTGCAGTGGCTGTAGACCCTGGTGCACCATTCTCTCACTATCTGCCTCTTCTTCTCTCTCTCCTCCTCCCTCTTTCTCTCAAATAAATAAAATATATTTTTTAAATTTAGTTATATATTTTTTTCTAATGTAATAATTTACTTGATATGTCTTTGGCCCAAATAACGTTTTCAAAGACAATTTTACTAAGAATTATGGAAGCACATGGGATTTGGGTGGGGAGAGGCTTTTTGAGACAGGGTCTTACTATGTAACCTGTGTGTCCTTAAACATATGTTCCTCTTGCCTCAGTCTCCAAAGTACTGGGATTACAGGCATGTGCCACCACACTCAGCTCAAACAAATGTTTTAACAGTAAAATGATATAGAACTCCAGCAGGCACGTCCTATCTGTGGCCCATGGGCTATATTCATCCCCAGATATCGACGAATGCAGTCCAACACATTTATAGATGACAACAGTGTGTTACAATGTCAGGAGGCTGGACCCCCTGCTCTAGACCATAACTATGCCAATGGTGAATAAACAAATAGGAGTTAGTAGAATTCTTGTAAGTCAGATTCATTTTACAAGTAAGTCATTAACCTTTTTCTTTCTTTGTTTTTGTTTTTTGTTCTGAGGTAGGGTCTCACTGTAGCCCAGGCTTACCTGGAACTCACAGAGATTCTCCTACCTGTGCTTCCAGAATGCTGGGATTAAAAGCGTGCACCATCATGCCCAGCTTTTTTTTTTTTTTTTTTTTTCTGTTTCTTTTGCTCCTCCCTCTCTCCCCTACCCTCTCTCTTTTTCTTTCAATCTTTTTATTTTTTCCTTTCTCTGTCTTTTTTTTTCTTTCTCCTCTGCATTTCTACCTTTTATTTCTTTGTTTCTTTGTGTTTCTTTGTTTGTTTTTCTTGTCTAGACAGGGTCTTCCTTTGTAGCCAAGGCTGGCTTCAAACTCATGATCTTCCTATCTCAGCCTTCCAAGTGTCCAGTAATCTTTCTGAAAATGTCATGACCTTGTCCTGCTCAGAAGCCATGGCACTGTTCTTTGAAGTTCAAAATCTTTTGTTTGCCCACATGCCTGTGCTAGCTAACGACGTCTCAGGAGCTGCAGAAAACAGTGAATTGGCCAAAAAACTAGGAAACATGGTCTCTATCTCTAGTTCTGCCATTATCTAGTTAGGTAATACTGCACCTATCTACTTTCTGACCCCAAAGCTGAGGTTTAAGGTAGGCTACCTGAGAGAGGAGCCTTCCTTCAAGTTGTGCGAACCAACTTCTTCAGGGACTCTCCTTGCACATGTCCTGTCATCTTGTATAATTCCCTAACCATGACTGTGGGCTGTGCATGGTGACTTGCTTCACAAAGGTAAAACACAGCAGTGCTGACGGGATGTCACTGTGAGATTAGATTACAAAAGACTGGGTTTGCTTGTTCACATTCCTCTCTTCTCTTCATGCCTTCTCTCTGTTAAAGCAATAGCTATTTCTTAAGCTGCAATGTGGAACGGCCCAGGTGGCTGAGGGCAGCCAACAGCTAGTTTTCATGTGCTGAGTAGACCACTGGAGAAGCCTACCCTCCAGAGAATAGACATCCCTGAGTTAGAAAACCCATTAAGCTGTGCACAGATTCCTGGCTTTAGCCATTGGGGGTTAAAAACAAATGTGGACACAGGCTCTGTGAACTGAGCTGAAAGCCTCCTCCCTACTGGCTAGTTGTCATTGTGCTGGGAAGTGCTAGGCAATCTGTTTGAGGAGAAAAGTTACCGACAGTCTTAACTAGCAGGACCCTCAGAGCAGCACAGTTGGCCAGCCAAGGAAGATCTCAACAGAGGCATGACTGTTATGGGGGTAACCAACTGTTCTTCACTGACTGGATTTGAGGTCTGCTCCATGAAAAGGAACTCATGCTTGGTACTGAAAACCTAGTCAAAAGATGAAGCTGGGAAGGTCATAAGCCCTAGTGGGGAAGCGACTACTGTTGTCTGGCTAGATATGTTGTGCCCATCAATTGCCCTCTAAATATTATTTATGCCCATAGATTAGTTTTGTTCTCCTGCTTGTTATTTTCCTTCTTGAAGTAGTGTGCCTTGAACCTGACAGATCATACCTCCTCCCAGACTATACCTGCACACAATATACTCAGCTATTAGAAATATTTAAAATTTTTAGAAATATTTAGAAATTTGGAATTTTTAGTTCATACTCAAGATATTTTTATCTCATAAATACTTTCTCTTATCATACACTCATCTGTTGAAACGGTGTGTAAAATATCATAATTCCTCATTATAATAAGGCTATTAAGGATTTTATAGGGCAGTGTCGCCAGACCAAAAGACAGAAGTTCCGCCATCAGTATCATGTTCTACATTAAGGTAAGCCATCCTTGGAAGACAGAAAGTCTTGAGGAGGAGGAAGAGGAACATGCAACAGAAAGTTAAAACTGAATTTTCAGACAGGCACCAAAATATAATAGATGTGAGATTTCAAGTTTAGTCCAAAACAACCAAACTTATCAAACAGATTCTCTTGTGGTTTTAAAACTATCTCTCCCAGCCTGTTTCACATGTGAACAGAGTAGGACTGCTCCTGGGAAGTGGGCCTTCATTTCCCCTTAGGCAGCCTCCATTTCTAAGTATCAGTTGCCTTAACATGTCTTGTGGGGTCTTGGAAAGTACTGCCACACCATAGGTCAGCCATGCAGTCAGATCTGGGTGATCTCTTAGTGCTTTCTCTGCCCAACATTTCACTACAGTCTGTCCTACAGATTATTACTGTCCTGTCCTACAAAGTTCTACATTTCCCTGAGCTAATATTTCCCAGCAGTTAAGAAAACTGTCTATGCTTCCAATTCCCTGAGACATATCTGTTCATTGATGGCACTCTGTACTCCTCACTGGCTTCTTGATCTTTATGTCTTCGTCATGATTTAGGGGTGATGAGAGCTCCTACTTCTGGTGGGAAGATGAATGCTTCCATCTGACCTCTGCCTTCACCTACCCTCCCTTCCCAATTTCAACTTTGGATCTATCCCAGGATGCCCCTTCATGTTACCTGCCTCTTTGCTGTGATTTTCATCCAACTTACTCTTTTCTTGCTGTCTTAAAGAGTTCCAGAAAGCTTGCCCATCTATCAAGTTAACATCAAAATTTTTTTTTCTATGATAGCTCTGGAAGTTGCAAAAGATGTAGTCTGTGGCATATTTTATGTTGTACATGTTCTCTAAATATGTTTGTGTTAAATCCTCAGAACTGGGTCTGGAGGGGTGGCTCAGTGGTTAAAGGCATTTTTTGCAAAGCATGTCTGCCAGGGTTCAATTTCCCCAGCCACTCACATAAATAAAGCTGGATGGGCATTTGTTTGTAATTGCAAGAGACACTGGCACACACATCATACATACATGCAAATAAATAAACAATTTTTTCTAAACCTCATAACTTTAGATTTTACTTATGCAAATGTATAGAATATTTCCACACAGGACCTTATTAGCAGAGTCCATTTTCACTGTCTAGTCAGCAAGCCAAATCAGACCTACTTTCAGTTAGGACAAGTCTTGATTTAATTTTTTTTAAAGAAACAATGGTTTATTTTCCTAATCAAAGTGATCAAGCAGCTGAGTCTCAAGGCCTTAATAATGTGGCATTGTATTATTTCCACTTAACAATAAGACTGTCTACTGGATTGTTTTTGGTGAAGAGTGATTTTGTTTCTCCAGTGGTCTCCATCCTCAGGTCGTCAGATCAGATGGTGTAAGCACGGCTCTGGATGTTCTCACGATTCTACCAGATGAACCCTCATTTCCACTGCAACAGCTGTTGGCAATCTCTCTCAAAGTCCACCAGGACTTCTCTATCTTGGTTGGCCAAGGTGTCCTGCTTTGGCCGCCAGGGCTTCATTGTGCTGAAGATGATATTCCTGAAGCCTCATGAATATTCTTTGTGTCATTTTCAAATATTTCTGTGAGCAACGTTCTGAACAGGTAACCTCTTCAGCTTTCACTTCTCTTCTTGTGAAGTCTTTAACACAGTCCAAAGAGCAGGTTTCTGTAAGTTTACTGTAGGTTCCAAGGAATTCCTTAAACTGTTTTATGTGGTCAGATTCTGGTATTTGTGTAGCCATATTCTTTTGGAATGTTTATTAGTCACCTAGCAGGTCACACATCCTTCAGTATGTCTTCACATTATTAGTCAGTTCCATTACTGTCAGCATCAGGAGTCTTAATCACAGGCCCTCACATCCGACACTGGCACGAAGCACAGGGGACTACAGTGAGGGTCGAACCGGAGGGTCACGACAGGCCTCCAAGGCCGCTGGACACGTGGGAGCAGTGATGTCAAACAGTGCCTGGACACACGGGTGCCCGTTCACTATCGCGTGGGAAAAAAAATCTAGACGGAAAAGCTCTTACTCTGAATGAATTGTAAACTCCCCTAAAAATTAAATATCATGACTTTCTGTTTAGATACGCTCTGTTTTCTCTTGATTTAATGTTTCAGCTGAAGCTAACATTTCCATATGATTGCTCAAGGCATCATGTCACATCTGAATTCCAGTACACAGAACCAAGATAACCACATGAGGCATGGAGCCGTGGGTGAGTCCACAGCCTGGCTGCCACGAGGCCCGTGGCCGTCAGTATCTCCCGGGAGCTCACTTGGCGCTGCTCCAGCAGACACATGCAGTATTCCAAGTAGACAGTCACTGGGTGCCCTGGAGGTTTTTGTCTCTTGGTGTCATGCATGTTTTTAGCGGTTTTAGACTTTTTATTTTACTATTTGACAAATTTTTTATCAAATCGAAAAAGGAACAATTTGATAAAGGCAGCTGAGATGGGAAAGGAGACCAGCAAATCAGAGTAAGTTCTAAACTTCTACAGGCAAATAATTGGAAGGATACACGTGATGTTGACACTCTCAAAAATATTTGTCCTTGGGCTGGAGAGATGGCTCAGGGGTTAAGATACTTGCCTGCAAAGCCTGACTAGAGTTCAATTCCCCAGTACACTTGTAAAGCCAGATGCATCTGGAGTCTGTTTGCAACAAGCTGGAGGCCCTGGCACACCCATTTTGTCTGTCTGTCTCTGTTCTATCTCTCTCTGCTTGCAAATAAATAAATAGAACACATTTAAAAAAAAAAAAAGTCTTTAGGGCTGGAGGGATGGTTTAGCGGTTAAGGCGTTTGCCTGCAAAGCCAAAGGACTCAGGTTCTATTCCCCAGGACCCACATTAGCCAGATGCACAAGGGGGCGCATGCGACTACAGTTCGTTTGCAGTGGCTGGAGGCCCTGGTGCTTCCATTTTCTTTCTATCTCTCTCTCTCTCTCTCTCTCCTTCTTCCTCTGTCAAATAAATTAATTTAATTAAATAAAAAATTGTCTTTAAGATTTCCAGTACTCACTAGCCTACAGAAAGTGTTCATGGACTTTCAGAGGTACACACAGGCCATGTGAAGACCACAACCTTGAACATCACTCTTGAAATGTTGAAAAAGAAAACTTAAGATTTAGGCAAAATCCGTTTTCTCATAACAAAGCCTGGAATTACCTTGCCATGAATGTAAGACATTTCGTTTGACACTCTAAGCTGGGTAATGGCTTTGTTAGAGTTAAGCAGTCAGCCTTCCCCTAAAGTGGTGGAACCCATCGATTTGATGAGAGAGGGGTCACAAGACACCACCTCTTGTGGGGAATGGAAATCACTGTGGCTTAGGATCTCAAGGGTAGCCTGCTGCTTTCATAGCTCCTTTGGACCAGGGATTAAACCAACCATGCGATAGGCGTAAGGGATGGAGATACACAGAAGCAGTTTTTGCTAGAAGAAGCAGACCTATGAAGCAATAGGAGGATGCACTCCTTGTAGCTCAGATGTCACCCCTAGCCTCTGCCTGTTCACATGTAAGACAGATCGCTCTCATTTCCCATTTCCACCAAGTCGCAGTCCCTGGGATTTTGCAAATTCTTGTCTTGGGGTTAACACTGATTCCAGGTGCTTGCTTTTAATCGTTCTGTGTGTTTTGCGACATGAATGGAGAGCACAAACAACAACAATATGAATAACTCATCTCCAACTGTCATTTTTACAAAGAGCAGGGCGGGGAAAGGTAAAGCAAAGGTGCCCAGGAGATGTGCATACGGTTGGGAGAGCAGAACAAGAGCCCCATGGAGCACTGGGAGAAGGCTTTCTACCAGACCCTGCTGTGAGACTGCAAGGATGGGAGTCCCAGCCTCTCTCCACCCCAGTAAATGCCCTCTCTCCTCATCTTCCTTTCAGACTCATTTTAGGTAAAACAGCCCATTATTCTCCTCATCTCAGACAGAGCACTTTTGTCTGAGTATACAGTCATGCTTTTAGGGTATAATCATACCTAGATTGCCCCCTAAGTATTTGGCTGTGCTCCAACTTCTGTTCCCTTTCTCAGTGGAACTGTGCCAACAGAATTATCTACCAAAATTAAATATGATCAGTATTATGGCGAGCTTGAGTGATAGAGTTCTTATTAATTATGAGTGACCATCTGCCCAAAACATTCAGAATGAATTCCTGCAAAGGCAGTACGGGGATGTTGGATGGGTGTGGGAGTTGGATTATGGACTCTTTTGGTGTCATGCTACATCATAACTCTTTGACTCTGTACTTCAGAAATAAGGAGATTTTATTCAGTAAAGAGATTTTTAAAACCAAAAGTACTATTACTATTGGTTCTGTCAAATAATATGCATATATTGTTTCAAAAAATTCAGAGAAGGTATGGTAAGTGATAAGAATGCTTGTCTAGTATGAATTTGACTTCTCACATGTCTGAAGAGAAAAATAAGAATAGTACACAAAAGATAATATAGGAATTGAAGCATGTCATCTAAGTTTTTATCATCCAAGGAAAAGCACCACTACTTAATTTCATACATATTATTTGAATTTTTGTATTCACGCAATATTTATTTTACTTACTTATTTTATGAAAGTGGGAGAGAAAGTTACAACTCATTTCTCCCACTGAATATATTTCCATATTAACAATTACAAACCCACATCATCATTTTTAATAGCTGCATGGAATCCTGTAACTTACTTAACTGGCATCCCATTGTTGGATGTTTGATGTGTATCTCCAATTTTTAGATAATACTACATTGAGTACACTAGTCCATCTGTCTTATACAAAGAGTTCTAAAAGTTTGCCTTTCCTCAAAGCTTTTGAAATTAACCACTCTATTATACATTTTTACACTTATGATAATTTTCTTTCATATTCTTAAATTCGCTAAGAAACAGTTATAAGGTCACTTGGAAAATGATCATCAAAACAATACTATACTTTATTTACATCATTAGGTAAAGTCCGTTCTTAAAATTTTAAATAAAAGCTTTATTTGCCTATAGTCAATGTAATATGACATATTACAAAAATATTTCCCATAATTATTACCGGTAGACCCCATAAGGACAATTTTTATCAATTTGCAGCTCATTCTATCACTCCAGGAAATATGGGCTAATCTAAATCTCCTATAGAGAAATCCAATTTACATCAGGTTATGTCCCCATAAAAAAAGCCAGCTGGGCTGTGATCCAAATGACTGTAATGACGCTGATATGACACTTAAACATGTAGTTTTGTATAATCAAACTGAAGTGAGCACCCCAGCTTCTATCCAGTAAGAAATTCTGATGCCCCCCAAAAGGATTCTAACTATTGAACGTGATGTTTGGAAGACAATTGTATTCATCATACTTGTGGGTTATCTGAGTTTTCCATGGCCCAGTAACTATCTACAACTGTTAGAAGTATCTTTCTGGAGGCTGGAGAGACTGCTTAGTAGTTAAAGATGCTTGCTCACAAGCCAAGGCGTGGTGGCACACGCCTTTAATCCCAGCACTTGGGAAGCAGAGGTAGGAGGATCGCTGTGAGTTTGAGGCTCCCTGAGAATACAGAGTGAATTCCAGGTCAGCCTGGGCTAAAGTGAGACCCTACCTCGAAAAACCAAAAAAAAAAAAAAAAAAAAGATGCTTGCTCACAAAGATTTGTGGCCCAAGTTTGATTCCCCAGTACCCACATAAAGCCAGATGCAAAAAGTGGTATATTCATCCAGAGTTTGTTTGCAGTGGCAAGAAGGTCTGGCATGCCCATGTGTTTTCTCTGTGAAGCCTAAGGATCCAGGTTTGATCCCCCAATACAATGTAAGCCAGCTATACAAGGTGGCACATGAATATGGAGTTTGTTTGCAGTAGCTAGTGGCCCTGGTGCTCCCATATTCTCTCTCTCTCTCTCTCTCTCTCTCTCTCTCTCTCTCTCTCTTATCTGCCTCTCTCTCTTAAATGGAAAAAAAAAAGAAATATATTTCTGGGTACAAATATCAGAAATCAGCTCATGATACCTTAAGCTTAGAGAAGAGATTATTATGAGGATGCAAGATGCTTGTCAACGGGATCCTGTGAGCAGGAGTAGAAATTCTGATTCAAAGACCTGGAAAGCCAAGCATCCATTCTGGATGTGAGTCATGGTCATTTCTGTTTCTCCTTTATGTGGTCAATTTTTTACTTTCCCTGTGTGATAGTTTGAATTACGTGTCCCGCATAAACTTGTGTCTTTTGAATGCTTGGTTCCCAGCTGATGGCAATTTGGGAGATAGAGCCTTGCAGGAAGTGGTGTGTTGTTGAGGGCAGGCTTGGGGTGTTACAGCCAGTCCACCTTTGCTAGAGCTTGGCTCACTCTCCTGCTGTTATTTGCTACCTGCTTTGGCAGAGGTAATGTCCCGCCTCTGCTCTACCATCTTTTCCATGCCAACATGAAGTTTCCCCCAGAGGCTGTAAGGCAAAATTAAATTCTTTCCTCCCATGAATTACTTCTTGTCTGATGTTTGCCCTAGAAAAAAAATGAAGGTAATTGGAATAGAAAATCAATATGAGTGGAGTGGGCTTTTAGCCTTTTTAGAACTGATTTGCGTGAAAAATGTGGAAGAATTTGAAACCTTTATTTAAAAGATACTTTACACTGCTGTAAGCAGAGCTGGATGGACCATTCCGGTAAGAGTTGAGAGACTTAAATGCAGTAAGACCTGTGGAATATGACGTTGGCTTATGAGGGGAAGAAAACTTTGCCTAGACTAGGCTAGAAGCAGCTTGTGTGAGAGTCTGGTGGCATCCTTCGTATGTCAGGAGAACTTGTGCAGGGTTTCATTGTGTAGACATGGACTGGTGTAAGCAGATGGATATGGCACAGAAAGAAATGAAAGTTTCAGGCTGGAGCCAGAGCCAGTTCAGCTGCAATTGTTTGAGAGATTATAACCATTGAGATTGGGCCAACTGTTCTGCACTGGGACAACAGGAGGAATGCTGACTCTTTTGAAAATAAGGAGTCTGAAGGCTGAAGAAGCGTCCTGCTTGTTAAAGTATTTTAAAGAATTTTAAAGAATCTCTTTAAAGAATTAACAAGTGGTAGCCCATCTGGTACTATGGAGTATAACACATGCAAGAAGAAAAGGTCATTTTGATTTACAATAGCGGTTCTTTTGGAGATGCCACTGGGTGATATGAGGCTGGGTTGTTGAATTCCCAGCATGGAGCCATGAAGATGAACCATGTGTTGCAATGGAAACTATGGAAGTGCTGGCTGCCAAGGAATGCTGCCAGCTCAGGATTCCCTGGGCTGTAAGCAGCCAAACTGACGAGGCAGAACTGAAACTAGAGACTTTGTCACTGGTTAGACATGTCGAACTTAGAGCTCCGGGATTTGATGTTTACTCTGTTTTACTTTTTGCATGGATTAGATCTTTCTTTGTAATGTCATCTTTTGGACTGTGAATGTTTACTCTATGCCATTGTGTATTTTATAGTTTTACATCTCACAAAGAGATTTTGGACTCTGGGGATATTTGAACAGTGTTGGGATTGATAAAAATTATGGGGAGTTTTAAAGTTGGACTGAACTCATTGCATTTTATATCATGGGTGGTCATAAGTTTATGGAGTCCAGGGGGGGAATGTGGTGGTTTGAATGAGGTGTGTCCCCCATAAAATCAGGTGTTTTGAATGCTTGGTCCCGCTGATGACAGTTTAGGAGGCTGGGACTTGCTGGAGGATGTGTGTTGGTGGGGGCTGGCTTAGGGATGTTATAGGCAGCTCCCCTTTCTTAGAACTTGGCTCACTCTCCTGCTGCCATTGTCCACCTGCTGTGGCAGAGGTGATGTCCAGCCTCCGCTCGTGCCATGCTTTTCCTGTGCCATCATGAAGCTTTCCTTGGAGACTATAAACCAAAACGAACAACTTTCCTCCTGTGAGCTGCTTTGGGTCGGGTGCTTTGTCCCAACAAGGAGAAGATATGTACAACACCCTGTATGCTGGTGATCCTGGGGAGGGCTCACCTTTGCAGCTCATCTTAACACACACCCAGCTCTCTGAAAAGGGTAAACATTTGAGCATTTCCTTTTCTTTCCCAATCCTACAAGAAGGCTGGCTGACAGCCTAGCCAAATGGCTACTTGAGACTCAACCAACTAGGGCTGCCAGGCAGGAATACCAAATGGCTGTTAGGACCTCCCTGAAATAGTGGAATATTGTACTTAGAGGTCACCATGTGCTGGGAAATTGTCCCCCAAAGTTCTAAGCCAGCAAGAGCCTGAGAGGGGAGGGTCCTAGAATGAGCACTGAAAATCACTAGACTGTGGGCACCAATAGAACATGTTAAAGTAGGGAGAAGAACATGTGGTTAGCCTCCCTAACTGTGTAGAGGAAAGACGGAAGGGCAGAGTGATCCTGGAGGATGTGACAAAAGGCAGTCCAAAAGGAGAGCCATTTTTCTCAACAA